>CM076715.1:73663985-74918270 GCA_038501285.1 Penstemon eatonii
AAATGTATGAAGTTGTGTGTATGAATTGATGTAGTAATGGATGTTTACTGGTGAGATTAACTTTTAAATTTTATAATAAGTTGTTAAGAAATATCTTGTTTATCTTGATTGATTGCTGTTATATATTTAAAATTGTCCTTTTCCAATCATGTGATTTTGCTTGTTTGAATCTTTGCCGTATTTCGAGTTAGGTTGGAATAAATTTTATTATTCTTATACATATAATGCTTCGTCTATATATGTAATTGGCATAAATTAGATATCTTTTCGTTAGTATGCTTTTGAATGGTTTGATATTAAAAACTTTTCTGGATCTCTTTTATATGTTTCCAGGAGACATCCGAAAAATTGCAATAAAAAAAACCAATTTCCCTTTATTTCCATCTTGATTGACCTAAAACCATAAATATCTATTTAGTTTTGGTATAAATCGCATGGAAATTATAACTCGTGGTAATTGGTGATGAACAAAAAGAAGATGATTGCTTACTGACATTTCAAAACTTTCATTTATTTGGATATGGTGACACAAACATGACGCCAAATATAGTTGAAATTAATACATTTTATTCTTGTAACCTGCAGCATTGAGATTTACAAACACAACAAAGAAGAAAGAATCGCGAGAACGTGGGGTACCACAGCACCTGGTCTACCCTATGTAGACGAGACTATTACCAATGCTGGAAACTGGCTTATTGGTGGTGATTTAGAAGTCATAAATCCCGTCCAATACAACGATGGTCTTGATCGTTTCCGACTTTCCCCTGCACAGCTTAGGGACGAGTTCGAGAAGCGCAATGCAGATGCAGTGTTTGCTTTTCAGCTTAGAAATCCCGTGCACAATGGCCATGCTTTGTTGATGACCGATACTCGTCGTAGGCTTCTTGAAATGGGATATAAGAATCCCGTTCTATTGCTTCATCCTTTGGGTGGTTACACGAAGGCGGATGATGTGCCGCTTAGTTGGCGAATGAAGCAACACGAGAAGGTTAGTAATCTCTTTTGAAATTGTTCTTTTGGTTAGTAACTAAATGAAAATCTTGGTTTAAATTGGATATTTATGTTTTTAATTAGTTAAGTTTTGATATTTTATTTGGTCTAAAGTAAATTGATTAATGGAAATACTTTAGAGTGGATATGCTTTTCAGGGGTATTGGAAAGATGCAAGTGCGTTGTACTTGTTTAATTTTTTTAAACTAAGTGCGTTTTAAACTTTATATGTCAAAAGTTACACTAAAGCAGTAAGTGATTAGAAAAGTAACCTAATTAAGTAGTGAACAGACAAGTATTAAAGTTATGAAATCTGAAAATAAGAACCAAGAAAAATGAAATATTATAATTCTATAACTAGACAAAGTATGGAAAAATTGCATGAAATTAATATTTATACACCTTTGAATCTTTGAAGTATAAAATGTGGCCTAATATACAATATTTATTTTTCTGTCCATTTAGGTGCTTGAAGATGGTGTTCTGGACCCAGAGACAACAGTCGTCTCTATATTCCCATCCCCCATGCACTATGCAGGCCCGACTGAGGTTCAGTGGCATGCCAAGGCAAGGATTAATGCAGGCGCAAACTTTTACATAGTGGGTCGGGACCCAGCTGGAATGGGCCACCCGCTCGAGAAGCGAGATCTCTATGATGCTGATCATGGCAAGAAGGTGCTGAGCATGGCTCCCGGTTTAGAGCGTCTGAACATTCTGCCGTTTAAGGTAAACAAAAACCCCTTTGCATTGTCGTGTTTTTGGTGATCTGATATGAAGTTTTTCAAGGAAAGAATTTTAATTAACGGATTTATGTTCTTGTACATTAATAATGAGTAATGAATTATTCCAGGTGGCTGCGTATGACAAGACTCAAAATAAAATGGCCTTCTTTGATCCCTCAAGGGCTCAAGATTTTCTGTTCATTTCCGGCACCAAGGTATCTCCTCTCTTTAAATAAGACTAGTTATGTTAAGGAACTAAATGCTAAAACATCCCTGCACTTTGCCCAATTTGCAAAACCCCCACGTTATTTTAATTAGCAAAACCCCTCTGTCTCTGTTTTCGTTTTATATTAGCGAAAAACACCATTTGAAATTCCTTCATTATTCAATATGGAGGTTACTGTCAATTTTTTAAAGTGAAGCAGGCGGTTATCTCCAATTTTCAAAGTCAACAGAGGGGTGTTATTGATAATTTCTTATGTTAAGAGTTGTGTTTTTACCTTTTATGTGAGGTTCTAATCGTCATTTTTCCTGCAAAATAAAATTTCCGGCATGGGAGGAGGTTTTTTGCCATTAAAAAATAACACAAGGGAATTTTTCTAATTAGGCGAAGTATAGGGGGTATTTTTGCATTTCACTCTTATGTTATGGGAAGTTTCTTTTGTTTTTCCAAACCTTTCTTCTCATCCTTTATTCGGTTTCTTGCATTTTTCTCTTATAGATGCGAGCCCTTGCTAAGAACCGGGAAAACCCTCCGGATGGATTCATGTGTCCCGGTGGGTGGAAAGTCCTGGTTGACTACTACGATAGTTTGGCTCCGGCTGAGAATGGGCGAGTTCCTGAACCTGTTGCAGCTTGAAAAAATCATTACTTCGTGTAATATAATTATGTTGGGAGAAACCTGATTTACACCTCCATATATATGATATATGATTGCACGAAATGAATTTTCTCTTCTAGCTTCAATAATATTATTTGAGGTATTTAATAGTACAGAATCCAAATTATTTGCCTCAATGTGTAATATATATGATGAGACAAATGGCTCTTGAATTAGTGCACTCATATCTGTGTGTGCACATTGTATGATATTGGTTTGCTGCTATAATGAAGAGAAAATGGATGTGGGTTGCTACTTAACATCTTATTAGGGCTTTTACTTTGTTTTGATGAAGAAATATGATTAGTTTTAGAAAAATTACCATCTCTTTTCACCAGGGCCGGCCCAAGGGTTTTGAGGCCCTAGGCGAAATAAAAAAATGGGGTCCTTATATAATTTATTTTTTATGTAAAATTTATTTTTCTTGCTCTTTTAGATGCGAAAGTGTTTATTAAATCTTCATGTTATAATTCTTCCAACATATCTTCTTCTATAGACAAAATAATTAAGTCACTTAAATCTTTCTTGTGTCATTGTCGAACGTAAACATGTTTTTATTAATTTTAATTTGGAAAAATTTCTTTCAGCAGAAGCCACTGTTACAGGTATAGTGAATATAATTCTATAACAAATATATGTATTTGGACAAGAACTAATCAAATTTATATGATTAAATATTTGATTAAATATATCAATTGGTTTGTCTATTTGGATAAGAACTAATCAATTTTTTTTCCTTCTGTTTTGGACTGAATTCGAAGAGAGAGAGAGGAGAAATTAGCAGCCGCTTTAGACTTTAGAGACTGAATTTCAGTTTTTTTTATTTTTTATTATATTATATGGGCTTTAATTAGTTGGGCTCAATTTATAAAAAAATAAAAAAACTAACACTTTGGGCCCTTAATATAGATAAGCATGGAAGGGCCCTAGGCAAACACCCAAATTGCCTATGGGCTGGGCCGATACTGCTTTTCACTGTTACTTGGTTAACTAATTTATGCTAGAAATACCATGAATTGGGGAGACATTTACCCATTTTTGTAGGTTATGTTTGAAATTAACTAGACAATATATAAGGTGCACTGATCTGAATGATTTGAGTATTCGAGTAACACCTATACGTTGTTAAGAATGGTTCAATTTTCTGTATTGAGCTTGATTTGATTATTAAACAGTGAAAGTCTAAGAGTTGAATTTTCTTTATTGTTTCGTTTGATTTCTAAATTAATCCAATGTAAACGAGTTTTAATATAATGTGGGTAAACTGATACACATTTAAATTATCATATATACCATAACTGATAACACATGAAAGCAAAAATTTGTGTTTGTAAATAAGTTGACTAGATTTAAGTATAATTTATAAGGAATAATATTTTTGCTAAATTAATATTTTTTTAAGGTTTAAAATGTCAGGGTGAAGTGTGAGTATTTCATAAGAATGTAGAGAGGTAAACTGTACTTTTTAAAAATCACAGGAAGGTTAAAGTGAACATTATTAATATATAAGATGTAAAATTATATTAACTCAAAACTACAATGGACATAAAAGAAAACTTATGCCTGTAGAACACAAACAATATCAAGCTCTTCAAGCTCATACAACTTCAAATTCAAAAAGAGAACAACAAGAAAGTACAAAAACAAATCGACAGGCCATTTCAAGTACGTAATATATGATCTTCTTGTTAGTCGACTTTAGGCTTGAAACTTGCCAATTAATAACGTACGTAATAGCTTTTTCCTAAACAGGTAAGCTCCTAAGAAGCCCACTTACTAGCCAAGACGAGGCAGCCATTGCTATGCACGCTCCCCATTGCTGCAAATCAAGCTTAGCCGTGCCTACAATGTTTTTAAGAACTTCAATTGTCAACACTTGAACAATAACAATCATCCCCATGATTCCCCACAACATCTTTTTCTTCTTTATCTCCTCGACAACATTATTATATCCCGAAAGGCTCGCGTGTAACATAGCGAAAACTTGGCAGACAATGTAAGTGTTTAGGATCATTGCATCCTTTTCGTTAGAATTCACTTTGAATAGCGATTTTCCCTTGAAATTTATGGTAAGCAGGATGCTCACCTGATATAGTGCTTGAATACAGATGTTGGTTAGCATAAATGATGTGAGTATTGGTTGTGCTACCCTTCTCGGTGGTTCATTCAATACGCTTTGTGATGGAGGTTTTATGATAAGGGCAAGGGCAGAAAAAGTCCCTACTATAAGTTTCACCCACAGAAGTTGAAAGGCTGGATATGGGACCCTGCCCGATGAAACTTGGGACACTGCATCAATAGTTGAGGGTCCGTCAGCAAAAACTGTTGTCCCAAAATCCATTGCAAGGGAAACTAAAGTCGCGGTAATCAAGAACTCTGTGTATGCTTGAATGTTGTAACATATGCTCCTTCCCCACTTCAAAGTTTCCACGATCAGAGGAAAATGTCTTTTGGTAAAGACTATAGGGGAGTAGGCTACGGCAAATTGTGCCCCTAAAATTCCAAAACAAATTGGTACATGTGCTGCTCTGAGTGCCATTATGTCGCCTATACCACGCCCCACGCATGCAACCACATGGCGTTGTTCCCTCAAGCTTTGCACCATGAGAAGCTTGTCATCTGGGGTGGCTCTCGCCAACACCTTAATGTTTTCAAGTCTTTCCATCCTCTGTTCAGCAGTGAAGTTTCTGAACTCCTCCCCGTCCACCACTTCACCGGGTTGCGGTTCTAGTCCCAAGATTCCACCTTTAATGGCCGCGATTCTTGCTGTTATTGGGTGGTCTCCTGTCATCAACTTGATGTTCACCCCTGCTCTTTGGCACTCTTCCACTGTGACTCTTGTCCCATTTCTTAGTGGATTCGTTAAGCCTACGAGGCCTAATAGAATACATTGCTGCTTTGCGAAAGTAAAGTAGTCCCTTATAGATGTTTTCCTGTGTGAAAGAGCAATACATCTTTGCCCGTCCTCCGCCATGTCTTCAAGAATTTTCTCAAACAATTCCTTGGTGCTTTTGTTGAACACTCTGGCTACGCCAGTGGTGCTCTCGTAGTAGTGAGAGCACAATGGTATAATAACTTCTGGGGAGCCCTTTCTATGAACATGAACGGTGTTGTCAACATTGTTACTGATCAATAGACCGCTTCTTCTGCTATTTGAATTAAATGGTTCGATATCATGAATAGTGTAAGTTCTTTGTAAGGCTTGTACATCCATGCCAAGTTGCTGAACCGCCCAATCGAAAATCGCCTTCTCGGTTAAATTTGTTGGAGATGAAGATGACCATGTAGGGGGTTGAGTTATATTTAAGCCAATCCCTTGATGGAGCAACTCAACAACATATGGAGCAATAACACTGTGATACACATCTTCAATGGAGTTTAAACCCACCCAAAACTTGCCCACCTTGAATTCAGTTCAGAAACACATAAAATTTTCTATCAATACGCTTATATTGTATTATCATTTACCTTGAATTCAGTTAAAAAACACACAAATTTTCTATCAATACGCTTATATTGTATTAGCATAAGATATAAAGAGCGACACATTCCACATAGCTCTAAATTGTCCGAAAAGTAAAATCATAAAGAAGATAAGATTTTTAAATTTTAATTATCTACATATCCCTGAGTCCGAGCTATAGTATATCTCTATCTCTATCTCTATCTCTATATTATATTATATTATTTATATTATATTATTATTATTTATTATATTATTTATATTATATTATTTATACTATTATAAAAGCATGAATATTTCTTAACTTTTTTGTGCGGACTATAATACCCTTATTTAATTTAAATTATAAAGTGATATTTAATTCAATGATAAATATGATTGAAGAGGTATAATTAGACATGAAGTCTTAATATATTTAATTTATCTCCTACATAAACTCCTAAAATTTATAAATTCTCTTTTACATAATTTTTTGTAATTTTAATCTTCTTCTTTTATAATAGGTAAAAATGAACCATTAAAATACTATTATCCTAAATAGCCCCTAATATATATATAAATTTGTTATATTTTAGCATCAATGTTTATTTAAGTAAGAAAATATTAATTTAAAGATTAAGTACAATACTTATGACTTAGCTAATTACGTAATTTTTAAGATTAGAAATTCTCTTAAAAAACATTATGTTACAAAAAAACAAAATAATTGAATCACATCTTACTATGAAAGAATAAAAAATACTTATGACTTAATTAATTACGTAATTTTACTTTGGCTAGAATAGAAAAAATATAAAAAAATACTCAATATCAAGACATGCATTACCTCAAAATTTCATAAAAAACAAGTGAAATATGTGGAAAATGGTGAAAAATCGATGAAATTTTGTTCAATCGATAAAAAAAACTATGAAATCATTGAAAACATATGAAATTGATGAAAATTCGGGTGAAATTGGTGAACATTGACAAAATTGGTGAAAATTTGGGTAAGATGGGTAATAAAATGTCCATGAAATCAATAAATAGATGTGAAATCGATGAAAATTAGGGTGTATTTCTTGAAAAATGATGAACCCGTGAAATAACAACACAAAATAACAGGTGAAATATGTGATGAAAAAGTCGGCAAAAACGTTTCAAACCAAAGAAAAATTCAGGTGAAATTGGTGAAAAAAATGTGAAATTAGTGAAAAAAATGTGTGAAATAGGTGAAAACGGGTTGATTTGATAAAACGTTTAAAAATGAGTTAATATGATAAGAACGTGTGAAATCAGTAAAAAAAAGAGTTTAACCGACAAAATAAGGTGAAACCGGTAGAAAAATGGTTTAAAGCGGACAAAAACAAAAGGACAAAATTGTATAAACAGTGAAAATAAGTTATGACCGATAAAAAAAATATGTGTAAAATAGTTAAAAAAATATTAAAGCTGTAAAATAAATAAAAACGGTTAAAAATCAAGTTAAACTAGTGAAAAATGAATTAAACTAATGAATTAAATAGGTGAAAATGGATTAATTTGCTCTATTTTATGACATAAAAAAATTAATTTTACCTTGATTTACAAAAAATACCGATGAAATTATCTAGACACGTACATCGTACTTGCACTTTCCTAGTATATATATAGTCATAAATACCACATGAGGTTTAATTACCAAGTTTATGATGTCATTAGTTGCATCTAAGAGAATGGACAACTACATAAAATATCTTTTTATCCCTCGAATATATTCTAAAATAATTGAAAAACAGGTAAAAGGTACATAAATATCAAATGACAAATATACCTTTTAATTGACTAGAAAAGTACACGTACATTGTATGTATCTAGTTTGATCTCATGACTATTTTGTAAATTAGAGTAAAATTAGACATATTTATATCGTAAAATATTATATATTTATGACTGATATTCAATTTATTTTATTAAGTATTATTGTTTTACCAAAAAAAAAATAATAGCTTTAAATAGTTGTAATAAACTATAAAAATGATGACAGATTTAGTCATGACATCTTATAAAATTTGTTCTAAAGTAAGATCATAAGAACATTATTTAATTCATTACATAATACATAGTTTTCATGTTAAGTTTATCCGTTATTTACCGACGACACATATTTCACTAGCATTTTTTTTACTGGTTTCACCAGAATTTTCACCAACTTCACCAGTGCTCACCAATTTCACCCGAAGTTTCATCGATTCAAATGTTTTTATTGTTTATTTTTTTAACCAGTTAATATATATTAGAGATTTTTTAATCGATTATAACCATTTTTATTATTTTTTCATTTTTCGTTGATTTTTTTTTCAATTTAAACCATTTTTTTCAAATATTTAACCTTATTTTCTACGATTAAAGTTTAATCCGTTTTCAACTATTTCACTAATTTCACATGTTATTCAACTGAATTTTTTCATTGATTAAACATGTTTTCACCCACTTTAAACCTTTTTGATTGATTTTACCATTTTTTCTGATTTTATCCTTTCTTTACAAATTTCACCCATATTTACATCGAACATATGTTCTCACTGCATTTTTTTAGCGATTTACCCAATTTTTTTCTCGGTTATAACATTTTTAATTATTTGTTCATTTTTAGTTGATTTTTTTTATTTAAACAATTTTTCTATCGATTTCACCTTGTTTTTATCAGTTAAACTTTTTTTAATTAATTTCGCTCATTTCAATCATTCTAACCCGAATTTACCTATTTTTCACGTTTTCACTAATTTCACATGTTAGACACCAAAATATTTCATTGATTAAATAAGTTTTTACCGACTTTACATTTTTTTATTGATTTTACTCTTTTTTCACCGGTTTGATTTTACTCTTTTTTCATCGGTTTTACCTGTTTTTACTGGATTTCATTGGTCTCATCATTCTATTTACAAATTTCAGTCGAATTAATTTTCATCTATTTCACATATTTTCACCAATTTTACATTTATTTTAACCCATTATATATCGATCCATTAGGCCATCTCCAATGGAGATGGTCGGGATCGGGGCGGGGTCGGGGGTGGGGAGGGAAGTCATCTCCAGCGGAGACAGGCTCGATGCGGGGTGGGGAATTGGGTGGGAACGGGCCGGGGCTCCGCTGCTCGTTACCGCGTGGGAAATTTGGCGAAGAAGAGGGGCGCATGAGATTAACACGCCTCTCTCTAAGTCAGGGGACGACACTTGGCGTCTCTTGATTGGATCCGACTTTTTTTTTAATTTTCTTTATTAAACACTTAAATTAAATTAAATGTGTAGAATTAAATTATTTAATAAAAATAAAAATATGGAGATGATTCTTTTGCATTTAATAAGTTCTAATTAATTGTTTTAATAAAAAAAAAGAGATATGCAAAAATTGGGATTGTCCGAAAGCTAGAGAGAATTGGACTGCATTCGTGTCCGCAAGTTGCGGACTTGCACAAGTCTTGAAGGTCCGAAGTGAATTTCGATCCATGATTTGCACACCCCTCCCCCACCCCCTCCCGTGCATGAGGGAAGAGACTTTTGGTAGCTAGATTGTTATACCACTACATTGTCAAATCATATATAAAGCTCAAGATTTTTCCTTCTAATTCCAATGTGGGATAAAATCACTTTTTTTTTCTTCCATTTCAAAGGGTGATCTTTGAGAATCAATTTCTCATTAACCAGAACTCCGACTTGGACATACCATATACCGTTTTAATCTACTACAATGTTATTAACCAGAACCCCTAAAACCGCCTGACTCAAAAACCAAACTGAACCGGGTTGAACCGGTCCATACCGGTTCTGAATTTTCTTTTTTTTTTTTTTTTTTTTTACGATTTTTTAATTTTTTTAATGTTAAAAATAAACTAAAAATTCTTGTAAAAGGTGGGATTTGAAAACCTAACTTCCTTACCATTTTAGCTACATCATTTTTGTTGAACTTTTGGTACAAATTAAAATTTATAAATTATAGAAACTTGTAGCCATATTTATTTATCAATTAGATAGTTAACTCAAATTAACATTTTACTCATAATTAATGAAAATTAATACTCAAATAATAATTTTTTATTAAAATTTGTTCTATAAAATATTTCTTTCCAATGTTATTTTTAGGATAAAGAGTCAAATCGAAAGTTGTCACGCCCCAAGTTTTTATCTTTTTATTATTACTATATAGGCGTGATGGTCACGTTATCATTTCGGTCATGCCGACGAAAAGTTTTCGAGTTTAAACTCATTTCCAAATATGATAACAAAATAAAAGAAATAATTACTAATGATCTGTTCGAACTGTGGGAATAAAGTATCTAAAAATGCCTACCAGGAACAATTTATGATATTAAGTTGCAGTCAGTCTCAACCAACCAAGTCTCAAATTAAGAGCGTCTAAAAACTCTAAGAAAAATAACAAAGCACAAATAGCTAGTGGATTCCTATCACTGACTAAATTCTGAAATCAAAAAAACCTCCCAACTTTGAGCTGTCTAACGATCTGCAAAATATCAAGCAAGGGGTGAGTTGCTCACTCAATAAGAAGTTTAAGGCACCTCTGTCAAATCCATGCACATATCTATACTCAATAATGATGCAAACAGACAATGCGACACTTTCATGAACCGAAAAATGCAGGAGATAAACATTCATTGCAACTCACAAATTAACTCTATGGCCACCATTAATCCCGTGACAAGGACGTCGACTTATCAAATACAAATACAAAAGTCGAAACTGGTTCTGAGAATTAACCATGCTCAATCTTAATACAAACAATGGGCGGAACTAGCTCCTAAGCCGACAATCCCCCGAAGGGGCCCAAACAATTCATAGGCAAATATGAGATTAAAATAGAAATGAATGCGGTATCTCCATGTAATCAAACAATGGCTCAAATAGTTCAAATATAATGAAACACTGGCAATTTGCACACTTGGTAAGCACAATATTCACATGGGATAAGAGTAGGAAGTGCCAAAACTCCTTACCTCAATTAAATTAACGTCCCACTATCTCGAGCACCACAAAATCTCGATTAAGCTTGATCCCTAAAATCTAAACATAATAAAATACAAAATAAGCTATCCAAATTGAAAGATTAATTAACTAGGAACTAAAATCTGAGTCTAACAACCCCTGGCCAATTAATTCTATAAAGTTGAAATTATTCAATAATTAACCCACTTCTAATGTAATCGAACAGTAGCCCATAATTAATTCTTGCATGGGCACTTTGGTTCGGCGGTGTTCATATCAATTTACATAATTGCGCTTTCCATAAATTAATTAAGTCATTAGATTAGTTACATACAATGAAATATCAATAAAATATGTAAACCTTTTCAATTGGGAACCGTGATGTGCAATAGCCCATTTATCATTCTTCAATTTGCAATACTGGATGTATTAATAGATGTATTATCTCATGAATTTCACTATAACACTACCACATATTACCATTACTTAGACAATTAAAGATTGAAGTAAAATTTGCTAACCAGTTCGGCGGCGCTGCTATCAGGGAAACCCACGAAGATTTGATTACTTTAACCTAGGTAATGTTTTGACTGCTTTTAAATACATTCTTTTTATAAAATTGCAATATTACCCCCTATGATTTATAAGTTTACATTTTGATTATTTTACTAATGAAATTAAATCTCTAAACTTATACATACATTAACTATTAATAACAATATGTATGAACTAATTTTAGCCCATTATGTTAAATTAATATAGGGTTATTACATCCTACCCCCCTTATAAAAGTTTCGTCCTCGAAACTTGAAATTTAATGATTCGTACCTTCTTTGATGAATAAACTAGGATATTTTTTCCGCATGTCTTCTTCCAGTTCCCAAGTAGCTTCACGAGGTGAATGGTTTGACCATTGAATCTTTACTAACGGTATTGTTCGATGTCTCAAAGCTTGTTCTTTACGATCAATGATACAAATCGGAAATTCTTCATATGTTAGGTCCTCTTGAACCTCGAGTGGCTCGTATTTCAAAATATGGTCGGGATCAGGGACATACTTTCTCAATAATGATACGTGAAAAACATTGTGTACTTTGGATAGTTCAGGTGGCAAAGCTACTCTATAAGCCACTTCTCCAACTTTTTCAAGGATCTCAAAAGGTCCTACATAACGAGGACTCAACTTGCCACGTTTCCCGAATCTCACTACGCCCCTTTTTGGAGAGATTTTTAAGTGAACATGGTCACCTTCCTTGAACTCTATATGTCGTCTCTTCAAGTCTGCCCAACTTTTCTGTCTGCTTTGAGCCACTTCTAGCCGCTTCTTTATCAACGGAATCTTTTCTATAGCTTTATGCACCAAATCAGGCCCCAACAGTCTTTTTTCTCCAATGTCATCCCAATGTACAGGGGATCTACATTTCCTTCCATACAGAGCTTCATATGGCGCCATTCCAATGCTATTACTATATAGGCGTCAACAGTCTTGCTGGCTATTATAGAAAATTTGTGGAAGGATTTTCTCAGATATCTGCCCCCATGACCCGTCTAACGAAGAAAGGTACAAAGTTTGACTGGTCCCCAGAATGTGAGCGTAGTTTTACAAAATTGAAGCAAAGATTGGTGTCTACACCAGTACTAACATTACCTAATGGAGTCGATGGCTTTACAATATTCAGTGATGCTTCATTGACTGGCCTAGGATGCGTCTTAATGCAAAATGGTAAAGTTATTGCCTACGCATCTCGTCAGTTAAAGTCATATGAACGTAACTACCCCACTCACGATTTAGAACTGGCAGCAGTAGTCTTTGCATTGAAGATTTGGCGCCATTACTTATTTGGGGTTTCTTGTGAAATTTATACTGATCATAAGAGTCTCACATATTTATTCACGCAAAAGGAATTAAATATGAGACAACGGAGGTGGTTAGAGTTACTGAAAGATTATGATGTCACTATTAACTATCACCCAGGGAAAGCAAATGTGGTTGCTGATGCACTTAGTAGGAAGACAACAAATTAGATAAATATTATATGATTTAATTTTAATATGTTATAAGATATTGTATATTTTTAATCAATTGTAGAATAATGTTTAAATTTTATGCATATTACATATACTTTAAAATTAAATATATGTATTACATTATTATGACATCATCCGGTTCGACCAATAAAACCAGTGGCCAGTTGGCTCACAGGTTCACTGTTCGGTCCGGTTCTGAAAACAATGATCTACTAACAGAGTACATAGAATATAATTCCGGAAAAATCCGAATGAATTTTATATTTATCAAATTTATTTTAATTATAAATTAGAGTGGACATGAAAAGAAAATGGAATTAATTCCATTGCCCCTCTCGCCCCCCTCCCCTCATCTCCCCACCATTAGAGATGCCCTTAGTGTAACGTGCATGGCCCATATAACACGTAGAAGAATCTCACATATTTTTTCGAAAAAAATAAACGGCAGGAGAATGTATATATATTACCTCCATTAAGTTTTCCGTTAAAGTTTCAGTCTTGTTAATGCAAATTGTTGTGACACCGGCAAGGATATGGCAGACGACGGGCTCTTTCACCAATATACTAGCTTCAGTCAGCATCTTCATTGAGTACGCAAAACCCATTTTCACAGACATAACCAAGCCTTCGGGGTTAGACGTCAAAGCTATCATTGCCGGCATTGCCAAGATTCCAACCATGACCGCCATAACTTCCATTGACGACATTCCACCAAAATGCAATCGATTCCCATTGACATCAAGTAAATTACCACCCAAAAAACGCACCAAAAGCACAAAAAAACTCACCAATGCAACGCCTTTACCAATATTACCTATCACCGAAGTGAGTTTCTTCATTTCAAACATATGCGGGACATTCAAATATACCTGATAAATCAGAGGAATCAAATAAAGCTAGAAGCCATTGATTGATCAATAATCAAATATAAAAGTTTTAGGTTTCTTGACCACATACAAAGAGAATAAGCAAGAGTATAGAAATGAAAGACAATAGAAAGACCAAAATAGCTAATTAAGCGAAGTAAAAACTAAAAGACTAAAGTACCCTTCTGCTTAAAAATGTAAGATATAACAATACCTTGTGATGCTTTTTGTTCTCGCCCACCGCAGTCACAAGCATTCTTGCGTATCCATCCACAACTATACTCCCGGAAAACAAAAACAAGTTCTCATGGGCGTCCACCCTCACTATTTCGGCTTGACCATCTATATTCATCATCTCAACGTGCAAAGAACACCCGTCTATGAACAACCCATCGGCTGGAATTTGATCGCCAGGCTTCAGAAAAACAATGTCCCCAACCAAAACTCCATCAGTCGAAATTTTCCGCCAATTTCCGTTCCTCACAACGTCAACTTGAGGATAATCACTACAGTAAAAAGATACTCGACCAAATTGGTACATGGTCCAAAAATTCGCTCCCGTGGAAATGACAACCACCGCGAGAATCACATTAAGTGTAGCCACCCCTTCCGACAAGTTGTACCCTTTTTTTAGGCCAACAAAAAGAGAAATCACGGCGCATATAAACAAAAGTACAACCATGGGGTCTTTGATCGATTCTAAAACCGAGTGTCTAAAGCATTTGGACACTTGGTAAGCTGAACATGAATTGGAACCGAACGTTTTTCTTCTGATGTCTCGATCGATTAAGTCTCCGTGGATGCCGTTTCGGGTGTTGGTCTCGAGTGCTGAGACGATACCTTCAATTCCTCGGTGATCGCGGAGCCATTTTTTATCCTTCATCCTTACTAGCTTGGATATTTGTGTCAGGTCGATTGTGGAGAACCGGGTCGGTTCTATATCCATTCTTGCGTCAGGTCGGTTTGATGGTTCTGATTTTGTGAAACTGTAGTCTTCCGGTGGAAAACTACTGTTAGGTATCCTAGACATGGCTATATAACTAGCTCAACTGTTTTTGGGCTTTTACAAATACTATAAAGCATCTGATGATTCTGATTGTAGAAGTAATGGAAGATGCATGTATATGCATCATATATATAAGAGAAATATGGAAAAATTGCAACATAGTCCCTTTGTTATGTATGCGAATTAAATGTTTATTGCATAATATCCCACCTAACTATTAACCATTCTGCACGAAATATCGCATGCAAACGTAATGAGTGAAATGCAGAAATACCCCGTATATTTTACCTAACTGACAAAAAAACACGTGTTGTTTTTATTACCAAAAACTCTCATGTATTGAGTTTTATCAGTAGTAAAGTACCTCTCAAGTTGTATTAAATATTTTGCAGGAACAATGACAACTATAGTGCATCATAAAATGCAAAAAAATCCCGATTCACTTGAAAATTTGACAATAATCCATCAGCTAACTATAAAAATCAACAATGACTCTTACTTAGAAAATTGACGATAACTGCCCTATTGACTTATGAAATAATTTTAAATGAGAGTTTTTTTATTAATAAAGAAGAATTCAATGGATTTTTTTTCTAATAAAAATAATATAAAGATTTTTTTGTTTATTAGATAAAGAAGCACATGATATATTTTTTCATTTAGCTCCATACAAAATAAGTTATCAAAATTTATGAGAACGAGGGATCTCGTATTAAATATTTAATAGAACAAAGTACTTTCATACAAATTTCACATAATATAAGGGAGTTTCTTGCATTTAATTTATGCCGAGAAATATCAGTGCAAGTACGGCAGGTTGTACAATTGCTCCTATTCAAGTCTTGGTTTGTTAAGTCTACTATCAAGTAACATGTACTCGACTACACGATATCGAAAATATATATTATTTGAATATTTATTTGTTTATCGTGGTGATTTAATGGGCATTTAGCTCTTCACTAAGCGAGGAAGAGGTTGGTTGACATTCGATTCTTCGACGCTATTTTGTACGTCTATTATATCATTATAATCCAATCATGATATGGCAAATGATTTATATGTTTCGATATATGTTTTTAGTATTTTTACAAAATGTTTTTAGTATTTATAATTTGATGTTTTGTATCCTAGTTAACACCAAAAAGAATTAAAGTAAATATTGAAATATTTTCAAAATTAATATTTAAGTATTTAATATCGAAATAACCCACTATTTTGTTACTCATGAATAGGAAAGTAGAGCCATCTAATATATCTATCTATTCTATATCTATATTCTATCTATTATTTTATAAAAGCATGAATATTTCTTAAGCTTTTTTGTGCGGACTAAAATATCCTTATTTAATTTAAATAGTAAAGTGATATTTAATTCAATGATAAATATGTAAAAGTAATTGAAGAGCTATAATCATACATGAAGTCTTATTATCTCCTACATAAACTCCTAAAATTTATAGATTCTCTTTTACATCAATTTTTGTAATTTAATTTTTATTCTCTTATAATAGATAAAAACGAACTATTAAAAATACTATTATTTTAATTAGCCCCTAAATATATATAAAATTGTTACATTTTAGCATCAATATTTATTTAAGTGAGAAAATATTAATTTAACGATTTAGTATAATATAAGCCATAAACACTCTAAATATAAAAATTTAAAATGAAATTCTCTTAAACATCAATATGTTACAAAAAAAATAAATTGAATCACATCTTACTATGAAAGAATAAAAAATACTTATGGCTTAGTAAATTACGTAATTTACTTTGGCTATAAAAAAAAGATAATTTTTTTTTCAATAATATCAAGACATGCATAACCTCGAAATTTTATGAAATTCTTTTCGTGAAAAACGAGTGAAATAGGTGGAAAATGGTGAAAAATCAATGAAATTTTGTGCAATCGAATCGATAAAAAAAACTATGAAATCATTGAAAACATGTGAAATCGATAAAAATTCGGGTAAAATTGATGAACATTGATGAAATTGGTAAAAATTTGGGTAAGATCAGTAATTAAGTGCCCCTCAAATCGATAAATACATGTGAAATCAATGAAAATTCGGGTGAACTTCGTGATAAATGATGAAACCGGTGAAATAA
The DNA here is from genome assembly GCA_038501285.1 of Penstemon eatonii. Lineage (NCBI taxonomy): Eukaryota > Viridiplantae > Streptophyta > Magnoliopsida > Lamiales > Plantaginaceae > Penstemon > Penstemon eatonii. Next base: position 73,681,018 of record CM076715.1, read on the forward strand.
CAACATAAAAAAAACGGTGAAATAACGACATAAAAAAACAGGTGAATTCGGTAAAAACATGAATAAGTCGGGAAAAATATTTCAAATCAATGAAAAATTCATGTGAATTGGTGAAAAAATATGTGAAATCAGTGAAAATAATGTGTGAAATAGGTGAAAACGGATTAATTTGATAAAAACGTTTAAAAATGGTAATATAATCAGAACGTGTGAAATCAGTAAAAAAAGAGTTTAATCGACAAAATAAGGTGAAACCGATAGAAAAATGGTTTACAACGGACAAAAAACAAAAGGGCAAAATCATAAAAACAAGTTATAACCGATAAAAAATATGGGTAAAACAATTAAAAAAATATAAAACTGGTAAAAATAAATAAAATCGACCAAAAATAAGGTTAAATCGGTGGAAAATGAATTAAACTAATAAATTAAATAGGTGAAAAATGGATTAATTTGCTCTATTTTATGACACAATAAAATTAATTTTACTCTAACATATAATAAATACCGGTGAAATTATCAATACACTTACATCATACGTGCCATTTCCTAGTTACTTAAAGTGAATACATTAACGTGGATTCTAATATAAAAAAAATCAAAAGCCTTATCTACAACAAATATCTTATTTTCTCACTTGGTTGTTGTAAGCATGTTGAGTAAAAAAATTGCAATTTGCATGATGACCTAGTTCTGTGGGGAAATAATTACAATTTGTACCTCATTAGATGACCCAATTAGTTAATCATGCACCCAACTTAGCAAATTCTATCTAAATAATACACATTTCTATCTGGAACAACTGAGATTACTATATATGTCTACAATAATTTGTTTTCGAATGCCTGGAATATATCCAGATTCTTCAATTTTATATTTAATAAGCTTGTTGGTTGTGTCATATTTATATCATTTTTCTTCCCTGACAGCAGGGGCGGACCTAGATGGTGTTTATTGGGGGGCCGAAATTTTTTTTGGTAGCAAATTCGATGTTCTACTAAAAAAAAAAAAAAACTAATTCACAATAAAGTATTACTAAATATGATTTTATCTAACAAAAGGTTAAAACTTTAATAATAAGGATTCTTAAATAGTTTATATGAAAGTTGTTGGTCCCAAGTGGTCAGATGAGGTCTAGAGGGGAGGGGGGAGGGGGTGAATAGACCTCTAAACTTTTTTCTTTTGACAATTTTTAACTTTAAAACTTTTGTTCTAACTTAAACAGACTAAGCTGTTATCGAACAGTAATTTCTCAAGGCTGATCGCGAACAAATCTTTGAGCAGCTTTGTTGACCACTAATGTGATATTCACTTAGCTGATTTTTGCTAAAATCAGTTTTAATACTAGAGTATTTGCAACGGATTTACAAAGTGTTTTTCACAAGTAACCTTAGTAGTTTGAAAATTTTATCCCCAGTTTTGTAAACTCCTTTAAACTCTTTTTCGAACAGTTTTGAATGTGTTTTATGCAATCTGAAAATATGCAAGTTTGAAAGCAATGTAAAAACACAAGTAATTTTTATAGTGGTTATATGGATTTGAATATCATTTAGTCCACTCTTCCAAGTCACAAAGATCTTGGGTTATACTAAGGACACAAAGTAATTAGTACACTCCACTTACGCCAAAACAACAAATGAATCTGGCCGTAAGCTCGCAATAGGAAATCACTAAGAAAACCTATCCTCTGAAGTTAGATCACTCAAAAGATGGATCTACACTTCGCACAACACTCACGTTTACAAAATCATTCAGAAGATGTATTTATCGTTGTTCTTCAACTCTGCTTTCGTCAACAAATGACTAAGCTGATGAGTGAGCTGTTCTTTAGACTTAAGAGATTTTGCTTTGAAATTCTTCTCAGAGATTGTGTTGTTCATCTTCTCTTCGTCTCTTTCAGCTATTTATACTTGAGGTTTGAAAAATGTCCGTTGAAGAAAGACAAGATTCAAATTCCTCGAGTTCTGGTCCTTAATTTCCGCGAACGGCTCTCTGCAGCTGGCCGTACTGTCAACAGTACTTTTCTGCAGGCAGCATTAAATGCACCCAGCTGATGCGAAGCATTTCTTCAATCATTTGTCTTAAATAGCCTTGTACTTCAGCATTTATTACTTCCGGGGCATTTATTACCGTTGGGACGACTTTATAATCCTTTCCACATGGCTGACGAAAGTGCACGTCTGATGGCGAACAAAGCTGATCCCAAACTTGAACAAATCTGATTTGAGTCGGCTGATCTTCATCAGTCTGGTTTCTTTCCTTCAGCAGATCAGAAGTCTTTTGGATCTTGAATTTTGACTCATCTGATATCTTCTTTACTTCGTCAAAATTCTTCAAAGGGATTTTTGCAGCATAAGCTTTCCATACTTAGCTGAATTTTGGTTTTTGGAAATCATCAAAACCTCCCTTTACTTATTGTCTTCAGTGCCTTCATCTTCATCCTTATCCAACAAAAGTTTATGACGCAATAAATTCAGTTGAACTGAAAGCAAATTAATACTGCTTAGAGAAGATATGAAAAATACCAATGGACCATTAATCTGTGTAATATAAAGGTAAAAGGTGAACGAAGAGATCATGAAAAACATTGATTAACGATACAACATAAAAGAGGAGTTCAAGGAACCCGAGGGTACGTGAAATGGAGAAAATAAATAAAATAACCTCGGCTTTTTAACTCCAGAATGAACTTTAAAATAAACTCCAATTTTTTTCTAGCATATTATGCATGGAGATCTAACTACACAATTAATGATATAAGAAATTGAGGAACTCAGAAAACCCAAGGACAATTTACAATGTAGAGTTAGTTATATATAGCACAAGGTAATATATGCTAGTAGGAGTATATAACATCCAAAAATAATTAAAATTTTATAAGAAAAAGAAAATAAAAACTAATATTGGTCTGGCGCATAAGAAAAAGAATAAAAATAGCGCATGAGAAAAAATTAAATACTAAAATCAAACAGAAAAAAATTAAATATTAAAAAAACCAAATATAAATATATATTGAGCTTAACAAGATTTGAACACAGGACATGAAACTCCTCTAAGCACTAATGGGAACTTTACCACTAGGAAACTTTAATATTTTGTTAATATTTACATATTATTCTATTTATCTATTTTATTCTTGGGGGATCAGTCCCAAAGAGGTCCGCCCCTGCCTGGCAGTATACTTGCATATAAGTTTTTATTCAACAAATCAGTAAGATTTTTCCTAAAGTCCTTATTGAACTTTGTTAGCAATAATTTTGTTTGGTGTGTAGTATATTATATAGTTGAAATTAATTAATTTTTTCTTTATTGATAGTTTGGATTATAATTTCCTTATTTCGAAATATCTCTTTTTTGAATCAATCGAGACGAAAATATAGATTAAAGTTTTTACTTCAACATGTTTTTTAATTTACTATGATCTCACATGTTTTACTTTCATCTATATCTATATGTGATTTGAAAAATAACACTTTATCCCTCTATAATCTTAATTATAAAAGTTTCACCCTGCCTATATTTTTAAACTTAAAAAAATACAATTTAACAAAATTACATCTCTCATGATATGTGACATTTTATCCCCCTCTAATGCAACAAATGTTGCATTTGACCCTCTAATATTACAAAAATACTTTTCTTGCCAACTCTCGAGTTCAGCGAGTGAGTTACACTTTTCTGTTGAAGGAGGTACGATTCTTCTTTAAAATTTCACAGGGGATAAAATGCTCATTTTCAAATTATAAGTATTAATTAAAGAATTTTCTTTTTAGGAAACCGGGGGAATTGTTAAGAGGATTTGATGGTTCTGATTTTGTAAAACTGTAGTCTTCCGGTGGAAAACTGCTGTTAGGTGTTCCAGACATGGTGGCTATATACCTACCTTAACTGTTTTTGGGCTTTTACAAAATATACTATCAAGATTCAAGCATTGTTTCTAACTAATTTAAAGAAGTAATGGAAGATAAATATGCATGATATATATAAGAGAAATATGGGTAGACTGCAAGATCCTCCCCTTTCTTTTCATTATATATAAATAACTACACATTGAATATTCATGGCTCAGATCCCACATGTGTTTGTACAATCTGGCATAGCCTTAATCCACTAGCTGGCCTGCCAGAGTAATTTGATCTTCCAAGTGTGGTCGTTCCTATATATAACACTTGAAAAGCCTCTGCAGTACGTACTGCATAAGAAGATTAAAATTAAAGGTGCATATGAAACAAACAACAACATCAACCATCTATTCTAATTTCTAAAATATTTACTATATTCTAACAGGAGTACTTTTTTCCAGGCTGTCAAAATTACCATCTCACTGTTAATAATTTAACACCATTAATTCTGAATCACTACTTTTAAAGATAACTAGAAAAGTGGACGTGTCTAATTTTAATTTCATGTGTATTTTTCGTAAATTAAATTAAAATTAGCTATCTTTAAGTCATTGAATATCATATATTTACTATAGGTCAATTTATTTTTTAAGAAATTTATTTTTATTTATTATTATTGATTTTAATGGCTTTGAATAGTTGTAATAAAATATAAACATGATGAATGATTTAGTCATTACATCTCATAAAATTGGTTCTAAAATAAGAACATGAGAACATTATTTAGTTCATTCCATCATAGTAATTTTCATGTCAAGTTTATCCGTTACACACCGATGACACAAGTTTCATCCGTTTCTTCAAAAATTTCACCTGAGCTTTTATCAATTTCATGAAAAAAATTTCTTACTGGTTTCACCAGTTTTTTCACCAATGTTTATCAATTTCACCGAAGTTTCATCGATTCATATGTTTTCACTGTTTAATTTTTTTTTGAATTTTTCGCTTTTTAATCGATTATAACATTTTTCATTGTTTTTCCATTTTTCGTTGATCTTTTTCAATTTAAACCATTTTCTTCCGATTTCACCTTGTTTTTGTCGGTGAAAGTAACTCGTTTTCATCTATTTCACTGAATTCACATATTATTCACCTAAAAATTTCATTGATTAAAAATATTTTCACTGACTTCAAGCTTTTTTTTATTGATTTTACCCGTTTTTTCACAAATTTCACCCAAACTTTTATCGATTCATATGTTCTCACTGTTTAAACTTTTTTAAAGCAATTTATCCCTTTTTTTATCGGTTATAACATTTTTCATTGTCGATTTCTTTTGTTTTTTTCTTCAATTTAAACAATTTTTCTACTGATTTCACCAATTAAACTTTTTTTTTAACTGATTTCACTTGTCTTTATCATTTTAACCCATTTTTACCTATTTTTCATGTTTTTAAACTAATTTCACATATTATTCACCTGAATTTTTCATTTATTAACTATGTTCTTACCAACTTTATATTTTTGACCGATTTTACCCTTTTTTCTGCGGCTTTACTCAATTTTACTGGTTTCATCATTTTTCTTATAAATTCTTCCATTCAAATTAATTTTCATCGATTCCTCATATTTTGACCAACTTTACCTTTATATTAACCAGTTTTATCCGTTTTCATCAATTTTTCGCAAAATTTACCCGATTTTCTTTATCGATTTCAAATGTATTTAAGACTTCATATGCATTATTTTTCACCGGAAAAAGTGCACACACGTTGTACGGGTCTATTTAATTTTAGTGGTATTTTGTTGTAAATTAAAGTAAAATTAACTCCATTATGTCATAAAATATCACTGACATCTATTCAATTTATTAACTTCATCATGAGTATTTTTATCTATTTCTTTAGTTTTTTTGGTTTAAACCATTTTTCTAATGGTTTGACTTTATTTTTGTTGGTTGAACTTTTCTTATTTTACTGATTCCACTAATTTTTACCAGTTTAATCAACTTTCAAATATTTTCACCGACTTTAGCATTTTTTCAACGATTTTACCCGGTTTTCACATATTTCATCTTTTATGTAATTTCATCGTTTCACCGATGTAGTCCATTTTTTCGCGAATTTCACTTGAATTTACATTGATTTCACATGTATTTACCGAATATTCAACTCAAATAATTATACATCTTCAATTATTTTTAAGTATATCTCAAATTATTTCATTTACCTTATCATTTGAAAGATATTTCTTTACCGATCTAAGCCATTTAACTTATTATATTAGTTAGTTTAATTCAAGTTTCTTTGATAATTTGCTCGTTCTTGATCAATTATAACATATTGTCCATTGTAATTTCTATTTTCCATCGATTTATTTTGTTTTCTCCTATTAATAAAAATTCTACTATTTCAGTTCACACTTTTTTGCTAGTTAAACTTATTTTTATTGGATTAACTTTATATTTTACTGATTTCACATTTTTTCTATCTATTTCACTTGAATTTTCATTGATTTTACATTATTCACATATTCTAAACTTTTTTCAATGATTTAACCCATTATTCATATATTTCAACAGTTTCTCACTGATTTGTTTCCCAGTTTTCACAAATATTGCCGAAATTTTGATCGAATTCACATATGTTTATAGATTTTACCGACACTTTTTATTATCGATTTCACCCACTTTTTCACCTACTTCACCAGTGTTCATAAATTTCGTTCAGAACGATTTCACATGTTTTCATCAATTACATAAAATTTATTTGATCGGTTTTATCAATTTCCATTGATTTTCATCTGTTTTTTTCTTAAGCATTTTTGTTCATTCATATATAAGAGCGATTCTACTTTAACATAATTTTATGATATTTAAGAGAATTTAATTTTTTTAGGAGTGATATATTATACTAAATCTTTAAATGAAACAAATAATATTTTTTACATAACAATATATTGGTAATACATTATAATAATTTTACAAATATACTTGAGCAACTATTCAAAATAATAGTATTTTTATTTTTATGTGTTATAGGAGAACATTAATGAAATTATAAAAGTGATGTAAGAGTTAATTTCCTAATTATTTGAGTTAATGTAGAAAATAACTATAATAAAACTTCATTCTAATTTGAATATACTTTTATTTTCCTTCCATATTTATTTTGCTTGGTTAGGAGGAAAGGAAGTTACAAATTTTCTTAAAATATTTTTCTACCAAAATTTTGATGAGAAAATTTAAGGAAAATTCAAGTCTAATTATATTTTATTAATATACTTAACAATTTGAATAAGGGTATTTTTGTCTTCACAAAAAAAACTTAAATTATTCATACTTTTAATATTAGTATAGATATAGATATAGAAGGTATTTAAGAGTTTCATTTATTTAATTCTTTAAGAGTGGTTCAATTTTCTGTATTGAACTTGATTTGATTATAAAATTAATCGAACTCATACAAACTTTAATAAAGTTTGACACAATTCCGAGCTCGAGTAGAAGATTTGAATGTATTTTGTCATTTTAAGCTCATGAAGTAATCAAACAAAATGAATAATTCAAATTTGTTTAATATGTATAACAATTCGGGCTCAAATGAATGGTTCAATATGTTTTGGTCCGTCTATGCAAGGATCAAAATTTCATTTTTAGTGTATGTTTCGGTCAGCCAAATATTGAAAACTTTTTGAGATTTTTCGAAAATATTTCGGAAACACTAAAGAAAAATGATAAAAAGAATTACTAAATTTAGAAAAATAACAGAGTTTAAGACAAACAAATGGTTTCGAAATTACATCTTATTTTCATTTTGCTTGATTCAAAAACGGAAATTTTTCGATGTTTTCGATGGAAAGATTATCTATGCGTATATGTACATAAAGCGTAATATGTGTTGGGTTATCTTGGGCTAGGTAAAAGAAGTTAAAGTCGGTCGAAGAGTGTAAGGCTTAATCATGTGTTGGCCTGTTGGGTTAAGAGGCCCAGGTGCACAGTCTTGGACCAAATTGTTATTTTAGTCTCTGTTGTATTTTATTGATGATATGTGTTTACTTTTACCCAGTTAACCATTACCAAAATTCAATATATAGGAATTATTTAATTTGTACATCAATCTTAAAATATTGAAGAAGAAAAAGGCCAAAAAATTAAAACTTAGATCTAGTTTAATTGTACGTACCCACTCAATTAAGCATAAAACAAAATATATCTGCACATATAGTCTATTTTTTAATCTCTTTGAATGCATATCAATGAACTCATGAACATTTCTATATATACAAAAAACTGAAATTTGAGTTTACGCCATTACGAGTGGGTGCAGATATATCTGTTGGTGCAGCGAAATTTAATAAATTTATTTTCATTTGACTATATTTAAAAAAAAAAAATGTGCTGGTTTTAGGGTTTTCTTTGGGAGAGGGTGTAAAGGTATTTTTTCATTTTTTATATTTTTTAAAATAATTAATAATTCAATTAATAATATTTATATTATATTAAATAAAAATATTGTTTCCATATTTTATATTATTTTACTTATTAATATTATATAAATCAAACTAGTTTAATATATTTGTAAATATATTAAGTGTAGATGATAAGATTACATTAAATCGAAAAAAACTAAGGGAGTTAATAATCTAATGTTGAAAAGGAGAGTGTGCAATATCTATATCGATTATTATTTATTATTATAATACTAAAAGTGTGAATAATTAAATTTTTTTTCTTTTCTTGTGAAAATAAACATGTCCTTATTCAAGTTGTAAAGTATATTAATAAAATATAATTAGGCATGAATTTTCCTTAAATTTTCTCATCAAAAATTTGGTAGGAAAATATTTTAAGAAAATTTGTAACTTCCTATTCCAATCAACACCATGAATATGGAAGATAAAAAAGTATATTCAAATAGACATGAAGTCTTATTATAGTTATTTCCTACATTAACTCCAATAATTAAGAAATTAACTCCTACTAAAAATAAAAATAAAAATACTATTATTTTGAATAGTTGTTAAATATATACGTAAAATTATTATAATGTATTATCAATATGTTGTTTTGTAAAAAAAATATTATTTGTTTCATTTAAAGATTTAGTACAATATGTTACTCCTTAAAATATTCAAATTCTCTTAAATATTATAAAAACTGTTAAAGTAGAGTCGCATCTTACCTATGAATGAACTAAAATGCTTATAACTTAGTGAACTAAGTAATCTTTATTTGACATGAGAAACATTACCTTAAATTTTCAAGGAAATCTTTTCGAAAAAAATGTGTGAAATAAGTTAAAAAACGGATGAAAGTCAATGAAATTGGTGAAATCGATCAAATAAATTTTACGTAATTGATGAAAACATGTGAACTCGATCTGGATGAAATTTATGAACACTGGTGAATTAGGTGAAAAAATGGTTGAAATAGGTTATAAAAAGTGCCAGTAAAATCGATAAATACATGTGAAATCGAAGAAAATCCGGGTGACATTTGTGAAAACATGGAAAACAAATCGGTGAAATCAATGAAAAATTGGTGAAATAATGTGAAATCATTGAAAATTCAAGTGAAAATAAAAAAAAAACATGTGAAATATAAGTTAAATTTGTTGGATGAAGATGAAGACAAAGTGCAAAGAAAGATAAGAAATTAAGGGAAGGTTTTGATGATTTCCAAAACGTCAAAATCAGCTAAGTATGGACAGCTTAGTTCCCTTAGAAGAATTTTGAACAAGTAAAGAAGACATCAGAAGAGTTCAAAGTTCAAAGCCCAGAAGACTACTGATCTCATGCTGAAACAACGAACAGAAGGGTAGACCATCAGCTGACTCAAATCAGATTAGTTCAGAGTTTGATCAGCAGAGTGTCTATCAGATGGGTTGCTCCGATCAGCAGAGTAGAAGAGATCAAGAGATTAGTCCAACGGTAATAAATGCACTTGGTGTAATAAATGCTGCAAGAGAAGGGTAGTAATGACAAATGATTGAAGATATCCTCGGATCAACAAAGTGCATTTAATGCAGCTACAGGAAAGTACAGCAGAAAAGGTACTGTAGCAGGTAGCCGTTCTGATTTTCGGTCTAAGGCTATGGATTTGAGATTTGATTTCCTTCAACGGTCATAATTTCAAATTCAAGTATAAATAGAGCTGATTTCAACGAGCGGAATACACAACAACATTCTGAGATTTCGTTTTGAAGCAGAAAATTTCTAAGTCTCAAGAAGCTCGAACAACTCACTCGTCTGGTGGAAGTCATCTGTTGACAAAAATCCAGTTGAAGTTCAAATTGAAAATACATTCTGAGTGATTTGTATTAGCTGAGTGTTGTGCGAAGTTTAAATCCGTCTTTGTGAGTGATTTAACTTCAGAGGATAGGATTTCTGAGTGATTTCCTATTGTGAGCTTATAGCCTTTTCATTTGTTGTCTAGGCATAAGTGGAGACATATTGTAAACTTTGTGTTTATAGTATAACCCAGAATCTAAGTGATCTGGAAGAGTGGACTAAAGGATTTTTATCCATATAACCACTATAAAAATTCTGTGTGTTATTGTTGCATTTAAGTTTTCTTGCATATTTTAAAATTGCATACGTAAACACTTTGAATTATTTTAAAAGATTTTAAAGGAGTTTTAAACTGGGGATAAAATCTTTTAAAGGACTTAGTCTACTTGTGAAAAACACTTTCAAACATCCGCTGCAAGTATACTCTTGATAAAACTGATTTTGCTAAAATCAGCTAAGTTACTATAAGAAGAGTGGTCACTCTGCTGTTCAAGATTTGTTCACGATCAGCATAGTCAGCTTACTGTTCTTCATAAGCTTAGTCTGCTGACAGACGACTGAAAAGTTTTTAAGTCTAAAATTTTTCAGAGGTCTACTCACCCCCCCTCTAGACCTCATATGACCACTTGGGACCAACAAGTGGTATCAGAGCGGGTGGTTCATTAGAATCAGCTGCATGATCAACGAGCTTGATCCAAGTGTTTTTCAAAGGTTTTCAAAACTTTTCAAAAGAGCATCTTTTTGAAAAATCAAATTTTTTTGAAAAATGGATTGTATCAGCCATGTTCCCCACATTGCTGGTATGTCGTTTGAAGACTGGAAAATCAGAATGGAGATTTTCCTAGCTGCTTATAATTATAACATGTACACATGTATCATAAAAGGTCCATTCAGATTCACCAAGACGATAAAGATTAATGAAGTTGATACCGTGGTGGAAAAAGACCTTCATGAGATGACACCAGATGAAATCAAGTTATTTAATCTGAACAAAGTCGGAAGATTTATCATGACTAAAGCCCTGGACAATGATCGGTTTGATAAGGTCAAACATTGCAAGACTGCAAAGGAAATGTGGGATAAAGTCATAGATATGAGTGAAGGAAATGATGCCATAAAAGAGCATCAACTTACTGTTGCTTTGGAGAAACTGGATAACTTCAAGATGAAATCTGGAGAAACCATTGATCAGATGGACACCAGGTTCACCAGAACACTCAATGAAGTTCTAAAGTTGGGAAAAACCTTTACTGACAAAGAAATCACAGTCAGAGTACTAAAGGCTCTACCTCCTAAGTTCAACATGAAGGTGACAGCAATGGAAGAATCAAGAGATTTGGAAAAAATCTCTCTTACAGAACTGTTCTCCGTACTCAAGACGTTCGAGTATAAACTGCCTAGAATGGGAATTGAAGAAACCTCAACTTCAGGACCCACAGCTGCCCTGGTTGCTGCTGAAAACCCAAGAAGACCAGCTCAAAGAAGTAAAGAAGTGGACTCATCTGATGAAGCCACATTACTCAACAAAAAGGAGTACACTGCTGGAGATGTAGCATTGCTAATGAACAATTTCAAGAAGTTCTACAAAAGAAAAATGAAGAACAAATACAACAATGCTTCTACTTCTAAACCTAACTTTTCTTCTCAAGATAAAGATGATTATAAAGCAAAACTAATGTGTTATAACTGCAGGAAATTGGGACACTTCATCAAAGACTGTCCATATCCAAAAGCAGAAAAATACACTGAAGAAGAAAAGAAAATCAGAAAAGAAAGAAAGCATCAAAGAGGCAAGGCAATGATAGCTGAAGCAGAAAAGCTGACTGCTGTCTACTCATCTGATTCAGATTCAGACACTTCTGATGAAGAGTCTTCTGATGAAGAGAACCCTGCTCTTATCTGCCTGATGGCAAAGGAATCTGATGACTCTGAGGATGAGGTAACTCCTCTTGAATATGAATTATTTAGTTCATTTGAACAAATGATGCTTAACAATATTGGTATTGCTGAAGCATATAAAAAGCTTAAGGAAGAGATGATATTGCTAAAAGAGCAAAATAGTTCACTGAAACTTTTAGCTGAAAAGCCAAGAGAATCAGCTGAATATAAACAGCTTGAGCAAGAACATGAATCTCTGAAAGCTGAATGTGAGGTTTATAAAGGAAAAATCATGGAACTTGAAAAGGTTATTGAGTCTCATGAGAAATCATCTGTTGCATCCACTCATATGTCTAGTAAACAGAAGATACCTTTAGAACAGGACAAGTTAGAATTGAACCATACTGAAAAATTCATTTCTGCTGACAATAGTAAGGTCATTCTGTATGTTCAAACTACTAAACCTGCCTCAGCTGAGAAAGAATTAGAGGAGAAGAAAACTCCTAAGGCTAAAAAGAGCAAAGAGCCTAGTTTAGGAAAACAGACTAGTAAGACCAAACAACAGAGTCCTAAGAAGTCTGCTGATGAAGATAAACTGAATCAGACTAGTGGTAAAACTAAGTCATCTACAGATGAGTAAGCATCTAGTAAACCAAAGAAGCATAAGAACAAGAAAAATAAAAATGCTTGGTATGAAAATGAGTCTTATTATGTGCAACCTGCTGCATATCCTCCTATGTATCATGCACCTCAGTTTCCAAGTTACTATGCACCTTACCCTGCTCACCCAATGCATGCATACCCTGCTTATCATGCACCTTACCCTGCTAATGAACATTTTCCTTATCATACTGATCATCAACATGACTTATCTGCTGCATATGATAAAGACAAAACTGTTCATATGATAAAGACAAAACTGTTCATGCTCATGTCAAAACTCAAAAGCCTAAGAAACCTAAGACATCAACATCTTGGGTTATCAAAGGTGAAACTAATCAGGACCCTCTCAATAAGGGTACCTAAAACAATTTTATTTTTGTTTTGTAGGTTAGGATTAGGAGTAGGAGTAAAGTAGAAAAGATTTGGTACTTGGACAGTGGATGTTCAAGGCACATGTGTGGAAGCATACATGAACTGACTGATGCAGTTGATGTGGATGGTCCAAATGTCACTTTTGGAGACAGCAAAGAAGGCAAGACTGTAGCTAAAGGAAGAATAATCAAAGGAAACATCGAGATATCTGACGTCTCATATGTTAAAGGCCTAAAGTACAACCTGCTGAGCATAAGTCAATTTTGTGACAAAAGATATTCAGTCATCTTCTCAACAGATAAGTGCTACGTTGAACAGATTGGTACAAAGAAGGTAATTTTATCTGGAAGACGACAAGGAAATGTCTACATAGTCGACTGGAATTCTGCTGACAAGAATTCAAGTGTTTGCCTGGTGGCATCAACACCAAGTGAAGTTAGTTGGCTATGGCACAAAAGGATGAATCATCTAAACTTCAAGACCATAAACAGGCTGATAAAGAATGATTTGGTAGAAGGGATTCCAAAAACAGTCATGAGCAAGGACAAGCTCTGTGACGCATGTCAGAAGGGTAAACAAATCAAGTCATCTTTCAAAAGCAAGAAGCATCAATCTTCTGAAAGAATATTGGAGCTACTACATATGGACTTATTTGGACCCATTGATCCAGTCAGCAATGGTGGAAAGAAATACTGCCTAGCTGCTGTGGATGATTATTCAAGATATACTTGGGTGATTTTCATGAAGAAGAAAAGTGAAACCAAGGAACATCTTACTAATCTGATGGAACTGATCCAAAATGAGAGAGCACAAAAATATTGAAGATCAGATCAGATAGAGGGACAGAGTTTACAAACTCTACTGTTGAAGAGTATTGTAAAATCAAAGGAATACATCATGAGTATTCAGTTGCTAGAACCCCTCAACAGAATGGTGTTGCTGAAAGGAGAAACAGAACATTAAAGGAAGCTGTCAGAACCATGATAGCTGAAGCTAAACTGCCACAAAGATTTTGGGCAGAAGCAACAAATACAGCCTGCTTTATCCAAAACAGATGCATGAACAACAAAAATCAGAACAAGACTCCATATGAAGTTTGGAACAACAGAAAACCAAACAATCATTACTTTAAAATTTTTGGTTGTAAATGCTTTGTGTTAAATAATGGGAAAAATCACCTTACTGCTTTTGCAGAAAAGGCTGATGAAGCTGTCTTTGTAGGATATTCTACTGTTAGTAAAGCTTATAGAGTTTTTAACAAAAGAACATTACTAGTAGAAGAATCCATTCATGTAGTATTTGATGAACCAAACCAATCTTCTGAAAAGAATCAAAGCATTAATCAAGATCTATCTACTGATTTACATAAGTTAAGTGTTGGAAGGAATGAAGAATATGTTCCCATCATACTACCTGATCTCAACTCAGCTGCCAACTCAAGTGCTGTTCAAAATCAGATCACTGATTGTCTAACAGACGAGTTACAAACAGCTGATAGACCAGATACTGTTCAACAGACGACAAATGTTCAACAAACTACTACTGGAACTCCAACAGTAGTGTTGCATGATCACAACGAAGGACAACATTCAGACCTGCAACCTGATCTTAGATGGCTCAGAAATCACCCACCTGAGTTAGTGATCGGTGATCCTTTAGATAGAGTGAAAAAAAGAAGGGCTGCTGCACAAGATGCCATGTTTGTCACTTTTCTATCTCAAATAGAGCCTAAACAAATTGAGGAAGCTCTCAGTGATTCTTTCTGGATAGAATCTATGCTAGAAGAGTTGAATCAATTCGAAAGGAATGAAGTATGGTACTTAGTTCCTAGACCAAGTCATCAAAGAGTCATTAGCACTAAATGGGTTTTCAGAAACAAAATGAATGAAGATGGTATTGTTACCAGAAACAAAGCAAGATTAGTGGCCAAAGGATATTGTCAAGAAGAAGGAATTGACTTTGATGAAACATTTGCACCTGTAGCAAGACTTGAAGCAATCAGACTGTTTCTTGCCTATGCTGCTTACAAGAACTTCACTGTCTATCAGATGGATGTGAAGTCAGCTTTTCTCAATGGAGAATTGCAAGAAGAAGTATATGTTGAACAACCACCTGGATTTGAAGTCTATCAAGAAGAAGATAAGGTATATCGTCTGAAGAAAGCCCTCTATGGACTGAAACAGGCTCCAAGAGCATGATATGATACCCTATCTGATTCTCTTTTAATTAGAGGATTTCGTAAAGGTAAGGTAGATTTGTTTACTATTGAATGGGAGAATCATATATTAATTGTGCAAATATATGTAGACGATATTATTTTTGGTTCAACTAACCAACAGATGTGTGACAAGTTTTCTAAGCTGATGCAGAATAAGTTTGAAATGAGCATGATGGGAGAACTAAATTATTTTCTTGGTTTGCAAGTGAAACAATTGCCTGATGGAATTTTTATAAGCCAAGCTAAATACACAAGAGATCTGTTTAAGAAATTTGGTATGGAAACTAGCTCTACTGCTAACATTCCAATGTCTACAAGTCTTCGTTTGGATAAAGATGAAGATGGCAAATCAGTAGACATAACCAAATACAAAGGCATTATAGGGTCACTGTTGTACCTAACAGCAAGCAGACCTGATATAATGTACTCAGTTGGGGTTTGTGCAAGATTTCAATCAAATCCCAAGGAATCTCATCTCTTAGCTGCCAAGAGAATATTGAAATATGTTAAGGGCACTCAAGAATTGAGATTATGGTATCCTAGGGAATCTGAATTTGAGCTTATTGGATATTCAGATTCAGACCTTGCTGGCTGCAAGATTGACAAAAAAAGCACAACAGGTGCTTGTCAGTTCTTAGGTAGTCGTCTGATCTCATGGATGAGTAAGAAACAGACTTCAGTGTCCATATCTACTGCTGAAGCTGAATATATAGCTGCTGGAGCTTGCTGTGCACAGATACTATGGTTGAAGCATCAACTGGAAGACTACAATATAAAAATCAGTGGAATTCCAATCTACTGTGACAACACAAGTGCAATCTCTCTTACTCAGAACACTACAAGTCACTCAAGGACTAAACATATTGAGATTAAGCATCACTTCATCAGAGACCATGTGGAAAAGGCAATGT
Organism: Penstemon eatonii; assembly: GCA_038501285.1. NCBI lineage: Eukaryota > Viridiplantae > Streptophyta > Magnoliopsida > Lamiales > Plantaginaceae > Penstemon > Penstemon eatonii. The sequence goes on from CM076715.1 coordinate 73,697,193, forward strand.
TATGATTGAGTATGTTCATACTGACAATCAGATTGCTGATATTTTCACTAAACCTTTGAGTGAAGTAAGGTTTTCAACTCTAAGAGCTGAGCTAGGACTACTCAATTTGGATGCATAAGCTGAGGGGGAACTTATCAGAAGACTGAAGTTCATCAGCACAGTCATCCGTTATTATCTTCAAGGATTAACTCTCAACAGACTAGTTAACTTATGAATTCTTAAAGTCAGGGGGAACGTGTAAGACTAGCGGTACTTCTGATTAAAAGATGATATTTATTAATGATAGTTAGTTGAAGTTATGTTTTCAACAGAAGATTAAAGCTCTGAAGATCAAAGATCAACTTACCTTGTTGGATTGACAAACAGCAGAGGAAGATTACTAGCTATTGGCTTTCTCTAGTAATATCAGATAACAGATCACTCGTCTGTCAGATAAGTTAAACTCTACTCATCTGATACATTATATAAGCATGGTCATAAATCGCATTTTTAGAAATACGCTTTTATAAGTAACAGATAAGTAACGATTGAGTTTCCCGCCAGTCTGACATTAAAATAATAAAATTGAAATCCGCAACTCTCACCCACACGATTACTAAACTGTCAGATCGATCCAACGTCTAAGATTAATCACGATAACCTAAACAATAGGAAACGTATAAAATCCGATCTGAACAGATCAGTCGTCTTACGCACACAAAAACTCTAAAATTCTCTAACTCTCAAAAATCTCTTGCTTTCAAGTATAATGCTCTCACAAAATCTCACTAAGTAATCTCAGAAATGGCAATCATTGATGGAAGATACCTGAACTACGACAAATTCTACTCCTCTGGCACTGATCTGGTGCGTTCAATCTTGAAGAAAATCAAAGAAGCATCCTTGGTACCGGTTCTGGAAGCACACGAGGACAGAGTTTATCTGGAAGATGTAGAGCACTTCTACAAAACCAGGAAATTCACTGAAAATGACACATTTATGTCGGCTACGATTGGAGGTAAGAAAATTGCTATTTCAGCTGCCGTTTTAAAAGAGATATACAAGTTGAAAGATGAAGGAGGAGATGTAACAGACCTGGGGTCTGCAAAAGAGGAGGAATTTTGGCTGATTTGTGCTAAGGAAGGGGAGGAGATGACTGGAACTCTGATGAAGACTCAGTTGAAAGATGAGTATCAGAGGTTTGCAGACATTATTGCGAAGGTACTGGACTGCAGTACAAGCTCTTTGGATGGATTACCAAGAAGAAGGTATTACACCATGATTTGCATCTACTATGGCTTGAAGGTCAACTGGGCAGCTCACGTCTATGATCTGCTAAGTGACAAGAGGACTGACCATGCCATCTTACTCAGTCATCTGTTCATGTCCCTAAGATGTCAAATGGGAGGTGGGAAGCCTACCCACCCTAGTAAGGAGTTCAAGTTGTACGAGCCCGTTAGAAGTGTGGTTACTTCTAAGAGGAAGGCTCCTGCAAAGGCTGAAAAGGCCCCTTCTAAGAAGAGCAAGAAGGAAGGTCAGACTAGTAAGTCTGCTGATCAAACAGTAACCACTACTGTTGAAGCTGGATCAGCACAGCCTGACGTTGAAGTCCCTGAAAAGTGATAGATGATTTCACTAAGGAACTGGAGAATATGGAAACTGGATCATCTCCAGAAAGAACCGAGTCTGATGAAGCAATTCCTCTTCAAAGGTTGAAGAGAATGAGAACTAGAAGTGAAGCAAGGGGACCCCCCCCCCAAGCTAAGCCCACTGGAAGAATTGCCAAATCTAAGGCAAAGAGAAAAGTTACCTTTTCTGAAGAACCATATACAACAATCAAGGAAACACCAGCATCAGCAGAGAGGCCTCTTACTATTAAAGAACCTATTATTGAGCCTACTGTTGAGCATGTTGAAGAGCCTACTGGAGAGGCTGCTAATATTAAGGTTGGAGAGTCTGCTGAAAGAGAAGTAGAACATCAGGCTGGCACAACAAGTGAAAGAGATGTACCCCTTTTGCATCCTGTTCCTGTTGCTGCCACTCCACTCCAAGTGATAGAGAGTCCAGGAGCTAGGAAGCTGAGGACTGGAAAGAAAAAGATCCCCTATGTCTTTGCTGCTGAGCAAAAGAAAAATGATGATGCTGAAAAGCAAAGGATAGCTGCAGAGAAAGCTGAGGAGGATAGACTGAAAAGTCTTGAGCTCAAGAAGCTGGAAGAAGAAGCCAGCAAAATGACTAAAGCAGAAAGGGATGCTGTTGAAGCAGCTAAGTTAGCTGCTGCAATAGAAGCCAGCACCAAGGACGCCCATGGTCTAAGGCAGGCTGGTGGAATTAAGATTGGGGAACCAAGAGACCCAAACAAGCCCAAACCAGTGATGCCAGCTCCCAAAATCCAACCCAAAAGAAGATCTGAAGTAAAACTGGCACTGGAAATCGTCAGAGATAATCCAGAAGCCTTTGATGAGTTTATAGTCAGGTTGGATGCTGAGAATGAGAAGATTACTCGTCTGACGATGTTTAATAAAGAGAAGGTCCGCTACAACAGATGGAGGGACTATCGTCTGACAAAGAGTAAAGAGCAAATTATGAGCTGGAAGACCTTCAATTATGAAGAAGCCTGGGTTCTAGAATGTCTTGAGACAGGATCTCTAACCCAAGCACTTGACTCAGAGTTCTTCTTAGAAATGCTTAGACTGAAAATCTGTAAAGTTGTCAAGGCTGATGCCAAGAAGATTTATGACTCAGTTCCTGAGGATTATGCTGAAAATGAAGACTTAAAGGAACGGTCTATCAGACTGGCTATCTCCCAGACTATGAAGACTTGGGCAAGGACGACTAGAAAAATGAAGGGGCAACCAAGTTCAATGATCCCCCTTCCTAGTCTGAAGCAAATAGTATATGGTCCTGCAATCAGACCATACGAAGATCTACCTGAGGATCCAGTGTCACCCTTTGTTGCCATTGATGACCTGACATGGATTACTCACATGACTGCTTTAGATGAGGCTGGCAAAGTCCACACTGTCACTGAAGTGAAGAAAATCAAAGCACCTCCTGCTGATCAAGGAAAGGAGAAAGAAGAGCCTGCTGAACAAGAAGAGAAAAATAAGAAAACAGAAGACTCCTCCAACTCTGCTGATCAGATCAAGGATACAGAGGAAAATAAGGAAGAAAAGGCTGCTGATCAGACTGAGGAGAAGGAAAGCACTCCCAGTCAAGCTGATGAAACCAAAGAGCAGGAGATTGCCACTGGTTCAGCAGATCAGATAACAGGAAAAAAAGTTCTTGCCTTACCCTCAATTCCATCTAATGTTGCATCTACTTCTCAGATTTTGCAGGATTCTCTGTTGGATTCCATTCAGCAGATGATATCAAAGTCAATGAAAGAAATGGAAGAAAAGATAACTGCAAATCTGTTGGCTGCTCTAAGTCAACCAACCCAGAAAGCTGCTCCTATCCCTGCTGACCTAATTCAAGATACTGCAAATGATGTAAAGGCTATCAGACAGGATATGGATGTTATTCAAGCTAGAACTCAGAGCACAGCTGCTGGTTGGAGAGACATAACAGAGACTGTTGAGATGGCCATAAAAGCTGAAGATGAAACTTTGATGAACATGGCTAGATCTTTCAAATCTTCTGCTGATATGGTACTTGCAATTCAGTTTCAGCTGGGTGATCAAGGTGAAGCAGTACTCAACAGAATGCATGCCTTGGAAGTAAATCAGATCAACAATGCTGCTCAAGTTGATGTCCTGGAAGCAAATTAACTAAGGCAAGGAGCTCAGATTGAAGCAATGAATGAGAACATCAGACTTCTCTGTGATTCTCTTCAAATCACACCTGTCTCACCTAAGTATCAAGTCAACCCTGCTGATGATGACAAAAAGGGGGAAGATAAGATACCTAGTGAAGAGAAGACTGCTGAATTGGAAGAGACTGAGATGCTGGAAGAATATGCTAATGAAGATGATAATGAAGGAACCAGCAGACCAGCAGATCAACCTGACACAGAAGAAGAAAGTGAAGCTGAAGCAAAGGCCAAATCTGACAAAGAGATAGCTGCTGCTAAGGATTCAGCTGAAGAACAGCTTGACCCTGATGTGAAGTATAAAAACATGGAGCTGCTAAGAAAAAGATTCAATGAATCTATAGCTGAAACTTCCGAGCCAGCTGAAGAAAAGGAAAAAGAAGACAAGGAAAAATAAGAAGACTAGTGTTATTTAATTTACTTGTAATTTCCTTGTAATTTTCTTTTGATTTGCACATCTTGTCTGATCAAAAAAAAAAAAAACTTGTAATCTGCAATCTCTTCAATATCTATAAAATTGCAAGTTTAAATCCAACAGACTATTTCTATCTCAGAAATCTTTGAGGATGAAAACTTTAGTTTAGGTACAGGTACTTAGCTGAAGTTTTGTCATCATCAAAAAGGGGGAAATTGTTGGATGAAGATGAAGACAAAGTGCAAAGAAAGATAAGAAATTAAGGGAAGGTTTTGATGATTTCCAAAACGTCAAAATCAGCTAAGTATGGACAGCTTAGTTCCCTTAGAAGAATTTTGAACAAGTAAAGAAGACATCAGAAGAGTTCAAAGTTCAAAGCCCAGAAGACTACTGATCTCATGATGAAACAACGAACAGAAGGGTAGACCATCAGCTGACTCAAATCAAATTAGTTCAGAGTTTGATCAGCAGAGTGCCTATCAGATGGGTTGCTCCGATCAGCAGAGTAGAAGAGATCAATAGATTAGTCCAACGGTAATAAATGCACTTGGTGTAATAAATGCTGCAAGAGAAGAGTAGTAATGGCAAATGATTGAAGATATCCTCGGATCAGCAGAGTGCATTTGATGCAGCTACAGGAAACTACAGCAGAAAAGGTACTGTAGCAGGTAGCCGTTCTGATTTTCGGGCTAAGGCTATGGATTTGAGATTTGATTTCCTTCAACGGTCATAATTTCAAATTCAAGTATAAATAGAGCTGATTTCAACGAGCGGGATACACAACAACATTCTGAGATTTCGTTTTGAAGCAGAAAATTTCTAAGTCTCAAGAAGCTCGAACAGCTCACTCGTCTGGTGGAAGTCATCTGTTGACAAAAATCCAGTTGAAGCTCAAATTGAAAATACATTCTGAGTGATTTGTATTAGCTGAGTGTTGTGCGAAGTTTAAATCCGTCTTTGTGAGTGATTTAACTTCAGAGGATAGGATTTCTGAGTGATTTCCTATTGTGAGCTTATAGCCTTTTCATTTGTTGTCTAGGTATAAGTGGAGACATATTGTAAACTTTGTGTTTAAAGTATAACCCAGAATCTAAGTGATCTGGAAGAGCGGACTAAAGGATTTTTATCCATATAACCACTATAAAAATTCTGTGTGTTATTGTTGCATTTAAGTTTCCTTGCATATTTTAAAATTGCATAAGTAAACACTTTGAATTATTTTAAAAGATTTTAAAGGAGTTTTAAACTGGGGATAAAATCTTTTAAAGGACTTAGTCTACCTGTGAAAAACACTTTCAAACATCCGCTGCAAGTATACTCTTGATAAAACTGATTTTGCTAAAATCAGCTAAGTTACTATAAGAAGAGTGGTCACTCTGCTGATCAAGATTTGTTCACGATCAGCATAGTCAGCTTACTGTTCTTCATAAGCTTAGTCTGCTGACAGACGACTGAAAAGTTTTTAAGTCTACAATTTTTCAGAGGTCTATTCACTCCCCCCCCCTCTAGACCTCATCTGACCACTTGGGACCAACAAAATTGATCAACTAAAATCAAAAAAAAAAAAATTAAATAGCAATAACAGTGTAAACTAAACCAGTAGAAAAAAAGTTGTTTTTTTTTCTGTTTGAATAGGAGAAAACAAAAGAAATCGATGAAAAATATGAAAAACAATGGACAATAGGTTATAATTGATCAAGAACGAGTAAATCAGTAAAAAAATATAAGACCAGTAAAAATCAATGAAAATTGAATTAAATTAATTAATATAATAAGTGAAATTAGATCGGTAAAGAATTATCTTTCAAATGATAAAGTAAGTGAAATAATTTGAGATATACTTAAAAGTAATTAAAGATGTATAATTATTTGAGTTGAAAATTCGGTAAATACATGTGACATGATGAAAATTCAAGTGAAATTCGCGAAAAAATGGATGACATTGGTGAAATGATGAAATTACATAAAAAATGATGAAATATGCGAAAATCGTGTAAAATCGGTGAAAAAGGCTAAAATTTGTGAAAACATGTGAAAATTGGTAAAAATTCAATAAAATGAAAAAAATTCAACCAACAAAAACAAATTCAAACCATTAGAAAAATTGTTTGAACCGGAAAAAACTAATGTAATCGAGGAAAATACCCATGGTGAAGTTAATAAATTGAACAACAGTCATTAATATGGGCTATTTTATGACATAATGAGGTTAATTTTACTCTGATTTACAACAAAATACCACTGAAATTAAATAGCGCGTACAACGTATGTACATTTTAAACCGATGAAAAAAAATGAATATGAAATCTTAAATACATTTGAAATCGATAAAAAAAAATTGGGCAAAATTTGTGAAAATCGGATGGAAAATGGGTAAAATCGGTTAAAATAAAAAGGTAAAGTTAATGAAAATGTGTGAAATCAATAAAAAGAATGGAATTTTAAAGATAAATGATGAAACCAGTCAAATCTAATAAAACTGAAAAAAAGATCGACAAAAACGGGAAAACAATAAAAAATGTTGTAATAGATTTAAAAGAGGAAAAATCGATAAAAAAAATTAAACAGTGAAAACATATATGAAACTTCGGGTGAAATTGGTGAACACTGGTAAGGTTGGTGAAGAAACAGGTGACACCAATAAGAAAAAATGCTCTTGAAATTGATGAATTTATAAAGAAAATGATGAAACTTTTTGTCATCGATGAATATCTGATAAACTTGACATGAAAACTACTATTATGGAATGCACTAAATAATGTTCTTATAATCTTATTTCATAACCAATTTTATTAGATGTAATGACTAAATCAGTCATCATTTTATATTTTATTACAACTATTTAAAGCCATCGTTTTTTTATAAACCAATTATAATTAATAAAATAAATTTCATAAAAAATAAGTGGATCAATCATAAATATATGATATTCTATGATATAAAAATGACTAATTTTACTTAAATTTATGAAAAATACCCATGAAATTAAAATTAGACACGTACAACATACGTGCACTTTTCTAGTTTTATAAAACACAAGAGAATCTCTTAAAAATGTGTTGATAACTTCTGTAATCTGACTTAATTTTGTAATTATCAATGAAATTGTGTATATGAATTATATGAATAATATGGAGAGAAAAGTAAAGAAAATCTGTAAGCAATATTATTATGAAAATAATGTGTGTATGTACAATACAATAATCGAACACCTAAACTATTTAAATAAGGCATAAGGCGGTTACAAAGAACTAATCCTATCCGTTCAGTTTAAACTAATCTGAACCGTAAATACAAAATAATTAACTAAATAAAACATTAAACATAAAATACATTGCATTCCTTTACAAGCCCTAATTTTACCCGTTCTAACTTTGCCCAATTTCAGAATACATTCAGCACTTCAATTAATCTTCAAACTATCTCCAATACGCCCCCCTCAAGATGGAGCTGCGTGGATGTCGAGCAGATTCAGCTTGGAAAGCAGAGAAGCAAAACGCGGAAAAGGTAAAGCTTTCGTTAGTATATCAGCTAATTGATTTTCTGAATTAATAGGAAGTAGTTTAATTTTATTTTGTGCTACTAAATCTCGAACAAAATGACAATCTATGTCTATGTGTTTGGTTCGTTCATGAAAAATAGGGTTGTTTGGTATGTGTATAGCTGATTGATTGTCACAAAATAGGAGAGTAGGTGAAGGTGAATGAATATGTAGATCTTGCAATATTTGCTGAACCCAGATTATTTCACTAGAAACCATTGAAAGAGCCCTGTACTCAGCCTCTGCGGAGGATTTTGAAACAGTAGGTTGCTTTTTAGTTTTCCAGGAGACAATAGAATCTCCTATGAAAATACAATATCCTGTAGTGGATCTTCTGGTATCCAAGCAGGAAGCCCAATCTGCATCTGCAAATGCAGTAACAGTTAGTAAATTAGCAGATGAATAGTATAAACCCTTACCTGGACAGGCCTTCAAATATCTAAGGATATGATGAAGAGCCTGTAAATGTGGTAGTCTAGGCTTGGAAACAAACTGGCTCAGCTTGTGTACAGCATAGCTGATGTCTGGTCTGGTGATTGTGAGATATAATAATCTCCCAATTATCCTTCTGTAGGTTGTATCATCCTGTAAAATATCCCCATCTTCTGAATTGTATTTAGCTTTAGGATTCATTGGTAGAGCCAAGGGTTTGCAACCAAGATATCCTGTTTCCTCCAAGATTTGTAGAACATACTGTCTTTGGTTAAGACAAATCCCTTTAGAAGATCTGGCAATTTCTATGCCCAGAAAATACTTTAAGGGACCTAAATCTTTAAGTTTAAATTTGTCTCTTAAATAGCTTTTAAGAGCTGTAATAACTGTAATATTTGGTCCTGTAATCATAATATCATCAACATAAAGTAATAAAGCAATAAAAGTAGATCCAAAACCCTTAGTAAATAAAGAATAGTCAGATTTAGATTGTATAAAACCAAAATCCAAAAGTGTTTCTGTAAACTTGGCATTCCATTGTCTGGAAGCCTGTTTCAAACCATATAAAGATTTTTGTAACTTGCAAACTAATTTGGAAGATTGTAAGTCTTTAGTTCTAGGATAACCCAAAGGTAAATCCATAAAAACTTCTTCATCTAGATTACCATATAAAAAAGCATTATTAATGTTAAGCTGACATAATTCCCAACCTTTAGAAGCAGCTAGGGCAATAAGTATCTTAACAGTAACCAATTTGGCCACTGGAGAGAAGGTTTGATTATAATCTACACATTCCTCCTGTGTATAACCTTTGGCAACTAATCTTGCCTTATATCTATCCACTGTTCCATCTGAATTTCTTTTAATTTTGTAAACCCATCTGCACCCTATAGATTTTTTATTTGGAGGCAAAGGCATAATAGTCCAAGTATTAGTTTCCTCTAGGGCCTTAATTTCAGCAAACATAAGGACCAGAAGAGGAGGAAGTGACAATGGGATCGGTGAGATCAGTCATGATGAAGAAAAGAAGAAAAAAAAAATAACAAGAAAAGGATGACAGAATCTTGAAGAAAGGAGGAAAAAAAAGAGAATATGCAGTAAAGAAGAATCAAGAAAAGAAAGAATTTCCAGAAACAGGAAAAACAAAAGAAAGGAAGAAGAATCAAACCCAGATTATGCAGAATTTGCAGCGGATGAAGAATCAATCGTAACTGATACCATGATAACTTCTGTAATCTGACTTAATTTTGTAATTATCAATGAAATTGTGTATATGAATTATATGAATAATATGGAGAGAAAAGTAAAGAAAATCTGTAAGCAATATTATTATGAAAATAATGTGTGTATGTACAATACAATAATCGAACACCAAAACTATTTAAATAAGGCATAAGGCGGTTACAAAGAACTAATCCTATCCGTTCAGTTTAAACTAATCTGAACCGTAAATACAAAATAATTAACTAAATAAAACATTAAACATAAAATACATTTCATTCCTTTACAAGCCCTAATTTTACCCGTTCTAACTTTGCCCAATTTCAGAATACATTCAGCACTTCAATTAATCTTCAAACTATCTCCAATATGTGTATATAACACGTAGGGATTTAGTGCATGTTTTCTGAAACACATGTGACAATAAACTTTTAATTCTTACAGTGGAAATCTAAACGACTCATAAATCAAGCTTTAATCTTAATCTTAACTGAGCCGAATACAAACAACTTCAAATTCAAAAAGAGAACAACAAGAAAGTATAAAAAGAAAGCAAGATCGAGGGCATTTCGAATATGTAATTAATAGTTAAGATATGATCGATCTTCTTGTTAGTCGACTTTAGGCTTGAAATTTGGCCAATTAATAACGTACACAATAGCTTTTTTCAAAGCCGGTAAGCTCCTAACAAGCCCACTTACTAGCCAAGACGAGGCAGCCATTGCAAGGCACGCTCCCCATTGATGCAAATCAAGCTTAGCCGTGCCTACAATGTGTAGTGATCTGATAGTATTTTTTGTAATTTTTGATAATAATAATAATAGTAAAGAATTGTAGATGAGAAGAACAGATAGAATTAGACGAGAGAGAGATTGTTTACTGCCAAAGATACCTTCATTCATAACACATGCACACATATATCTCCTAACAAACTGTGACGTCATGGGAATATTCCCTTAATTACAATTAAATCAAAACATACTAATTTTAATAAGTCCAGAATGAATGGGCCATAGTATAGTTAATTAAAACTGGGCATGTATAGTTAGGGCTGTCAATGGGTCGGACTCGGAGCGGATCAAGGCAGATCCAGATCCGAGTCCGATTTCCATTTCTTCTATCCGGATTCGAATCCGGATCCGCTCGGATCTGGATTATTAGCAACCGGATCCGAATCCGACGGATATCCCGGATCCGGATAAATTATCCGGATCCATTTAGCAAGCTAATTTTTTTTTTTTTTCCGTTTTCCTCCAAATCACTTGCAGATTCCACCATCATGAATTAAAAATGCAAAATTTTACTTACATCATCGAAACTAATGCCTAAAAATTGTAGAAGATGGAATATGATGGACAAATATAAACGATAAAAATTAGAACAAAAGAATAAACAAAAATATAAGGAAAAAAGATATAAACTGAGACAAAGAAGAATAAAACTCAATATTGAGAAATTGGAAAGAAGATAAAAATTGAAGGATGAATGGTTATGGTTTTATTTTTCTTATTAAATAGTATAAATTAATATGTTGTAGACCCAATTAGTTATCTGGTCAGTCCACCAACATCTCTCATGCATTTCTTTTTAAAATTATTTTTAATATAGTAAAAGATTTTAGTGGAACATAGATAGTTTTATTTTTATTTTTATTTAAATACAAAATATATAAACAACATATAGTAATATATATCGGATACGGATATGTAACGAATCGGATCAGCCTAGAACCATATTCGCTCCATATAATTCGGATTACGGATCTTCTTAATCGGATCAGGTCCATCGGATCACTAATCGAACAATTATCCTAATAAATCGGACCGGATTCGAATCGGATTCGGATTGAAATCCGCCCCATTGACAGCCCTATGTATAGTTCTTCTGATCCAATTAATGGATTTGTCTCCATCAGTCCATTAGTAATCTCTTCACTTGCACTTGGCCCAGCATCAATTGGTCCAACCTCAGACAGCCCAGTAGCTAAACCATTCACGAACAACTCATTCGTCACTTTCCCAATTTCAGACAAGAACAGATCCTTCCCTTCTTCCTCCATCTCCTCTTCACGTAATCCCATCATCAAATCAACCCTGGTCGTGACACAATGTTTTTAAGAACTTCAATTGTCAACACTTGAACAATAATAATAAACCCCATGATTCCCCACAACATTTTCTTCTCCTTTATCTCCTCGATAACATTATTATATCCTGAAAGGCTCGCGTGTACCATAGAAAGAACTTGGCAGACAATGTTATTCAATTATAGATGTTTTTTTATCTATTATAACCATTTTTATTATTTTTCGTTGATTTTTTTTTTTCAATTTAAACTATTTTTTTCACATATTTCACCTTATTTTTTACGATTAAAGTTTAATTCGTTTTCACCTATTTCACTAATTTCACATGTTATTCAACTGAATTTTTCATTGATTCATTAAACATGTTTTCACCTACTTTAAATTTTTTTGATTGATTTTACCATTTTTTACTGATTTTATCCGTTTCTTTACAAATTTCACCCATATTTTCATCGATTCATATATTCTCACTGCGTAACTTTTTTAGCGATTTACCCAATTTTTTTCTCGATTATAACATTTTTAATTATTTTTTCATTTCTAGTTGATTTCTTTTTTTTTATTTAAACAATTTTTCTATCGATTTCACCTCGTTTTTATCAGTTAAACTTTTTTTAATTGATTTCACTCCTTTCAATCATTCTAACCCGTTTTTACCTATTTTTCACGTTTTCACTAATTTCACATGTTAGACACCAAAATATTTCATTGATTAAATAAGTTTTTACCGACTTTATATTTTTTTATTGATTTTACTCTTTTTTCACCGGTTTTACTTGTTTTTACTAGATTTCATTGGTTTCATCATTCTAGTTACAAATTTCAGTCGAATTAATTTTCATCTATTTCACATATTTTCACCAATTTTACCTTTATTTTAACCCATTTTACATCGATCCATTAGGCCATCTCCAATGGAGATGGTCGGGGTCGGGGCGGGGTCGGGGGTGGGGAGGGAAGTCATCTTTAGCGGAGACAGGCTTGGTGCGGGGTGGGGAACAGGACATGAACGGGCTGAGGCTCCGCGGCTTGTTCCCGCGTGGGAAATTTGGGGAAGAAGAGGGGCGCGTGAGATTAACACGCCTCTCTCTAAGTCAGGGGACGGCACTTGGCGTCTCCTGATTGGATCCAGATTTTTTTTTAATTTTCTTTATTAAACACTTAAATTAAATTAAATGTGCAGAATTGAATTATTTAATAAAAATAAAAATATGGAGATAAATTTTTGCATTTAATAAGTTCTAATTAATTGTTTTAATAAAAAAAAGGAGATATGCAAAAATTGGGATTATCTGAAAGCTAGAGAATTGGACTGCATTCGTGTCTTCAGGTTGCGGACTCGTTCAAGTCTTGAAGGTCCAAAGTGAATTTTGATCCATGATTTGCACACCCCTCCCCCCTCCCGTTCATGAGGGAAGAGACTTTTGATAGCTAGATTGTTATTCCACTACATTGTCAAATCATATATAAACCTCAAAATTTTTTCTTCTAATTCCAATGTGGGATAAAACCACTTTTTTTTTCTTCCATTTCAAAGGATGATCTTTGAGAATCAATTTCTCATTAACCAGAACTCTGACTTGGACATACCATATACCGTTTTAATCTACTACAATGTTATTAAAATCGGACCGGACGGTTCGATCGCGAACCGGAGGTTGGTTCGGTCCGGTTTACCCCCTAAAATCGCCTGACTCAAAAACCAGACTAAACCGGGTTGAACTGGTCCATACTGGTGTATGGACTGTTTCAACCCGGTTCTGAATTTTCTTTTTTTTTTTACGATTTTTTAATTTTTTTAATGTTAAAAATAAACTAAAATTCTTGTAGAAGGTGGGATTGAAAAACCTAACCTCTTAGGTGAACATAACTTCCTTACCATTTGAGCTACATCATTTTTGTTGAACTTTTGGTACAAATTAAAATTTATAAATTATAGAAACTTGTAGCCAATTTTTTTTTTTTTGGTTTTTCAAGGGTTTAATCCCTTTCGAGGCGCGTCGGGCACATAAAGTGGGAACTTCTCCCAACAGGAATTCGAACTTGAGTCCGCTACTTTGTAGAAACTTGTAGCCAAATTTATTTATAAATTAGATAATTAACTCAAATTAATATTTTACACATTATTAATGAAAATTAATACTAAAATAATAATTTTTTATTAAAATTTGGATCATAAGTTTTAATAAATATTGGAAAAAGTGTATTTATAAATTTATTAGCAATTTAAATTGTAAAATATTAAAGTAAATAGAATTTTAATAATATGTTTTATAAATATGAATTGTTTACACATTAGTTAAATGAATTTATTTTATAGATTAGATTAGTAAATTTAGTAAATTATACTGAATTATAAATAAGATATTTTAATCTATTAAAATTTATATTGTATTATAACTTGAAATATTTATTGAAATTTATGAAAAATTATAAATTATATCAATTATTTTGGTGGTAAATATATGATTATTATTTTTATATTTATAAGATATAACAATTAACACCCAATTTTTAAAATTTATAACATATTATAAACATTACAAGTAATTTTCAAGGGCAAGACTGAAACATTTTAGGGACAAGAGATTAATTATAAGAAGGTGACAAACCTGATTGAAATTTTTGTAATACTTAATACGCAGTGGCGGATCTGTGTATAGTCTTGGGGGGGCCCTGGCCCCCCAAGACTTTTGAAATTTATAATTATATAGGTAATTATATATGTGTATATAGTTATTAGTTACTCCATAAGTATGAAATAATTTAGGCATTTTTTATAAGGACTATTCTTTTTCAAATGAGATTGGGATTGGGCCCATAAACTAAAGCCCAAATTAAATTCCAACAACAAACTAATTGAATGATGGGTTTTTTTATATATTAACTAACTGATAAATGTAACATATATTTGAGTTAAAGAATTGTGTCCTATTTTAGTTTCATTTGAGATATATAAGCATTATATAAAATCATCATTTATTTCCATTTTTTTGCATATACGATAAAATAAAATATTATATTGTGTTGTGGGACAGTGGGAGTACTACTTTTGTTAAAGAACATAAATAAAAATCATGACCAAATTCAATTGTTAAATTGTATTTGTATTTAAAATTCAATGAATTATTTATTGAAATATATTATGTGTTTATTATTATGGGTTTATCCAAATAAATAAATTTAATATTATTTTTTAATGAATTACACTATTTAAGTTGCCCCCAACTCTCGGATCCTGGATCCGCCCCTGTTAATACGTGAGGGAGATTTTTGTAATTAGGCCTTACCCGAGGGATATTCGTAATTTACCCTAAAAGAAAACCTGCAGAAGAGTAGATTTTTAATTCTTACAGTGGAAATCTATAATAAATGTATATCAAGCTTGGATCTTAAGTGAGTTGAACACAAACAATATCAATCTCTTTTTACTTTACCCTTCAAGCTCAACGCCAATTTCTTTACATGTAGTGCATACAACTTCAAATTCAAAAAGAGAACAACAAGAAAGTACAAAAAGAAATCGACAGGGCATTTCGAGTACATAATATATGGTCTTCTTGTCAGTCGACTTTAGGCTTGAAACTTGGCCAATTAATAACGTACATAATAGCTTTTTTAAAAACAGGTAAGCTCCTAACAAGCCCACTTACTAGCCAAGACGAGGCAGCCATTGCGATGCACGCTCCCCATTGCTGCAAATCAAGCTTAGCCGTGCCTACAATGTTTTTAAGAACTTCAATTGTCAACACTTGAACAATAATAATCATCCCCATGATTCCCCAAAACATTTTTTTCTTATTTATCTCCTCAATAACATTGTTATATCCCGAAAGGCTCGCGTGTAACATAGCGAAAACTTGGCAGACAATGTAAGTATTTAGGATCATTGCATCCTTTTGGTTAGAATTCACTTTGAATAGCGATTTTCCCTTGAAATTTATGGTAAGCAGGATGCTCACCTGATATAGTGCTTGAATACAGATGTTGGTTAGCATAAATGATGTGAGTATAGGTTGCGCTACCTTTCTCGGTGGTCTACTCAGTAGGCTTTGAGATGGAGGTTTTACCATAAGGGCAAGAGCAGAAAATGTTCCTACTATAAGTTTCACCCACAAAAGCTGAAAAGCTGGATATGGGACTCTGCCTGATGAAACTTGGGACACTGCATCAATAGTTGAGGGTCCACAAGCAAAAATTGTTGTCCCAAAATCAATTGTAAGGGAAACAAAAGTCGCAGTGATCAAGAACTCTGTGTATGCTTGAATGTTGTAACATGTGCCCCTTCCCCACTTCAAAGTTTCCACGATAAGTTGAAAATGTCTTTTGGTAAATACTATAGGGGAGCAGGCTACGGCAAATTGTGCCCCTTTAGTTCCGAAACAAATTGATATATGTGCTGCTCTGAGTGCCATTATGTCTCCTATACCATGCCCCACGCAGGCAACCACATGGCGCATCTCCTTTAGGCATTGCACCATGAGAAGCTTGTCTTCAGGTGTAGCCCTTGCCAACACCTTAATGTTTTCGAGTTTTTCCATCCTCTCTTCAGCAGTGTAGTTTCTGAATTCCTTCCCGTTGACCACTTCACCGGGTTGCGGTTCTGGTCCCAAGATTCCTCCTTCAATGGCCATGATTCTTGCTGTTGTTGGGTGGTCTCCTGTGATCAGCTTAATGTTCACCCCTGCTCTTTGACACTCTTCCACTGTGTCTTTTGTCCGCATTCTCTGTGTATTTTCTAAGCCCACGAGGCATAATAAAGTATACTGCTGACTAGGGAAAGTAAAGTAGTCTCTTAAGGATATTTCCATGTGTGCAAAAGCAATACATCTTAGCCCACAGTCTCTCATATCTTCAAGAATTTGCTCAAACAAGACCCTGGTCCTTCCGTTGATCTCTTTGGCATTGCCAGTCGTGCTCTCGTAGTAGTGAGAGCACATAGGTATAATAACTTCTGGGGAACCCTTTCTGTGAACATGATTTGTGTTGTTATCTTTCTTACTTATCAATAAACCACTTCTTTTGTTCTTCGAATTGAATGGTTCGATCTCAATAACAGTGCAGGTTGCTCTTAAGGATTCTACATCCATTTGAAGCTGACTAGTGGCCCAATCAAAAATAGCCTTCTCGGTAAAACTTGTAGCAGATGAAGATGGCCTTATAGGGGGTTGAGCTATATTTAAGCCAATCCCTTGATGGAGTAACTCAACAACATTTGGAGCTATAACACGAAGAGGCATCTCTTCAATGGAGTTTAAACCCACCCAAAACTCGCTTACCTTGAATTCAGTTTAGAAACACATAAATCATAAGTACTTGGTTCTGGGGTATTGGTTTAAAATATAAAGAGCGCGCGACAAATTTATAGCTTTAAATTGTACGAAAAGTAAACAGAGTAAAAAAAGATTTGTAATAATTATTACCTACATACCAATCCCCTCCCCCCACCCCCCCCCCCCCCCCCCACAAACAAAAAAAAAAATAGAAGCTATAGTTAAATTACATAAATACCCCCTGAGGTTAAATACCAAGTGTCTCATGTCATTAGTTGCGGTTAAAAAGAAATGACGAAATGCCTAAATTATCATTTTCTATCATTCCTTATTTTCTCTATACTAGGAAAGTGCACGTACGTTGTACATGTCTAGTTACATATTTTTTGTAAGTTAGAGTAAAATTTAATTATATCATGTAATAAAATAAAGTAAATTAACCCATTTTTTACCTATTTAATTCATTAGTTTAATTCATTTTCACCGATTTAACCTGTTTTTTACCCGATTTGATTCATTTTCACCAGTTTAGTATTTTTTTTATCGTTTTACATTTTTTTTGATCAATTATAACTTATTTTCATTGTTTTTACAATTTTGTCTTGTTTTATCCGTTTTAAATTAATTTTCTACCAGTTTCACCTTATTTTTTCTGTTAAATTTTTTTTATTGATTCAAACGTTTTTATCATATTTATCCATTTTCACCTATTTCACACAAATTTTTCACCGATTTCACATGTTCTTTTCACCAATATCACCTGAATTTTCATTGATTTGACACATTTTCGCCGACTTTATTCATCTTTTCCACCGATATCACATGCTTTCACTATTGTTGTCGTTTAACTAGTTTCATCTTTTTTTCATGAATTTTCATGAATTTTCATCGATTTTAGGTTTTTATTTATTTATTTTTTATCATTTTCAACCTAATTTTCATCAACTTCGTCGGTGTTCACCAATTTCACCCGAATTTTCGTTGATTTCACATGTTTAAATGATTATATTTTATCTATTTCACAATTTTTCACGAATTTCACCCATTTTTTTACAAAAAGAATTACATAGAGGTTATGCATGCATTGAAATTATTGAATATTCTTTATATTTATATTCTAGCCAAAGTAAAATTACATAATTAGTAAGTAATTTTTATTCTTTCATAGTAAGATGGCAATTCAATTTTAATTTCTTTCGGTAATATAATGATATTTAAGAGAATTTCATTTTAAATATTTATATTTAGAGTGTTTATGACTTATGTTGCACTAAATTTTTGAATTAACATTTTCATATTTAAATAAATATTGATGCTAAAATAAAATATTTTTTATATATATTTTAGGGAGTATTTAAAATAATAGTGTTTTCTTAAGCTTAAAATTACAAAAATTCATGTAAAAGAGAATTTATAAACAATAAAAGAGAAAATTCATGAAAAAGGGGTAAAATCGATAAAATTTTGAGAAATCGATAAAAAGAAATCTTTCAAAACATGTGAAATCAATGAAAATTCAGGTGAAATTTGTGAGCAGTGATAAAGTTGGTGAAAAAAAATGAAACGGTAAAAATAGTGCCCTTAAAATGATAAATACATATATACATATATATATACATATATATATATATATATATATTTATATTTATACGATATCAAAATATGATAGAAATTTGATAAAAAAT
The DNA here is from genome assembly GCA_038501285.1 of Penstemon eatonii. Classification (NCBI taxonomy): domain Eukaryota; kingdom Viridiplantae; phylum Streptophyta; class Magnoliopsida; order Lamiales; family Plantaginaceae; genus Penstemon; species Penstemon eatonii. The sequence continues at coordinate 73,715,636 of CM076715.1, forward strand.
AATTAACCATCCTAAAAGTGATGCAAGTTTAGTGAATATTTATTCATCGTAGAAGCATTAAATAGTTCTCTATATAATCTCCAGGTATATAAATAATATTTTTTTTTGGAATATCCAAATATTTTCTAGTTTAACAAGAACAAATCTCTCAATAATATCATTCTCAGCTACTAATTTTAAGCACATAAATAGATCTCTAAACCTACTTAAATCTCACATATGAAACGTTTATTGCATAAAATGTTAAAATTAATTCATAATTATTTAAGAATGAAGTTTATTGAGCACGAAGAAATTATACTTGGATGATATATAGTCCACATTGACAACGTTAAGAATGATCTAGAATTGCATTCTAGTCAGCCAAGGCAACCAATGAGATCTAAGCCTTAGCATTGAAGAACTCTCAAGAAGCTTAGTCATGCATGCTTAGTCACTAAGTTTGAAAAGGTGGTTCATAGGACTATATATATGTATGTAGTGTGTACAATTTTACATATAAAAAAAATCAATCAATTAGCAAGTTAGTTTTGAGAAGATAAATTATTATCTTGTATGAAAGCTTAGTGCAAAAAGCCTCAAAATATTGTAGCCTTATTATGTTGATGAAATATTAAGTCTACTTTATCTTGCTAAAATTATTTTCTTAGACTTTTTTTATCCCAAACACCAAACAAATTGTGGTATCAGAGCCACCCTTAGCCTGTTAACCCCTCACATATATTAAAAAATGAATCCAAGCAATAGCAATGAGCTTGCCATCACATATTCCCAAGAAGGTGTTCCGATCTTTGTTGGTTAAGACTACGAGTTATGGAGCGTTCTTATGAAGAAGGTATTCCAGTCCAATGATCTTTGAGATATCGTAGAAGAGGGGTATGAAATATATAATCCGGAGGAAGAAGCTACATTGACTGGAGCAAAAAAGAAGGAGCATAAAGAGAACAAGACCAAAGATGCAAGAGCCTTGTCATTTATGCACCAAGGTGTAAGGCGATCTGTACTTTCGCGTATTACGCGTGTTAAATTTTTAAAAGATACATGAGATATTTTGAAAAAATAATGTGGTGGCTATGAAAAAATTATCTCTATGAAACTGCAAAATTTATGGCGAAAATTTGATAATCTACTCATGAAAGATAGCGAGACTTTGCAATAACTTTTTTCTAGAGTTTCTACAATTGTTAATCAAATTAGAGGCTATGGTGATTCTGCCGAAGATAAAAGAATTGTAGAAAAAGTCTTACGAAGCTTGCCAGTAAAATTTGAGCACATGTTGCTGCGATTGAAGAATCTAAAAATTTATCAAAACTTTCTTTAAACAAAGTCATGGAATCTTTATATGCTCATGAGAAAAGAATGAGCATATTTTCAAATCATAGTTTGGAGCAAGTTTTTCAAGTAAAGCTTAATCTAGCAGACTAGAAAAATTAAAAAGGAGATGGCCAACCAGAAAAGAATATGGCCTCCACATCCAGAGTATCAAGAGACAGAGATCGTGAAAAAAATCAAAACTTCCGAGGATGAGGTTTAAGAAGAGGAGGTTTCTCTAACCAAAGATATGCAAATCAAAATTCAGATTTATTTTGCTGAATAAATTACCACGACACAAATGATTGCCGCTACAAATGTAAAAGATGCAGAAACGCCAATCAATTAGAAAGAGATTGTTGGCATAGAGATGATGGTGAGAAAAATGAAGCCAATTTCACTGAAGAAAAAGATACCAATCAGGTATTTTATTCATGTTTGAATTCTCAACAACGATTTGAAAATATGTGGTACGTTGATAGCGGTTGTAGTAATCATATGTGTGGAATAAGAAAATGTTTGTGGAGTTTGATGAGACTTATTCATCCGAAGTAAAACTTGGAGATGGAAAGGAACAATAGCAGTCCAGACAAAGAAAGGACAAACAAATTTTATCAAAGATGCGTTTTATGTTTCAAATTTGACTCAAAGTTTGTTAAGTATGGGTCAACTACTAGAGAATAATTATAAAGTGGAGTTTAATAATGATCATTGTGTCATTATTGATAAGCAGAAGAATTTCACAATGACAAATATGAAGATGAGCTCAAATAAAGTCTTTCCTCTTAATCTTTCATTGATCGAGAAAATTATTCTCCAGAGCACAATAGAAGAAGATCATAACTTATGACATCTGAGCTATGGACCGGCTTAATCTATTAACAAGAAAAAATATGGTTTCTGATCTTCCAAATATTCCAGATCCAGACACAACATTCGAATGATGTATTTATGAAAAAATGCATCGTCTACCATTTCCAAAGACATTTTACAGAGCCAAAGCTCCTCTTGAACTAATATATGCAGATATTTGTGGCCCAACTCAAACTTTATCTCTTAATAACAATATATATTTTCTATTTTTCGTGGATGATTATAGCAGAATGATGTGGGTTATCAGAAGGATTTCCAAAATTTTTGGAGTTCAAAGCGAATGTGAAAAATCAAAGTGACAGAAAAATAAAGATTCTTAGAACAGACCGCGGAGGAGAATTTATTGGAAATGCCTTCTTAAATTATTGCAAAAAAAAGGGACAGTGCGATATACTCTACAACAAAATCGAGCTGCAGAGCGAAAAAAATTGCACAATTATTGAAATGGCTAGAAGCGTGATGGCCGAAAAAAGACTTCCAAAAAGTTTTGGGCAGAAGCTGTACTTACAGCAATCTATACCGTCCACCAACAAAAGGCAATTCCAAATAAGACTCCCTATGAAGCATGGTATCGGAGAAAGCCATAGACTTTTGAAGAAGCTTTGAAAGAAGAAATCTGGACATATGCTAACGAAAAGAACTAAACATGAGAACTAGTGGATCTACTGGACATATGCTAACGAAAAGAACTAAACATGAGAACTAGTGGATCTACCTGAGAATAAAAGTATAATTGGACTAAAGTGGGTCTACAAAACGAAGTACAAAGAAGATGGTTCAATTCAAAAGCAAGCACGCCTAGTAGCAAAAGACTATTCTTAACAATGCACCTGTTGCTCGAATGGAGACAATACGAATTGTCCTACCATTACATGCTCAAATGGAACTTCCAGTTTATCAATTGGATGTCAAATCAGCATTTCTCAATGGAGATTTGAGTGAAGAAGTTTATGTCGAACAACCTATCCAAGGCAAAGAAGATAAAATTTACCACCTCAGAAAGACACGATATGGGCTAAAACACGCACCAAGAGCCTAGAACAACAAGATTGATAATTCCTTTCAAAAAATGGATTTCAAATTAAAGAAGTCAAAGTGAACCGTCATTATACATGAAGAAAAAAGGTGAAAAAGATTTTCTCATAATCTGTCTTTACGTAGACGATTTGATATACACAGTCCATTGATGATAGAAGAATTCCAAAAGGCAACGATGCAAGAATATGAGATGACTGATTTGGGCTTAATGAATTATTTCCTTGGAATTCAAGTTCGTCAAACCAAAGGAAAAATATTTATCTATCAGGAAAAGTATCTTGAAAGTTTATTGAAGAAGTTCATGATAAATTGCAAACCCATATCTACTTCACTGGCACTAAATGAAAAGTTGACACTAAATGATGGTACGGTAAAAGTTGATACAAACATGTACAGAAGCTTAATAGGCCCTCTACACGCATACTAGACATGACATTGTTTATCCGGTTAGCTTAATCTCGAGGTTTATGCATGACCCGAGTAAATTGAATCATGCAACAACAAAAAGAATTCTACGTTCCCTTCAAGGTACGAGAAATTTTGGCATCAAATATGTCAAAAAAAAAAAAAAAACAGACTTATCAGATATACTGACAGTGATTGTGCCTGATCAGTTGATGATAAAAAAGTACGGTTGGTGGATATGTATTTTGTTTGGGTTCAAAAATCATATCATGGTCATCAAAGAAGCAAAAAATTGTGTCACTCTTATCACCAGAAGCAGAATATATTGCTGCCACAGACGCAGCTCGTGAAGCTGTTTGGGTTAGAAGATTTCTGACAGAAGTTGAGCAAAGACAAGATACTCCTATAATAATATTTTGTGACAATATGTCAAGTATAGAGATGGCAAATCCAGTTTTTCATGCTAGAACAAAGCATATTGAACTTCGACACCACTACATTAGAAGTCTCGTTCAAGATCAAGAATTTCAATTGGAGTTTGTGAATACTAAATATCAACTTGCAGATAGCTTTACAAAAGCAGTCAATTCAGAGAAGTTAGAGCAATTCTCGAAATGGTGTTCGAATTATGAATTAAGAGGGGGTGTTAAAATTAATTCATAAATACTTAAGCATGAAGTTTCTTGAGCATGAAGAAATCATACTTGTATGATATATAGTCCATGTTGACAACACTAAGAATTATTAGAATTGCATTCTAGTCAACCAAGGCAACCAATGAGATCAAAGTCTTAGCATTGAAGAACACTCAAGAAGCTTAGTCGTGGCTTAGCCACTAAGTTTGAACTAAATTAATTTATCCAACAAATTAATATAGTTACTTCTAGTGTATAGTAAAAAGGTGGTTCATAGGACTATATATATGTATGTAGTATGTACTATTTTATATATAGAAAAAGTCAATCGATTAGCATGTTAGTTTTAGAAGATAAATTATTCTCTTGTATGAAGGCTTAATTAGTGTATGTATTACCTTCATGAGGTTCTTTGTTAAAGTTCGGGTCTTGTTGATGCAAATTGTTGTGACACATGCAAGGTTGTGGCTGACGACAGGCTCTTTAACCAATATACTAGCTTCAGTCAGCTTCTTCATCCAGTATGCGGAACCCATAGTCACAGACATGACCAAACCTTCTGGGTTGGATGTCAAAGCAATCATGGCCGGTGTTGCCAATATTCCCACCATGACCGCCATAACTTCCATTGTCGACGTTCCACCGAAATGCACTTTATTCCCATCGACATCACACAAATTACCACCCAAAAGACGCCCCAAAAGCACAAAAAGAGTCACCAATGCAACCCCTTTACCAATATTACCTATCACTGAAGTGAGTTTTTTCATTTCAGGCATATGCGGCACCTTCAAATATGCCAGGTGATCAGTTTTGTTCTTGCCCACTGCAGTTACAAGCATTAATGCATAACCAGCCACAACTATACTTCCACAAAACAGGAAGATGTTCTCCCGCGCATCGGCCCTCACTCTTTCTGTTTGACCATCTATTTTCATCAACTCAACTTGAAAAGAAGAGCCGTCTATGAACAATCCATCAGCTGGAATTTGATCACCAGGCTTCAGAAAAACAATGTCGCCAACCAAAACTTCACCTGCTGAAATATTCTGCCACAATCCCCTCCTCACAACTTCAACTGTAGGAAGATTACTGCCGTAAAAAGATACTTTACCGAATTGGTACATGGTCCAAAAATTCCCTCCCGCCGAAATAACAACCACTGCCAGAATTACATTAAGAGTAGCCACCCCTTCCCATAAGTACCCTTTATTGAGGCCACAACAAATAGAAATCACGGCACATACAAATAAAAGTACAACCATGGGGTCTTTGATCGATTCCAAAACCGAGTGGCTGAAGCATTTGTTCATTTGGCACGCTGAACAGAAGTTGGAACCGAAGGTTTTTCTTCTGATGTCTTTGTCAATTACGTCTCCGTGGATGCCGTTTTCGATGTTGGTCTCGAGTGCTGAGACGATACCTTCAATTCCTCCCTTTTCGCGGAGCCATCGTTGATCTCTTATCCTTACTAGCTTATCTATGTCTGACGGGTTGATTGAGGGGAACCGGGTCGGTTCTACATCCAAATAAATGTTGTCAAATGTTACAGACATGGCTAGCCAGCTAGCTTAACTCTGATTAAAATCGGAGCCAAATAGATGTTGGTTTAGTTTATCTGGACTCGAGTTGTATTTCTGGGATTTTGCAAGAAATTCAAATGCATTGTTACTATTGATAATGGGATTAAAGGAAGATGTATGATATATTTAATAAACAAAAACTATTATTAGTGCTCAAGTACTGCAATCAAGTTATACAATTTCTTTATATTGGAATCTTGGTCAATTTGTTAAGTCTACTATCAAGTAATATACAATTTCTTTATATTGGAATCTTGGTCAATTTGTTAATTAAGTCTACTATCAAGTAACATGCATGTACGCGACTACACGGTGTCAAAATTAATATTCAATTACATACACAGTACAATTCCTCGTGTTGTAGTTTTAAATTTATTTATACTTCGTGGTGTCATAATTTAATGGTTATTACCGTTATAGGCGCCTCATGGGAGTTGACATTCGAAATTTCGACGCTAGTCCGTATGCCTATCTTATCTATATCTATATCTATATCTATATCTATATTTATATCTACTAGGAAAGTGCACGTACGTTGTACGTGTCTAGTTAATTTCATTGATATGTTTTGTAAGTTAGAGTAAAATTAATTTTATTATGTCATAAAATAAAGTATATTACCCGTTTTCACCTATTTAATTCATCAGTTTAATTCATTTTTCACCAATTTAACCTGTTTTTTAACCGATTTAATTCATTTCTACCAGTTTAATTTTTTTTTTTACCGTTTTACCCATTTTTTTGTCCTCTTGTTTTATCCGTTTTAAACTAATTTTCTACCGGTTTCACCTTATTCTGTCTGTTAAACTTTTTTTTTTATTGATTCAAACGTTTTTGTCATATTACCCATTTTCACCTATTTCACACATATTTTTCACTGATTTCACATGTTCTTTTCACCAATATCTCCTGAATTTTCATTGAGTTGACACATTTTCGCCGACTTTATTCATTTTTCACCGATTTCACCTGCCTTTCACTATAATTGTCGTTTCACCGGTTTCATTTTTTTCACGAATTTTCATCTATTTCAGGGTATTTTTTTGTATCATTTTCAACCAAATTTTCATCAACTTCGCCAGTGTTCACCAATTTCACTCAAATTTTTCGTTGATTTCACTTGTTTCAATGATTATATTTTATCTATTTACATAGAGGTTACGCACGTCTTGAAATTATTGAATATTCTTGATATTTTTTATTCTACCCAAAGTAAAATTACATAATTAGCTAAGTTATAAGTAATTTTTCTTCTTTCATAGTAAGATAGCAATTCAATTTTAATTTTTTTTAACATAATGATATTTAAGATAATTTCATTTTAAATATTTATATTTAGAGTGTTTATGATTTTGTACTAAATTTTTAAATTAACATTTTCTTACTTAAATAAATATTGATGCTAAAATATAATAATTTTTATATATATTTTTAGGGGGTATTTAATATAATAGTGTTTTCTTAAGATTAAAATCACAAAATTCATGTGAAAGAGAATTTATAAATTTTAGGAGTTTATGTAGGAGATAAATATAATAAGACTTCATGTCTAAATATACCTTTACAATTACTTTTATTCTTTTATATATTTATTATTTAATTAAATATCACTTTATAGTTTAAGTAGGGGTATTTATATTTAGAGTGTATAACTTATGTTGTACTAAATCTTTAAATTAATATTATCCTACTTAAATAAATATTGATACTAAAATATAATAATTTTTATATATATTTTAGGGGCTATTTAATATAATAGTGTTTTCTTAAGTTTAAAAATTACAAAATTCATGTAAAAGAGAATTTATAAATTTCAGGAGTTTATGTGGGAGATAAATATAATAAGACTTCATGCCTAAATATACCTCTTCAATTACTTTTATTATTTTATATATTTATTATTTAATTAAATATCACTTTATAATTTAAGTAGGGGTATTTTAGTCTTCACAAAAATGTTAAGAAATATTCATGCTTTTATAATAGTATAGAATATTATATTATTATATTAATACTAAAAATGTGAATAATTTAAGTTTTTTTCTTTTTTCGTGAAGATAAAAATGTCCTTATTTGTATTAATAAAACATAATTAGACATAAATTTTCCTTATATTTTCTCATCAAAAATTTGGTAGGAAATATTTTAAAAAAATTTGTAACTTCATTTTTCCTCCTAACCAAGCACCATGAATATGGTGTTATAATGTATTATAATATATTACCAATATGGTGTTATGTAAATGATATTATTTGTTTCATCTAAAGATTTAGTAAAATATGTCACTCCTTAAAAAAATCAAACTCTCTTAAATATCATAAAATATGTTAAAGTAGAATCGCTCTTACCTATGAATGAACAAAAATACTTATGACTTAGTGAACTAAGTAATCTTTATTTGACATGAGTAACATTACCTAAAAATTTCATGGATCTTTTCGAGAAAACGTGTGAAATAAGTGAAAAAAAGGATGAAAAATCAATGAAATAAATATTATGTAATTGATGAAAACATGTGAAATCGACCGAGATGAAATTTATGAACACTGATGAAGTAGGTGAAAAAGTGGGTAAAATTGGTAATAAAAAGTGCCAGAAAAATTGATAAAATTACTGTGGCATTTGTGAAAACATGGGAAATAAATTAGTGAAATCAGTGAAAATGAGTGAAATATACGAAGAATTGGTTAAATAACTGAAAAAATGTTAATGTTTGTGAATAATGTGAAATCAATGAAAATTCAAGTGAAATTGATAAAAAAAAAAGTGAAATCAGTGAAATATAAAGTTAAACCGATCAAAATAAGTAAAATCCGAAAAAAAAAATTAACTAGCAAAAACAGTGTGAACTAAAGCAGTAGGATTTTTTTTTTTTGAATAAGAGAAAACAAGAAATTGATGAAAATAGGAAACATAATGGACAATAGGTTATAATTGATCAAGAATGAGTAAATCAGCAAAAATAAATAAAACCATTAAAAATCAATGTAAGTTAAATTAAACTAATTAATATAATAAGTTAAATGGCTTAGATTGGTAAAAAAAATTGTTAGCAATTTTTCACATAAGCATGTACGATAATGGATCGATTATAATCATGCTAATTCATATATATACAAAGCCAGAGTTGGCTCTGATACCACTGTTGGGATTCGGTAAGATAAACAGCCCTAGGCACAACGGAATTTAATAATTTTAGGACCTCTTACGAAATCTTGCCATGATACTACTCTTGCTATATATATATGTGAATATTAAATTAAACGACAATAATAACAAGATCTATGTTATACCTGTCTCCTTGCAAATCCTAGTCAACGAACAAAGTCAGATTTCTCCCTCGGGGTAGTCGATCCAAAGCTCTGCTACAGCTCCCCACGTGTTGTGCCTCTATGAGTTGATACACCACAATATCACGAAAATTAATATATCCTAATCAGCTAGAACATAGGTTATATTACTATCTAGGATTAGAGAACGACTTAGGAGCTAAAATCTAAAAACGAAAAATTCTTCATAAAGGGAAGAGGGTTCGGCCGATTTTTACTTGGGAGAGGGAGAGAGTGTTTTTTCCTTGACTTGGTGTTTTTGGCTCTCTTAAGTTGTGTATGAGATACTCCTAGGATTAGGACTCCAAGTCTCCTACATGGGCAATGACCTTCTTTAATTAGAAGACTAAGTCTTCTAATTAATCCATGGCCCACTCCTTAATTAATTTAATTAGGCTTTATTTAATCTCCCAATTAAATAGCCCAATTAATTAAATACTCCCTCAATTAATTAAATTAGACTCTGAGTCTATCTAATTAATATTCCCATAATTAATTAAATCCAACTTAATTAATTAACTTACAAATTAAATTCCATTTTAATTTATAATCTTGATCCTAATTCCAATCGGATCCATTTTGCTCCAATTGGGTCGACCCAGTCACTTAAGCGACCCAGTCGATTTATTTGACCCAGTCGACTTGGTCGACCCAGCTGTTCCCTTTTTCTTCGATTTCGCTTCATGTGTATTGTGTATGCCCCCATAGGTTCACTACATAATTGGCCATGAGTTATAATTAAATATTTATTTAATTACTCGAGTATTAAATACTCTAAATCAATCGAACACTCTATCGATCGATCATTCCAAAATTAGCACCCCTGCCAATTTAGGAATTCTCCCACACTCCACGGTTGATGTCTGGCCACAAGCCCATGGAGCCCAATCACTGGTGAATTAATTCAGTGAACCTTTTAACTCATTTACAATTTCCATATACGACATAATCTCTTCATCGATCAATCTCCCAGTCGAGACTTAAGGGTATGGACTTTTCATCAGTTCTCTTTTTCTTGTCTTGACCATATGTATTCTGATCTTGAAATAATTCTCTTTGACTTATCCTTTATGAGCTACTTTCACAAAGTCCTCAGATACCTTGGACAAAGATTTTATCAGAATTAATTTCTCACAGAAATCCATAGGAGATATTCCCAACCAATCAAATCGGGTCAATGGATCCTTTGTTGATGATATGAACCTGCATACGAGTCCCTCTATACCCAACATGAATCCATAGAGACTTTCTGGTAATTTCCAGTCGGACGGAACTCACATCTAAGTATCGACATTCTCGCACCAGATAAACCCTATCACCTCAAGCATTAGGGATTATACTATCGTAATTTGGAATAACTTCAACCCCGATATGCGACTACCGCTTCCATGATGAGTTATTTCCTAATTGGGGTATTCAGCGCACTTTCCATCTCAGCGAGCCACCAACTTATGTGTATCAACTATCCGAGTCACGCTTGTTAACCCTAGCGTTCTCCAGTTCATCGGAGTATACACATTAATGAGAGTCTAACCGAATCCAACGATGTCCTATCTCGATTGGATTCTACAACTCTTGAATATGTTCTAGATCATGGCCTGGAGATCAGTCCACGGATTGTCTCATAGCCCTTTGATCTAAGGACTTCTATCCTTATGCTCAGATAATTATTACATAAGATAAAGATGACCATATAATAAAGTGCATTTATTAATCTAAATAGAATAGTTCCTTCATTTATTACATTAAATGACAGCCATACATTTGGCTTGCCGGACATAATTCCTATCAATCTTTGACAACCCAAGATTTTGAAGTCTTAGGGTTCTTAGGCTTTGGAGTTTTAGCAGGAGTATGAGTTATTATGTTATCATCATAATTAGCAGCAGGCAGGGTATGGTGCATGATAGGCAGGGTAAGCATGCACTGGATGATGAGCAGGGTATGCAACATAGTAAGATGGAAACTGAGGTGCTTGATAAAATGATGTATAAGCAGGTTGCACATAATGAGACTACTCATTTCCATAACAAATGTTTTTATGTTCTTTGACTTACTCTTTGTTTTCTCATGAACAGATGACTTAGTTTTACTAGTCTAATTGGTTTTACTCTTATCAGCAGACTTCCTAGGACTCTGCTATTTGGTTTTACCAGTCTGTTTTTCAATTTAAGGCTCTTTGCCTTCTTAGCCTTAGGAGTTTTCTTTTCCTTTTGCTCAGTTTCAGGTGCAGCAGGTTTAGTAGTCTTTTTTTTTTTTTTTTTGGTTTTCCAAGGGTTTAATCCCTTTTGAGGCGCGTGGGCACATAAAGTGGGAACCTCTCCCAACAGGAATTCGAACATGAGTCCGCTACTTGGTAGTGACTAGTCCCTTCCACTAGATCAATCACCTGTTGCAGGTTTAGTAGTTGAACATACAATATGACCTTAGTATTGTCAGCATATATGAATTTTTCAGTATGGTTCAGTTCTATCTTATCTTGTTCTAAAGACAGTTTTTGTTTACTAAGCATGTGATATGATGCAACAGATAACTTATCATGAGGCTCTATGACTTTCTCAAGTTCCATGATTTTACCCTTATAAACTTCACACTCAGCTTTCAGAGATTCATTCTCTTGCTCAAGCTGTTTGTACTCAGTTAATTCTTTCGATTTTTCAACCTTAAGTTTCAGTGAAGCATTTTGCTTTTTTAGCAAGGTCATCTCTTCCTTAAACTTTGCAAATGCAGTAACAACACTAGAGTTATTAATCAGCAGTTGCTCAAATGAACTAAACAATTCATTTTCATTTTCAGAAAAGTTTACCTCATTACCAGAGTTATCTGATTCTTTGGCCATTAAACAGAGTAGTGCAGGTTGTTCATCTTCAGTAGAGTCATCTTCTGATGCCTCCGAATCTGAATCAGATTAGTAGATGGCAGCAATTTTTTCTGCTTCATGCCATCAGTACTTTTCCTTTTTTATATTTCCTTTCTTTTCTGATTTTCTTTCCTTCCTCTGTATACTTCTCAGCTTTAGGATAAGGGCAGTCTTTGATGAAATCTCCCAATTTCCTGCAATTAAAGGAAGGTCTGCTGTTCAAACACCAATAGTGATTTTTTCCCTATATTTTGATTGTTCTATGTTCTTTAACTTTCTTTCTTTAATAACTGTTCATCTTTTTTCTTTTCCTTTCGTAGTAATTATCCTTTTAATCCCTTTCTCTTTCATTTTAGTCAGTTCTTTTTCTTAATAAGTACTTTAAAAAAATATTTCTTAATAATTTTGAAAAGAATACGATTAGGTTTTCTTTATAGTATACCCTTTTTTTGCCTATTACATTCTTAATTTACATTGCAAAAAATAATTTAGCCCTAAAAAAAATTGGTCTAGCTCCATCCCTGTTTATATATGTATGTGTATCTTTTTTTTAGTTTTGTATATGAAGTGTAACTTTTTCTATATATGTTTATATGTAATTAATAGAGTTAAGAATGTAAATGATTGAAATAAAGTCAAGCAATCAATTATAATATTTGTAAAAGAATAAAATAGAGCCAAGGATGTATATATACTTGTAAAATTTGTTTCAGTTAAAATAATTTTTTCAAAATTAAAAATTATAAAAGAAAAATCACGATTGAATCTTTTCAAAATTAAGTGGATTTGTTATTTAATTATAAATCTAAAAAAATCAAAATATCGATATTTAATTTGCATTTTAAAAACAAATTGATTAGTTTTTTTCATAACAAAGGGATCATAAATTTGGAATTCGTCTAATGCACCCTAGTATTTAGGTCCGACCCTGTTGATATAAAATAGGCATACGGACTAGCGTCGAAATTTCGAATGTCAACTCCCATGAGGCGCCTATAACGGTAATAACCATTAAATTATGACACCACGAAGTATAAATAAATTTAAAACTACAACACGAGGAATTGTACTGTGTATGTAATTGAATATTAATTTTGACACCGTGTAGTCGCGTACATGCATGTTACTTGATAGTAGACTTAATTAACAAATTGACCAAGATTCCAATATAAAGAAATTGTATATTACTTGATAGTAGACTTAACAAATTGACCAAGATTCCAATATAAAGAAATTGTATAACTTGATTGCAGTACTTGAGCACTAATAATAGTTTTTGTTTATTAAATATATCATACATCTTCCTTTAATCCCATTATCAATAGTAACAATGCATTTGAATTTCTTGCAAAATCCCAGAAATACAACTCGAGTCCAGATAAACTAAACCAACAAACTAGCTAAGCCATGTCTGTAACACCTAACATGAGTTTTCCGCCGGAAGATTATAGTTTTTCGAATACAGAACCATCTAATTCTCTTAACAACCCCCAATTAAATTCTTCCACAGCAATGGAGACAGAACCAACCCGATTCTCCACAATCGACAAGACACATATATCCGAGCTAGTAAGAATGAAGGATCAAAGATGGCTCCGAGATCACGGAGGAATCGAAGGTATCGTCGTAGCACTTGAGACCAACATCGAAAACGGCATCCACGGAGACGTAATCGACAAAGACATCAGAAGAAAAACATTTGGTTCCAATTTATGTTCAGCTTACCAAGTGTCCAAAGGCTTTAGGCACTCGGTTTTGGATTCGATTAAAGACCCCATGGTAGCAATTTTATTCTTATGTGCCGTGATTTCTATTTTTTGTGGCCTAAAAAAGGGGTACAAATTGTGGGAAGGGGTTGCTATATTAAGTGTAATTATCGCGGTCATCATTATTTCCGTGGGAGGGAATTTTTGGACCATGTACCATTTTGGTAAAGTATCGTTTTACGGCAGTGATTATCCTGAAGTTGAAGGTGTGAGGAACGGGATTTGGCAGAATATTTCAACCCGTGAAGTTTTGGTTGGGGACATTGTTTTTCTGAAGCCTGGCGATCATATTCCAGCCGATGGGTTATTCGTAGACGGGTGTTCTTTGCACGTTGAGATGACGAATATAGATGGTCTAGCGAAAATAGTGAAGGTGGACGCACATGAGAACATGTTTTTGTTTTCCGGGTGTATAGTTGTGGATGGATACGCAAGAATGCTTGTGACTGCGGTGGGCAAGAACAAAAAGCATCACAAGGTATATTTGATTGTTCCGCATCTGTCAGAAATGAAAAGACTCACATCGGTGATAGGTAATGTTGGTAAAGGCGTTGCATTGGTGAGTTTTTTGGTGCTTTTGGGGCGTTTTTTAGGTGGTAATTTGTGTGATGTCGATGGGAATAAAGTGTATTTTGGTGGATCGTCGACAATGGAAGTTATGGCGGTCATGGTTGGAATATTGGCGACAGCGGCCATGATTGCTTTGATGTCCAACCCAGAAGGCTTGGTTATGTCTTTGAATATGGGTTTCGCATACTGGATGAAGAAGCTGACTGAAGCTGGTATATTGGTTAAAGAGCCTGTCGTCAGCTACATCCTTGCATGTGTCACAACAATTTGCATTAACAAGACCGGATCTCTAACGAAGAACTTCATGGAGGTAACATATATGAAGAACTAAGTATTTATGATACATTTTTTAAGCTATGTTATATTTTTGAATTTTAGTAAGTGAAACGCTGAGGAAAATGTTTTATCTTGCATCTAATGACGCAACATTGAACTTTAATTTTTGTTCATTTGCATTTTATTTATGATTTTACTCATTTAAATCCATAAACCAAATTTAGACTTATGTATTTGGAACTTAATTCAAGGTGAGCAACATTTGGGTGGGTCTTAACTCTATTGAAGATATGCCTCCCAATTTTATTGCTCCAAATGTTGTTGAGTTACTCCATCAAGGGATTGGCTTAAACATTACTCAACCCCCTACAAGCTCATCTCCATCTCCAACAAATTTAACCGAGAAGGCTATTTTCGATTGGGCGGTTCAGCATCTTGGCATGAATGTAGAAACCTTAAAAAGAACTTGCACTATTCTTGAGATCGAACCATTCAATTCAAAGAGCAAAAGAAGTGGCATATTGATTACTAATAATGTTGACAGCACAGTTCATATTCACAAAAAGGGATCCCCAGAAGTTATTATACCAATGTGCTCTCACTACTACGAGAGCACGACTGGCATTGCCAAAGTGATCAACAAATCCGCCAAGGCCTTATTTGAGCGAATTCTTGAAGACATGGCAGAACATGGGGAAAGATGTATTGCTTTTGCACACAGGAAAACATCTATAAGAGACTACTTTACTTTCTCTGAGCAGCAATGTATTTTATTAGGCCTCGTAGGCTTAACAAATCCACTACGAAGTTGGACAAAAGTCACAGTGGAAGAGTGCCAGAGAGCAGGGGTGAACATCAAGTTGATCACAGGAGACCACCCAATAACAGCAAGAATCATGGCCATCGAAGGAGGAATCTTGGGACCAGAACCGCAACCCGGTGAAGTAGTGGACGGGTTGGAGTTCAGAAACTTCACTAATGAAGAGAGGATGGAAAAACTAGAAAACATTAAGGTGTTGGCGAGAGCAACCCCTGATGACAAGCTTCTCATGGTGCAATGCTTAAGGCTGAAACGCCATATGGTTGCCTACATGGGGCGTGGTATAGGTGACATAATGGCACTCAGAGCAGCACATATACCAATTTGTTTCGGAACTAGAGGGGCACAATTTGCCGTAGCCTACTCCCCTATAGTCTTTACCAAAAGACATTTTCCTCTTATCGTGGAAACTTTAAAGTGGGGAAGGGGCACATGTTACAACATTCAAGCATACGCAGAGTTCTTGATTACTGCGACTTTTGTTTCCCTTACAATTGATTTTGGGAATGCAAGTTTTGTTAACAGACCCTCATCTATTGATGCAATATCCAATGTTTCATCGAGCAGAGTCCCATATCCAGCTTTTCAGCTTCTGTGGGTGAAACTTATAGTAGGAACTTTTTCTGCCCTTGCCCTTATCATAAAACCTCCATCTCAAAGCGTACTGAATGAACCACCGAGAAAGGTAGCACAACCAATACTCACATCATTTATGCTAACCAACATCTGTATTCAAGCACTATATCAGGTGAGCATCCTTCTTACCATAAATTTCAAGGGAAAATCGCTATTCAAAGTGAATTCTAACCAAAAGGATGCAATGATCCTCAATACTTTCATTGTCTGCCAAGTTTTTGCAATGGTACACGCGAGCCTTTCGGGATATAATAATGTTATTGAGGAGATAAAGAAGAAAAAGATGTTGTGGGGAATCATGTGGATGATTATTATTCTTCAAGTGTTGACGATTGAAGTTCTGAAAAGCATTGTAGGCACGGCTAAGCTCGATTTGAGGCAGTGGGGAGCGTGCCTCGCAATAGCTGCCTCATCTTGGCTAGTAAGTCGGCTTGTAAGGAGCTTACCGGCTTTGAAAAAATCTATTACGTACGTTTTTAATTGGCCAATTTTCAAGCCTAAAGTCGATTAACAAGAAGATCATATCTAGACTATTTATTACGTACTCTTAAATGCCCTCTTGCTTTCTTTTTGTATGCACTAAATGTAAAGAAATTGCGTTGAGCTTGAAGTGTATAGTAAAAAAGAGCTTTGTATTGTTTGTGTTCGACGCAGTTAAGATCCAAGCTGGATCCACTCGTGTTTTAGATTTCCATTGTAAGAAATAAATTTTTTTTTTCTGCAGGCATAAGTTCACTTTTTCCTCCCCCGTAATTTCGAGTTAATGGCATTTTATACCTTATAATATTCAAAATATTTATTCTACCTCCCTAGGATTTAAAAAAGTTAATTTTGCCTTCCTATATTCTTTTCTAGCTATATGCTCTCCTGTGTTATTGTATATGTGGTAATTTACCTCTATATATTATTGTATGTGTGGCAATTTATCTTTGAATTATTTAATGTGTATAATTTAATCCCTTATATTATTACTAGAAAAGTGCACGTACGTCATACGTGTCTTGTTTTAATTTCATGGGTATTTTTCATAAATTAGAGTAACATTAACCATTTTTATGTCATAGAATATCATATATTTATGACTGATTAATTTATTTTTATGAAATTTATTTTTATTAATTATTATTGGTTTATAAAAAAATGATGGCTTTGAATAGTTGTAAAAAAATATAAAATGATGATCGATTTAGTCATTATATCTAATAAAATTGGTTCTAAAATAAGATCATAAGAACATTATTTAGTTCATTCCATCATAGTAGTTTTCATGTCAAGTTTATCCGTTATTCACCGACGACATAGGTTTCATCCGTTTCTTCATAAATATCATGCGAACTTTCATCGATTTCACATGCATTTTTTCTTACTAGTTTCACCAGTTTTTTCACAAACTTCACCACTGTTTACCAGTTTCACTCAAAGTTTCATCGATTCATATGTTTTGACTATTTAATTTTTTTTATCGATTTTTTCGCTTTTTAATCGATTATAGCATTTTTCATTGTTTCCCATCTATTGTCCATCTTTTTTTTCCAATTTAAACCATTTTCTTTCGATTTCACATTGTTTTTGTCAGTTAAAGTTTAACTCATTTTCATCTATTTCACTGATTTCACATGTTATTCACCTAAATATAAAAAAGTGATGGCTTTGAATAGTTGTAATAAAATATAAAATAATGATTTATTTAGTCATTATATATAATAAAATTGGTTCTAAAATAAGATCATAAGAACATAATTTAGTTCATTCCATCATAGTAGTTTTCATGTCAAGTTTATCCGCTCTTCACCGATAATATAGGTTTCATCCGTTTCTTCATAAATTTCATCCGAACTTTCATCGATTTCACATGCATTTTTCTTACTGGTTTCACCAGTTTTTTCACAAACTTCACCATTGTTTACCAATTTCACTCAAAGTTTCATCGATTCATATGTTTTCACTATTTAATTTTTTTTTATCGATTTTTTCGGTTTTTAATCGATTATAGCATTTTTCATTGTTTTCCATCTTTTGTCCATCTTTTTTTTCCAATTTAAACCAGTTTCTTTCGATTTCACATTGTTTTTGTCAGTTAAAGTTTAACTCATTTTCACCTATTTCACTGATTTCACATGTTATTCATCTAAATTTTTCATTGATTAAACATGTTTTCACCGACTTCCAGCTTTTTGCTGATTTTATCCGTTTCTTTACAAATTTCACCCAAACTTTCATCGATTGTTATATGCTCACTGTTTATTTTTTTAAACCGATCTATTTTTTTAGCGATTTATCCCTTTTTTTTATCGGTTATAACATTTTTCATTGTTTTCTCATTTTTGGTCGATTTCTTTTGTTTTTTTCTTTAGTTTAAACCATTTTTCTACCGATTTCACAAATTAAACTCTTTTTTTAACTGATTTCACTAGTTTTTATCGTTTTAACCAATTTTAATCTATTTCATGTTTTCTAACTAATTTCACTTGTTTTTATCATTTAAACCAGTTTTTGTCTATTTTCATGTTTTTTCACTAATTTCACATGTTATTCACCTGAATTTTTTGTTGATTAAATATGTTCAATGACCCATTTTACCCTTTTTTTCAACGGCTTTACCCAATTTTACTGAATTTCACTGGTTTCATCATATTTCTTAAAATTCCATTCGAAATAAGTTTTATCGATTTCACATATTTTCATCAACTTTACCTTTATTTTACCCGTTTTATTCCATTTTTCACAAATTTTACCCTTTTCTTCGACTTCAATTGTATTTAAGATTTAACATGCATTTTTTCACCGGTTTAAAGTGCACCTACGTCGTACGTGTCTATTTAGTTTCAGTGGTATTTTGTTGTAAATCAGGGTAAAATTAACTTCCTTTTGTCATAAAATAGCACATATTAATGACTGCTATTTCATTTATTAACTTCACCATGGAATTTTCATCGATTTCTTATGTTTTTTCGGTTTAAACCAATTTTCTAATGGTTTAACTTTGTTTTCTTTTGTTGAACTTTTTTCATTTTATTGATTTCATTTATTTTTACCAGTTTAACCAATTTTCACGTGTTTTTACCGACTTTGGCTTTTTTCACCGATTTTACCCAATTTTCACATATTTCGTCATTTTTATGTAATTTCATCGTTTCCACGATGTCATCCATTTTTTTCGCGAATTTCAATTGAATTTTCATCGATTTCACATGTATTTACCGAATTTTCAACTCAAATAATTATACATCTTCAATTACTTTTAAGTATATCTCAAATTATTTCACTTACCTTATCATTTGAAAGATATTCTTTACCGATCTAAGCCATTTCCCTTATTATATTAATTAGTTTAATTCAATTTTTATTGTTTTTTACTGGTTTTATATTTTTTTCCAGATTTACTCGTTCTTGATCAATTATAACCTATTGTCCATTGTTTTTTCCTATTTTTCATCAATTTCTTTTGATTTCTCCTATTAAAAAAAAAAATCTACTAGTTTAGTCCACACTGTTTTTGCCAGTTAATTTTCTTTTTCTTTTTATGATTTTACTTATTTTTATCTATTTCATTGATTTCACATGGTTTTTTTTTTTTTACAATTTCACTTGAATTTTCATTGATTTCACATTATTTAATAGACTTTAACATTTTCTCAATGATTTAATCCATTCTTCATATATTTCATCCATTTTTCATTGGTTTCACGGATTTGTTTCCTATGTTTTCACAAATGTCACCCGAATTTTCTTCGATTTTAAATGTATTTATCGATTTTATAGGCCCTTTTATTACCGATTTCACCCATTTTTTTACCTACTTCACCAGTGTTCATAAATTTCATCCAGATCGATTTCAAATGTTTTCATCAACTACATAAAATTTATTTGATTGATTTCACCAATATTAATTGATTTTCATCCGTTTTTTCACTTATTTCACACGTTTTTCTCAAAAAGATTTTCATGAAAATTTGAGGTAATGTTTCTCATGTCAAATAAAGATTTTACTTGGTTCGCTAAGTCATAAGCATTTTTGTTCATTCATAGGTAAGATGTGATTCTACTTTAACAGATTTTATGATATTTAAGAGGATTTGACTTGTTTAGGACTGACATATTGTACTAAATCTTTAAATGAAACAAATAATATTTTTCATAACAACATATTGATAATACATTATAATAATTTTACATATATATTTTGCAACTATTAAAATTAATAGTGTTTTTATTTTTATTTTTATTTTTATGTGTTATAGGAGAACAATAATGAAACTGTAAAAGTGATGTAGGACTTGGTTTCTTAATTATTGGAGTTAATGTAGAAAATAACTATAATAAGACTTCATGTCTAATTTGAATATATTTTTGTTTTTCTTTCATATTATTCATGGTGCTTGGTTAGGAGGAAAGGAAGTTTCAAATTTTCTTAAAAAAATTTCCTACCAATTTTTTGATGAGTAAATTTAAGGAAAATTCATGTCTTCACAAAAAAAAAAAAAAAAAAAAAAAAAAACCTTAAAGTATTCACACTTTTAGTATTAACTAGGAAAGTGCACGTGCAGTTGCATGTGACTAACTAATTTTATACATTAATTGCATCGTGTATATAATGAGTTTTTATCATACTATCGTCTTAAAGACATACTATATAATTTTTGACTAAATCACTTAATTATTATGTTGTTACCAAGAAATAAAAGTTGTGTACAACAGTATGTTGGGATCCCGAGACTTGGTGGAGGCACATCCTGCGATTTACATAGGGGTGGGCGCGGGTAGGGTATTTCGGGTATTGGGTATTTCGGGTCGGGTACCCGACTTGGCGGGTAGTGAATTTTCATACCCGAAACCCTACCCGATTTGGCGGGTACCCGAAGTTCGGGTACCCGAAATTTTCGGGTATTTCGGGTATTGGGTATTGGGTATTGGGTACCCGAAATATCACACTTTTTTTTTCAAGAATTTTTTTTCAACATATATATACGTAAAATTGTAAATAAATGAATTCAAACATCAATTGTACACAATAACTTCAAAACAAAACAATACAAATGTCTCAAGCCTTCAAGATTCAAGTATTCAGTAAATTACAATCAAATCAAACTCGAAGTCTCAAATCATCAAAATATTAAATATCACAATCGCATGGCATGAAAGTTACAACTTACAATAGACATAAAATCACAAATCACATTCAATAATATTTCAAATTTTAACTCATCATTCGAATCTTCACCAATCATATCCACCTACAAGCTTGAAAATCCAACTAAATTACTCGAATTTTTTTTTTAAATACCCGAACGGGTACCCGAATACCCGTTCGGGTGTGAAATTAATACCCAATACCCTACCCGAAAATATATTTCGGGTTCGGGTACCCGAACCCGAATATCAAAATACCCGTTTTTTTGTCCCAAACGGGAAATACCCAAACGGGTCGGGACGGGTCCCAAAATACCCGACCCAAACGCCCACCCCTAGATTTACATCCTTCAGTGTTCTAGGGCAAGAGTTATGAGAGTCCATGATTAGTTTAGTATAAGCTTGGACACCTGGGTTATAAAAGAAATAAAAGTTGTAGGACCTCAGGCGCTATGATAACGCCGTGAGAACGTCGTTATTACCTATCTCTTTAAGCCCAAAATATCTTGTTTTTATCCGAGTTTCTGTTTGTCTTTGCGTGTTTTCGTGTCTTTTGTGCTTTTGGCCCCTTTGTTTGGCCTTTGTTCGTTTTTGTGTTTTTGTTCTCGTTTTGATCGTTTTCTCCGTGGTTTGTAGGTATTGACACCTTAGAGAGATTCGGAGTTGCGTATCAATGATGCAAGTCGCTCTACCCACCCCGCGAGTCAAGCTTGAGCTTCAAAGGAAATAGAACCCGACGCAAATTGTACAAGAATGTAGATAGCTGCTCACTAGAACATGCATAAATATTTCATGGATGATCCAAATGAGTTGAATTTTGGATATGTCATAGATGAGTGAGTTAGCTATGCTACGGACTTTACGGATCCGGATTTGGAGTTCGGAATCAAAATATATGCTGCTCGGAAGGAAGTGCGACAGAGCAGAAAATCTGCATGAAGCTTGCTGCCTGTGTCACACCGCGGTGTATCATTCATACACCGCGGTGTACCCCTGCTACCAGCAATTTTTTGCTGCGGGAAAGGCAGGGGCTTTTGGTATTATCCCCCTTTAATCCCACTTGTATTTTTAGGCATCTTGGGGGACTTTTTGGCCTTAGTTGCCATTGTTTGGAGGGTAACTTAGGCATTAGGGCTTGTTGTTTAGCTAGGTTAAAGGCTTGAAGGTGGAATCATTCAACTCATACTACATTTTTACTTTCCTCTTGCCTCCTTTTCTCTTTAAGCTTCCCTCAACTCTCTCTTTACTTTTTCCTTTGTTTTTCTTGTATTTGAAGACTCCACCAAGGGGTGAGTTAGTCACCACCCTTGGGGAGTGATTAGGTGGTGATTAAAGGGAGGATAATCCTTGTCTCGATTCCATTTCGATTAGGTGATTTCTTTCCATTTCTTAGTTATTTATGATTAGGAGATGACTATTGTTATTTCCTTTTTGGATGAATTGTTGGTCCCAAGTGGTCAGAAGAGGTTTAGAGGGGGGGGGTGAATAAACCTCTTTAAAATTTTCTTTCAAATTTAACTTTAAAACTTTAGTCTAACTGAACAGACTAAGCTGATCAGATTAGTAAGTTACAATTCTGTTCGCGAACAAATCTTTGAACAGTCTTGTTGACCACTCGTCTGATAGTTACTTAGCTGATTTTGCAGAAATCAGTTTTAATACTTAGAGTACTTGCAGCGGATTTTCAAAGTGTTTTTCACAAGTATTCTTAGCAGTTTGAAAAATGTTTCCCCAGTTTTATAAACTCCTTTTAACTTCTTTTCAAACAGTTAACTTAATGTGTTTTTATGCAATCAGGAAATATGCAAGTTTAGAAGCAATGTAAAAACACAATCAATTTTTATAGTGGTTATATGGATTTAAATATCCTTTAGTCCACTCTTCCAAGTCACTCAGATCTTGGGTTATACTATAATCACAAAGTTTACAGTATACTCTGCTTGCGTCGAACAACAAATGAAACGACCACAAGTTCGCAATAGGAGATCACACAGAAAACCTATCCTCTGAAGTTTGATCACTCACAAAGATGGATCACAACTCCGCACAACACTCTTGTTTACAAAATCACTCAGAAGATGTATTTTTCTTGATTCTTCAACTCTGCTTTCGTCAACAAATGACTCAGCTGATGAGTGAGCTGTTCTTGAGACTTAAAGAATTTTGCTTCGGAAATTTCTCTCAGAAAGTGTGTTGCTTATTTCTTCTTCGTCTCTTGCAGCTATTTATACTTGAGGATTGAAAAATGTCCGTTGAAGAGAGACAGGATTCAAATTCCTCGAGTACTGGTCCTTAAAATCCGCGAACGGCTCTTTTGCAGTCTGTCCGTACTGTAAACAGTACTATTCTGCAGGCAGCATTAAATGCAGCATTAAATGCACTCAGCTGATGCGAAGCTTTTCTTCAATCATTTGTCTTAAATATCCTCGTACTTCAGCATTTATTACACCAAGGGGCATTTATTACCGTTGGGAACACTTCATGATCTTCTTCACTTGGCTGACAGAAGTATACGTCTGATGGTGAACTCGGCTGATCTCAAACTTGAACAAATCTGATTTGAGTCGGCTGATCTTCACTAATCTGATAACTTTGCTTCAGCAGATCAGAAGTCTTGGACCTTGAAACTTTGACTCTTCTGATGTCTTCATTACTTAGTCAAAATTCCTTGATAAGCTTATCAGCTAAGTCACTCCATACTTAGCCAATTTTACGAAGTTTTGGAATGCATCAAAACCTCCCTTATCAAACTTTCTTTAGTGCCTTCATCTTCATCTTCATCCAACAATTTCCCCCTTTTTGATGATGACAAAACTTCAGCTTAGTACCTGTTGAATACCTAAACTAAAGATTGTAATCCTCAAAATTTTCTGAGATAGAAAAAGTTTATTGGATTGAACTTGAACATTTTATTGATATAGAAGGTGAATTACATGTACAAATTCATCAGATGAGATTTCTGAAAAAGTAAACTGATTACAATTGATTTTTCAATTTCTAACTATCAGCTTCTTCATCAGATTCGAGCACTTCTTCATATTCATATGATGATTCTTCATCATCATCTTCTTCATCAACTTCTTCTTCCAGAATTGCTTTGGCAGCTTCCATCTTCTCCTTAAGTTCTTGCTCTTGTAGAGCTTTCAAGGCTTCCATGGCTTTCCTGGCAGATTCAGTGTTTTTGTACTTGGTATCTTCTTCTTCTATCTTTTCTTCTTCTTCTACCTTTCCAAGCACTTCAGCTTTGTCAGTAGTGTCTTCAGTTTCCTTGGCTTGAATGGTTGCAGCAGCAGTTTCTTCCTTAGTTGATTCTTCAGCAGCAGATTCCTTTGCTGGTTCTTCAGCAGCAGTTTCCTTAGCTGGTTCTTCCCTTTTATCTTCCCCCTTTTTGTCATCATCAACTCTGATGACATTAGAAGGTTCAACAGTAGGGTTGAGAGCAACTGTTGGAATCTTCACTCCAGCACACAAAGCCTTTAGATTCTGATTAACCACGTCATGACTAGCTGTCAGATGATGAAGGTCAGTGCTGATGACATCAGTCTTATCATTGAAGTAGTCAATGTTGAGATTGATAGTTGCAATTTCATTTTGAACTTCCTGTGCAGCCTTTGCAACTTCTTGCAACATTCCCAGATTGATTTCCTTCTCTTCATGACTGACTTTAATGAAGGTTGCAGTTAAGTCAGCAATCTTGTGCTCAGCTGATTTTAAAGCAGTGTGAAGATGATTCACATCACCCTTCACATCTTCCACGTTCTGGTTCAGCTCTCTCAAACTGTGCACTAACTGCAATGAATGATCTTGAGGAATTGGAATACTGTTGATCTCCTTTTTGATGATTTCTTCTGTCGATCCTTGAACAGTTTCCAGCTGAATTCTGTTGGTTTCTGCCAACTCTGCTTTCAGCTCCTCCTTAACCTTTAATAGCTGTTGCTTGTGCTTGTCTTCCAGTTCCTTAAGTTGGTTTTCCATCAGCATCTGGATTGCTTCCATCAGTGATGAGTGCTTATCACCTGATGAAGCAGAAGCAGCAGCTACATCCCTTTCATCAATTTCCTGGTGGACAGGAATATCTTCCATCTTTTCGTCTTGATGATTTCCAGAGTCCGTAGCCTTCCACTCAATGGCCAGGGGATCATCAGCAGCCTTTTCAGCAGACTTGTCTTCAGTCTGATCAGCAGACTTATCAGCAATTTGATCAGCAGGCTTGTCAGCAGTCTGATCAGCAGGCTTGTCTTCAGTCTGATCAGCAGACTTGACATCAGGCTTGTCCGCAGCTTTAGGCTCATCAGTAACATCATCATAGACTAAGTTGGTGATAGTGCCATCGTCATTGAAGCAAGTGGTTTGTCTGATTTGCCTCACAATGATCCAGGGGTTAACAAAAGCATTATTCCCCTTTGGCACTTCATAGAACGGTTGCACTTCCTTGCCAAAAATGATTTGCTGGACACTAGGCAGTAGTGGCAAATCACTTGAACAGCCTTGCTGATACTTTGACTTTTTAGCCCATCTCTTCAGGGCAGCCATAACAGCAAACTTAATTGCTCTTTCCTCAGCATCTTCAGACTTCTTCTTCTTTTCAGGCAAGGTGCTCTTGATTTTCTTGGCTTCCTCCAATGCAAAGCCTTTTGCATAGCTATGCATGATATCTCTCACATAGCTTGGATCAAGAGCCTTTTGGATGGAGTTTGTCTTCAGCCAACTTAGAACCCATCGTTCTTCATCAGCTAACTCCTTCATATCTTGAAGTTCAGTAATTGACTTGTTCAGCCTGTTGTCCCTCCAACTGATATATCTTGGCTTTTCTTGGTTGAACAGAGTCTTCAGCATCAACTTCTGATCATAGTATGCTAATGACTTCTCAAATTTCTTGAACAATTCCTTATCAGCATAGACTATCTCAAAAGCTTTTCTGACTTCAAACTTGTCTTTGGACTTGGCTTTGGGAGCAGGCAGTAGTATCTTCTTTTTGTCTTCTTCAGTCTGCTCTTCACCAATCTTGATGCCACTTCCATGGACAGGTCCATAGGCATCAACCTTGCTCAATTCAATCACCATAGCCATTTCAGCATCCTCAGCAGCTTTTCTTTCTTCTGCAGACATGCGTCTTCTGGCTTCATCCTTTGCTTCTTGAGCTTTGCTCAACTCAAGAGCCTTCTTCTCTTCAAGCTCATCCTGCTTCCTCTGTTCAGCTTCTTCCCTTGCTTTCTTATCAGCTTTGGAGACTTTCTTTCTCCTTAGCACTATTTTTCTCTTGCCTTTATCAGCAGGTGCTGGTCCAGCAGATGATATGGGAGCAGCAGCTATAGGATGGATGATTTGAACATCTGGATCTTCTTGAGGTTGAGCAACCTCAGCTGTTGAAGTGACTTGACTTGGCTGTTGCTCATCAGCTTTGTCAGTCTCAACAGTCTCAACTGTTTCAATAGGCCTTTGAGTAGCTTCAGGATCCTCCCTAGCTACATTTTCCAGATCAGTAGGTTTTTCAATGAATGTCATCTGCTTTCTAGCAGACCTCTTTGTTCTACCTTCACGGTAAGTGGTAGCAGCTGTACTTCTCAGTTGACTTCTTGTCCTTTGAGAAATATCCTCAGCAGGCCTCTCTGCTGATGGAGTTCTTGATGGTGATGCAGGGGATCCAGTCCTTACATCAGCAATAATGTTCTCAACAATCTTAGTGGCTTCAGCAGAAGTCACTCTCTCCATCTGCTTTAATTCTTTCTTTTTGGGCTCATCAGCAGCCCTCTTCCTTTTAGTCTCAACAGCCAAACTTGCTGTTTTGACTAATCTCTTTTGCCTTTTGGCAGGAACCTCCTTTGGTTCCTCAACTTCTTCTCGTTCAGGCTCATCAGCCTTCCTCTTCTGAACAGGCATGTATTTGGACAATGCCTTAGATTTGTGAATTTCCTTTCCATTCTTCATATCACAGCCCAGCTTTGACAGCAGATAGCTGAGTGTGATCATGTGGTTGGTAGTGGGGCCTTTTCCTTTCTTATCATCAAGAAAGTCAGCTAATATGTACCATACTATGATGGACCAGTTGATATCCATTCCATAGTATATGGCAGCCATGATGCTGAACCTCTTCATGGTAACAGCATCCAGTGAGAATGTGCAGTTCTCAACCAGCTTGCACACCATATCAGCCATCCGCTGATATTCATCCTTCAGTTGTTTCTTCCTGATATTTCCAGACAATGTTTCTCCTTCTTTGGCGCAGATCGCCCAGAACTGTTGGTGCTTATCCTCCGTCAGAACAGTGACGTCATGTCGTCCTCTGTTAGGGAGCCCAAACGTCTCGTGAAGAACAGCAGGAGTGATAGTGATAGATTTGCCTCCCACTGAAGCCTTAATCTCCAGTTTGTTGTAGTCAGCTTTTGCAGAGTTGTAGTACTCCATCACTTGGTCAGTCCAGATAATTCCTTCGTGGTATTCCATGAAGTTTACCAGCGAAGCAGCTTTGAACTTTTCGAGCAGTTCTTTCATCAGATTCGTACCAGATTGGTAGTAAGAATCATAAACGAGAAACATACCTTCGGCGGCCATTGTAGATCTGTTGAAGGTTAGAAAAACAAAGGAAAGTATGCAGAGAATTTGCAGAAATTTTCTCACAAGTACTTTTGAAAGTTTAGGGTGCGTAAAGAGCTACTCGACTGATCAGATGAGGATTTATAGAGTTGGGGTTTTTCGGTTTTCGTGAAATCTGCCAACCGTTAGATCCGTTTTTCTGTCAGTGCTGATCGTGCGGCGTCAGTTACGACCTTTCAAATTCAAAAGATATTTTAGTGAGGAGCGGGAATATGTACCGCCCGACAGTTTACTTGTAAAAGCGTGTTTTGGATAAAACGTTTTTAAATAGTTCGCTTTTATTTAAGTAATCAGATGAGTATAATAAACACTTATCTGATGGACTACTGTCCTGATGACAATGCTGTTATCAGAGAATGCCAATAGCTGATAACCTTCCTCAGCTGTTTGTCAATCCAGCTAGATAAAATAACTTCAATCTTCAATAGTTGAGTCTTCTGATGAAAACATAACTTCAACTAACTGTCATTAACAAATTTCATCTTTAATTCAGAAGTACCGCTAGTCTTACACGTTCCCCCTGAGTTTAAGAGTTCATAAGTTAACTAGTCTGTTGAGAGTTAATCCTTGAAGATAATGACGAATTACTAAGCTGTTGAACTCCAGTCTTCTGATGAGTTCCCCCTCAGCTTATGCTTCCAAATTAAGTAATCCTAACTCAGCTCTTAGAGTTGAGAACCTTACTTCACTTAGAGGTTTGGTGAAGATGTCAGCAATCTGATTATCAGTATGAACATACTCAATCATTACATTGCCTTTTTCCACATGATCTCTAATGAAATGATGCTTGATCTCAATATGCTTAGTCCTTGAATGACTTGTAGTGTTCTGAGTAAGAGAGATTGCACTTGTATTGTCACAGTAGATTGGAATTCCACTGATCTTGATGTTGTAGTCTTCTAGTTGATGCTTCAACCAAAGTATCTGTGCACAGCAGGCTCCAGCAGATATATATTCAGCTTCAGCAGTAGATATAGAAACTGAGGTTTGCTTCTTACTCATCCATGAGATCAGACGACTGCCCAAGAACTGACAGGCACCTGTTGTGCTCTTTCTGTCAATTTTGCAGCCTGCAAGGTCTGAATCTGAATATCCAATGAGTTCAAATCCAGATTCTCTAGGATACCACAATCCCAATTCTTGAGTGCCTTTAACATACTTCAATATCCTCTTGGCAGCTAAGAGATGAGATTCTTTGGGGTTTGATTGAAATCTTGCACAGACTCCAACTGAGTACATTATATCAGGTCTGCTTGCTGTTAGATACAACAATGAACCAATAATGCCTCTATATTTGGTTATGTCCACTGATTTGCCATCTTCATCTTTATCCAAACGAAGACTTGTAGACATAGGAATGGTAGCTGTTGAGCTAGTTTCCATACCAAATTTCTTGAACAGATCTCTTGTGTACTTTGCTTGGCTGATGAATATTCCATCAGGCAACTGTCTAACTTGCAATCCAAGAAAGTAATTAAGTTCACCCATCATGCTCATTTCAAACTTATTCTGCATCAGCTTGGAGAACTTATCACACATCTGTTGGTTAGTTGAACCAAAAATAATGTCGTCCACATATATTTGCACAAGTAATATATGATTTTCCCATTCATTTGTGAACAAGGTTTTATCTACCTTACCTTTACGAAATCCTTTAATTAAAAGAAAATCAGATAGGGTATCATACCATGCTCTTGGAGCTTGTTTTAGTCCATAAAGGGCTTTCTTCAGACGATATACTTTGTCCTCTTCTTGATAGACTTCAAATCCTGGAGGTTGCTCAACATACACTTCTTCTTGCAATTCTCCATTGAGAAAAGCAGACTTCACATCCATCTGATAGACAGTGAAGTTCTTGTGAGCAGCATAGGCAAGAAACAGTCTGATTGCTTCAAGTCTTGC
Source organism: Penstemon eatonii (assembly GCA_038501285.1). Lineage (NCBI taxonomy): Eukaryota > Viridiplantae > Streptophyta > Magnoliopsida > Lamiales > Plantaginaceae > Penstemon > Penstemon eatonii. The sequence goes on from CM076715.1 coordinate 73,745,364, forward strand.
TACTGGTGCAAAAGTTTCATCAAAATCAATTCCTTCTTCTTGACAATAACCCTTGGCCACTAGTCTTGCTTTGTTTCTGGTGACAACACCATCTTCATTCATTTTATTTCTGAATACCCACTTAGTGCCAATTACTCTTTGATGACTTGGTCTAGGAACTAAGTACCAGACTTCATTCCTTTCAAATTGATTCAACTCTTCTTGCATAGCTTCTATCCAGAAGGAGTCATTGAGAGCTTCTTCAATTTGTTTAGGCTCTATTTGAGATAGAAATGTGACAAACATAGCATCTTGTGCAACAGCTCTTCTTGTTTTCACTCTATCTAAAGGATCACCAATAACCAATTCAGGAGGGTGATTCTTGAGCCATCTGAGATCAGGTTGCAAATCAGGATGTTGTCCTCTGTTATGATCTTGCAACACTACTGTTGGAGTTCCAGTAGTAGTCTGTTGAACATTTGCCGTCTGTTGAACAGTCTCTGGTCTGTCAGCTGTTAGCAACTCGTCTGTTAGACAATCAGCACTGTGATTTTGAACAGCACTTGAGTTAGCAGCTGAACTTAGATTAGGTAGTATGATGGGAACATATTCTTCATTTCTTCCAACGTCTAACTTCTGTAAATCAGCAGACAGATCTTGATTTACACTTTGATTCTTTTCAGAAGATTGACTTGGCTCATCAAATACTACATGGATAGATTCTTCTATTAGCAATGTTCTTTTATTGAAAACTCTATAAGCCTTACTAACAGATGAGTATCCTACAAAGACAGCTTCATCAGCCTTTTCTGCAAATGCAGTAAGGTGATTTTTCCCATTATTCAACACAAAACATTTACAACCAAAAATCTTAAAGTAATGAATGTTTGGTTTTCTGTTGTTCCAAACTTCATATGGAGTCTTGTTCTGATTTTTGTTGATCATACATCTGTTCTGGGTAAAGCATGCTGTATTTGTTGCTTCTGCCCAAAATCTTTGTGGCAGCTTAGCTTCAGCTATCATGGTTCTGACAGCTTCTTTTAGTGTTCTGTTTCTCCTTTCAGCAACACCATTCTGTTGAGGGGTTCTGGCAGCAGAATACTCATGATGTATTCCTTTGATATTACAATACTCTTCAACAGTAGAGTTTGTAAACTCTGTCCCTCTATCTGATCTGATCTTCAATATCTTGATGCTCTTTTCATTCTGGATCAGTTCCATCAGATTGGTAAGATGTTCCTTGGTTTCACTTTTCTTCTTCATGAAAATCACCCAAGTATATCTTGAATAGTCATCCACAACAGCTAGGCAGTATTTCTTTCCACCATTGCTGACTGGATCAATGGGTCCAAATAAGTCCATATGTAACAGCTCCAATATTCTTCCAGAAGATTGGTGCTTCTTTTCTTTGAATGATGACTTGATTTGTTTACCCTTCTGACAGGCGTCACAGAGCTTGTCTTTGCTCATGACTGCTTTTGGAATCCCTTCTACCAAATCATTCTTGATTAATCTGTTTATGGTCTTGAAGTTTAAATGATTCATCCTTTTGTGCCATAGCCAACTGACTTCACTTGGTGCAGATGCCACCAAACAAACACTTGAATTCTTGTCAACAGAATTCCAGTCAACTATGTAGATATTTCCTTGTCGTCTTCCAGATAAAATTACCTTCTTTGTACCAATTTGTTCAACGTAGCACTTATCTGTTGAGAAGATGACTGAATATCCCTTGTCACAAAATTGACTTATGCTCAGCAGATTATATTTCAGGCCTTTAACATAGGAGACGTCAGATATCTCTATGTTTCCCTTGATTAATCTTCCTTTAGCTTTAATCTTGCCTTCTTTGCTGTCTCCAAAAGTGACTTTTGGACCATCCACAGCAACTGCATCAGTCAACTCATGTATGTTTCCACACATGTGCCTTGAACAACCACTGTCCAAGTACCAAATCTTCTCTACTTTACTCCTACTCCTAATCCTAACCTACAAAACAAAAATGAAATTGTTTTAGGTACCCTTATTGAGAGGGTCCTGAAGGATTAGTTCCACCCTTGACAACCCAAGATGTTGAAGTCTTAGGCTTCTTAGGTTTCTGAGTTTTAGGAGCATGAACAGTTTCATTTTTATCATAGTTATCAGATAAGTCATGTTGATGATCAGTATGATATGAATAATGTTCATAAGCAGGGTAAGGTGCATGATATGCAGGATATGCATGCATTGGATGAGCAGGGTAAGGTGCATAGTAACTAGGAAATTGAGGTGCATGATACATAGGATGATATGCAGCAGGTTGCACATAATATGACTCATTTCCATACCAAGCATTTTGAATTTTCTTGTTCTTATGCTTCTTTGGTTTACTAGATGCTTGCTCATTTGATTTTGACTTAGTTTTACCACTAGTCTGATTGACTTTAGCTTTATCAGCAGACTTCTTAGGACTCTGCTGTTTGGTCTTACTAGTCTGATTTCCTACACTAGGCTCTTTGCTCTTTTTAGCCTTAGGAGATTTCTTCTCCTTTAACACATTCTCAGATGAGGTAGGTTTAGAAGTTTGAACATACAGAATGACCTTACTGTTGTCAGCTGATATGAATTTTTCAGTATGGTTCAACTCTAGTTTATCCTTTTCTAAAGGTGTCTCCTGTTTCTTAGGTGTATGCATGGATGCAACAGTTGACTTATCATGAGACTCAATGATTTTCTCAAGTTCCATGATTTTTCCTTTATATACCTCACATTCAGCTTTCAGAGATTCATGCTCTTGCTCAAGCTGTTTATATTCAGCTGATTCTTTTGGCTTTTCAGCTAAAAGTTTCAGTGAACTATTTTGCTCTTTTAGCAAGTTCATCTCTTCCTTAAGCTTAACAAACTCTCCAGCAATAGTAGTATTATTCAACATCATTTGCTCTAGAGAATTAAACAGTTCATTTTCTTGAGGAGTTACCTCATCCTCAGAGTCATCAGATTCCTTTGCCATCAGGCACAGGAGAGCAGGTTTTTCTTCATCAGACGATTCTTCATCAGACGAGTCTGAGTCTGAATCAGATGAGTAGACGGCAGCTGGCTTTTCTGCTTCAGCCATCATTGCCTTGGCTCTCTGATGCTTTCTTTCTTTTCTCATTTTCTTCTCTTCCTCAGTGTACTTCTCTGCTTTTGGATATGGACAGTCTCTTATGAAGTGTCCCAATTTCCTGCAGTTGTAACACATTAGTTTTGATTTATAATCCTCTTTATCCTGAGAAGAAAAGTTAGGTTTAGAAGTAGAAGCAGCATGATTGTATTTGTTTTTCATCTTTCTCTTATAGAACTTCTTGAAGTTGTTCATCAATAATGCTACATCTCCAGCAGTGTACTCCTTTTTGTTGAGTAGAGTGGCTTCATCAGATGAGTCCACTTCAGCATTTCTTTGAGCCGGTCTTCTTTGATTTTCAGCAGCAACCAGTGCAGCTGTGGGTCCTGAAGTTGAGGTTTCTTCAATTCCCATCCTTGGCAGTTTATACTCATACGCCTTGAGTACGGAGAACAGCTCTGTAAGAGAAATCTTGCCCAGATCTCTTGATTCTTCCATTGCTGTCACCTTCATGTTGAACTTGGATGGTAGAGCCTTCAGTACTCTGACAGTGATTTCTTTGTCAGTGAAAGTCTTTCCCAGCTTCAAAACTTCATTCAGAGTTCTGGTGAATCTGGTGTCCATCTGATCAATGGTTTCTCCAGACTTCATCTTGAAGTTGTCCAGCTTCTCCAAGGCAACACTGAGCTGATGCTCTTTAATGGCATCATTGCCTTCACTCATGTCACGAACCTTATCCCACATCTCCTTTGCAGTTTTGCAATGCTTGACTTTGTCAAACCGATCATTATCCAGGGCTTTGGTCATGATGAATCTTCCGACTTTGTCCAGGTTGAACAGCTTTATTTCTTCTGCTGTCATTTCTGTTAAGTCTTTTTCCACCACTATTTGAGCTTCATCTACGATGATGGTCTTTGTGAATTTGAATGGACCTTTAATGATACATGTGTGCATGTTGTCATTATAGGCAGCAAGGAAAATCTCCATTCTGATTTTCCAGTCCTCAAAGGACATACCAGCAATGTGGGGAACATGGCTGATACAATCCATTTTTCAAAAAGTTTTTGTTTTTCAAAAAGATGCTCTTTTGAAAAGTTTTGAAAACCTTTGAAAAACACTCGGATCAAGCTCGTTGATCAGGCAGCTGATTCTAATGAACCACCTGCTCTGATACCACTTGTTGGTCCCAAGTGGTCAGAAGAGGTTTAGAGGGGGGGGGGTGAATAAACCTCTTTAAAATTTTCTTTCAAATTTAACTTTAAAACTTTACTCTAACTGAACAGACTAAGCTGATCAGATTAGTAAGTTACAATTCTGTTCGCGAACAAATCTTTGAACAGTCTTGTTGACCACTCGTCTGATAGTTACTTAGCTGATTTTGCAGAAATCAGTTTTAATACTTAGAGTACTTGCAGCGGATTTTCAAAGTGTTTTTCACAAGTATTCTTAGCAGTTTGAAAAATGTTTCCCCAGTTTTATAAACTCCTTTTAACTTCTTTTCAAACAGTTAACTTAATGTGTTTTTATGCAATCAGGAAATATGCAAGTTTAGAAGCAATGTAAAAACACAATCAATTTTTATAGTGGTTATATGGATTTAAATATCCTTTAGTCCACTCTTCCAAGTCACTCAGATCTTGGGTTATACTATAATCACAAAGTTTACAGTATACTCTGCTTGCGTCGAACAACAAATGAAACGACCACAAGTTCGCAATAGGAGATCACACAGAAAACCTATCCTCTGAAGTTTGATCACTCACAAAGATGGATCACAACTCCGCACAACACTCTTGTTTACAAAATCACTCAGAAGATGTATTTTTCTTGATTCTTCAACTCTGCTTTCGTCAACAAATGACTCAGCTGATGAGTGAGCTGTTCTTGAGACTTAAAGAATTTTGCTTCGGAAATTTCTCTCAGAAAGTGTGTTGCTTATTTCTTCTTCGTCTCTTGCAGCTATTTATACTTGAGGATTGAAAAATGTCCGTTGAAGAGAGACAGGATTCAAATTCCTCGAGTACTGGTCCTTAAAATCCGCGAACGGCTCTTTTGCAGTCTGTCCGTACTGTAAACAGTACTATTCTGCAGGCAGCATTAAATGCAGCATTAAATGCACTCAGCTGATGCGAAGCTTTTCTTCAATCATTTGTCTTAAATATCCTCGTACTTCAGCATTTATTACACCAAGGGGCATTTATTACCGTTGGGAACACTTCATGATCTTCTTCACTTGGCTGACAGAAGTATACGTCTGATGGTGAACTCGGCTGATCTCAAACTTGAACAAATCTGATTTGAGTCGGCTGATCTTCACTAATCTGATAACTTTGCTTCAGCAGATCAGAAGTCTTGGACCTTGAAACTTTGACTCTTCTGATGTCTTCATTACTTAGTCAAAATTCCTTGATAAGCTTATCAGCTAAGTCACTCCATACTTAGCCAATTTTACGAAGTTTTGGAATGCATCAAAACCTCCCTTATCAAACTTTCTTTAGTGCCTTCATCTTCATCTTCATCCAACATGAATGATTGTGGATTTGAATTATCCGGATTTATATATATTTATGTTATTGTTTGATTAAATGATGTCTTGATGATTAGTATGGTGCTTATTTGTGTTCGTTAATCTGATTCCGTGTTTATTGTTCGTCTTGTGGTTTGACAACCTTTGGAGATGAAAGTTATTCATTCTTAATTGCTATATTTAGTGATTTTGAGGATTTGATTATGAATTTGGATTGTGATTCGATTTTAGGATAGACATATACCTATGTCGTTTCATATTTGTTTAAGGTTTGAGTTTAAATGACATCGATTAGATTTTATTCAGTTTATACGTAAATTGGATTAGTTTAATTCGATAGATTGGTATGCTATCGAAAGATACATACAAACATCAGTGAATCCTTGAATAGCAAGCACGAGCATAATATATTAATTGTCGAGTCATTGTTATCGTTTGATTAGTTATGTTTGATGTTGGGTTATGTTTGATTTGTTGGGTTTATTGTTTTATCGCACTTTTGGCCATATACATTTAATGCAACCTAGACATAGGTTAGGCGAGTGACGATTTGCGGATTTCAACCTAGGATAGTCATATACCTAGTTTGGTCCGTGTTTGTATAATGGGTTCGTCCGTAAATGCATCAAATAACTTAGATTCTCTTTATTCGGGGATTCGGGTTAGTTTTAGGTCCCGGGTGACAACGGTACGCCTTAGAATCCTCTTTTGGGTTCGGACTTTCTTTAGAGCATCGGTTGACATCGATGTTCATTATTGATCCGGAGATGGAGAGTTTGGGTAGATTGGTAGAGTTAAGTCAAATCGATAGGGAGACTTAACTAATTTGAACTCACAAACAAAACTAAATCTAGGATAGTTTGCATAGCTAACCTAACAACCGCATGATTTATCTGCTTTAACTAATAGCTTATGAATCCTCCTTACCGCGTAATTAACTCCCCATTTACTTGCTTTCGTAGTTAGACTTATTTTATCCCTCGCAGTTAAATAAAATCATCCTTATCAATATTTGGGTTCGATCATTTTGTATCAAGCATTCTTAGATAGAATAAACCTTCGATTGATTCGTTTATTCCCACCTTTTACTCATTCGTGGGGATTCGATACTCGGTATGTACTTATCGTTTTATATTACTTGTAACGACCTTATACTTGCGTAGTTTGCGTATTAGTATTTGGCACGCAACACACTACCACTTGCCCCAAAACCAATTGGTGTTAGGGAATGCGCATACCCTTCCCTTATAGTGCATTCACGCAAGCGCCCACGATATTCGATTGTGGCTCCACATTCACGCAAGCGCCCACGATATTCGATTGTGGCTCCACCCGCACACTCAGTTTGGGTCTTCATCCGCACACTCAGTTTGGATGCCGCAGGACAATTGCTGTCACCCGCACACTTAATTTGGGTGCCCAACAATCTCCCCCTCAGCAATTGCTCCTGCTGGGAATCGAACACGTGACCTTGGCTCTGATACCACTTGTAGGACCTCAGGCGCTACCACTTGCCCCAAAACCAATTGGTGTTAGCGAAGGCGCATACCCTTCCCTTATAGTGCATTCACGCCCCACGATATTCGATTGTGGCTCCACCCGCACACTCAGTTTGGGTCTTCATCCGCACACTCAGTTTGGATGCCGCAGGACAATTGCTGTCATCCGCACACTTAGTTTGGGTGCCCAACAAAAGTTGAGATCATAAGTACCTAAAACAAAAACTTGAAAATTAAAAATGAACTATAATTACTAAGTGTTTCTAACCTAAAACTACATGTCTACACAAATTTTATTCTAAGCCTCCATTTGAACAAATGGACAACATCAGTTCTTTTCTTTCTTGACCTCGAAATTTCCATCTAAATCATTTTCACAAGTTTAACCTTTTTATATTTATCGATTATATATGTCATTTACTGAGGTCATTCATTTTCAGTTACATACTTACATGCCTAATCCATATTTAACCAATTTGACTCGATGTTACCAATTTACCTCAGTTTACTGAGTGAACCTATTTTATCGGTATAAACCTGCTTTTGCACTGAGTTTGCAATTTTTTTTATTTTAACATATTCGTTCACCGATTTCATCCGCTTTTACATTGAGCTTATCATTTATTTTTTATTATTTTAACTCGTTCTTTCATCGATTTCACCTATTTTTGTGATTTATCACATTTGATAATCAATTCACTCATTCTCTCCGGTTTAACTCAATTTTAGTCGAATTTATTATTATTTTGCCGATTTTCTCACCTATATCTCATTTGACTATTATTATTTCATCGATTCGACCATTTTTTATCCCTTGTTTAGCCAGTATCGTTATTTTTTTTACCGATTTACTTGCTTTTGCAAGTTTACTCCGTTATTTTATCAATTGCACCTATTTTTTTTCTTTAACTCATTTTCTTCGGTCTAAACCATTTTTTCAATAATTTTACCATGTTTATCATATTTTTTTTATTCAAATTTTACCCGTTTTCAACGATTTTAACCATTTCTATGTTTTGAATATTTTCTGGCTTAAACCATTTAAAATTTTTCAAATTAACTAAATAATAATTTTTTTATTGATATAAATAGTCTAAATTTTTTTTGAGGTTTTTAAATAAACGATAATTTCTTAAGAATTTTTCAAAAAAATATCGATTTCACCTAGCTTTTACACTGAGTTTATCATTTCGATTTTGTTATTTCACTCGTTCTTTCACCAATGTAACCTTTCGTGGTTTATCCCATTTATTAATTAATTCTCTCTTTCTCCCCTGTTTAACCCAAATTTAGTTGATCTTATCTCATTTGTTAAACAATTACTCCATTCTCTCCGTTTAACCCAATTTTAGTCGATTTTGCTTATTCTTTTGCTGATTTAACCTATTTTCCCATCTATTTTACCTTTTTATGCCAACTTAAATCATTTTTTGCTCTTGGTCTTTGATCTATTTGATCCGTCTTTGTTCTTGTTATCTTGTGTTTATTTGATATCATTTTTTTTACTTATTTTACCCGTTTATCCTTGTTTTTATCATTGATATTACCATTATGTTGTGTATCTTATATTTTTAATTAAATTTCATATATTTAACCGATTTTAATAATTTCCATGTTCTGACTTTATTTGGCTTAAGCCAATTATAAAATTTTGAGTTAACTAAATTAAACTTTTTTTTTTTATTATTCATATAACACGAACATGGCCTTTTTTTAGGTTCTTCATTAAGTGTTAATTTCATAAGTGTTTTCCAAAGAACTATCGATTTCACCCACTTTTACACCGAGTTTACTATTTTCTTTGTTATTATAACCCCTTTTTTCACCGGTTTCACTCGTTTGTCATTTATCCCGTTTATTAATCAATTCATCCACTCTCTTCAATTGAACCCAATTTTAGTTGATTTTATCGCATTTGTTAATCAATTCACCAATTCTCTCTTGTTTAACCAATTTTTGGTCAATTTTACCTTTTTTTTTGTTTTGTTGAATTAACTTCTTTTTTTGCCAATTTAACATATTTTTGTTCTTTTTCTTTTATCGATTTGATCCGTTTTTCTCGTTAGCCCGTGTTTAGCTGATATCATTCAGTTTTTACCAATTTTACCCATTATTTGCCAGTTCATCCTGCTGTTTTATTTTATTAATTGCACCATTTTTTTTTGTTTTAATTTCTATCTAACCCATTTTCCCATTAAGTTTATCACTTTTATCATATATTTTTAATCGAATTTTATATGTTTTTACCGGTTTCAACCATTCTCATGTTTTGATTTTTTTTTTTGCTTAAGTCAATTATAAGTTTTTTTAAATAGTACTTTTTATTATTCATATAGCATGGAGTTGGCAACTTTTCTTTTTTCTTTTGGAGGTTCTTAAATTTTTTGAGGTTTCTTAGTACGTGGCAATTTCTTAAGAACTTTCCAAAGAGATATCAATTTCACGCACTTTTACACTAAATTTATAATTTTTTTGGTAACACCGTTTTCACCCGTTTCTGTGGCAAATCTTATTTTTAATTAATTCACTTATTCTCCTCAATTTGACCCAAATTTAGTCGATTTTATCCAATTTGGTAATCAATTCACCCATTATTGCGGTTTAACCCAATTTTAGTTAATTTTACTGAATTAACCTATTTTTTTTAAAAAAAGCAAAGCTAGAAAAAAAATTAGTCTCAAAAAGTTCGAACCTGATTTTGTATTCAATAATTGAAACATCACCATATTATTTTCTTGATTTTGTTAAGATGATTCGGAAATAAATTTCATTTAATTCTATTTATACTTCCCTTATCATATATATTGTTCTAATACTTCCACCATCTCTTTTCCTAGTTAGACTATACTCATAATTCAATGTATTTTTACTATGAATTTATATCTTGTGTTGTGTTTATATATGTGTTGTATTTTGAAGTGTTTATATTGAAATTTGTCTTGTTAAATTGAACAGAATTTTTTTCGTTGTTTTGTTGTTTTTTATTTTTTGAAAAAAAAAAAGGTTTTTAATTATTGTTTACTTGATATGGAAGAAGAAGGTGATGGATATTTGTGTATACCGTCCTTTTACATGAAACATGATATATGGGTCATATGAATATGTTTAACCTTTTCATTCCATTTTCACCTTTTCCCTTTCATTCTATTTCATATTTCTTGATCCAATAAATTGATTGATACAAAAATGAGGCCGAATGTAATGAAATTAAGCCTTAACAAAATATGTATTAATGTAAATTTCTTATCTTAATCATCTTAAAGTATAATTATTATATTATTTTATTGTATTTACTATTATTTTAATAAAATAGTGTTTATATTAAAGTAGATTTCTTTTTCATGTAGAAATATGATTATTCAATTATTTTATTTATCATTTAAGTAGGGGTTTATTAGTAATCACAAAAAAAGGAAGAAATTTTTGTGACCAACCCGTACTTTTATATGTATATAAATAATATAATAATATATATATATATATATAATATAATATATAATATATAATAATAAATAAATAATATATATATAAATAATATAATATATATATTATTTATATTATATTATATATATATAATATATATATTATTTATATTATATTATATTATATATATATATATATTATATTATATGTATATATATATATATTTATTATATATATATATATTTATGTATATGTATATATGTATATATATATGTATGTACATAAATATATATATATAATAAATATATATATATACATATAATATAATATATATATATACATATATATATATAAATATAAATGTAGATAAATATGACACTTTACCTCTTGTATTATTTTATTTGGACCAACTTATCTCCTTTTAAGAGATAAATTGAATCTTTAAAATTTTCACTAGAAAGTAATATGTTATTTTTCAAATCAGAAAGAGCAAATTAATCATTATGTTTATTACACGATATAAATAGAAATTAACCCTTTGGCCCATTTTTTCAACCAAACATGTATTTGGCTCAAGGCATTTGACGTGCATTTATTAGGATACCGATAAAATCTGCTCAAATGATTAAAGACAAAGACAAGTTGTCTCTACACATGTCCTTTTCATTTCTCTCTCCTTATAGTGACCTGCTCAAATTGTTAAAGACAAAGACAATGAAATTATATATCAATGAAAAATTATTAATCTGCTCAAATGGTTATATATCTAATAATTATTTTATTTGTCTAATGGTTATACTTGTTAAAAACGCTCAAATGGTTATACTTGTTTAATCTGCTCATATATTATTTTATTTTCAGTTATTGTCTAATAATTATTAATTATATATCAATGAAAACTTTTATCATTACTAAATTATATTTAAATGATTGTTTTACCATTATTATTATATATAAATATCATAATTTATTGTTACTAATTTACTATATTAATTTTTAAATATCGTATAAAAAATTATACATGTAGTACTATTTAATTTTACGCCTATATTCAATTATTATTAATTATCAAAATTAATACTACAATAATATTAATACAATCATCATCTCAATTATAATAATATTATTATTATTATTATTATCACAATCTCAATTATTACACTATTTAATAATATATCCTACTTTTATAAAGTCTATAATGTGACATGTTGTCATCAACTTTTCACCCACAAACACCAACATCCAAACCCAATCCAAATCATATCTCAAATTCTCAAAACCCACTAACTATTATTTTACTATTATATTACTATCAAAATATTCCAACCAAAATCAATTCAAGTCGTGTTTCAAATGTTACACCAAACTCATTCTAACCAATTTGAAACACCGAAACAGGGCGAAACAGAATCAAAACCAATCCAAACGAGACCTAAAACTCAGACTAACTTAGTCGCACCCAAGTTAGCCACACACACCAATACAAATGTGCTCACTCACGATCACTCTTATTTAATAGAACAGTTTTAGTTTTACGTGTTCTATTTTTTTTTAAATATAGTCAAATTAAATTTTCTATAATATTATATTTTACTTCACCAACGGATCTTGGAATTTGTCCTCCGTATTAAACTTTTTATGAGGGGTGTATGTTAGATAAATTGGTAGGAAATATGTAAAAGATATGCACTAGTGACTTTTAAGGTGTGCTGCAATGTTATTTTTCTTCCGACTTATTTTACCTCCACCACTTAAGGATTGCGATTAGCAAGGGAGGATGGAGAGAGGGGCTAGGGCTATACCCAGTGGCGGAGCTAGACAATTTTCCTGGGGGGGTGGGCGAAATTTTTTTCTCGATAGTTTTTTAATGTTTTAATAGAGTGACAAAAATTAATTTAAAATAATGTAACACTATAATTTTATCCAACATAAGATAAACAAATATACTAGCAATTATTTTATCCAACGAATGATGAAAAAATCTATTAGCAGCTTTTTTAAGAGTTCATTAAATATATGATTCAAAATATTTAGGAATTAATAAAGGATCAAAACATTTTAAGATGATGTATAATAATTGAGATTTAAGAAAGAAAAATAATAAAAAGGAGAACATGTAAACCAAAAGTTTCGATCTCTGGCTGACTAACAAATTTAAACATCAGTACTTTAACCAGCGCACCATAGCCATTTTCGTGTTATTGTCGTCGAATAAGTTATATATATATTAGTATAAAAAAATTCTTGGGGGGGCGGTCGCCCCCCCAGCCCCTGAATAGCTCCGCCAGTGGCTATACCCTCCTCAATTTTTTATTAATCCACCCTAATATTATCTAATTTTATCCAAGCTCCAATTAAAACTCAAATCTTCTCCAACTCCATGCATCTTCAAACTCAAATCTCCAATTCAAACTAAGACGACTATAGCAAAAATACCCTATATATTTTACATAATTGACATTAAACTCATATGTTGTTTTTATAACAAAAAAACCCTCATGTATCGAGTTTTAGTCAATAGTAAAGAACCTCTCAAGCCAGAGTAAATATTTTGAAGGAACGATGACAACTATAAGGCACCATAAAATGCGAAAATATCCCAATTCACCTAAAGATTTGGAAATAACCTCTCTATTGACTAATGAAAGAATTTTAAATGAGAGGTTTTAGTAATAAAAATGAATACAATGGATTTTTTTGCCAATAAAAGTAAATATAGATATTTTTTTCTTCATATTAGACAAATCATATGGTATATTTTTTCAATTAGCTAAATACAAAATAATTTGTCAAAATTTATAAGAACGAGGAATTTCGTATTAAATATTTAGTATTAAATATTTATCAGTACAAAGTACTTTTATACGAATTTCACATAATATAAGGGAGTTTCTTGCATTTAATTTATGCCGAGAAATATAAGTGCACAAGTACGGCAAGTTGTACAATTGCTCCAATTCAGATCTTGGTACTCGTTATTTCTAGTTGCAGTCTTTAAATTTATTTGTTTATCGTGGTGATTTAAATAATGGGCATTTGGCTATTCATGGGAGGAAGAGGTTGACATTCGATTTTTCGACGCTATTTTGTACTTCTATTATATCATTACATTCCAATCATGGGATGGTAAATGGTCTATATGTTTGGAGATAGATGTTGTTAGTACTTTTTCTTTTTTTAACAAAAAATGCTTTTAGTATTTATAATTTGATGTTTCGTATCCTAGCTAAAACCACAAAGAATTCGAGTAAATATTAAAATATTATCGAAAGAACCCACTCTTTTGGTACTCGTAACTAGAAAAGTAGAGTCATCTAATTACTAGTATATAGGGCTGAGGATGGTTCGGAAAATCGCGAAAATCGAACGAAACTGAATAGTTTGATCCGGATCGATTTCCGAACCAAAAAATCGGTTTGGTAATCGGTCTATGAATTTTCAGGACTGAATCGACTAGAAATCAAAAATTTGGTCCGGTTCGATTCGATCGAAGCATTTAGGACCGAATGCTCACCCGAATTAGGATTGAACCGTGAAGAACTTGATTGTTTGTTTGTTTTCTTGGACCGAACTGAAAATTTTGATTACTTTTTTGGACAGAATGGACCGAGTTGGATTGAACCGGATCAGACCGTTAAATTTTATGATAAAAAACTGAAAATAATTTGAATTCGGGAAACCGTGAACCGAACCAAACCATTCGAATTTTTATACCAAACCAGACTAAAAATTTCGATCCGATAAATGATCCATAAATTTTCAAAACCGAACCGACCAGAAACAGCACTTTGGACCGATTCGATCCAAATGCTCACCCCTAGTGGTATATATCATATTTTTGTGCGCACCTACAATACATTAACGTGGATTCTAATATTTAAAAAAAAAAATAGAAGCCTTATCTACAACAAATATCTTAGTTCCTCACTTGGTTGTTGTAGCTGTGGGGAAATAATTACAATTTGTACCTCATCAGATGACCCAAATTAGTTAATCATGCACCCAACTTAGCAAATTCTATCTAAATAATACACATTTCTAACTGGAACAATAACTGAGATTACTATATATGTCTACAATAATATTTAATTTGTTTTCTCCATAACTTTCCCGGAATGCCTGGAATATATCCAGCTTCTCCAATTTTATACTTTGTCAAGCTTGTTCGTTCATATCATAGAGTACTGAAGTAAGGGCGCATCTTTGTTGATTATTTGTCTTCTTGGCTAATAGTCGGCAGGCATTGGTAGTTGGTAAGTGTAGAGGGGGGGCCGAAAGCTTCGCGGGGACTACTTTACGACGAGGAAAGCAAATGACATAGAATAAGATGCCATCTCATGCCCTCTTTGAATGGCTTGTTCAAGAAGGGATTGCTGTTCTTAGAAAGAAAAAGATAAGGAAGAGGTGTACATTGTTTAACAGTAGACTAGCTCCATGGTATGATCAGTCACTCATGAATTCCTTCTCGAATCACTAGTTGTAGGACTTCAGGCGCTACCACTTGCCCCAAAACTAATTGATGTTAGGGAATGTGCATGCCCTTTCCTTATAGTGCATTTACACAAACGCCCACGATATTCGATTGTGACTCCACCCGCACACTCAGTTTGGGTGCTACAGGACAATTGCTGTCACCCACACACTCAGTTTGGGTGCCCAACAATCTTCCCCTCAGCAATTGCTCCTGTTGGGAATTGAACACGTGACATTGGCTCTGATACCACTTGCAGGACCTCAGACGCTACCACTTGCCCCAAAATCAATTGGTGTTAGGGAATGCGCATACCCTTCCTTTATAGTGCATTCACACAAGCGCTCACGATATTCAATTGTGACTTCACCCGCACACTCAGTTTGGGTGCCATATGACAATTGTTGCCACCCGCACACTCAATTTGGGTGCCCAACAATGATATTTATATCATTTTTCTTCCCCGGCAGTATACTTGCATATAAGTTTTTATTCAACAATTAAGTAAGATTTTTTCTAAACTCCTTATTCAACTTTGTTAGCAATAATTTAGTTTGGTGTGTAGTCTATTATATAGTTGAAATTAATTAATTTTTTCTTTATTGATTGCTTGGATTAAAATAAAATTTCCTTATTTCGCAATATTTCTTTTTTGAGTCAATCGAGACGAAATATAGATTAATTTTTTTACTTCAACACGCTTATTTAATTTACAATGATTTCACATATTTCCAAAATAATTTGAAATAATGTCAATTTACTTTCATGTGATTTGAAAAATAGTACTTTATCCATCAATACATAATCTTATAAAAGTTTCACACTGCCTCCCTGATATTTTAAAACTTAAAAAAAATACAAATTAACAAACTATCCCTGATATGTGGTACTTTATCCCCTTCTACTGCAATAAATGTTGCATTTGACCCTCCAATATTACAACAATACTTTTCATGCCAACTCTCGAGTTCGACGAGTGAGTTATATTTTTCTGTTGAAGAAGGTACGATTCTTCTTTAAAATTTCACAGGGGATAAAATGTTCATTTTCAAATTATAAGTAATAAAGAATTTTCATTATAGGGAACCGCACCGGTTCTATATCCATTGTTGGGGAATTGTTATGAGGATTTGATGTTCTGATTATGTAAAACTGTAGTCTTCCGGTGGAAAACTACTGATAGTTGTTCCAGACATGGTGGCTATATATCTATACCTTAACTGTTTTTGGGCTTTTACAAAATATACTATCAAGCAATGTTTCTAACTAATTGTAGAAGTAATGGAAGATATATATAAGAGAAATATGGGTAGATTGCAAGATACTCCCCTTTGTTTTTATATAATATGCGAAATCTGCACAAAACTATTTTATGAAATATTTATTGCATAAAATTTCATGTAGCTATTAGCTATTACGCACGCAATACCCCATACATACAAAATGAGTGAAATGCAGAAATTTGTTTTTACTCAGCATCTTCAAATGAGGAAAAATATGGCATATAAATAACTACACATTCAATATTCATGGCTCAGATCCCACAGGTGGTTGATGGAGGAGCAGCATTCGACTGAGGGCTGCGTGCTTTGAACATCAACAATCTGTTGTTCTTGCTCAGACTTCGTTTGCACAAGCATAGCCTTAATCCACTAGCTGGCCTGCCGGAGTAATTTGATCTTCCAAGTGTGCTCGTTCCTATATGTAACACTTGAAAAGCCTCTGCAGTACGAACTGCATAAGAAGATTAAAATTAAAGGTGCATAAGAAACAAACAACAACATCAACCATCTATTCTAATTTCCAAAATATTTACTATATTCTAACAGGATGCCTTTTTTCCCGGCCGTCAAAATTTCCATCTCACTGTTAATAATTTAACACCGTTAATTCTGAATCGCTACTTTTGAAGATAACTAGAAAAGTGCACGTACGTTGTACGTGTCTAATTTTAATTTCATGTGTATTTTTCGTAAATTAGAGTAAAAAATTAGTTATCTTTATGTCATTGAATAACATATATTTACGACTGGTCAATTTATTTTTTAAGAAATTTATTTTTATTAATTATTATTGATTTTAATGGCTTTGAATAGTTGTAATAAAATATAAAAATGATGAATGATTTAGTCATTACATCTCATAAAATTGTTTCTAAAATAAGATCATGAGAACATTATTTAGTTCATTCCATCATAGTAATTTTCATGTCAAGTTTATCCGCTATACATCGATGACACAAGTTTCATCCGTTTCTTCATAAATTTCACCTGAGCTTTTATCGATTTCATGAACATTTTTTCTTACTGGTTTCACCAGTGTTTTCACCAATGTCTAACCATTTTCTTCCGATTTCACCTTGTTTTTTGTCGGTTAAAGTTTAACTCGTTTTCATCTATTTCACTGAATTCACATATTATTCACCTAAAATTTTCATTGATTAAAAATATTTTCACTGACTTCAATCTTTTTTTTTTATTGATTTTACCCGTTTTTTCACAAATTTCACCCAAACTTTCATCGATTCATATGTTTTCACTGTTTAAACTTTTTTAAAGCAATTTATCCCTTTTTTTATCTGTTATAACATTTTTCATTGTTTTCTCATTTTCGATGATTTCTTTTGTTTTTTCTTCAATTTAAACAATTTTTCTACTGATTTCACCAATTAAACTTTTTTTAACTGATTTCACTTGTCTTTATCATTTTAACCCATTTTTACCTATTTTCATGTTTTTAAACTAATTTCAGATGTTATTCACCTGAATTTTTCATTTTTTAACTATGTTCTTACCAACTTTACATTTTTGACCGATTTTACCCTTTTTTCTGCGGCTTTACTCAATTTTACTGGATTTCACTGGTTTCATCGTTTTTATTATAAATTCCATTCAAATTAATTTTCATCGATTCCTAATATTTTGACCAACTTTACCTTTATTTTAACCAGTTTTATCCATTTTCATCAATTTTTCACAAAATTTATCCGATTTTCTTTATCGATTTCAAATGTATTTAAGACTTCACATGCATTATTTTTCACCGGTTAAAAGTGCACATACGTTGTACGTGTCTATTTAATTTTAGTGGTATTTTATTGTAAATTAGAGTAAAATTAACTCCATTATGTCATAAAATATCACTGACATCTATTCAATTTATTAACTTCATCATGAGTATTTTTATCTATTTTTTTAGTTTTTTTTTGTTTAAACCATTTTTCTAATGGTTTGACTTTACTTTTGTTGGTTGAACTTTTCTTATTTTACTGATTTCACTAATTTTTACCAGTTTAATCAACTTGCACATGTTTTCATCGACTTTAGCATTTTTTCAACTATTTTACCCGATTTTCACATATTTCATCATTTTTTGATGTAATTTCATCGTTTCACCGATGTAGTCCATTTTTTCGCGAATTTCACTTGAATTTACATTGATTTCACATGTATTTACCGAATATTCAACTCAAATAATTATACACCTTCAATTATTTTTAAGTATATCTTTCACTTACCTTATCATTTAAAAGATATTTATTTACCGATCTAAGCCATTTAACTTATTATATTAGTTAGTTTAATTCAAGTTTCTTTGATAATTTGCTCGTTCTTGATCAATTATAACATATTGTCCATTGTATTTTCTATTTTCCATCGATTTATTTTGTTTTCTCCTATTAATAAAAATTTTACTATTTCAGTTCACACTGTTTTTGCTAGTTAAACTTATTTTTATTAGATTAACTTTATATTTCACTGATTTCACATTTTTTCTATCTATTCCACTTGAATTTTCATTGATTTTACATTATTCACATATTCTAAATTTTTATCAATGATTTAACCCATTATTCATATATTTCAACCGTTTCTCACTGATTTGTTTCCCAGTTTTCACAAATATCGCCGAAATTTTGATCGAATTCACATATGTTCATCGATTTTACTGAAATTTTATTTCACCCACATTTTCACCAACTTCACCAGTGTTCATAAATTTCATTCAGAACGATTTCACATGTTTTCATCAATTACATAAAATTTATTTGATCGGTTTTATCAATTTTAATTGATTTTCATCCGTTTTTTCCTTAAGCATTTTTGTTCATTCATATATAAGAGCGATTCTACTTTAACATAATTTTATGATATTTAAGAGAATTTAATTTTTTTTAGGAGTGATATATTATACTAAATCTTTAAATGAAACAAATAATATTTTTTACATAACAATATATTGGTAATACATTATAATAATTTTACAAATATACTTGAGCAACTATTCAAAATAATAGTATTTTTATTTTTATGTGTTATAGGAGAACATTCATGAAATTATAAAAGTGATGTAGGGTAATTTCCTAATTATTGGAGTTAATGTAGAAAATAACTATAATAAAACTTCATTCTAATTTGAATATACTTTTATTTTTCTTCCATATTTATTTTGCTTGGTTAGGAGGAAAGGAAGTTACAAATTTTGTTAAAATATTTTTCTACCAAAATTTTGATGAGAAAATTTAAGGAAAATTCAAGTCTAATAATATTTTATTAATATACTTAACAATTTGAATAATTGTCTTAAAAAAAAAACTTAAATTATTCACACTTTTATTATTAGTATAGATATAGATATAGATTGTGAAGGTATTTAAGAGTTTCATTTATTTAATTCTTTACGAGTGGTTCAATTTTCTGTATTGAACTTGATTTGATTATAAAATTAATCGTACTCACAAACTTTAATAAAGTTTGACACAATTCCGAGCTCGAGTAGAAGATTTGAATGTATTTTGTCATTTTAAGCTCATGAAGTAATCAAACAAAATGAATAATTCAAATTTGTTTAATATGTATAACAATTTGGGCTCAAATGAATGGTTCAGTATGTTTTGGTCCGTCTATGCAAGGATCAAAATTTCATTTTGAGTGTATGTTTCGGTCAGTCAAATATTGAAAATTTTTCGAGATTTTTTGAAAATATTTCGAAAACACTAAAGAAAAATGATAAAAAGAATTACTAAATTTAGAAAAATAATAGAGTTTAAGACAAACAAATGGTTTCCAAATTATATCTTATTTTCATTTTGCTTGATTCAAAAACAGAAATTTTTCAATGTTTTCGATGGAAAAATTATCTATGCGTATATGTACATAAAGCTTAATATGTGTTGGGTTATCTTGGGCTAGATAAAAGAAGTTAAAGTCGTGTCGAAGAGTGTAAGGCTTAAACATGTGTTGGCCTGTTGGGTTAAGAGGCCCAGGTGCACAGTCTTAGACCAAATTGTTATTTTAGTCTCTGTTGTATTTTATTGATGATATGTGTTTACTTTTACCCAGTTAACCATTACCAAAATTCAATATATAGGAATTATTTAATTTGTGCATCAATCTTAAAATATTGAAGAAGAAAAAGGCCAAAAAATTAAAACTTAGATCTAGTTTAATTGTACGCTACGTTGCACGGATACGGTCTCGGCGACTCGGACTCGACACGATTCGGATTCGGCAACTCGTTTTCAAAAAAAAATTTAAGATACGACTCGGCATGGATACGTATATTTTAATAAAATAAATTTATATAGTTATATATAAAAAAATTTACCTTAGCATCAAAGTCATTGAATAAACACTCATTTAAAAACTTACCTTTGAATTGATATTTGGAAGAGAAAAATTAGGGTTCTTGTTAAATTGGGGATCGATCTAGGTTTGTAGACTTGTTAGAGTGTGATGGGTAGTGGTGGGAGTAAATGAAATGAAGAATTTGTTTACTTATTCATGGTGGATTTGGTTTTGGATTGCCAATTTGGATTTTCAATTTTGGATGAAATGAACTGGGCAGAAGGTGCAGAAGTAGAACGAAAGAAAAGGAAAGGAAGTGAAGGAATGAGTTTCAATTCAATTTTTTATTAATTAGGTGAGTAATTTGCAGTTTCAACCCAAGACTTTATAAAAAATTGCAAAAAAAACCCCAACGAGTCATTGACCGAGTCGACTCTTCAGCTTGACCGAGTCGACTCGCGTATCCAGATTTTTTTTTATTTTTTTTTCTCGGACTCGCCACGTGGCGAGTCCGACGCGTATCCGAGCCGAGTCGAAGGCGAGTCCGAGTCCCCGGCGAGTCCGACTCTTCAGCTTGCTATTTTTTGAAGTATCCGTGCTTCATAGATTGTACGTATCCACTCAAGCATAAAACAAAATATATCTGCACATAGTCTATTTTTTAATCTCTTTGAATGCATATTAATTAACTCATGAACATTTCTCTAAAGAAAATTGAAATTTGAGTTTACGCCATTACGAGTGGGTGCAGGATATATCTGTTGGTGCAGTGAAATTTAATAAAATTATTTTCATTTGACTATATTTAAAAGAAAAACAATGGCCCCGTTTGGATCGTTTTTGGTTCTGTTTCGCCCTGTTTCGATGTTTCAAATTGGTTTGAATGAGTTTGGCGAAATATTTGAAACACGACTTGAATTGATTTTGGTTGGAATATTTTGATAGTAATATAATAGTAAAATAATAGTTAGTGGGTTTTGAGAATTTGAGATATGATTTGGATTGAGTTTGGATGTTGGTGTTTGGGGGTGAAAAGTTAATGACAGATGTTACATCATTGACTTTATAAAGTAGGATATATTATTAAATAGTATAATAATTGAGATTGTGATTATAATAATATTGTTATGATTGAGATGATGATTGTAATAATATTATTGTAGTATTAATTTTGATAATTAATAATAATTGAATGTAATTAATATAATATTATTATTAATGATTTAAATATTTAATAATAGGTAAATGTATAGTTAAATTAATCTTTAGATATATTTATTTGGCATAGGATAATGAAAACATAAGATCAGTTAGAACGAAAATTTTAATTTTTAAATATACACATCCAAAGATTAAATTATATAAAGACAATAAATTTTTTTTAAACATAAACTCAAGGGAAATACAAATATTGACGTAAGAGAAAAAAAAAATCTATATAACATAGATTAATATAAGTAGATAGGACAAAAAATAATTCATTACATGTCCAAACTCAAGATCCTGTAGCATATGATTTATTTCGTCACTCTTATCACATAGATTAATATAAGTACATAAATTAAAATAGTTATAAGTACATGTGGCATGTGCAAGTCTTGTCAACTAAATTACACATCATTTACTCACTTTGGCAGTACACCATGACTTGTCGGGCATTTATTCACTTTAGCAGTATTTGTTGACTTGTTCGACGAAATATATTGGACCATGAGTTTCGTGGGAAATACTGGGCCAAACGTAATAATGATCCATTTTGGCCCAAATGTTGGACGAAACATTTGGGCCAAAATGGATCCAAACAGGGCCAATGTGGTTGGTTTTAGGGTTTTCTTTGGGAGAGGGTGTAAAGGTATTTTTTCATTTTTATATTTTTTAATAATTATTAATTCAATTAATAATATATATTATATTAAATAAAAATATCTTTTTCCATATTTTATATTATTTTATTTATTAATATTATATAAATCAAACTAGTTAGGTGATAAAATTACATTAAATCGAAAAAA
This sequence comes from Penstemon eatonii, assembly GCA_038501285.1. NCBI lineage: Eukaryota > Viridiplantae > Streptophyta > Magnoliopsida > Lamiales > Plantaginaceae > Penstemon > Penstemon eatonii. The sequence continues at coordinate 73,767,924 of CM076715.1, forward strand.
ACTAACGGAGCTAATAATCTAATGTTGAAAAGGAGAGAGTGCAATATTTTATAAAACACAAGAAAATCTCTTAAAAAAAGTGTATATAACACGTAGGGATTCAATGCATGTTTTCTGAAACACATGTGACAATAGACTTTTAATTCTTACAGTGGAAATCTAAACGACTCATAAATCAAGCTTTAATCTTAACTGAGCCGAATACAAACAACTTCAAATTCAAAAAGAGAACAACAAGAAAGTATAAAGAGAAAGCAAGAGGGCATTTCGAATATGTAATTAATAGTTAAGATATGATCGATCTTCTTGTTAGTCGACTTTAGGCTTGAAATTTGGCCAATTAATAACGTACACAATAGCTTTTTTCAAAGGCGGTAAGCTCCTAACAAGCCCACTTACTAGCCAAGACGAGGCAGCCATTGCAAGGCACGCTCCCCATTGATGCAAATCAAGCTTAGCCGTGCCTACAATGTTTTTAAGAACTTCAATTGTCAACACTTGAACAATAATAATCATCCCCATGATTCCCCACAACATTTTCTTCTCCTTTATCTCCTCGATAACATTATTATATCCTGAAAGGCTCGCGTGTACCATAGAAAGAACTTGGCAGACAATGTAAGTGTTTAGGATCATTGCATCCTTTTCGTTAGAATTCACTTTGAATAGCGATTTTCCCTTGAAATTTATGGTAAGCAGGATGCTCACCTGATATAGTGCTTGAATACAGATGTTGGTTAGCATAAATGATGTGAGTATTGGTTGTGCTACCTTTCTTGGTGGTTCATTCAGTACGCTATGCGATGGAGGTTTTATGATAAGGGAAAGGGCGGAAAAGGTCCCTACTATAAGTTTCACCCACAGAAGTTGAAAAGCTGGATATGGGACCCTGCCCGATGAAACTTGGGACACTGCATCAATAGTTGAGGGTCCGTTAGCAAAGACTGTTGTTCCAAAATCAATTGTAAGGGAAACCAAAGTCGCGGTAATCAAGAACTCTGTGTATGCTTGAATGTTGTAGCATATGCCCCTTCCCCACTTCAAAGTTTCCACGATGAGAGGAAAATGTCTTTTGGTAAAGACTATAGGGGAGTAGGCTACGGCAAACTGTGCCCCTAAAATTCCGAAACAAATTGGTACATGTGCTGCTCTGAGTGCCATTATGTCGCCTATACCACGCCCCACGCAAGCAACCACATGGCGTTTATTCCTTAAGCTTTGCACCATGAGAAACTTGTCATCTGGGGTGGCTCTCACCAACACCTTAATCTTTTCGAGTTTTTCCATCCTCTCTTCGGCAGTGAAATTTCTGAACTCCTTCCCGTCCACCACTTCACCGGGTTGCGGTTCTGGTCCCAAGATTCCACATTGAATGGCTGCGATTCTTGCTGTTACTGGGTGGTCTCCTGTCATCAACTTGATGTTCACCCCTGCATTTTGGCACTCTTCCACTGTGACTTTTGTCCCATATCTTAGTGGATTCGTTAAACCTATGAGGCCTAGTAGAATACATTGCTGCTTTGCGAAAGTAAAGTAGTCCCTTATAGATGTTTTCCTGTGTGAAAGAGCAATACATCTTCGCCCGTCCTCCGCCATGTCTTCAAGAATTTTCTCAAACAATGCCATGGTGCTTTTGTTGATCACTCTGGCTACGCCAGTGGTGCTCTCGTAGTAGTGAGAGCACAATGGTATAATAACTTCTGGGGAGCCCTTTCTATGAACATGAACTGTGTTGTCAACATTGTTACTGATCAATAGACCGCTTCTTCTGCTATTTGAATTAAATGGTTCGATATCATGAATAGTGTAAGTTCTTCGTAAGGCTTGTACATCCATGCCAAGATGCTGAACCGCCCAATCGAAAATCGCCTTCTCGGTTAAATTTGTTGGAGATGAAGATGACCATGTAGGGGGTTGAGTTATATTTAAGCCAATCCCTTGATGGAGCAACTCAACAACATATGGAGCAATAAAACTGTGAGACACATCTTCAATGGAGTTTAAACCCACCCAAAACTTGCTCACCTTGAATTCAGTTCAGAAACACATAAAATTTTCTATAAATACTTGGTTCAGGAAACACTTATATTGTACTCCCTCCATTCCACAATACTTGGTTCGTATAACACATAGAAGAATCTAATATATTTTTTCAAAAAAATTAACCGAGGGGGAGGGATAGTGTACATATATTACCTCCATTAAGTTTTTCGTTAAAGTTCCCGTCTTGTTAATGCAAATTGTTGTGACACCGGCAAGGATATGGCAGACGACGGGCTCTTTCACCAATATACTAGCTTCAGTCATAATCTTCATTGAGTACGCAAAACCCATTTTCACAGACATAACCAAGCCTTCGGGGTTAGACGTCAAAGCTATCATTGCCGGCATTGCCAAGATTCCAACTATGACCGCCATAACTTCCATTGACGACATTCCACCAAAATGCAATCGATTCCCATTGACATCAAGTAAATTACCACCCAAAAAACGCACCAAAAGCACAATAAAACTCACCAATGCAACGCCTTTACCAATATTACCTATCACCGAAGTGAGTTTCTTCATTTCAAACATATGCGGGACATTCAAATATACCTGATAAATCAGAGGAATCAAATAAAGCTAGAAGCCAATGATTGATCAATAATCAAATATAAAAGTTTTAGGGTTCTTGACAACATACAAAAAGAATAAGCAAGAGTATAGAAATGAAAGACAATAGAAAGACCAAAATAGCTAATTAAACAAAGTAAAAACTAAAAGACTAAACTACCCTTCTGCTTAAAAAATGTAAGATATAACAATACCTTGTGATGCTTTTTGTTCTCGCCCACCGCAGTCACAAGCATTCTTGCGTATCCATCCATAACTATACTCCCGGAAAACAAAAACATGTTCTCATGTGCATCTGCCTTCACTTTTTCCACTTTACCATCTATTTTCATCATCTCAACGTGCAATGAACACCCGTCTATGAACAACCCATCGGCTGGAATTTGATCGCCAGGCTTGAGAAAAACAATGTCCCCAACCAAAACTCCATCAGTCGAAATTTTCCGCCAATTTCCGTTCCTCACAACGTCAACTTGAGGATAATCACTACAGTAAAAAGATACTCGACCAAATTGGTACATGGTCCAAAAATTCGCTCCCGTGGAAATGACAACCACCGCGAGAATCACATTAAGTGTAGCCACCCCTTCCGACAAGTTGTACCCTTTTTTTAGGCCAACAAAAAGAGAAATCATGGCGCATATAAACAAAAGTACAACCATGGGGTCTTTGATCGATTCTAAAACCGAGTGTCCAAAGCATTTGGACACTTGGTAAGCTGAACATGAATTGGAACCGAACGTTTTTCTTCTGATGTCTCGATCGATTAAGTCTCCGTGGATGCCGTTTCGGGTGTTGGTCTCGAGTGCTGAGACGATACCTTCAATTCCTCCGTGATCGCGGAGCCATTTTTTATCCTTCATCCTTACTAGCATGGATAATTGTGTCAGGTCGATTGTGGCGAACCGGGTCGGTTCTATATCCATTGTTGTGGAAAAGATTGTTTGGGAGTTGTTAAGAGGATTTGATGGTTCTGATTTTGTAAAACTGTAGTCTTCCGGTGGAAAACTGCTGTTAGGTATCCTAGACATGCTCAACTGTTTTTGGGCTTTTACAAATACTATAAAGCATCTGATTGTAGAAGTAATGGAAGATGCATGTATATGCATCATATATATAAGAGAAATATGGAAAAATTGCAACATAGTCCCCTTTGTTATGTATGCGAATTAAATGTTTATTGCATAATATCCCCCTTAACTATTAACCATTCTGCACGAAACATCGCATACAAACGTAATCAGTGAAATGCAGAAATTAAATACCCCGTATATTTTACCTAACTGACAAAAAAACACATGTGTTGTTTTTATTACCAAAAACTCTCATGTATTAAGTTTTATCAGTAGTAAAGTACCTCTCAAGTTGTAGTAAATATTTTGCAGGAACAATGACAACTATAGTGCATCATAAAATGCAAAAAAAATCCCGATTCACCTGAAAATTTGACAATAATCCATCTGCTAACTATATAAATCAACAATGACTCTTACTTAGAAAATTGACGATGACTGCCCTATTGACTTATGAAATAATTTTAAATGAGAGTTTTTTTATTAATAAAAAAGAATTCAATGATTTTTTTCTAATAAAAATAATATAAAGATTTTTTTGTTTATTAGATAAAGAACATGATATATTTTTTCATTTAGCTCCATACAAAATAAGTTATCAAAATTTATGAGAACGAAGGATCTCGTATTAAATATTTAATAGAACAAAGTACTTTCATGCAAATTTCACATAATATAAGGGAGTTTCTTGCATTTAATTTATGCCGAGAAATATTAGTGCACAAGTACGGCAGGTTGTACAATTGCACCTATTCAAGTCTTGGTTTGTTAAGTCTACTATCAAGTAACATGTACTCGACTACACGATATCGAAAATATATATTATTTGAATATTTATTTGTTTATCGTGGTGATTTAATGGGCATTTGGCGCTTCACGGGAGGAAGAGGTTGACATTCGATTCTTCGGCGCTATTTTGTACGTCTATTATATCATTATAATCCAATCACCATATGTAGGGCTGTCAATGGTGTGGATTTCAATTCGGATTCGTCCGAATTCGGTCCGATTTATTTGGATATTGTCCGAGTAAAAATTCGATGGACCTGATCCGATTATAAATATCCGAAATTTGAAACTCATTTACTTCACGGGCGAGGTCTCTTGTTCAAACAATTGGGAGAGAATCAATAGATTCCTTTTCGGGAGCGATTCATCCTTCCCGAACGCAGCATACAACTCTCCGTTGTATTGCGCTCTCCAAGTGTGCTTGTTCCCCCCTTCTTCCTTACCCTGGCAAGTCTTTGTGAGAAATCAATGTCTTACCCTCATAACTTTGAGGGAACAATAGCCTGACAAAGGGTTTGGTCCGATTTGGGTGCCCCATTTAGGTACCAATCAAAACCCATCATTGATTTGAGATATTGATAAGGTGAATACCAGTACATTCAATGCTAGGCATAATGAGTATAAGGCCCTCAAAAAATATCTTTTCGTCCTATGAACTTTAAGGTGTATGAAGCTTCATATTTGAGTTTTTAAGCCGAACGAGAGAGACTTCATTTGGAGCGAATTTGGATTTAGGTCGATCCGATCCGTTAAACATCCGTATCCGACAACAAATAAAAAGAAAGATATATATACAAAATGATTTATAAAAATAAGTATCAGTAATAATATTTCAACATCAATTTAAGAAGATGGTAATTTATAATTCGTTTATAAATTTATTTAAACCAATATATTCATTTTACAAATATGAATATAGTAAAGAAACTTTGAAAATGTGAGCTAAAATTAAATAAAATTGAAAAGATAATAAACTTGTTTTAGGAAAAAAATATTAATTTAACTTTTTAAATACAAATTTATTGAATCCGAAAAATATCCGATATCCGGCCAAATCCGACCAAGATCCGTTGGATTAGAAAATCTAGATCCGAGCAAGATCCGAATCCGACAGGATTCGATCCGATATAAATAGAGCCGGATCTGGACGAGCCTGATCCCGACCAGAATCCGACCCATTGACAGCCCTAAGTCCATATGGTAAATGATTTATATGTGTCGATTGATGTTTTTAGTACCTTTTTTTTTTTTGAACAAAATGTTTTCAGTATTTATAATTTGATGTTTTATATCCTAGTTAACACCAAAAAGAATTCAAGTAAATATTGAAATATTTTAAATTAATATATGTATATTTAATATCGAAAGAACCCACTCTTTTGACACTCGTGACTAGAAAAGTAGAGACATCTAATTATCTAGAGTGAATTTTATATATCATATTTTTGTGTCGCACCTACAATATATACATTAACACATTAACGTGGATTCTAATATAAAAAAATATTAATAAAAGCCATATCTACAACAAATATCTTATTTTCTCACTTGGTTGTTGTATGCATGTTGTGTGTATAAAAATTGCAATTTGCAATTTTGCATGTTGACCTAGTGCTGTGGGGAAATAATTACAATTTGGACCTCATCAGATGACCCAATTAGTTAATCATGCACCCAACTTAGCAAATTCTATCTAAATAATACATATTTCTATCTGGAACAACAACTGAGATTACTATATACGTCTACAATAATATTTAATTTGTTTTCGAATGCCTGGAATATATCCAGCTTCTTCAATTTTATACTTCGTTAAGCTTGTTCGTTATGTCATATTTGTATCATTTTTCTTCCCTGGCAGTATTTATACTTGCATATAAGTTTTTATTCAACAAATCAGTAAGATTTTAATTTCCGAAACTCCTTATTGAACTTTGTTAGCAATAATTTTGTTTGATGTGTTGTATATTATAGTTGAAATTTTTCTTTACTGATTGCTGGGATTAAAATTTCATTAATATCGAAATATTTTTTTTTCGGTCAATCTAGACGAAAATGTAGATTAATTTTTAATTTTACTTCAACATGTTCATTTAATTTACAATGATCTCACATGTTTCCAAAATATTTTGAAATAATATCAATTTACCTTCATGTGATTTGAGAAATATCACTTTTTCCCTCTATAATCTTATAAAAGTTTCACACTGTCTCCTTGGTATTTTAAAACTTAAAAAAAATACAAATTAACAAAACTATCCCTTTGATATGTGGCAGTTTATCCCCCTCTACTGCGATAAATGTTGCATTTGACCCTCCAATATTACAAAAATACTTTTCATGCCAACTCTCTAGTTCGACGAGTGAGTTATACTTTTCTGTTGAAGGAGATACGATTCTTCTTTAAAATTTCACAGGGGTAAAATGCTCATTTTCAAATTATAGGTGTTAAAGAATTTTCATTTTGGGGAACCGGGTCGGTTCTATATCCATTGTTGTGGAATTGTTAAGAGGATTTGATGGTTCTGATTTTGTAAAACTATAGTCTTCCGGTGAAAAACTGCTGTTAGGTATTCCAGACATGGCTATATTACTAAGCTTAACTGTTTTTGGGCTTTTACAAAATACAATAAAGCATTGTTTCTAACTGATTGTAGAAGTAATGGAAGATGCATGTATATGCATGACATTTACAAGAGAAATAGGAGGTAATTGCAAGATACTCCCCTTTGCTATATATATATATATATATACGCGAAACATGCACGGAATTACTTTATGAAATATTTATTGCATAAAATTTCCCGTAGCTATTAACTATTATGCACGCAATACCCCATACATACAAAATGAATGAAATGCAGAAATGCCCTGTATATTTTGTCTAATTGACAAAAAACCTCATGTGCTATTCAATGACATAAGTCCCTAATACCACACTTGGCCATACAACTGACCATTCTCAAAAGAGGAAAAAAATATGTCATATAAATAACTACACATTCATGGCTCAGATCCCACAGGTGGTTGATGGAGGAGCAGCATTCGACTGAGGGCTGCTTTGAACAGCAACAATCTGTTGTTCTTGCTCAGACTTCGTTTGCGCAAGCATGTATAGCCTTAATCTTGCTACCTGAAAGAGTCTCGTGCTCGAGCAAAGCATTAGCAAGAGCATGTAGCTCATACTCATGCGTAGTAAGAACAGTCTTAGCATTTTCATTCGCCCTTTCCACGAGTTCTCTCATTTCTTGCTCAAGTAGGAGCCTAGTCTCGTTGTTGACCATACTCTTAAGAATGGTTACGACTCCCCCCAGTTTGCTCATTCTATCGATAAGAACTATTTTTCCAGCTACTTTCGTTGCATGTTGAAGATCGCTCGATGAACCACCGAGAATCGTTTTACCAAAGATGAGCCCTTCTGCAACTATTCCACCCAAGTATACATCAAGTAGAGCAATACATTACTTACATTCTACATCAACACGAGAAAGCCATTTCTTATCTTCTTCCAAATAGGAAACAATAGTTATTTTTTCGAGTGGTCTTGCTCCATCGGTATGTATGGCTACAAGAGCGTGGCCTCCCTCGTGGTAAGCTACCATCTTTCTTACTTTTGGAGAATTGTAAGCAGATTTGAGCTCTCAAGATCAACCATACTACTGCTAAGGAACCGTCCATTTCAGCCTTGTGTGCAGAAATGTTGATTAAGTTTGCAAGATCAGCACCGGGGAAACCCTGTGTTCCTCGGGCAATGATCATTAGATCGACATCCTCCGCCTTGAGAACCTGTCAAATTATACACCCAAATCAGAGAACGATTAAAACCCGAACCTTACTCAAAATCATTATGCAATAATTACCTTTGACATGTGAGCTTCCAATATTTGCCTCCTTCCTTCAACATCAGGATTTGGAACAACAATATGGCGGTCCAACAGTCCAGGTCGCAGCAGTGCCTTGTCCAATGACTCTGCTGAAGTAATTGCCGCAATTACAATGATACCCTCATTTCGTTTTATACCATCAAGTTCAACAAGCAATTGATACAAAGTCATCTTCATGTCTTGCTGATCCTTTGGGTCGCGGCTCCCTCCTATTGCATCAATTTCATCTATAAAGATTATACATGGTGACCTCTTTTTTGCAGCAGCGAAGACATCTCTCACTCTTTGGGTTCCAAACCAATTGACATTTCCTTCACCGCCAATGCAAGAAAAAGAAAAAAAGGCACACCAGCTTGTCCAGCTATGGCTCTTGCTAACGTAGTTTTCCCAGTGCCAGGACGACCAACTAGCAGAACACCTTTCGCATGTGAGCCCCTCATCCAGATAAAGGGGAAGAAAAGCTAGACAACAAATTTGCAGATTATGGAGAAGGAATGAAACCATCTAAAATGAAACAAATAAACACAACCCAACCACTCAGCTCAAGAGATCCTGATGGGCTGACTACGGGTCTATACACAAAATCTCGTTAACAATGGCGATTAAATGCTCTTCCACTTGTATATTTACCCGAAGTTAGTACTGCAAGGGCTACTAATGCAGACTTAGTTCCTACACTTTGTGTGTGTTTGTGTGACAGAAAGAGAAGATTACAGAATCACAGAATGCTGCTTATACCTTAGGATCGCAAAAGTAGTGAACAATTTTTCCAGCTCAGCTTTTGCCTCATCTAATCCCTTCACATCACTACATTTAGTATTAGATTCCATAGTGGGTTGAACTTTAAAATGTCGCCCTTTTGCAGTCACCATGTGCAAAAGAGCACTAGCAGTACGAACTCCGTCTTTTGAAGATTTTCCAACATTTGAAAGAGCTCCAACACTTTCTTCATCCACCTGAGAGTAAGCACCTCCAGAGACCCCTGTAAAGAACCCAAATGAGCAAATAAGATAACGAGCGAATCAAAACCAAAATCTCGGGATGTCTCTAGTAGACTTCAAGCTCATGTGTGAATGAGTTTAGTCGTTCGCTTTTCAAGAAAAAAAAATACTGAGGTGGAGAGTCGCAAGGCTAAAGAGAACGTCCTATGTCCTCACCTCTATGCAGTGTCTTCAGCAGCCCGCTTTGGTCAAGCCTATCAACCTTAGCCAGAGACTTCACATATTCAGCAAGAGCTGAAGGGCTATTGTGTAGCGTAGGTTGTCTCTCAAACAACCTTATGACTGCTTCTGGATCATTTCGAAGATTTAGCTCCCTACGATATGAAGAAGTGCTTGAACCCTTTGTATCACGCAATCCACTAGATATGAAGAAGTGCTTGAACCCTCTGTATCACGCAATCCACTAGCTGGCCTGCCAGAGTAATTTGATCTTCCAAGTGTGCTCGTTCCTATAACACTTGAAATCCTTAGCACTGAATAAGAAGATTAAAAGGTGGGAAGCAAAGGGGTGGTGCAGCACATGATAAGTATAATTTAACAAACTAGAAGTAGAGATGTTTTATGTACAAGTACACATCAGATTGATATTTTCGAGATATTTCATAAGACAAAGTTAAAGCAACGTCACCAGATTAATTGATGCACTTACCTTAGCCACTGCCCTCATCAAAGATAACAGTCTCCAATTCCACACCATAATGTCACAGATCCCATTATGTATGCCAACTAATCTACAGAGATCATCATTGATCTTTAACTGGTAACATTATGCAGGGATTTGAGATGCATGACTAGAGGAGTTCCTAAATGAAACCAAATTGGTTGCTAAGGAAAAACATGATATATAGCTTGTTCCCTTAGCATACAAGAGCAAACTACTAACAAGCATAGATCTAACAACTGCAACACACTGTCAAAACCATAACCAAACATGCCATTCTCCAATACGTAAAAACGACAAACCAATGTCTCCGGATAAGAGAAGATTGCATCTGATAGTAGGTCATTTTATTAAAAACTAGAACAATTGGAAACTTTAAGTATAGTTATGAACTGATGAGTTAGCATTTATAAATATAACTTGAATATAAAAGAAGAGATAAAGGTGAATTACGTACACCTCCTCCACTAACATGTCGTGAAGCTCGATAAGGTTGAGCAGCCAAATAGCTCAACTCCTTCAACTGAGTCTCATGCTTTTTAACCTACCATAAGAATGCAAATGGCATACACGAAAGTGAAAACTACCAAATTAAAACATACTAAACCCGGAATATTAAAATGTGATCCAATGGACAATTTGATAAAATTCACAAGTTAGCGTTCAGGAGCTTTTCCTCCATAAAATAATATAGTAATGCAGAAACCATCTAAAAGGGTAAAAGTAGAGCCACAGGGTCAGAGCTAACTCATCTGTTCTCTGAAACATACATTTCTCACATCTCATAAAAGACCAACTCACATGTACAAATTCTCCATCACATGTCCCACTCATGTAGCTAGCTCGGGCCAATTTTTGCATTTGGATTCATTAATCTTACCCTCTTACGGTATTAAAAACTAAATTTAAATTTCAGAAGTAGCCCTGTATACTATCTAATAAATCGCAAAACTCAAAGTTGGGAAACCGATTCCACTTGTTTCTCCACCAAGTTCACACATTTGTCCACCAATTTTTTCATCGAATTCACCCAATTTAACCCTTTTTTTGGCACCAATTCACCTATTTTTTCCAAAACAAAAAATTTCTTTTAATGACATCGGCATGCGCCATCAGAAATCAACGTCACAAGGGGTGAAATTGTAATGAAGCCAAAACCTCAGTTTTAGTCTGTGTAGTCTTCCAAACATGAAGGGTGGCCAATGTAATTATACTAAATATCAAGGGAAGTTTGAGTAATTCTCCTTTCATCGTGTTGTCTTAGTTTTCATTTTAAGTCAAGTTTAGGATTATGCATAGGAATCATGGTTAATTCTTATGTTTTGTATCATTCTTGTATGTAACTCATGGATCGAGCTGGAGGCCCGAAGAAACGAGAAGAAAAGATGTTTCAGGTAAGATTCATAACCTATAGAAGTTATATAGATATCCCAAAGGAATTAATTGCGAAAGTCTTACAAATGTGCAATGTTTTTCATGTGTGTGTGATAGTTCTAATCTGTATTTGTTGGCTGAAATTACTTTAATTGTCCTTATTTTAAGGCATGTATTTCTTATATCTTTTGCTAATTGATCCTCCCGACTAAGTCTAGCATGTTCGAGTATGTAGATGAAAATCGAAAGTAAAAATTCGAGTACTAGTTCTTCTAAGCGAGAAGCGGATTCTTCATGACAGTCGTAAAATCTAGCTTCTCCGAGAGATCAATGCTATCCTCTTCTATAGCCCTCCACTCAAAGTACCAAATCAAGTTCGCGACAAAGTACTCCAATTGGAATAAAGCCATTTCATAGGCCGGGCACATTCTCCTTCCAGCCCCAAACGGCATCATTTAATCTCTCGTTTACCCATTACATCAAAATCCTTGATCCCCAAAAATCTTTCCGGCTTGAATTCCATTGGATCTTCCCACACCTCAGGGTCCCAACCTATCTCGTTTACCATGAAAATCAGACGAGCATTCTTCGGTATCACATAGTCCTCCAATTCTACATCTCGTGTCACTTTGTGTGGTAAAAGAAAGTGTGATGGAGGATGTCGCCTTAAGCCTTCTAAAATTATTGCTTTTAGGTATGTCATCTTTTGTAGCTCGTTTTCGTTGACGGTCTCAAGCAATGTGCTAGACGAAGTTAACGGAGGCGTCTGGCCTAAAATTTGAAATATTTCTTCATATAGCTTGGTTTGGATATGTGGGTACTTTATTAGATTTGCCAATTGCCATGATCCATTGTAATGCAGTCGAATTTGTATCCGTGCCAGCATTTAGAAATTCAGAACATAGGTTCACTATTTCTCCTTCATCCAATTTGCTAATGTTGTTTCCTTCTCGGATCTGTAAATTCAATAGAGTTTCTACATATGAAACTACTTTAATTTCATCATTATTGTTAACGTTGCTCCTTTCTCGATTGGTCTTGATGTGTGGAACGAAAACGTCCTCCTGATCCTTTCGCAGTTGCATCAGTGCTTTCCATCGTCCCCGGAACAAGATCTTGCCCAGTGGAGGCCAAAAGACGAGGGGGCTGAATGGGCTGAAACCCGAGAAAGATCGACGCTGCACGGCTTCGACTTTTTCGATTTGGTTATCGTTGAGATCGTGGCCGAAGCACATGAGTGAGGACAAGGAGTACATGGCGTAGTTGAAGTAATCAATTACTTTTAAAACCTCTTTTTCTCGGTTGAGTAGGCGACGAATTAGTAAAGTAACGACTCTGCTTCGGGCGTCAGAGTACGTCCTTACGCGGGTCGGGTGGAGTATCTCGACCGTGAGATTGCGACGGAGTGAGCGCCAGGTGGGACCGTAGCGGGTCGAGGTTATGACACACCCCGTCGTGTTGAAGATCGTCCTCTCGTTTATCGGGGGAGGGGGGCTGTCGTAAAAGAGGGACCCTTTTTTTATGAGGGCGTCGTGGGAGAGGGAGTGACAGGAGATGAATATGAGTGGGACCCGGCCACTTTTTAGGGTGATGAGAGGGCCATAGCGGAGTTTGAGACGTCGGAGAATAGAACCGAGGTCCGTAATAGGCTTGCGGTGTCGGATTTGCCATAACAAGTTGCAAATGAGCAGGATTCTTGAGGGTCCTGGAGGTAGTTTTTTCTTCAATGAGTTATTGATGCTTTATTTATAATTGTAGAATATATAAGATATTGAGAATGGATTTGAGAAGAGATGAAATGCATAGCGAGACTATGATGAACAACCATGTCTCCATTTTTCAACCTATGTTTCAATTTTCAGTACAAAATTAATCATTTATATATTGATGATTAAACATGATTCTTTTTCTTCAACTAAAGTGTTTGCATTCTTTTGAATAGTCTCTAAGTTTATTATAAAATATTATTATAAACTTCATAGGTGGTCCTTGATATTCCCACTAACCAATGATTTTAATCCCACTAATCCATTATCTTGCTCCACTAACTTGAGCATAATGTGAGTCATAAAGTAAAAAACTCTACACCCTTTTAGTGTCTTTGATGGCAAGACACTATATATAGGTGAACCATGTATAAGGTCCCGACACTCAACATTCTTCACTAAAATACACCATCTAAAGGAGGTTGCTAGAGTGTAGAAGAATCTTATACGCAGCCGGATTTCTTCCAAACATCAATGGCTGGAGGTATGATGATTCATTCCGCATTTAGTTTTCATATATGCTATCTAGTTAAAAGTATATATGTATGTTCAAATATCATTGTGATATTTTATAAAGTCTAATAGTTGGTATCAGAGCAAATTGATACCTTCGATCGCCTTGATGTTTTTACAAAATTTGGAAAACTTTATGTCAACGTTGTTGAGAATCTTGCATATGGGCTAATTTTTCAAGTTTCATAAGTTCTTTTCTGATTTGGTAATGAAATCATGGTTGACTTAATTCAGTTTGTGGAAAATTTGGATTGTTCAGCTTTTCTCTTAAAGTTGAAAATGATGCTTTAATTTTTCATTTAAGTATCACTGATGTGCTCAAGTGCCGAGTTCATTTCGGAATGTGAAATTTGTCAACAAGCAAACTTTTTGGCTTATATTCTATTAAAAGAATGTTCATTTTATATAAATAATTTTGTGACGTTGGTTTTAATAAATTATGGATAATAGCTTGAGCTCATAAACTATCCTGATTTGGTAATTTAAGGATTGTTGAGACCGGGAGAACTTGATTCTTAAAAGGTTTTTAATTAATTATTGTGGATTTGGTTTCTGATTTTGGAATTTTTGATATTTCAACATTTTTCAGTATATTGTTTATTAGGTTGTACATGGTTTAAGCACTTAATAGATTGGGCCTAAATTGTCCACTTATTGTAATCATTTTATAAAGATTAAAATTATTCTTACATTTAGTTAGTATGTATAAATCAATTATACATGCTATGTGGAGATGAATAATTTGAAGTTGTAATTTTGTGAAATTACATGTCTTGCATAATAAAATGTTTTGAAATATGCAATATTTTATGTTTGAGAATTATTAAGTGAAAAATTCTTATAAGGCTTATATTTAATGTTTAGTGATCCATATAATATTATTTGATTGAGGAGTAGCCACAACATCTTCAATTGAATGAAATTATATATTGAGTTTGGTTATGATGATCACATGAAGAAATAAAGACATTATTTGTAATTAGTTATACTTAATATAACGAATTGTTATCCCACATGAACTATTTGTTATATTTATATAACTAATTAGGATAAATATCATATTATATTTCCTAATTTACCCATAGGTATTAGAAAAAGGAACATAATTAATTGGTAGTTATCATAAAGAACTTAGATGAATATCAACTTGCCTTCATAATATAATGATTAATTATGAATTAAGTAAGCAATTTGATAGTTCCATCATACAGTCTTAGTTGAATCTAATTGAATTAAAATTTTAACCCACATGCAAATTTTATGTCACTAGATTCAATTCTTACATGTTTTGTATTGGTGAAACATGAAAAAATTAAGTTAAACCTCAAATTTGAACATAAGCAATTTTAATTTTTATGCAGCATCACTACTTGTTAATTTTGCTGATATCAAATGTGATGTTCATAAAATGTTATAGCGAGCATTTTGTTGTAATGAAATCCATATACTGTTTAAAACAAGCATCCCATTGGTGGTACTTTAAATTCCATTGAGTAATTTCTTCATTTGGATTGGATGAAATTTCAGGGATTAATTTATATATCATAAGATTAGTGGGAGTAAAATATGATTCTTGTTTTGTACATGGATGATATTTACTTACAGCCAATGTTAAGGGTATGCTACATGAGGTGAACAATTTCTCTCTTAAATTTTTGATGTAAAGATATGGGTGAGACATTATGCGTCTTAGACTGTCTTGGATAACCTATTTCAATAAAATTTAGAGAGAATTTGGATGACAGATTGTTCACAAACAGTAGCTTCCATTGTGAAGGACAATAATGCTCTAAATGACATTAAGAGGGAACGAATAATAAACATTAATAAAGCCCAAATATCGCATTTGCGATCGGAATGTTGAGTCGATATCAAGTAACATATATAGACCACTAAAGCAGTGATGTACATTTAAGTAATCACAAATTTAGATGCTTATGTGTAGACGGGAGATAAATTTGGAAATAATTTGATTATCTAGATTCAAACTTTGTTGGCTATGTTAATTTTCATAAATTAACATCACGATATGTTGGCCGATAAAGTTGTATCTATTTCCACTATAGATGCCGATTTTTCCCGTTTTAAAGCTTTATTGTATGGTGTATGGTTAAGTAGTTTCATATTGGATACTAGCATTGTGGATTTCGTGATATGTCATAAATAACGTACTAATTCTGATAATTCAGTGATCATTAAGCACGACAATACTTGATCCTTAGACTAAAGGCATGCAAATATTTAAATCTAAGGATCATATAAAGAAAAAGTAAATGTATGTATAAGGTTTCAGTGAAACTCTTATAAAGTGATGATATTTCTCATATTCAGGTGAACATTAAGTTCATTTAAGAAAATCATCTGGAGGACCTAGAATAAACATAAGGTTTATTCATTAAGAATTGTTGGGCTACTTTTTGAGAAATAAAATGCATTGTGATACATGGAAGATAATACTCATTTTAGAGGATCTATCGCCATGATTCGTGTATTTGATTTCTATAAGTATTTATGGGATTTGGATATCAGTATTCGGACCAAGTGGGAGAATGTAAGTTTTATTATAAAATATTACTATAAACTTTATAAAGTGGTCCTTTGATCTTCCCACTAACCAATGACTTTAATCCCACTAACCCATTATCTTGTCCCACTAACTTGAGCATAATGTGAGTCATAAATTAAAAGACTCTACACCTTCTTAGTGTCTTTGATGGCAAGACATTATATATAGGTGAACCATGTATAAGGTCCCGACACTCAACATTCTTCACTAAAATACACCATCTAAATGAGGTTGCTAGAGTGTAGAAGAATCTTATACGCATCCAGATTTCATCCAAACATCAATGACTGGAGGCATGATGATTCATTCCGCATTTAGTTTTCATATATGCTATCTAGTTAAAAATATATATGTATGTTCAAATATCATTGTGATATTTTATAAAGTTTACCGTAGTCTACACTTGACTAAAAGAAGGAATAGTAGTGTTTACTTTTCTTTGAATCTTCTTGTTGTGGAATGCATTAAATTTGACGTGATCATTACAGAATTAAATAGGAGTGTTCTTTGCTTCTGGGGAAAGGAGGTTGATGAAATTGATGGTTGAGACGATTCTGTCATTTGATTAAGAAAATTAAGTTTTGGCATATTAGGAGGCGGTCAAATTCCGTCACTGATGCTCTCTCTGGCTAGGAGTGAATGTGATCATCAAGCCGAATGATGTGCCTTTCCCGGTGGATTCAATCCACTGGGGTGTTAGATGAGCGACAAGTGTGTATGAAAGGATAATTTTTTGTCCTCTTATGCACATGTGTTTATTATCCAATGAGTATGTTTGGCACCTGCTACTCGAGTATTTAATTTAGTTTTCTTTTGTTATGCATGACCAAAAAGTACTACTACTAATAATAATAATAGGATTATCGTTAAAAAATTAACTCAGACTTTAACATCATACTGAATAAGATTATATGTAGTGGAATGCCATCTATTAACCAAAATATTAGACATTCAATATAAGTGAATTTATGAAGTTAAAATTGAGGAGAAAAAAAGATACTATAGCAACTTTGGACAATTATGGGCCACAATTTTGTATTTAGTTTGCATTGGTTTAGTTTCACTCAAATCTGGTCAAACTCCATCAAATAAAGAGTTTGAAGAGGTTTAAGGCGGTATTTTAAGTTTCAGATTTTATGTTCATTCAATACGCTTTGCGATGGAGGTTTTATGATTTGGGCAAGGGCAGAAAATGGATGTCCCTACTATAAGTTTCACCTATGTTGCACGGATACGGATACGTCGATACGAATACGACACGACACGGATACGGCGACGCGGATTTTAAAAAATTTACTGGATACGATACGACATGGATACGAATATAAAAAATATAAATTTATAATTTATGCATATTGAAATAAGTAAAATAATAAATGTTTATATTCATATAGTAATTTAATACTATTAATTATACATAATGTTCATTGTTTTATTATGTTAGATAAAACATGTTTCGTTATAGACAAATTATCATGTATTGCAGTTGTATATAATACAAAGTGTGGTTTGACGCCTTACATTGTTGATTGTTCTTACCAATTGTGGTGACTTAGCAAAATTCAGAATATAAAATATGTTGGATACGTATCCGATACGTGTGTCCAACTTTTCTTTTCAATTATATTTATCGACACGCCACGTGGAGTATCGAATAAGTATCCCATGAGTATCCGAGGAGTATCGTATCCGAAAAGAGTCCGACACGGCATTTTATAATTTTTTGAAGTATCCGTGCATCATAGAGTTTCACCCACAGAAGTTGAAAAGCCTCTGCACTGCATAAGAAGATTAAAAGATGGGAAGCAAAGGGGTACCTTATGTGAACAAACAACAACATCAACTTAACTATCTATACTAATTTCTAAAATCTTTATTAGCTATATTCTAACACGAGGCCTTGTTTCCCGGTTGTCAAAATTACCATCTCATTGTTAATACCATTAATTCTTACCTTAAACTTGACGTTAAATCTAAGGATTGATAAAGCCTTTCAAGTAATTAGGTACTCAAATCAAATGTGAGCACTCTTAATCCAAGTTCCTAGCTAATATAATTATACTAAATAAGCCGTCAGAAATCAACGTCGCAAGGGGTGAGATTGTAATGAATCCAAACCTCAGTTTTAGTCTGTGTAATCTTCCAAACATGAAGGGTGATTAATGTAATTATACTAAATATCAGGGGAAGTTTGAGTAATTCTCCTTTCATCGTTTGGTCTTAGCTTTCATTTTAAGTCAAGTTTAGGATTATGCATAGGAATCATGGTTATTACTTATGTTTTGTATCATTCTTGTATGTAACTCATGGATCGAGCTGGAGGCCCGAGGGCCCGAAGAAACGAGGAAGAAAAGATGTTTCAGGTAAGATTTCATAACCTATAGAAGTTATATAGATATCCCAAAGGAATTAATTGCGAAAGTCTTACAAATGTGCAATGTTTTTCATGTGTGTGTGATAGTTCTAATCTGTATTTGTTGGCTGAAATTACTTTAATTGTCCTTATTCTAAGGCATGTATTTCTTATATCTTTTGCTAATTGATCCTCCCGACCACATCTAGCATGTTCGAGTATGTAGATGATAATCGAAAGTAAAAATTTAAGTACTAGTTCTTCTAAGAGAGATTCGAGCGAGAAGCGGATTCTTCATGACAGTCGTAAAATCTAGCTTCTCCGAGAGATCAATGCTATCCCCTTCTACAGCCCTCCACTCAAAGTACCAAATCAAGTTCGCGACAAAGTACTCCAATTGGAATAAAGCCATTTCATAGGCCGGGCACATTCTCCTTCCAGCACCAAACGACATCATTTTAATCTCTCGTTTACCCGTCACATCAAAATCCTTGATCCCCAAAAACCTTTCCGGCTTGAACTCCATTGGATCTTCCCACACCTCAGGGTCCCAACCTATCTCGTTTACCATGAAAATCAGACGAGCATTCTTCGGTATCACATAGCCCTCCAATTCTACATCTCGTGTCACTTTGTGTGGTAAAAGAAAGTGCGATGGAGGATGTCGCCTTAAGCCTTCTAAAATTATTGCTTTTAGGTATGTCATCTTTTGTAGCTCGTTTTCATTGACGGTCTCAAGCAATGTGCTAGACGAAGTTAACGGAGGCGTTTGGCCTAAAATTTGAAATATTTCGTCATATAGCTTGGTTTGGATTTGTGGGTACTTTACTAGATTTGCCATGATCCATTGTAATGCGGTCGAAGATGTATCTGTGCCAGCATTTAGAAATTCGGAACATAGGTTCACTATTTCTCCTTCATCCAATTTGCTAATGTTGTTTCCTTCTCGGATCTGTAAATTCAATAGAGTTTCTACATATGAAACTACTTTAATTTCATCATTATTGTTAACGTTGATCCTTTCTCGATTGGTCTTGATGAGAGGAACGAAAATGTCCTCCTGATCCTTTCGCAGTTGCATCAGTGCTTTCCATCGTCCCCGGAACAAGATCTTGCCCAGTCGAGGCCAAAAGATGAGGGGGCTGAACGGGCTGAAACCCGAGAAAGATCGACGCTGCACGGCTTCGACTTTTTCGATTTGGTTATCGTTGAGATCGTGGCCGAAGCACATGAGCGAGGACAAGGAGTACATGGCGTAGTTGAAGTGATCAATTACTTTTATAACCTCTTTTTCTCGGCTGAGTAGGCGGCGAATTAGTAAAGAAACGACTCTGCTTCGGGTGTCGGAGTAAGTCCTGACGCGGGTCGGGTGGAGTATCTCGACCGTGAGATTGCGACGAAGTGAGCGCCAGGTGGGACCGTAGGGGGCCGAGGTTATGATGCGTCCCGTCGTGTTGAAAATCGTCCTCTCGTTTATCGGGGGAGGGGGGCGGTCGCAGAAGAGGGACCCTTTTTTTACGAGGGCGTCGTGGGAGAGGAAGTGATCGGAGATGAATATGAGTGGGACCCGGCCACTTTTTAGGGTGATGAGAGGGCCATAGCGGAGTTTGAGACGTCGGAGAATAGAACCGAGGTCCGTAATAGGCTTGCCGTGTCGGATTTGCCATAACAAGTTGCAAATGAGCAGGATTCTTGAGGGTCCTGGAGGTAGTTTTTTCTTCAATGAGTTATTGCTGCTTGATTTATAATTGTAGAATATGAAATTGAGAATGGATTTGAGAAGAGATGAAATGCATAGTGAGACTATGATGATAAACCATGTCTCCATTTTTCAACTTATGTTTCAATTCTCAATATAAAGTTAACCATTTATATATTGATGACTAAATGTGATTTTTTTTATTCTTTTCGGTTTGAATAGTAGGTAGTGTTTTCTTTTCTTTGAATCTTCTTGTGGAATGCAATGGGGCTGTTTGTTTCGCGTTCAAACAATACCTATACAAACTCTACTCTGATTTGACATAAAGTAAAATATCTCTTACACCATTTATCTCACAAAATAAACATGATTTGACATAAAGTCTTACACATCGTAAGCTACAACTTCACTCTTCCAAGAAAAACCTACACCTACTTTATTTCTCAAACCACTTTATCAAAATTCAAACAAATAACATTACGCAAATCGAGATTATTTCACAAACATCCACTACTCTGCCAAACTACTTTCTCGAACACCAAACAAACAGGCCCAATGGTAGTGTTTTCTGTTCTTTGAATCTTATTGTTGAATGCATTAATTTTGATGTGATCATTAATGGTAGTGTTTTCTATTCTTTGAATCTTCTTGTGGAATGCATTAATTTTGATGTGATCATTAATGGTAATGTTTTCTGTTCATTGAATCTTCTTGTGGAATGCATTAATTTTGATGTGATCATTAATGGTAGTGTTTCTTTTTGCTTCTTCTCTTCATGATAGAGGTGTTTAGAGCTCATATGGGAAACAAGGTTGGTGAAATTGGTGGTTGAGACTGGCTCAAAGACGATTTGTCATTTGATTAAGAAAATGAGCATCATTTGAACCCCATTTAAAAGACTATTGTTGCGTTTTTAGGATGTTGATCGAGGACATGGATCAAAATTTCGTTTCGAGTTTAAGGCAAATAAATAGTTTCGGAATTACATCTTATTTTCGTTTCGCTTGATTAAAAAACGGAAACTTCTCGATATTTTCAAAGAAAAAGATTTTGAAAATTTTGATCCATGATCGAGGACTACTAAGTTTCGCCATATTAGGTGGCGGCCGAATTCCGTCACTGATGCTCTTGACAATTTTGGGCCACAATTTTGTATTTAATTTTTTTTTATCAATAAAGGAAGGTGGGATAGAATCAGGTGCATGAACATAATTTTTACCAATTCTTGATACCAGGTGTGATTTTAGATTCTACTTCTTTTCATGTGTTTACTGCTTTGTCTGTGATTGAGAATGAAGAGAAGATATAGGTAGCTTAGTTTCCTTTCATTTTAACATTTGTTTTACAAGTTAGAATTGACAATTGAGTTGGGTTTATTTGAAGTTTGATGGTTAAAATTCCATTAAATTTGGGTCGAGCCGAATTAATTATAAGTAAAAACAATTTTGAGCATTTGTATTAAACCCGATAAATTTATTAGCCAAGATGCTCAAGCCAAATAAAGGCAATTAAAATACGCATATTACTAGAGTCTAATAGAGAAAGAAAAAAAATTCGGACAAACAAACTTTGTCTATTGAAATCGTGCAAGGATATGAAATTAGAAATGAAAATTAAAAATAATTAAATAACGATTACAATTTAGGTGATAGATGGAGAATAAAGAACTCTATTTGAATTATAAAAATATATAAATATTTGAATTATAAAATTATATAAATGTTTGTGTACATAAAATGTTTCCCAGGTGATATGTTTTATCATCACCCACTTTATTGGCTAAATGTTCAAATATAATTATCTTTTAGGTTTGCGATATGCTTGTGCTTAATTGAACAAGGGACGAATTCATAATACCTGTTTGGATGTAAATTTATTTGGTTTCACCCGCTTTTGATACACAAAAATTTGATTGGGTGTTTCAAAGATTATTATTGAAATTTGTGCGAAACATATTGAAATTAGACTTTAATGTATTGTAGCTGGAAATTTTTATATATATAATAATATTAATTTAAACGAGTAATTAGGTTGAAAGTTGTATTTTATAATGTTGAAGTTTGAGAGTGAAAATTACTTGATAGATGTTATGTCGTGTCTTTTTAAAATAATTAATTGATATTATATTATCAATATATAATCGAGGTAATGATTGACAAGTTAATGTTTTAAATTGAAATAATCGGGAAAGTAATTAAATAAATATTTTTTTGAGATTGATACTTATGACCAAATTATAAAATCTTAAATAGGAGTATATAGTATATAATATACATGCGGAGGAGGCAAGTAGGAAATAGGGATATATGGCTGTATTTGGATGGGTTTTGGCCCGATTTTGCGGGTTTCGCGAGATCGAGCCAAAATCCTTTCAAATGAGTTTTCTAAAATCATTAAAAACATATTCAGAAACTCACACCCAAACTTTTCAAACCTATAAAACATTGATTTGACACCTACCACCTACTTTTTCTCCCAAATCTCACTAAAAAAGATATTGACTTGACACCTATCACCTACTTTTTCCCTTAAACCCCAACATCCAAACCCAATCCAAGTAGGGTTTCAACTTATTCAAACCACAAAATCCAAGAGCCAAATTCCATCCAAATGAAGTCTCAAATGTTTCATCGAAACCACCCAAACCAATTTTTTTAAATCGAGACCCACAAAATCGAGTCAAAACCCATCCAAATAAACCCTGTAGGGCCGACCCTTATTCTAGTCTTCTGGGCCGAAAAAATGGAAATGCTGGGCTGTTTGACTATTTTCATTATTTTTGGGCTAATGAAAATGGTTCTTAACCATTTTTGCCCAACCAAAATTTGAAATGTTGAGCCGAATTGATCCAAACAGGGCCTATAATATTAGCCCAACTCCATTACACATCAGGTCATATTGAATTTCTCTAACCAAAAGTAAATGGTTCAATTCATGTAACCCAATTAACCTTATACTAATCCACCAAACACCCCCATACTTCATTACAACTGTATTACTCTGCTCAAGTTCAAATAAAATTGAGATAGACAATCCAAACGAGCCTTAATTGATTCTGATGATTTCATTATTATAAAAATAATAATAATTTAAATTCATGAACAATGTGGCAATGTACAATTATTGTCTTTAAACCGTCATTTAGAAACCGGAGAATATATTAAGAATAAGAATAGATCCAAAAATAAAGTATGATTTATTAAACAAATGGATAGTTTTTTTGGATGACATTATTTGTAATTGTTCATGAACCTTTAGGAAATGGAGAAAAGGTTGAATGACTTTTAAATTAAGCATTTGCCTGGTAAATTTTAATATGCTGAATTATGATCATGGAATCGTCAAAAAAAGTTACACTATAAATTTCCACTTAATCTAAAAATTAAATAATACAATCACAAATTAGGTTAACAATAATGAAACAATTGGAGCAACACTAAGCTTGAGATAAAAAATTATTAAACAATTATTTTGAAAAAAAAAAGTATATTAAAATTCTATCCAATAGTCATCATCATCTTCACAAATTCATCATAATTAACTTGTCCATCTCCATCCAAATCAGCTTCTCTAATCATCTGTTCTACTTCTTCATCCGTTAATTTTTCGCCTAAATTGATCATCACGTGTCGAAGCTGCAATCAATTATTTTTAATAAATTAAATATTCAAATTATTTGCACAATCTTTGGACCTAGAATATTAAAAAAGAAAAATAATTGGTAAAAGAGCTATGTGCATTGCTTCATTTAACTTAGGTAAAGTACAATGCACGAGAGATGTGTACATGTGGAAACTAAATAAAAAAATAAATTCAGTTGGCAACTGTAAAATATAATTATAATAGGAAATGACAGATCAATTTACATGTGGAAACTGACCAAAGCAAGACCATGAATTAAAGGCAACTTATATAGCGTCCCACATATCAATAGGATTATGTCTCATAAATATTGGTTTAAATATTTTTTATTATCGATCAGAACCCATGGGCCAATCCTAATGCTTTTGACTCTCGTGACCTAATATATATATATATATTTTTTTCAATTTTCTTAGGTTAGTTATGATTGGAGTAAAATTAGTGAAGATCTGATTTAAATTTAATCGAAATGAGTCAAATAAATAAAATACACTTTAAAAATTGACATGTAATAAACAACCAAACCTAAACATAACCTGGTTATTGTTTAAAATTTTATTTTCTTGACATGTTTGATTAATTAAACTTATCGAGAAATGATAAAAACTTTACTGAAATTTTCGTTAATATTTGAAAAAATTGTAAATAAATAATCTCTTTTTATCTATTTATTTTGATCAATGAGGCCAGCAATATATTTTCACTAACCCAAACCATCTTAAATGTATTTTATATATTTTTCTTGTTAATGATTGGTAATAGATTTGAACTAAATATGAAAAGTGTATTTTATGTCAATTATCTTTGGCAGCCCTAAGGTACATATGGTACATGAGGACGTACAATAATTATAAGCGGATAAATAGTTGTCAACGACAAGTTAATTCTGGAACAGACTATATATATATATTTCAAAATAACAAGTAGGATTTTTGAATCAATAAATCTAATCAGTTCTTTGATCTGAATTGTCAATTAAATCCAAATAATTTTTCACAAATAATAAAATCAAATAATGTTAAATTAATTTTCCGAGTCTAGGGGCTCACCTCATTAGCAGATATGTAACCATTTTGATCCTTGTCAAAAACTTTGAAAGCTTCTTTGAGCTCTTCCTCTGCATCAGTTTCCTGATAAAATTTATCCATGGTCAAGTAAAACCCGACCCAATCGAATTCACTCAATAACAAAACAAATGTATATTTACTATTTGGTCACTCTTCTATAGTGTTACGTAATAGTATAATACAAATCAAGTGATTGGGTGATTTACGACTGGACCCCTTGAGGTTAAGACATTGAAATTTTTTACAAAAACCCCCCTTAAGGGGTGTTCTTGTAATTTTATAAATTAAGTGAAAATGACCCAATAATATTTTGAATAAACTTAGAATATGAGGAAAAAAAATTAATTTTTGGGTAAGTACCTTCATTTTCTTGGCCATGAGGTTCAAGAATTCTGCAAATTCAATGGTTCCATTTCCATCTGAATCAACTTCATTAATCATGTCATGTAATTCTTCTTCAGTAGGATTCTGATCCAAAGACCTAATTACAGTAGCCAATTCTTCAATAGTAATGCAACCTGCAACTTATTTAATAATCCAATCAAATAAATTAAATTTAATATCTAGACTATAGAGCATGTAAACTTAAAAAAAAAAAAAGGAAAAAAACTAACCATCTCCATCTTTGTCAAATAGGCTGAAAGCCTCTTTGAATTCAACAATTTGTTCTTCATTAAGTCCATCTGTCATCATGTTTCTTCGAGTGTGTGTTTTTATAGCTAGTATGTCTTTCGATGTGGGAGAGGAGAGAGGAGAGGGAGAGGGGGAAAGTTGAGTATAGCTCAATATTTGCTGGACTATATGTAGGATTTGAGATGGGACAACAAATCTTAGTAAATTAAATGCAAAAAAAAAAAAAAGGAAAGAAATCCTAGTAAATGCATTGCATTTTCTTTAAAATTTACATAAATTTTAGTCAAAATTGAGTAGTGACTTGAGTAGGTCAATATTGTACTAGTATATTAACGGACATCATATCTATGAAAAGATCATGTAATAGCCTTTTTGTTGAACAAAAGTGGCCATTATGTGCTTTAAAGAGATTCTTTCTTAAAATTGAAATAATTACATATTGAATTCTAATTGAATTTCAAATAATTAAGCTTCCTGGTCATTTGAACCCGGAACAAAAAATAAGCAATAAATATGTAGGCTGAATTGAATTATAAAATTACGGTTACTGAAGGTAAGAAACGAAAATTTCAGAGGCAATGCTCTAAAATGACATAAATAACTAAAAATATATTTTTTAAGGGAAAAACGAAGGACTTCGATTAACTTATGTGTCAAATTGGAACTTCAGTTATTCTTGTCTTTTGCACCGATATCAATCAATTCGTGATATATCAATGATTTTAACTCGCAATTAGTTCAATCTTCTATATATACCAGATCCTCCAATATCATAAATAAATTAAAATTTTAAGGTTCCATTAAATGGAGTACATGTGAGAGAGCCGATTGAAATTTCCATGGGATCAAACATATAAATTTGTATAATATATATAGTTCTAATAAGAGTGAGGGTAACATGTGATGTGACAATATCCAAAAAAAGTGAATCAATGAATTGTAAAATTTGGAAGTACTTCTACAAAACATTAAATGGAAATGTCAAATTAATGACCAAATGTTTCTTGTATTGGTCCCCTACCATTCACTTTATCTTCTAGCTAGCTACAATCTTTACTTGGCCAACTCATGCTTTGACATTTCAACCATTTTTTCTTGGATTTTCTCTTGACCTAATTTCTATGTTCATATTGAGTACATATACACTTAGTTGCATGTATTCACTTCGGACATTAATGCTAAATATTTGGAGAAGATTTAATTTGCAATTAACTATTTTTAGACAGCTGTATTGTTAGATTCTTAGGGGGCATAAAGCATTCAAACTTCAATAGGGGAAGACTAGAGGTGCGGAAAGTATATATTGGAAGTCGTGTTGTGTGCATTTTGCTACTAAATACAAATTGCTCCCTCCATTTCATTTTATTCGTTCTTTTCGTAAAAAAATAATATTATTTCATATTATTTATCATAATAGAAGTTTAATGCAAAATGTTTTTTTATTCTTTTGATTTATCCTTTTCTATTAATTGTTCTATTCCTAAATTGTACTCCACAAATTGTTCATTATACGACTATTTAAAGTGACAATTAAAATGAAATGGATGGAATATAGTTTTATTTTTTTATATAAAAGTAACCACATGCGTCTATTACGAACTTTGTAACTATTTATGTCTACTTTCTCTTAATTTAATTAGATTTACAAATGCAGGATAGATAGTCACTACAAAAAAATTTAATTGTAGTGATAAAAATTTTATGTGACAATGTTAAAGTTGTCACTTCTTATATATATTAAGTGACAAGAACTCAAATATTATCACTAAAACTGTTTTTATAAACGTACTAGTGACAAGAATTTTAAAAAAGTTGTCACTATTGACATTTAGCGATACCCCAAAAGTGACAACCAAAAAGTTGTCACTAAACCATAGTGATAATATTTATTGTCACTAGGTTGTCACTAAAAGGGTGTCGCTAATTGTCAATTGTGATAACTTAAATCACCATATATTTATCATTAATAGCTATTAGCGACAACTTAAAAACATATTTTGTCACTATTACACTTATCACCATTATTATTATGACAAAATTAAAATATTTATCACTAATTGCATACAAAGTGTGACAACTTCTACATTATCACTTAAGTTTTTGTCACTTAAGCTCAATTTTCTTGTAGTGAGTTATATATTTGTAAATCTCGAAACTGCAAAATATTATATAGAATTATGATGGAAGCACCATTTGTATAATGTAGATGTCTAAAAAAGTGAAATGTTTGATACATTATGACTAAAAAAGGAAAAACCATAAAGTATGATACTAAAAGTATTGATTATCCAATCTTAAAGGGTTCAAAATGCAATTTTTAAAATTTTATGTTAACACGTTGTCGTACTATTAACAATCTAGCTCTTATTTAACAAATCATAAACACGTTCGTACCATTTACAATCTAATCTAATTTAACAAATCATAAGACTCGTTTCCGTCCCAATTTAAACAATCTAATCCTTATTTAACAAATCATGAAGTCCTTTTCAAATAATATATGAAGACTACCTCATTTGATTGTCTTGATTTTTGATTTGGACTTGGACCATGTCAATAACGACCCCAATTGGCCATGAAATCCCTAGTATTTGCTTTATATCTAAAACCCCCCGCCCCCCTTTTTTTAATTAGTATGACTTCATATCTTAACTAAGTTTCTTTTATAGTATTGCTCTACAAATTTTCTAAATACATAATAAGAAAGCTTTAAAATTATTCTCTTAATTGACTAATATTTTATGTATGGATCAAAATTTTCATACATGTTCACTTAAATAAATAAAAAATGCTTTTATTTTTTAATCAAACAAAATTACATTGTAGTTTTTATTCAATAATTTTCTTTGATTTACTTATATTTTAAACATTTTCAAGAAGTTTGTAAATATAATTTGATTGAAACACATAAAAAAAATCGAAATTTTAATGCATGATTCTACACCCTACCTTTTTTTTTTTTTTTGGGTACAATTAATTAAATAGCCAATCGTTTTATAATTCCAATTTCTAATGTAATTAGTCGTGTGTCCATTGGTTCTAGCAAACATTAACGCCCCACTTAAACATTCCAACCTATCAACTAAGCTTGGGTTAAGTGCAGTATTAAAAATTAATATAAACAGCTTGAGCTTCGATAAATGTGCTACAGCTCTTTAATCCACAAGTTTGATGAGTATAAAATTTTAAAAACAAATGATAAAAATAAAATAATTACCACGTCAAAACGTCATAAAAGTGCTTGGCTGTCAACGCGTATTTGCTTGCCACCGGCTCATATGACGAGGTACAACACCTGTACTTGCATATTTTTAACTAAATTAATTTCCTCTAATTTTTAGGTATTTATTACTCCATTATTTTATATTAATTGGCAACATTTTTATTTTTCACACAAATTAAAAAATCTCATGATTAAATATTTTTTATGTTATAATATCTCAAATATTCTTTATAATGATGGCTATTTTTGTAATTTTTTATTAGTGAGTGGTGATCATTGAGTTTTCAAACTCCAACGAGAGAAAGAAATAAAATTGAAAAAAAAAATACTTTGAAAATCCAAACATGTTAATTAATTTAAAATAAAAAAAATTGACAAATGTGTCAATTAAGAAACGGAAAGAGTATTATTATTATTATTATTATTATTATTACCACTACTATTATTATTTGTCCTTTTCTTGTACATACTTGTACGACTGGACTGACTTTAATTTGTTAAATAAAGAAAATTGCTTTTAAGGGCGTGTTTTTTTTTTTTTTTTTTGATAACCCAGGTGTACAAGCTTACACTAGACTAATCCTGGACTTTCAGAACACTTGCCCTAGAATCCTAAAGGATGTAAATCGCAGGATGTGCCTCAGAAAAGTTTCATTTTCGCACTTTTTCTCGTATGATTGAGAAAATATGACAGTACCCCCTAGAAATTGATAAGTGAGTGCATTTTGCCCCCCGGTCAATAATTTATTGGATTTCAAAGGGTAGAAATGTAAATTGAGGTTTAGTGCAATAACTTCAATCTTTTGGAGGACTAAGTGCACAAAATATTATTAATTTAAGAAATTAGAATATTAACATTTCAAAGCACATTTTCATAGAATTTCTTACATTCATAATCACTTCGTGATCTAATTTTAGCCTTATAACATATTTTTTATTTTAATTGTTTGACTTTCAAATCTCTTTGCTTTGATTAAAATATTTTTAGTATAGAGATGATTCATTTGTAAATAAATAAATAAATAATTAGGACTAATGAAAATTTCTTTAAAAAAATTCTAAATTTGAATTTTCGTACAAAAATATAACTAGATATTTTTATTTTTTATTTTTTCAAATAGTAAATCACATTTGGATATTTTAAAATTTTGTGCACTTAACTCCCTAAAAGTTTTTTGTTATTGTACAAAAACCCCTGTGTTGGTCCCAAGTGGTCAGATGAGGTCTGGAGGGGGGGGGGGTGAATAGACCTCTGAAAAATTTTAACTTAAAACTTTTCACTCTTCTGTCAGCAGACTAAGCTGATGAAGAACAGTAGGATAACTTCGCTGATCAAGAACAAGTCTAGAACAGCAGAGTTACCACTCTTCTTATATGTACTTAGCTGTTTTTCAACAGAGTTGTTTTCTTAAGAGTTAACTTGCAGCGGATGTTTTAAAGTGTTTTTCACAAGTAACTTAAGTTCTTTTAAAAGATTTTATCCCCAGTTTCAAAAACTCCTTCAAAATCTTTTAATCAATTCAAAAGTGTTTATGCAGTTTGAAATATGCAAGGAAAACTTAAATGCAAATCAACACAAAGAATTTTTATAGTGGTTATATGGATAAAAATCCTTTAGTCCACTCTTCCAGATCACTTAGATTCTGGGTTATACTATAATCACACAGATTACAATATGTCTCCACTTATACCTAGACAACAAATGTAAAGGCTATAAGCTCACAATAGGGATTCACTCAAAAAACCTATCCTCTGAAGTTTGATCACTCACAAAGATGGATCACAACTCCGCACAACACTCAGCTAATACAAATCACTCAGAATGTATTTTCAATTTGAGCTTCAACTTGGTTTCTGTCAACATATGACTTCCACCAGATGAGTGAGCTGTTCGAGCTTCTTGAGACTTAGATGATTTCTGCTTCAAAGTATATTCTCAGATTGTTGTTGTGTATTTTGCTCGTTGAAATCAGCTCCTTTTATACTTGAATTTGAAAATAAGACCGTTGAAGGAAGT
The DNA here is from genome assembly GCA_038501285.1 of Penstemon eatonii. Taxonomy (NCBI): domain Eukaryota; kingdom Viridiplantae; phylum Streptophyta; class Magnoliopsida; order Lamiales; family Plantaginaceae; genus Penstemon; species Penstemon eatonii. Next base: position 73,798,801 of record CM076715.1, read on the forward strand.
CAAATCTTCAAATCCATAGCCTTAGCCCGAAATCAGAACGGCTACCTGCTACAGTACCTTTTCTGCTGTACTTTCATGTAGCTGCATTAAATGCACTCTGCTGATACGAGGTTTTCTTCAATCATTTGTCATTACTACCCTTCTCTTACAACATTTATTACTCCAAGTGCATTTATTACCGTTGGACTAGTCTCTTGATCTCTTCTACTCTGCTGATCGAAGCAACCCATCTGATAGGTACTCTACTGATCAAACTCTGAACTAATCTGATTTGAGTCAGCTGATGGCCTACCCTTCTGTTTGTTGTTTCAGCATGAGATCACTAGTCTTCTGGGCTTTGAACTTTGAACTCTTCTGATGTCTTCTTTACTTGTTCAAAATTCTTCTAAGGGAACTAATCTTTCCATACTTAGCTGATTATGATGTTTTGGAAATCATCAAAACCTTCCCTTAACTACTTATCTTCCTTGCACTTTAATCTTCATCTTCATCCAACAATTTCCCCCTTTTTGATGATGACAAAACCTTCAGCTAAGTACCTGTACCTAAACTAAAGTTTTTATCCTAAAAAAATTCTGAGATAGAAATGATCTGTTGGATTCAAAACTTGCAATTTTATATATGTATGAAAGGTTTACAGATTACAAGTCTTGTCAGATGAGGTGTGCAAAATGAAAGAAGGTTACAAGGAAAATTACAAGTAATGTTTAACTATCATTTGTCTTCTTCTTTTTCCTTGTCTTCTTCTTCTTTTTCTCCAGCTGGCTCAGATGTTGATTCATTTAACATTTTTCTCAGAAACTCCATCTTTTTGTTTTTGACATCAGGGTCAAGCTGTTCTTCAGCTGAGTCCTTAGCAGCAGCTATCTCTTTGTCAGATTTGGCCTTTGCTTCAGCTTCAGTTTCTTCAGCTTCACTGTCTTCTTCTGTGTCTGATTGATTTGCTGGTCTGCTGGTTCCTTCATTCTCATCTTCATTTGCAGACTCTTCCAGCATCTCAGTTTCTTCCAATTCAGCAGTCTTCTCTTCTTCTACCTTATCTTCCCCCTTTTTGTCATCATCAGCAGGGTTGACTTGGTATTTTGGAGAGAGTGGTGTGATCTGGAGAGAATCACAGAGAAGTCTGATGTTCTCATTCATGGCATCCATTTGAGCTCCTTGCCTTAGCTGATTAGCTTAAATGACATCAACTTGAGCAGCATGAGTTATCTGGTTTGCTTCCATAGTATGCATTCTGTTGAGAACTGCTTCACCTTGATCACCCAGCTGAAATTGGGTTGCAAGTACCATATCAGCAGTAGATTTGAAGGATCTGCCCGTATTCATCAAGGCTTCATCTTCAGCTTGCATTGCCATCTCAACAGTTTCAGTTATGTCCCTCCAACCAGCAGCTGTGCTCTTGGTTCTAGCTTGGATAACATCCATGTCCTGTCTGATTGATTTCACATTGTGAGCAGTGTCTTTGATTTCATCAGCAGGTATAGAGGCAGCTTTCTGGATTGATGGTTTCAAGGCATCCAAAATATTTGCAGTTATCTTTTCTTCCATTTCCTTCAGGGATTTGGCAATCATCTGTTGGAACATGTTAGATAGGGAGTCCTGCAAAACCTTAAAAGTGGAAGCAACATCAGTAGGAATAGGAGGTAAAGCAAGAATTTCAGCTTCTGTGGTCTGATCAGCTGAACTAGATGCAATCTCCTGCATTTTGGCTTCATCAGCAGGACTGGGAGTGCTCTCCTTCTCCTCAGTTTGATCAGATATCTTCTCCTCATTTTTCTCCTCTAAGGTCTTACTCTGATTAGCAGGGTCAGATAAGTTCTCTGTCTCTTTATTTGTCTTGTCTTGCTCATCAGTCTTATCTTGTTCATTTCCTTGATCAGCAGCAGGGGCCTTGATCTTCTTTACCTCAGTGATGGTGTGGACTTTACCAACCTCATCTAAGGCAGTCCTATGAGTAATCCATGTCAGATCATCAATAGCCATGAAAGGTGACACTGGATTCTCAGGAAGATCTTCATATGGTCTGATAGCTGGACCATATACTATCTGCTTTAGACTAGGGAGGGGAATTAATGAGCTTGGTTGACCCTCCATCTTTCTAGTCTTCTTTGCCCATGTCTTCATAGTCTGGGAGACAGCCAGTCTGATAGACCGTTCCTTCAAGTCTTCATTTTCTGCATAGTCTTCTGGAACTGAGTCATAGATCTTTTTGGCTTCAGCCTTGACAACTTTGCTGATCATCAGTCTAAGTTTATTTAAGAAGAACTCTGAGTCAAGTGCTTGTGTTATTGAACCTGTTTCAAGCCACTTGAGAACCCATACCTCTTCATCATTGAAGGCTTTCCAGCTAGTTATCTGAGCCTTGCTCTTTGTCAGACGATAGTCCCTCCATCTGTTGTAGCGGACCTTTTCTTTGTTAAACATCGTCAGACGTGTGATTTTATCATTTTCAATGTCCAATCTTTCTATGAATTCATCAAAGGCTTCTGGATTGTCTCTTACAATCTCCAGAGCCAACTTCACGTCTGATCTTTTCTTAGACTTGACCTTTGGAGCAGGCATTGATGGTTTGGGCTTGTTGGGGTCTCTTGGTTCCCCAATCCTTATTCCTCCAGCTTGCCTTGGACCATGAGCGTCCTTGGTACTGGCCTCTATTGCAGCAGCTAGCTCAGCTGCTTCAATAGCATCTCTTTCTTCCTGAGTCATCTTGCTGGCTTCTTCTTCCAGCCTTTTGAGCTCAAGATTTTTCAACCTGTCTTCCTCTGCTTTTTCTGCATCTTTTCTTTGCTTCTCAGCATCATCTCTCTTCTTTTGCTCAGCATCAGAAATGTAGGGAAGCACAATCTTTCCAGTCCTTAGCTTCCTAGCTTCAGGACTCTCAATCACTTGAATTGGAGTGGCAGCAACAGGAGTGGGGTGTAAAAGAGGTACAACCCCTTCACTTGCAGTGCCAGTCTGCTGTTCAACAGCTTCCACAGTAGACTCTCCATTCTTTTCAGCAGCAGCCTCTTCAGCAGGCTCTTGAATTTGCTCAATAGCATCCTCAACTGCAGGCTCCTCAATAACAAGTGGCCTTTCTGCTGTTGGTGATTCTCTGACTGTGATGGTTTGTTCTTCAGAGAAAGTGACTTTTCTCTTCGCTTTGGACTTAGGAATCCTCCCAGTAGTCTTCGGGGAGGTCCCCTTGCTTCACTCCTAGTCCTTAATCTTTTCAGTCTTTGAAGAGGAATCCCTTCATCAGACTCTGTCCTCTCAGGTGAAGAACCTGTATTCATCTTTTCAACTTCAGCAGTGAAGTCATCTATCACCTTCTCAGGAACTTCAATTTCAGCTCCCGTTGATCCAGTTACAACAGCAGAGCTTGCTGCTTGATCAGCAGACTTGCTTGTTTGACCTTCCTTCTTGCTCTTCTTAGAAGGAGTCTTCTTGGACTTAGTAGAAGCTTTTCTTTTAGGTGCAGCTACTACTTTCCTTACTGGTTCATATAACTTGAACTCTTTACTGCTGTGAGTAGCTTTTCCACCACCCATAGGATATCCTAGAGCCATGAACAGATGACTAAGCAGAATGGCGTGCGAAGTCCTCTTGTCACTCAGCAGATCATAGACATGAACTGCCCAGTTCACCTTCAGCCCATAGTATATACAAATCATGGAGTAGTACCTCCTCCTAGGTAACCCATCTAAAGAGCTCGTGCTACAATCCAGCACCTTCGCAATGATGTCTGCGAACCTCTGATACTCATCTTTTAACTGAGTCTTCATCAGAGTCCCAGTCATCACTTCTCCCTCTTTCGCACAAATTTCCCAGAATTCTTTCTCCTTCTCAGACCCTAGGTCTGCCACATCTCCTCCTTCATTCTTCAATTTGTAAATTTCACTTAAGACGGCAGCAGAAACAGCAATTTTCTTACCTCCAATAACAGCATACATAACAGTTTCATCATTATTGAACTTCCTGGTCTTGTAGAAGTGATCTACGTCTTCTAAATAGACCTTGTCTTCATGTGCTTCAAGAACTGGAACTAAAGATGCCTCTTTGATTTTCTCCATGAGTGAGCACATCAGATCAGTACCAGAGAAGTGAAATTTGCTGTAGTTCAAGTACCTTCCATCGATAATCTTCTCCATTTCTGATAGTGCTTAGTGAAAATCTGTGAAAGCAGTAAACTTTTGAAAGCAAGAGAGTTTGAGAGTTAGAGAATTTGAGAGTTTATGAGTGCGTAAGACGACTGATCTGTTCAGATCGGATTTTATACGTTTCCTGTAGTTTAGGTTATCGTGATTAATATGATACGTTGGATCAATCTGACAGTTTATTAATCGTGTGGATGGGAGTTGCGGATTTCAATTTTATTATTTTAATGTCAGATGGGCGGGAAACTCTATCGACACTAATCTGTTACTTATAAAAGCGTGTTTCTAAAGATACGATTTATAACCATGCTTATATAAGATATCAGATGAGTAGAGTTTAACTTATCTGACAGACGAGTGATCTGTTATCTGATATTACTAGAGAAAGCCAATAGCTAGTAATCTTCCTCTGCTGTTTGTCAATCCAGCGAGATAAAATAATCTTCAGTCTTCAAGAATTAAGAACAAATCTTCTGATAGCATAACTTCAACTAACTGTCATTAACAAATTTCATCTTTAGAGCAGAAGTACCGCTAGTCTTACACGTTCCCCCTGTCTTTAAGAATTCATAAGTTAACTAGTCTGTTGAAAGTTAATCCTTGAATAGAATAACGGATAACTAAGCTGTTGAACTTCAGTCTTCTGATAAGTTCCCCCTCAGCTTATGCATCCAAATTAAGTAGTCCTAGCTCAGCTCTTAGAGTTGAGAACCTTACTTCACTTAAAGGTTTAGTGAAAATATCAGCAATCTGATTGTCAGTATGAACATACTCTATCATAACATTGCCTTTTTCCACATGATCTCTAATGAAGTGATGCTTGATCTCAATATGTTTAGTCCTTGAATGACTTGTAGTATTCTGAGTAAGAGAGATTGCACTTGTATTGTCACAGTAGATTGGAATTCCACTGATTTTGATGTTGTAGTCTTCTAGTTGATGCTTCAACCATAGTATCTGTGCACAGCATGCTCCAGCAGCTATGTACTCAGCTTCAGCAGTAGATATGGATACTGAAGTCTGTTTCTTACTCATCCATGAGATCAGACGACTACCCAAGAACTGACAGGCACCAGTTGTGCTTTTTCTGTCAATCTTGCAGCCAGCAAGGTCTGAATCTGAATAACCTATAAGCTCAAATCCAGATTCTCTAGGATACCACAATCTCAATTCTTGAGTGCCTTTAACATATTTCAATATCCTCTTGGCAGCTAAGAGATGAGATTCCTTGGGATTTGATTGAAATCTTGCACAAACCCCTACTGAGTACATTATGTCAGGTCTGCTTGCTGTTAGATATAACAGTGACCCTATAATGCCTCTGTATTTGGTTATGTCTACTGATTTGCCATCTTCATCTTTATCCAAACGAAGACTTGTAGACATTTGAATATTAGCAGTAGAGCTAGTTTCCATACCAAACTTTTTAAACAGATCTCTTGTGTATTTAGCTTGATTTATGAAGATTCCATCAGGCAGCTGTTTAACTTGTAAACCAAGAAAATAATTAAGTTCTCCCATCATGCTCATTTCAAATTTATTCTGCATCAGCTTAGAGAACTTGTCACACATCTGTTGGTTAGTTGAACCAAAAATAATATCGTCTACATATATTTGCACAATCAATATATGATTTTCCCATTCAATAGTGAACAAGGTTTTATCTACATTACCTTTATGAAATCCTTTAATTAAAAGAAAATCAGATAGGGTATCATACCATGCTCTTGGAGCCTGTTTCAGTCCATAGAGGGCTTTCTTCAGACGATATACCTTATCCTCTTCTTGATAGACTTCAAATCCAGAAGGTTGTTCAACATATACTTCTTCTTGCAATTCTCCATTGAGAAATGCTGACTTCACATCCATCTGATAGACAGTGAATCTCTTGTAAGCAGCATAGGCTAGAAACAGTCTGATTGCTTCAAGTCTTGCTACTGGTGCAAAAGTTTCATCAAAGTCAATGCCTTCTTCTTGACAATAACCCTTGGCCACTAATCTTGCTTTATTTCTGGTAACAATACCATCTTCATTCATCTTATTTCTGAAAACCCATTTAGTGCCAATGACTCTTTGATGACTTGGTCTAGGAACCAAGTACCAGACTTCATTCCTTTCAAATTGATTCAACTCTTCTTGCATAGCTTCTATCCAGAAAGAATCACTAAGAGCTTCTTCAATTTGCTTAGGCTCTACTTGAGATAAGAAAGTGAAAAACATGGCATCTTGTGCAGCAGCTCTTCTTGTTTTCACTCTATCTAAAGGATCACCAATTACTAACTCAGGTGGGTGATTTCTGAGCCATCTTAGATCAGGTTGCAGGTCTGAATGTTGTCCTCTGTTGTGATCTTGCAACACTACTGTTGGAGTTGCAGTAGTAGTCTGTTGAACATTTGCCGTCTGTTGAACAGTCTCTGGTCTGTCAGCTGGTTGCAACTCGTCTGTTAGGCAATTAGTGATCTGATTTTGAACAGCACTTGAGTTGGCAGCTGGATTAAGATCAGGTAGTATGATGGGAACATATTCTTCATTCCTTCCAGCACTTAACTTCTGTAGATCAGTAGATAGGTCTTGATTAGTGCTTTGATTCTTTTAAGAAGATTGGTTGGGTTCATCAAATACTACATGAATGGATTCTTCTACTAGTAAAGTTCTTTTGTTGAAAACTCTATAAGCCTTACTAACAGTAGAGTATCCTACAAAAACAGCTTCATCAGCCTTTTCTGCAAAAGCAGTAAGGTGATTTTTCCCATTATTCAATACAAAGCATTTACAACCAAAAATTTTAAAGTAATGAATGTTTGGTTTTCTGTTGTTTCAAACTTCATATGGAGTCTTGTTCTGATTTTTGTTGATCATGCATCTGTTTTGAGTAAAGCATGCTGTGTTTGTTGCTTCTGCCCAAAATATTTGTGGCAGCTTTGCTTCAGCTATCATGGTTCTGACAGCTTCCTTTAGTGTTCTATTTCTCCTTTCAGCAACACCATTTTGTTGAGGGGTTCTAGCAGCTGAATACTCATGATGTATTCCTTTCATATTACAATACTCTTCAACAGTAGAGTTTGTGAACTCTGTCCCTCTATCTGATCTGATCTTCAATATCTTTATACTTTTCTCATTCTGGATCAGTTCCGTCAGATTGGTAAGATGTTCCTTGGTTTCACTTTTCTTTTTCATGAAAATCACCCAACTATATCTTGAATAATCATCCACAACAGCTAGGCAGTATTTCTTTCCACCATTGCTGACAGGATCAATGGGTCCAAATAAGTCCATATGTAGCAGCTCCAAAATTCTTTCAGAAGATTGATGCTTCTTGCTTTTGAATGATGACTTGATTTGTTTACCCTTCTGACAGGCGTCACAAAGCTTATCTTTGCTCATGACTGTTTTAGGAATCCCTTCTACCAAATCATTCTTGATTAATCTGTTGATGGTCTTGAAGTTTAAATGATTCATCCTTTTGTGCCATAGCCAACTAACTTCACTTGGTGTTGAGGCCACCAAACAAACATTTGAATTCTTGTCAACAGAATTCCAGTCGACTATATAGACATTCCCTTGTCGTCTTCCAGATAAGATTACCTTCTTTGTACCAATTTGTTCAACATAGCACTTATCTGTTGAGAAGATAACTGAATATCCTTTGTCACAAAATTGACTTATGCTCAGCAGGTTGTACTTTAGGCCTTTAACATATGAGACGTCAGCTATCTCAATGTTTCCTTTGATTATCCTTCCTTTAGCTACAATCTTACCTTATTTGCTGTCTCCAAATGTAACACTTGGACCATCCACAACAACTGCATCAGTCAGCTCATGTATGCTTCCACACATGTGCCTTGAACATCCACTGTCCAAGTACCAAATCTTCTCTACTTTACTCCTACTCCTAATCCTAACCTACAAAACAAAAGTAAAATTGTTTTAGGTACCCTTATTGAGAGGGTAACAACCCAAGATGTTGATGTCTTAGGCTTCTTAGGCTTCTGAGTTTTAACAGGAGCATGAACAGTTTCATTTTTATCATAAGTATCAGATAAGTCATGTTGATGATCAGTATGATAGGAATAATGTTCATAAGCGGGATAAGGTGCATGATAAGCAGGGTATACATGCATTGGATGAGCAGGGTAAGGTCCATAGTAACCTGGAAATTGAAGTGCATGATACATAGGAGGATATACAGCAGGTTGCACATAATATGACTCATTTCCATACCAAGCATTTTGATTTTTCTTATTTTTATGCTTCTTTGGTTTACTAGATGCTTGCTCATTTGATTTTGACTTAGTTTTACCACTAGTCTGGTTTACTTTAGCTTTATCAGCAGACTTCTTAGGACTCTGCTGTTTGGTCTTACTAGTCTGATTTCCTACACTAGGCTCTTTGCTCTTTTTAGCCTTAGGAGATTTCTTCTCCTTTAATTCTTTATCAGTTGAGGTAGGTTTAGAGGTTTGAACATACAAGATGACTTTACTGTTGTCAGCAAAAATGAACTTTTCAGTATGATTCAATTCTAATTTATCCTTTTCTAAAGGTATCTTCTGTTTACTAGATGTATGCGTGGATGCAACAGATGATTTCTCATGAGACTCAATAACTTTTTCAAGTTCCATGATTTTTCCTTTATAGACCTCACATTCAGCTTTCAGAGATTCATGTTCTTGCTCAAGCTGTTTGTATTCATCTGATTCTCTTGGCTTTTCAGCTTTGAGCTTCAGTGAACTGTTTTGCTCTTTCAGCAATATCATCTCTTCCTTAAGCTTTTTAAATGCATCAGCAATGCTAGTATTGTTGAGCATCATTTGTTCAAATGAATTAAACAATTCATTGTCAAGAGGAGTTACCTCATCCTCAGAGTCATCAGATTCCTTTGTCATTAGGCACAGGAGAGCAGGGTTTCCTTCATCAGAAGATTCTTCATCAGACGTGTCTGAATCTGAATCAGATGAGTAGACAGCAGCCAGCTTTTCTGCTTCCGCCATCATAGCCTTGCCTTTCTGATGCTTTCTTTCTCTTCTCATTTTCTTCTCTTCTTCAGCGTACTTTTCTGCTTTTGGATATGGGCAGTCTTTGATGAAGTATCCCAATTTCCTGCAGTTGTAACACATTAGTTTTGCTTTATAATCATCTTTTTCTTGAGAAGAAGAGTTAGGTTTAGAAGTAGAAGCATTGTTGTATTTGTTCTTCATTTTTCTTTTGCAGAACTTCTTGAAATTATTCATCAGCAATGCAACATCTCCAGCAGTGTACTCCTTTTTGTTGAGTATTGTGGCTTCATCAGATGAGTCCACTTCTTTACTTTTCTGAGCTGGTCTTCTTTGATTTTCAGCAGCAACCAGGGCAGCTGTGGGTCCTGAAGTTGAGGTTTCTTCAATTCCCATTCTAGGCAGTTTATACTCGAATGCCTTGAGTACGGAGAACAGTTCTGTAAGAGAGATCTTTCCCAAATCTCTTGATTCTTCCATTGTTGTCACCTTCATGTTGAACTTGGGAGGCAAGGCCTTTAGTACTCTGACGGTGATTTCCTTGTCAGTAAAGGTTTTTCCCAACTTTAGAACTTCATTCAGTGTTCTGGTGATTCTGGTATCCATCTGATCAATGGTTTCTCCAGACTTCATCTTGAAGTTGTCAAGTTTCTCCAAAGCCACAGTTAGCTGATGCTCCTTTATGGCATCATTTCCTTCACTCATATCTCTGACTTTGTCCCACATTTCCTTTGCAGTCTTGCAATGTTTGACTTTGTCAAACCGATCATTGTCCAGGGCTTTAGTCATAATGAATCTTCCGACTTTATCCAGATTAAATAACTTGATTTCCTCTGGTGTCATCTCATGAAGGTCTTTTTCCACAACCGTATCTACTTCATTTATCTTTATGGTCTTTGTGAATCTGAATGGACCTTTAATGATACATGTGTACATGTTATCATTATAAGCAGCAAGGAAAATCTCCATTCTGATTTTCCAATCTTCAAACGACATACCAGCAATGTGGGGAACATGGCTGATACAATCCATTTTTCAAAAAGTTTTGATTTTTCAAAAAGATGCTCTTTTGAAAAGTTTTGAAAACCTTTGAAAAACACTTGGATCAAGCTCGTTGATCAGGCAGCTGATTCTAATGAACCACCTGCTCTGATACCACTTGTTGGTCCCAAGTGGTCAGATGAGGTCTAGAGGGGGGGGGGGGGTGAATAGACCTCTGAAAAATTTTAACTTAAAACTTTTCACTCTTCTGTCAGCAGACTAAGCTGATGAAGAACAGTAGGATAACTTCGCTGATAAAGAACAAGTCTAGAACAGCAGAGTGACCACTCTTCTTATATGTACTTAGCTGTTTTTCAACAGAGTTGTTTTTCTTAAGAGTTAACTTGCAGCGGATGTTTTAAAGTGTTTTTCACAAGTAACTTAAGTTCTTTTAAGATTTTATCCCCAGTTTCAAAAACTCCTTCAAAATCTTTTAATCAATTCAAAAGTGTTTATGCAGTTTGAAATATGCAAGGAAAACTTAAATGCAAATCAACACAAAGAATTTTTATAGTGGTTATATGGATAAAAATCCTTTAGTCCACTCTTCCAGATCACTTAGATTCTGGGTTATACTATAATCACACAGATTACAATATGTCTCCACTTATACCTAGACAACAAATGTAAAGGCTATAAGCTCACAATAGGGATTCACTCAGAAAACCTAACCTCTGAAGTTTGATCACTCACAAAGATGGATCACAACTCCGCACAACACTCAGCTAATACAAATCACTCAGAATGTATTTTCAATTTGAGCTTCAACTTGGTTTCTGTCAACAGATGACTTCCACCAGATGAGTGAGCTGTTCGAGCTTCTTGAGACTTAGATGATTTCTGCTTCAAAGTATATTCTCAGATTGTTGTTGTGTATTTTGCTCGTTGAAATCAGCTCCTTTTATACTTGAATTTGAAAATAAGACCGTTGAAGGAAGTCAAATCTTCAAATCCATAGCCTTAGCCCGAAATCAGAACGACTACCTGCTACAGTACCTTTTTTGCTGTACTTTCCTGTAGCTGCATTAAATGCACTCTGCTGATACGAGGTTTTTTTCAATCATTTGCCATTACTACCCTTCTCTTACAGCATTTATTACTCCAAGTGCATTTATTACCGTTGGACTAGTCTCTTGATCTCTTCTACTCTGCTGATCGAAGCAACCCATCTGATAGGTACTCTGCTGATCAAACTCTGAACTAATCTGATTTGAGTCAGCTGATGGCCTACCCTTCTGTTTGCTGTTTCAGCATGAGATCACTAGTCTTCTGGGCTTTGAACTTTGAATCTTCTGATGTCTTCTTTACTTGTTCAAAATTCTTCTAAGGGAACTAAGCTTTCCATACTTAGCTGATTATGATGTTTTGGAAATCATCAAAACCTTCCCTTAACTACTTATCTTCCTTGCACTTTAATCTTCATCTTCATCCAACACCCTGAGTTACGTTTTTACCTTTTAAAAATTACTTAAAAATAATCAGGAGGCAAAGTTCACTAATTTGTCATCTTTTAGAGGGAATTTTCATGTTTTTTCAATTATAGGGGATAAAGTGCGAAAATAAAACTTTTCTGGGGGATGATCTGCAAAAATCCCTAAAGTAAAACACTTGTTATCTCATATTTCAGAGAGTATTTTTATGCTCTCTTAAAAATCAAATAAACAATATTTTTTATTTTAAAAAATAAACTTATTTTCCTCAATTTTCACAAATAAATTACATTTTATTTAATTATCTCTAAAAAAAATTATACACAAACTCTACATTGATTTGACATAAGTAAATTAACTCATATAACAAACATAATTTAACATTAAATATTTTATACATCACACTATTTCTCTTCATTCTATAATAATCTCAATGTATTTCTGGAAGTTCTCACATAAATGTGAGACAAAAAGGGCAATAATTTTTCAGAAGCTACATATAGTATAAATCAATTGTCATCTTAATTTTTTTATTACAAAGATCAAATACTTAGAATTTCATTAAAATTTATATCATAAAGTTACTATCTCAACAGATGCGTGAATGGGAAATTGTTAAAGATTTTCTCGGATTGACTAACTAGAAAAGGGTGGAAAATCTGTTTTTTCTTAGAAATTTTGAAAATGATGATGTGACCGAGTAAAGAATCTATTGTTAGACTAGAGAAATATACAAATGGATTGTTATATATAAATGGATCAAATACTTAGAATTTCATTAAAATTTATATCATTAAGTTACTATCTCAACAGATGCGTGAATGCATCAAACCTTTATTTGTAAAAAGACAAAAGATATGGGATATTGTTAAAGATTTTCTCGGATTGACTAACTAGAAAAGGGTGGAAAATCTGTTTTTTTTTAAGAAATTTTGAAAATGATGATGTGACCGATTAAAGAATCTGTTGTTAGACTAGAGAAATATACAAATGGATTTCTAAATTAGAAATTGTAATTAGTATACATAATTAAACAAAGAATTGTTATTTATACTAATTATATATGTTTGGCCGACAAAATTTTCTTCTCCAGAATATTGTGGAAGAGTTAAGGATTTTGATAAAAACAAAGCTTCAGAATTTACCAGAAAATAAGTTACTCAAATTTTATAAAGAGGGAAACATATTTTTGATATCAAACTTTAATCCAAATAATATATTTGATATCAAACTTTTTGAAAAAATATATTTCATACTATGATTCATACCCTCTTGAAATATTTATTTTTCCTCACCAATTTTCGGAACGAAATTCACCACGTACCTGTTAAATTAACAGTGATGGATCTTTAAAACTCGTGCATGTTCCCCCCCCCCCCCCCTTGTCAACTTAACGAACACGTAAGCGGCGTGTGCTGAATTCTGTCTGAAAATTGACGGCAAAACTAAATGTGTCAAGAGAGTGTTAATCATAGTATGAACTATATTTTCTCAAAAAGTTTGATACCAAATGTATTTTTTGGACTAAAATTTAGTATCAAAAGTAGTGTTTTTTCCTCGTTATATAAGTGTATAATAATTTTTTATTTTTGTTATAATTTAATTTTCTTTGTTACTTTGAAACAATCCTATTTTGCACTAAACATCGATGTTAATATAAATGTAAGTTGTAACATAAATGGATTTTTTTTCTTTTTAAGACGAATTAAGAAGTATATTATGTGAGACCGTAGACCTCATAAATATATAAATCATCTTTGAAATCACTTCAACTAAACAACTTCATTGATCCACACATATGCATATAGAGTGAATCGCACTTTTGGTCCCTCTTATGACCTTACTTTATCACTTTCGTTCTTTTTAATTTTTCATAATAGATGCGTCCGTATTATCAATCAAATATATTACATTAGTCTCTCTTAACAATGTTGTGTAACACATTAGTCCCTCTTAAAATTTTCGTAGCAAATTCGTCCCTCTCGTCAATCAGTAACACATTCGTCCTTCTTAAATCCAAAATACATCCTAAAATGGAGGCAAAATTTTATTTTTGCGTTTCAAAATTGATCATTTATTGTGTTACCTTGAAAATATATGTCATTTATTGTCATCATCGTATATTGTTGAGGTAGCATAATAAATGACCAAGTTTGAAAAGCATCCACTTTAGAGGGCCAAAAATAAAAAATTGCCTAAAATGGATAAAAATTAATGTACAAATGTGTTACACTACATTGATAAGAAGGGCGAATGTGATACACTACATTGACAAAATGGACGAATCAACTACGAAAATTTTAAGAGAGACGAATGTGTCACACTACATTGATAAGAGAGACGCATCTACTACGAAAAATTTAAAATGGACGAAAGTGATAAAGTCAAACCATAAGAGAGACCAAAAGTGCGAGTCATACTTTAGTCTACTAAATTCAAGGGTATTTCATGTTTTTTTTCCTAGTACTTCGACATAAGTGATGTAGTTCGGATGGAATTTACAATTTAATTATCCTATAATTTTATAGAGTTAATCGCATTTTTCGTCCTCCTCGTGATCCAATTTTTTCACATTTGTTTCTTTTAATTTTTTTCGTAGCAGATTTTTCCTTATTATCAATGTAGTCTAACACATTTGTCCCTCTTAAATTTTTCGTAATAGATTCGTCCATATTATCAATATAGAGTAACACATTTGTCCCTTTTAAATTTTTCGTATTAGATGCATTCGTCACTCTTAAATCCAAAATACATCAATTTTCGACAATTTTAGGATGTTTTAAGCGGAACGAATGTATTATACTACATTGATGAGAGAGACTCATCTGATTCGACAAATTTAAGAGGAACGAATGTTTCACACTTGATAAGAGGGACGAATGTGCTATTAAAAATTTAAGAGAGACGAATTCACAAAAGTTACTCCATATGTCTCAATTTATTTATCATTTTACATGTTTTCTCACATATTAAGGTACCTACTAAATAGTCTTAGTTTTATGGAAAAAATAAATTATATAACTAAAATACTACTCCCTCTGTCCCAAATTATCTGTCCTTTTAGAGAAAAAAATGTGTCTCAAATTATCTGTCACTTTAGGATTTCAATACACATTAATTACATATTTTAGGTACTTTTAGAGAAAAAGTAAGAAAGAGAGTGTGTAAAACTTGAATAACGTGTAAATAGCTAATGGTGGGATAAATAAAGAATAAAAATATTTGAGGTATATAATTTATTTTTCCATAAAAGTGAAGCTATATAGTAGGTACCTTAATATGTGTGAAAACATGTAAAATGACACTTAATTTGGGACAGAGGGAGTAGTATTATTCTTTATTTATCTCATCATTAGCTATTTACATGTTATTCAAATTTTACACTCTCTCTATTACTTTTTCTCATACATACCTAAAATATGTAACTAATAGTGTATTGAAATTCTATAGTAACAAATAAATTGGGACTAATTTTTTTTCTTCTAAAATAACAAATAATTTAGTACAGAGGGAGTAATCTTTATATAAGACTATTAACTTAATATACTACTACTTCGAGAACAAATTTAGGTTCTCGAACTGAAATTCATTAATGCTAGACGACGAAAATATTAATAATTGATTGAAAAGGCAAAAAGAGGTTCGACGGAGAAGTTTTAATTTAAATTAAATGCCAAGTTTCTAGCCCATTTCAAGGTCAAGGTTTCGTCATAGGGTGACCAGACCAGGTTCAGGTTGGTGCCCAATCAAATTTAAGGTTTCATGAATTTATAGCTGGAAACTTTGACTACACGTATTGGGAAGGGTAGATCTCCTTCTTTTATGTTAGTAATAATTTGTATTTTTTCTTTTATGTTAGTAATTTGTATTTTTTTTTTGGTTTCACGAATTCTTATACTGGTTTAATTCTTTTTAAAACGTATCGAATATATAAGTGAGAATCTTTCAAAAAAAAATTAAAAAATGAATTTGTTAATAATTCGTAGTGACTAATCATTTTCATTATATCAATTATCTATTATTTGTTAATTTGATATATATATTCCCCTTATTATGAGAGTCAATGTACCTTTGTCCCTTATAGTTTTACCCAAAGAGAAGGGAAATAGAAGGGGGGGAAAGGAAATACTGTAAATATATAAAGGACAAATATGGAACCATACTTTGGTGGGAAAATAAAAAAATAAAAAAAAATAAAAAGGTTCAAAGTTCTTTGATAATATGCAAATAGAAAAAAATCTAGTGTTTTACTTGCGGGCATTTATGATTATAAACAGCTTATAATGTGTTTTGAAATTAGATTTTAGTATGAAATATGGAGTATAGAAATTAAAACAAACAACAGTATAGCTCAAAATTCTATTGTCTAATGAAAAAGAAAATAAAGCCCAAGACCATATAATGTAAACAGTAAAGCCCAACACAGTAGAAAGCACTTTGAAGCCCAATACAGTCCGTTCAAAATCGACCTAGGTAAACTGGGAAGACTAAGAGCATCTCTCATGGTTATTACCATTTTTTTCACCAAATTCATCTACTTGGATACTGGATAGTATAAGATCTTATATTCCATATTCGTGTTAAACTTTAATGTTGCAAACGTACTCAATCGATAAGCATATGCATGTTTACAAACATTATAAATTTGAACATTTCGAGTTATAGAACCAAATAAATTACATTAGATGAGAAAAATAAGATAAATCGGAATATTTAAGGCTATGCTTGATTTGAATTTCACCAGAGTAAAACATAAGGAAAATGTATTAAATGATAAAACTTAGGAGTAATATTTTGCTAAAAGTCCAATATTTAAGGACCAAAAGTGCTACCTTTGAAAGACAATCACGAGTTTTATCTATTCCACTCTCTCTTCTCAAAATTAGGACTCCAGATATGAAAATAAATAAATTTAATAATTCATGTGAAATCTAATTGTGAAAATCAACTTAATTACCTCAGGATCAGATTTGTACAAAAGAAACTGCATTAAACAAAATAAAGAACAAGAAACATGGATATGTATGCAGTATAAAAGTTAAAACTAAGAGCACTGGCACAACTATGTATTTATTTAAAATGGGCTTCTCTGTGTCAAACAAATACAACCCAAATATCAACTATGTAATACAATACTACTATTTATTTTGAATTTGTTACCCATTAAAGGTTACCAATACAAGCTAATAGGACCATCACAGATCATTCGAGTCCCATTCAGATGGTTTCTCGACTTCACGTAACTGAACTGAATTCTCAAAGCAATGATAGAAGCCGTAATGTGGAAACCGCTCGTACCAAGTTTCTTGCGGTTCATGAGTGTCCCAATGCTCCCCACTGCTACTTTTGCCGTACTTGTGGACCCAACCAGAACCATTGTGACCTTCACCCCAAGTTCGGTTCCAACGGTCCCCGTATTTGCCTTGCCACCAAGTCTCCCCTTGCTTTACTCCGTGTCCGTTTGGATCAAAATTTTCATCCCATTTGTCGCCCCATTTGGCCCAGCCATCGCCCTCAAAACGCTCGGCCCATTTGTCGGTGTATTTCGTGCTGCCCCCTTGTCCGTCATACTTCTCACCCCACCTATCACGAGTAAAGAAGTAGTTATAAAATGAGAGCATGAAATGTTACTATAAAGAAGTAGTTAAACGAAATTCAAAATCGAGGCCTTTTTATTGCATTTATATGCAAAAGTACTGATTTATTTTCATATTCTATTTTTTCTAACATTCCGTAGAGAAATTGTCAATGCACTTGATCTTTCTTGTGACAGAGTCGATTGTAAATGAAGTTCTGATAATTTTAATCTTAAAACAAACTATTACAACTATAGAAAAAGAGTACATGTTATTTGTTAGGATAAAAAGACTAGAATACCCTCACGATATAATAGGGCCATTGTAGAGTAGCGATCCAGGTAGCTAAGAGCAATGTTCCTTGTCTTATAGCCCCTGTGTGTAGATCGATTATATTGATGTCTCATGAATAGATTTCGACAGGTCAATGTGAGCCTCCATTTCTTCTTCTATAAATAAAGGAGGACCAATTTTCCTAATCTTTTTTATTATATATTCGTTCATAATTTTTGTCTACAATCTATATTTAATAAATATAAAAATAATCTGTTACAATATTCATTTTAGAAGACTTGTTTCATCATTTAAAGCAATTGTTAATAGTAATTAAAAAAAAAAATTACATGTCCTATTTTAGCCTTAAACAGCCTCGTCTTAAAGTTTGCGGCCTTCTAGAATATGGGGTGTAAGCAAGTACCTAAGTTGCCCGGTGCTAGTACCGACCTTGATCTAGGTATTTAGCAGTGTGCCTTTTCCTATTGCCCACGTGTGTAGATCAATTACACTAAAGTCTTATGGACACATTTCGACTTCAAAGTAAGCTTCCATTTAATCTTGTGTATGTGTGTGTGTTTCCCCCTTTGTTTGTGTGTCTGAGAGAAAGATACATAAAATTTACTAGTGTACAGAAAAACAGAGCCAAACACTTTTGGTACCTTTCGTGCCACACATGAGCATGTCCATCATCTACGGGAGTGTTTGGATCAATGCTGCACCACTTGTGAGCCCACTTCTCCACTTGGCCAGAAGCACCGTAATGCTCCCACCACTTCTCTTGCCACTCGTCTCCTTGTATGTTCTTTCCCCACTTATCTGCCGTTTTCTCAATATTAACAACCCCTTCATTCTGCAACAACAAAAAAAAATCCACTTTACACAATAAATGAAGCCATTAATTAAAACTATTCAAATGTGTTTCAAGCCAACTACACAAAATACAATGAAAACTTCATATATTTTTGCTAATTAGGCAAAGCATTAGGGGGATTTTTGCATTCACTTTGAATTTGATAATGTCTAACCTGCATCATTGATTCCCTCCAATACTCCCGCCAAACATTCCCCACAGCATCGCGACCCGATTTCTCCGACCCGAGTTCCTTATACCCAAACTCATCTGCAGCTTCCCAATATTTGTTTTCCCATTCAACACCTTCATCAGAACTTACACCTCTAATAAGCGTCCATTTACATAAAACCCCATCGGGTCTTTGTTCGATTCCAGTCTCTTTCCACCACCTCGATCCATTTACATTTACTCCTTGGGTCGAAACCTCGTTCACTTCACTAAGTGCTTCGGCAGCTTCAGCCGCATGTGCTGAGAATTGAACACCGAGTTCGTTTTCCTCTTCCAAATGAGGTTCTTTTTGGTCCACTTTCTCGACTTTGTCGTGTGACTGAAGAGGTGGAAGCATTGAACTTTGAAATGGGATTGTTAAAAAGTCCAAACCTCGTTCTTTTTCGAGAATAGGGTTGCTTCGAGATGGAGATGGAGAAGCTTGTGCGGATGGTTTTAGTTCGATCTCATTTGATGGGCCATCTTCATTTGCAGGAGGTGTCCAGGACCAGAAACTAGGACCCGGTGTCCCTATACTCGAGCTTCCTGATTGAGGTGAGAAAGAGCTTACATTCTTCAGCCCTGGTCAAGTTCATTAGGAAAGATTATAAGCATAAACTGTCAAGTACAACAATTATAGGCAAATTGTTAATTACAATTAAGACACTACAAAATTGAATCTTTTCAAGTTCTCCGTACAAGGAGAGTTGATTTTCAAGCACAAAGCAATGAAATAAATTAGGTTCTACATCAGCAAATAGCCAAATAATGAAATATAGCCAGGAATGTACATCGAACTTCATATTGTGAAGAGCAATAATTTTGAGCACAATCTGCTAATTGCTAAATAGTATATCGACAAATGAGGTCCATATTTATTGGATAAACATTGGATAAACATCAGATAATTTTTTTCTTCACCTCATATCCTTTACAAACAAACTATAGGCATATATTTCATGAAACAGGCACCAAAAAAAGGCATATACTCATTAAGTAAGGTTGTTCTTGGATTTCAGTGAGTAAAAACGATTAAAAAAATAATATGGAAAATGAACACAAAATGAAACTTGATATTCTATTATTTGTTTTCCTTAGTGTTCCAAAATTCAAGAACCAAACATAGGCTAATACTTTTGTATATAAAAATAATCATGAATTTAATAACATTCACATTGAGGCTAAAAGCACCTCACCTGTCACATATTTTTTCAATTCCCTCATTTTAGAAGGAAAAAACAAGGTGATAAAGAAATAATCGGTTCGTTCTACTTTAGTAGGCCAACATCACTTGTTTAACAACAAAAATGGATACCAAATATCATTTAACAATGTAAACTAGCCAAAAGCACCTAGTAAAAAAAAAAGATTCAACATTGTTAATAATATTCTCCACTTACAGCCACCTTGTTACCAAATAAAAATTCCTAAATAGCAAATAAATGTCCCTAAATTCCACCCTCCAAGTTAATCTAACAATTAATTAATTGCAACCCCAACACATATACATTCTTTTATATTTCAACTAATAACACTTACCAAACAATTGAAAATTACTAAGATTGATTTAATTTCTTGAATTTAATTTACCTTCTTCTTGATCTTCAATCTCTTCACCATCAATTGCAACTCTCACATCCGTCGAATCCTCCTCCTTATTCTCCTTCAACAACGCTTTAGCAGCTGCAATGGCGGCCGCGGCTCGATCAATGACCTGCATTCTCTGTACCTTATCCCTTTCCTCAGCAGAAACCTCTAGAAGTTTCTGGAACTCATTGTTCCTCCTCTCAAAATCTTCATCACTCTCCTCTTTCCCCTGTACTTGTTTAACAGAATTTTCCGCAATTCTTTCAAACTCCACATTCTTTCTCTCACGATCCACAGCCTTCTTCCACATGTCCAAGTAGGACTCTTCCCCCTCATTTACCACAAAGATTCTTGAATTTCTCATTGTTCTGTATTTGTTCCTTTTGTGCTGTATCAAGTAACATGGTTGTTCTTTCGCGAAAAGGAGAAGTGGGTTTCTTAGAATGGGGTTTTGGGGTGGTGTGATGGCGGCGCGTGAAGTGGCGCGTGAGAAAGTTGGGTTCAATTGAGTGGCCATTTTTGGGGAGTGTGGAGTGTGGACTGTGTAGTGGTAAAGGGCGGTGGATTTGAGTACTTGGAATTTGTGTTGAACTGGAGTGAGGAGTGGGTTTTCTACATTCTTTAATTTTGTAAAGCGATTTTCGAAGAAAAAGTGAAAATCAAAGAGATTTTATTTATTTCGTGGAATTGAAGGAAGGTTCAGATACTGCTGTCTCTTTTGCAAACTTTGGAAATGAAGTGGGTCACGGATTTAATAGCGCTTTTAGGTGAAAAGCGAAAATCGTGTCACATATTTATGAGGCTACGAAATTCTGAAAATACATAGATAAATTGGCATTTTTTCTAGAGAAAATCTGGCCCGTTTGTTATAAAGTGATAAAGTTATTTTATTTGCAATTTGTGAATTAAGGAATAGGAAGTGGTATATGGACTATTTCAATTTGACACGATTTCTCAAATTGATATCCAATCACAATGTACAACTAAGTGCTTTTTTTTTTTCGAGAAACAATATAAAGCTGCATTACTTAAATAGATTCTTCAAGTACAATGTTACCCACTTTTACTAAATCAACAGATTCACCCACATCTATGCTACTAGCAAGTTTTGCTAACAAGTGAGCCACTCTATTTCCTTCTCTATATACATGTAAAGGTTGGAACCAAACCAAACTTTCTCCTAGACGTTTAATGTCTTCAACTAACGGCCCATAATCGTGAAGTGAGGGGGATGGGGCTGCAATAGCATCAACCAGGTTCTTACAATCTCCCTCTAGTAAAATCTCAGACCAACCATGGTGCAATACCATTTCCATTGCTCTTATTGCCGCAAACGCTTCAGCAGTAACCGCTGATGTTGCTCCCTCCTTTCTTTCTGCAAACCAGGCCAAACATATGCCATTAGAGTCTCTTGCAATACCGCCAATACCGAATGTATTTCTTGAGGTGGAGAAGCTTGCATCGAAGTTAATCTTAACATATTGGCTTGGTGGAGCAGACCAACTCGTCCCGCTTCTATCAACAAACTGTGTAGGAGCCATTGAAATCGAAAAAGAATCATATCTTTTGAAATAGTCGCTTGCAAATTCCACTAATTCAAGGGCCGGTTTCGTTTCTTTTCCCCAAGTTATTTGGTTACGGTTCCACCAAATGCTCCAGCATCCTATGACAAACAAAGCTAACTCACTTTGGTCTGTCTTTGCTTTTATCCCCTCGAGCCAGCAACAAGCATTTCTTTCTTCCGTATAATAAGTCATGTATGGGAATCCCGAGAGTGCCCAGAATTGTCTTGCAAAAGGACAATAATAAAGAGTGTGTATCAAGTCTTCTTCCTCATTGTTACAAACTGGGCAGAGTGTATTATCAATCAGAATTCTACGTCTAGCTAAAGCGGTGCGGGTAGGCAGCACATTTTGACAAAGTCTCCACAAGAAAACCTTTACTTTTGGCGGTAATCGTAGCCTCCAAATCCATCTCCAGTCTTTTGGAACCGCTGTACTTGTAGAGCTCTGTTCATTCAATTCAATTGCTAAATGGTACGCACTACGCACCGAAAAGTCTCCATTATTTGTGTAGTGCCATACACGTGAGTCCTGATTTAGTTGACTGCCTAAAGGAATAGAAAAAATGTAGTTCGTTTCCTCCGGCCAGAATATCGTACAAACCAGCTCCTTATTCCAACATCGTAAAATTGGATCAATAAGTGCTGAAACCTTGGCATCTTGGGGCAGCACACTAATAGGGGAAGAGATCTTGAAAGTACGCGGTCTAGGTATCCACGGATCCTTCCAAATGTTGATGTTATTGCCATTACCTACTCGCCAACGCAAACCCGCTTTGATCAGGTCTTTAGAGCCCCAAATACTACGCCATGTTAATGAAGGGCGGGAGCCTAATTGAGACTCTAAGAAATCATTATTTGGGAAATATCTTGCTCTCAATAATCTGCTCAACAAATTTTCCGGCATACATATGATCCTCCACGCTTGCTTTGCGAGTAATGCTCTATTGAAAGCCTCCAAATCCCGAAATCCCATTCCTCCTATTCTCTTCCCTTTGCATAGCGTCTTCCAATTAACCCAATGTGTCTTATTTGTGCCCTTGTCATTCCACCAAAACCCTGAAATCATTGATTGAAGTTCTTGGATAAGAGTTTTAGGCAGTTTGAAACAGCTCATGAGGTACGATGGGATCGCTTGTATGACTGCTTTGATGAGCACTTCTTTTCCGGCCCTAGAAAGGAGTTTTTCATTCCAACCTTGAATTATGGTCCAAAATCTTTCACGTATAAAATCAAACACCTCTTTTCTTGATCTCCCGATTGCAAGAGGTAACCCCAAGTATTTTTCATGTCTATCCACAACTCTGATTGGTAGTATTGCTCGTATACCCTCCACATCTATTCCGTGTGTGCTTCTACTAAAAACCATGCTTGATTTCTGGAAATTTATGTCCTGACCCGATGCTCGACCATATGTGTCAAGAATCTCTCTTATACGTGTTGCTTCCAACCTATTTGCCCGACATAGTATGAGAGTGTCATCAGCGAATAGGAGGTGAGAAACAATGGGGGCACCTGTGCAAATTTGTACTCCATGAATACTGCCGCGTTCCTCTTCCCTAATAATTAGCGAGCTAAGAGCTTCTGCGCAAAACAAGAACAAATAGGGTGACAAGGGGTCTCCTTGACGGATACCCCTTTCAGGCAAAATATTTCCAATCTGATCCCCATTAAGAATGCAAGAGTAAGACAATTAAAATAAAATAAACAATCCAATTCAATGGGACAGGGTAGAGTCATTGGGCGATCGTGTGGTGTTCTTGGGAAGAAATGAATCTTTCTGGGTCTTTGCATATGATTCTGATTTTGATGTTGATGATCTGCTCATGCCTAACTCCATTTATTTTACTGACTTTGCTGATCATTATGTGACTTGTTAGTGAAAATGGAGACATGGACTACCTCAAACACGACCCTCAAGAAAATTTGTTCTATAAATTACTCTTGTAAAGTGCAGTTGTTATATACTTGAAATAAAGATTTCGATATATAGACTTAAGATCTATAATATGACCATTTGAATCTCCAAGGAAGATATGTGAAGCGTTTTTTATTGATTATATCGATAATTTTAAAGAGTATGAAATTTCGATTAGAAATTGACTGCCTCAACAATCCATACTTATTCGAGGCGGAGTACATTCTTTTAGTGATTTGGTACTATTGCAACCATGTCGACAAGGATGACAAACTTATCTGTGAGTTTGGCCTAACGATTCAAAAAGCAATTATAGGAGAATTAATTTTACTAAAATTGATTATGGTAATAATTGATTATGATAAAAATTAATTATAGAATAATTGCTTTTGTATAATTGCTTTTCTAAAAGTAACACTTTAGTTGCTTCTAAAATAAGTTGATTTTTTGCTTCTCGAGATCTCAAAAGTGATTATGATATTGGGGGCCAAACACCATGAAAATCACGATTGAACATAAGTAATTTTTATAATCAGGGTCAAACACTTCAAAAATCACAATAGAGATGTGAAAGTGATTTTAAGAGTTTCAATCGCTGGGCAAACTCACTCTAACTCATGGATCAAAATTTTCATCTTTTCCATCGAAAATATAGAAAAGTTTTCGTTTTTGAATCAGGCGAAACGAAAACAAGATGTAATTCCGAAACTATTTATTTGACTTAAACTCTGTTATTTTCCTAAATTTAGTAACGCTTTTTATAATTTTTCTTTAATGTTTCCGAAACATTTCCAAATAATCTCGAAAAGTTTTCAATATTTGACTGATCGAAACATACATTTGAAACGAAATTTTGATCCATGCTTTAACTACAGCTCAAACTTAACGTGATCAAGCTAAATCAATTGTTCATATACATACAAATGGACTGTAATTTTTATCAAGTTAGGTAGTTCTCAAATAATGCGTTACACTTAAATTTATTTGCACGTGCGAGTATCGTGTACCGCGATTGCTTGTTGTTAGAAAATATATCACGATTAATTTTATTTTAGTTGGTTTCTAATTCCCATTCAAACTCCTAAAGCTACAATCTCTAACTTCTCCTCTTTTCTCTCATTTGATTAAAAGCTGCCTTCTCATTTTCCTTTCAACTCACGTTTACTTTTTAAATGCAAAATTGTAAAATTTGTCCCAAAGATTTTGGTTTTCATCTCAAGCTATATCATCTTGTCGAGTTCCATCTCATGCACTCGCATAGACACTATTTTTAAAACTGGACCGGACCGGCCGATTGGACCTGTTCAACCGCTAATCGGTCCCCAATCCGATCCGGTTTACCCCTAAAAATCAGTTCTCAAATTGACCAGTTTGAACCGGTAAAACTTGCTCCAACACCGGTAAAACCAGTAAACCAGTGGTTCACTTAAATATTTTTTTTTTTTAAATTTAGAGATTTTTTGTTATTATTATTTATTTGAATTTTTTTTTTAATATTTAATAGGATAACATTTATATACTTTAATTGGAATAACATTCATTATTTTAGTGTTTTAACAATTAATGAGGAACAATCAATGCAATATTACATTTTTTTTTCATATAAAGAAATACATAACTACTTTCTCATCATTGTGAATAATATTATTTTGTCTATGAAATTATGCAAATCAATACCATATTAATATCAACTTATAACAATAGAACCCAAATTAACAATCCAAAACATTGAAAATGAGATGAGCTTTTAATTTTGTTGTCTTGTTTTGAATGTATGTATCTTTGAGGGATACTTGAGATTTATATTTTTGACATTAATCTTAATTTTTAAGACATTTTGATTATTTGCATGAAACCAAAAAAAATTATATTGACAAAGAATGATAATTTTTTTGAATTATAATTGTATTTTAGATAATCTAAAAATATATATATATTAGATAATCTAAATATATATATATATATATATATATATATATATATATATATATATATATATATATATATATATTACATAATAATAAAGTCACACCGGATATACCGATCGAACCAGTGGTCGACCCGATCTAACCAATCGAACCAGTAATCAGTAGGGCTCCCTTGTTCAATGACCGGTCCGATTTTAAAAACACTGCGCATAGATCCAAACTAAAAGGACAATAAAATTAATCTCAAAGAACAAGCATTTCAAATATTATTAAGCATAGTACAATAACTGATTATTAAGCCAGCGAAGTAGCATTGGTATGCGATCGATCCAGACGGGACGAGGCCTTAGGGCATCTCCTATGTAAAGAGGGGAAGATGGATTTGGGGGTTTTTGGATTTAGGGGGGGAAAAAATGAGAAAAAATGTATTCTCCCCTTCCAATCCCTTCTCACCGCTTGAAGCGGTGAGCTGCTGGGCTGGCCCAGCCCAACTTTTTTATTTTTTATTTTTTTCTTTTTTAAATAAAAACTCTTTTAATTTTAAAAAAAAATTCTTTAAAATACCTTATTAAATAAAATGTAATTCTTATTTAATCTTAATTTTATTTAATTTGTGTACTATTTTTAAAAAGTTAATTTTAGTATAAAAATGTAACATTTATTTAATAAAATCAAATTTAATGTAATTATTAAGTTGGAAAATTTAATGTCAATCAAGTATTTAATTGTTGTATTATTGTGCACCAATTTTAAAATTCCTTTAAAAGTTAATTATTAGAAACTCAAATTTAATTTAATTAATAAAAATGAAACCTTAAACGAACTTTTTTTTTTATAATAAACCTTAAAAGAACTTAATGAACATTACATATGACTCGTTAAATAAAAAACGACATAACCCTAACAATTAGACATCTAAAATAAATACGATTACATATGATCGTCATTTGGACCGTGTATCGCCCACACATGTTCAACTAAGTCCTTTTGAAGTTGACGGTTGACCTCTACTGAGCGTATTTGTTGATGACGTAACAAATATTCTTCTACGGATATCGAACCGGAGCGAGGCAAGCCAAATTATTGGTTGTCAACTATTTAATTATTGTATTGTTGTGTTTTTTTTTTTTAAAAAAAAATATTGGTTGTTATTGTTATTATTATTGTCAATCTTAAATTATATCTTATTGTTATTAATTATTTATTTATTTCACATACGAGTTAATTTTTATTATTATTATTAGTATTGCTATTATTATTATTATTATTATTATTATTAAGTGAGAGTGGGGGAAATTGAGAATTTTAATTAAATGAAATTGATAGATTGATACATTTTAGATGACTTATGAAAATGAAAGGGGAAGCTGGACTTGGGCTGAGGCCTGAGGGATACATAGGAGATGGCCTTAGCTTCATGCCGTCACTGCACGGATAATGTACGATCATTAAAGTCGTAAATTCCCTAATCATCCGCGGAATAACATCCCTGACCCAACGAAGGTCCAGCAAAATAAATGGAGTTGGGCTTGAGTACATCATCAGGATAATCAGATGCAGAGAGAGAGAGAGATTCATTTCTTCCCAAGAACACCACGCGATGGCCCAATGACTCTACCGGTTCCCACGAATCTTTTGCACCATTTAGTTTATAAACATCAAATCTATGAGTTATCCAACGATTTATACGAAATTCATAATTGTTGGGTTTTTCGTAAAATTTCCCATCCCTGTCAATACGAGTACAATAATACCAAATCACCAAAAGAATATTCCCAATAAGATGTACCAATGGATGGTTAATTTAGTAGAAGACTAGTCACTGTATACAAAGTAGAGAACCTAAGTTTAAATCCCTACTGTGAGAGGTTACCATATAATATGCGTCTCGAAAATGATTAAACTTTTGTGGAAAAAAAAACATTATAACCTGTCAAATTTCAAAGTTAACATGGGATTAATGTCAAATATGTAGATGGACATGGGTGTTTTTGCATTCTTTGGTGGGGGGTATAATTATAAATTTAACTTGAGAGGGGTTATTTTGTTAATAAAAATTTGCAATGGAGGGTTCTTTGTAATAAAAATTACACAAGGATTTTTTTTATAATTAGATTGTATTTTTGCATTTCACTCGTTAATTCTGGATAAATGTGAGACACTCTCTTATGTTATGTGAAACTTGCATAAAATTATATTGTGAAATTTTTATTGCATAAAATCCTTGTGTGTTACTATTAAATATTCGGCACGAAATCCCTTGTTAAGGATTGGAAAATTTGAATAAATCATTTTTAAAATATTTTTGATTGGTCTCTACAACTTCACAAATGTATTTCAAAAATGATTTCTTCAAATATGTCAATTCGAAACGAGCAATTTTGTGTAGATGGACGGTTGGTTCCATGCCGAATATTTAATAATACATGGGGCTTCTACACAATAAAATTTCACATACTAATATCATGTAAGTTAAGCATAACACATAAGAATATCTTGCATTTTAGCCATGTTAATTTACAAAGCTTGGGGAAATTGAGAGAGTAGAAATTCATCTTATTTCTTTTCTTACAAAATGCTTGAGCAAATACAGTTGGGAAAATTGCTCAAATTACCTCAGAAGTTTAGTGTAATTACATAAATCACCTTCCATGTCTGGGAAATTACTCAAACTACCCATGAGGTATTGAATTCATTATACTTACCCCTTTATAACTGCAAAATTACATAAATTACTATCTCGCATAATATTGCCTTGTGTTATTCGAAACCTGCAAAAAATTACCCTGTGAATTTTTTTTGGCACCAAACTTCCTTGTACTTTCAAACACCCTGCATAAAACACCTAATCTCTGTTAGTTACTAACATCGTCAATTTTTTTATTGAATTGCCTAAATTACCCCCATATATAATTAAAATACAAGGGTCTTTTGTGTAAATGTTCAAAAGTACAAGGGAGTTTTGTTATGAAAAAATATGCAAAAAACAACAAAGCGTTAAAAAATGGACAGAAGGAGACGGATTAAGTGTTTTATACAGGTTTTTGAAAGTACAAGAGAGTTTGGTGCAGAAAAAATTTCACAGGGTAGTTTGGTGCAGGTTTTTCATAACACAAGGTAGTATCGTGCAATTTTTCCCACATTTTAGGGAATATTCCATGAAATATTCCCTAATTTCTAATTTAATTTGCCCCTAGTGGATAATTTCAAAATATCATACATACCTTATTGGATTTCAATTTTCATTATGACCCTTAATAATTCAATTATCAACACTATAAATGAAATTGAAATGTGAAACAAAACATACTACCTTTAACTATGCATTTTTTTTACACAACAATGACAAAAAATCTATTGATTTTCCTCTTTACAACAACTTAGTTGTTCATCATTTGCTGAAAAAAAATGCAATTGATTTTTTTACTGGCAAACGTGAAGTTCTTATTTATGGTTAACAATGTCCCCCAAATTCTCCATCAATGAAAGTGCATTGTGCATCGAACGACAATGACGTTTATAATTCAAATTGAACAGTTACATGTTATAGAAGTTATTGGGTTGTGAAAGATAGTGGCATTTACTTGTACTGCGACTACTTAACAAATGGCCCGGTTTCAAATCATATTCGGACTATGAGAAACAATATTGAATGAAGTTTATATTTTATTGATTGATTTTCTTGTGTGATGTTGAGTTAAGTCACTTGATTTTTCTTTATACATGTTTATTGTAGTTATTCTCTTTACTTTATTTCTATTAGTAAAAAGATTATATTATTCTAAATAGTAGGGTTGAAAATCAAACCAAGCTACTCGATAGCTCGTTTGAGCTCGGTTCGTCACACTAATCAAACAAGCTTGAACATCTTTTTTGTTCGATAATTTTTGAAGCTCGGCTCGAGCTCGACTCGATAAGCTAAAAATTGAAAAATTACATGTAAAATATCAAGCTACTCGATACTTGGCTCGAGCTCGTTCGATAAAAGCTCGTTTGAGCTCGGCTCGATTGAAAATCAAACCAAGCTCAAACACAAAATTTCAAGCTCGATAAAAATTAAACCAAGCTTGAACAGTGTGTCGTTCGATACTACTCGGCTCGATTACAGCCCTACTAAAGAGTCAAATCAATACAGGCTAATTAGTAGCACCCTCCATATTCTGTTTATTGTGAATTTACCGGCATTTTTCTTATGGGTATAACGAAATTCACTACCAAGTTATACAGCATGAATTTAAATAAATCTGGCTTCCCAAATAACAAATATAATTAGTTTAAAAAAAAATTGCACATTACTAAATTATAAATACTTAATATAAGTCAGTCAAAATATACGGAAAGCAGTATTAATAACTGGGAAAATTAAACACACCAATAATGTCTAAGGATTTCACATTTAATAACACCAAAAAAACAATGAATTAAGAATTAAGCCTAAGAATTAAATTAAAAAAGCAGCAATAAGACTTCATACATATCAAACTTGGAATATTACCATGTTGATTATTTATTATGTTCATAGACAATAGCTTCTTCATATTTTATGCATCCCTCTTCTTTGTTTCTTTTCCCTTTTGAAGTCACATAGAGCGCATAACACAGATCGATCAGAAAGATAAGAAGGCATCGTGGTGTTGTCGTTCGCCTTCTTCACCATCCCATGTCGCCCACCGCCCTGAACCCAATCAACTTTAGCTTCTTAATAATGACAAATGATGTCTAACTTGAAATAATAGTAAGTCAGATTAGATTAGATTTTCATTAAACGTGTTTGGTTGAAAACTTACTCTTAACCTATTGAGCCCAAAAACCAATTTGAATTGATCAATGCAAAAGCAAATTGAATAAGGTAATGGAGAAAGACTTAATAAGTTTTCATGACAAAAATAAAATGAGTAGTGATTATTTGACCTTTGAAGTAGCATTGGTGCGATCGATCCAGATGGGACGAGGCCTTAGCTTCGTCCTGAAATCGCACGGATAATGACAAGTCACCGTACGATCATTTAAGTTGTAGATTCCCCAATCATGTGCCGAATACACTCCCTGACCCCACGAAGGTCCAGCATAATAAATGGAGTTAGGTTTGAGTACATCATCGGGATAATCAGACGCAGAAAGAGAGAAAGACTCATTTTTTCCTAAGAACACCACGCGATCGCCCAATGACTCCATTGGATCCCACGAATCCTTTGCATCATTTAGTTTATAAATATCAAATCTATGAGTTATATCATCGACTGATTCAGATCTGTACACAAATTTCCCATCCATATTGATATTATTACAATAATACCAAATCACCAAAAGAATGTCCCCCGACGACTCCACCAGGTATGAATCCTGGGTGCATTGGTCCCTTATCCAAACTTCATACTCATTACCCACGAAAACATCGGAATACCAAGTAAAGTTCGGCTTGTATACCTCTTGTTTGGGTTTCAAATAGTCATTCAAATCCCATGTCTCGATATTGCAGTTTTCGTCCAATATATAGAACAAATTCTCCTTAGAAAAATAGCATATATCACATATCGGCTCCTTGAGAGTAGTGGTCAAGTTAGTCCATGACTCCATTTTCAAGGCGGGCTTACAAAAGGCGAGATTGTTGTTATCCCAATACTGAATAACCAGAACAACACATTCTTTGGAATTTGGAGGGCCCGACATGTCAAATTTCTCGATAACTCGAGAATTCATCTCTTCGGGCTCCCAATCCTTGTTTTCGTTTGCTAATAACCGCCAACGCTCGTTTTTATTCTCCGGGCGACAACCGCTGGCGGCGTTTATAGTAGATAGAGTTGTAACTGGAGGGAGTGGAACCGTAGGGGGATTCCGGAGCAATGGATTTGTGAGAAGGAGGGTGCAATCCAGTGGATCGCAGTATAAAAGCCAACCTCTTGAAGAACCAATGCAGAACGCGTCGTGGTGTATTGGAATTTTGCTCCTGGATTTGTTGTGGAGACTGAATGTTTTTTTGTCCGAAAGTCGGTAAAAGGAATAGTCTCTTGTACGAGCCTCAAAGTCGGAAGTACAGCTGCACGCCTCCAGGTGCGAAGGTATCATCAGCCATGGAGAAGATTTACACACGGCGGTGGAGAGGTGGCGGCGGTGGGGGAGGAGCGGAGGGGACGACGTCATTGTTAAACCCCTAGATGCTGCCATTATAAGTCGTTTGTAATACCCCATGAGAAAAGTTTTGTATTGGATTGGTGAAATGAGTGCCGCTTTTTTTATTTCAATGAAGATTTTGTTACATTACTTTTTTTTTTTTTTGATAATTTTGTTACATTACTTGTCCATCAAGAAAAAGATGTTAAAATTAGGGTTGTCAATTCTAATTAGAATCGATTTATTAGGATTTTAATCCAATTAGAAACATCGATGGTACTGTTCCGAGAATAAGTATTCGTAATTACGTGGAGCGAATATGACTTCGTTATAAATCTATATCCGACAATAAACAAATAAAATTAATGTTTAATTAAAATAAGTAACAATATTAATATTTTATTATTAGTTTAAAATGATACTAATTAATAATTCATTTATAATTACATATTTGTGCATATTTTCAGTAAAAAAATGAATAATAGTTAAAAAAATTGAACAGGTTAGATAATTAAATAAAACTGTAAAATTAACAAATTTGTTTAGTTTGTAAATTTTGAAAATGATGATTTTATTGTATCTGAAAAGATAAGATATTCCATTGAATCAGAACAAGATCCGGTGGATTCGAGAAATTTATATTCTGGTGAGATCTAGACCTGACCCGACCCGAATTCAACCCAATGACAGCCCTAGTTGAAATTATAATCAAATATTAAAAAAAATGTAACAAATTTGAAAAATCAAATCTACCTATATGTATATCTGAAAGCGGTCTTTTGACCAATCTACTTAGAGTGAATTTGGCCCAGCGATTGGAGCTCTTAAAATCACTTTTACAACTTTATTGTGATTTTTGAAGTGTTTGACACCGATTATAAAAATTACTTCTGTTCAATCGTGATTTTCATGGTGTTTGGCCCCCAAGATCATAATCACTTTTGGGATCCTCAGAAGCAAAAAAATCAACTTATTTTAAAAGCAACAGGGTGAGTTTGGCCCAGCGATTCAAAAAGTAATTATAGGAGAATTAATTTTACTAAAATTGATTTTGGTAATAATTGATTATAATAAAAATTAATTATAGAATAATTGTTTTTGTATAATATCTTTTGCAAAAGTAACACTTTAGTAACTTCTAAAATAAGTTTATTTTTTGCTTCTCGAGATCCCAAAAGTGAATATGATCTTGGGGGCCAAACACTAGGAAAATCACGATTGAGCAGAAGTAATTTTTATAATCGGGGCCAAACACTTCAAAAATCACAATTGAGATCTATAAGTGATTTTAAGAGCTCCAACCGCTGGGCCAAACTCACCCTAAAGTGTTACTTTTACAAAAATTATTATACAAAAGCAATTATTTTATAATTAATTATTATCATAATCAATTATTACCAAAATTAATTTTAGTAGAATTAATTATCCTATAATTGCTTTTCGAATCGCTAGACCAAACTCACCCTTACTTTGATCAAAATCCTATTTTAGGATTTTGATTTTCTTCAATTTTGATTACTTATCGTGATTCTTTAAGGAAGGTAGCTAATTGTCAAAAAGAGGCTCACACTATTGAATTGGTGCATTGAAGTATTGAATTGAATTGATTTAATTTTCATTGCTAATTACTTAATTGGACAACTTATGATTTTTTTTATTAATTTAACACAGGTGTCCAAGCTTACACTAGACTAATCCTGACCCTCAGAACCCTGAAGAATGTAAATCGCAGGATGTACCTCCAACAAGCCTCGGGATCCCACAATACTGCTATAGACTCTGCACTTATGATTATTAAGCAGTTACTTGTGCATTTTGATTGGATATCAAATAGAGAAATTGTGTCAAAAACTCCATATACCACCTCCTATTCCTCAATTCACAAATTGCAAATAAAATAACTTTATCACTTCAACTAGAACTCAAACGCGTGATCATATATATCAATTGTTCATGTGCATACAAATGGATTGTAATTTTTATTTAGCTAGGTAGTTCTCAAATGTGTTACAATTAAATTTATTTGTACGTGCGAGTATCGTGTGCGGCGATTGGTGGTTGTTAGAAAAGATATCACTACTAGTTTTATTTTAGTTGATTTCTAATTCCCATTCAAACTCCTAAAGCCACAATCTCTTATTTGATTAAAAGCTGACTTTGCCTCCAGGCATATCTCCAACTGGCAGACAACAATTCATAAGGCTTGCTCCAGCGGCAAGGGTCGGGGTTCGAATCCCATTTGGAACTTGGACGGAAGCATTTTCATGAGTTATCTAAGGGAGATATGTGGTGAAGATCCCTTTGTGCGCAGAGTGTACATCAGTATGGTGGGATCCCGAGGCTTGGTGGAGGCACATCGTGCGATTTACATCCTTCAGGGTTCTGAGGGTCCAGGATTAGTCTAGTGTAAGCTTGGACATTTGGGTTATCAAAAAAAAAAAAAAAAAAAAAAGGCTGCCTTCTCATTTTCCTCTTAACTTATGTTTCCTTTTTTAATGCAAAATTGTAAAATTTGTCCCAAAGATTTTGATTGTCATCTCAAGCTATATCATCTTGTCGAGTTCCATCTCATCTCATGCACTCGCATAGATCCAAATTAAAGGGACAATAAAATTAATCTCAAAGAACAAACATTTCAAATTTTATTAATGGAATAAAAGGGGCATGTCTAGTAGCAGACTAATAAGAAACATAGTCCCATAATTAAGCATAGTACAAGAACAAATTATCAAACCTTTGCAGTAGCATTAGTACTGCGATCGACCCAGACAGGACGAGGCCTTAGCTTCATGCCGTCACTGCACGGATAATGACAAGTCACAGTACGATCATTAAAGTCGTAAATTCCCCAATCATCCGCGGAATAACATCCCTGGCCCAACGAAGGTCCAGCAAAATAAATGGAGTTGGGCTTGAGTACATCATCAGGATAATCAGATGCAGAGAGAGAGAAAGATTCATTTCTTCCCAAAAACACCACGCGATCGCCCAATGACTCTACCGGTTCCCACGAATCTTTTGCACCATTTAGTTTATAAACATCAAATCTATGAGTTATCCAACGATTTATACGAAATTGATAATTGTTGGGTTTTTCATAAAATTTCCCATCCTTATCAATACGAGTACAATAATACCAAATCACCAAAAGAATATTCCCAGACGACTCCACCAAATATGGATCGTTATTGCATTGGTCCCTTATCCAAACTTCGTGCTCATTGTCCACGAAAACATCCGAATAAGGAGTGAAATTTGGCTCATATACCGCTTGTTTAGGTTTCAAATGGTCGCGTAAATCCCATGTCTCGATTTTGTCACAATCATAGTTCAATGTATAGAACAAATTCTCCTTAGAAAAGTAGCATATATCACATATGTCCTCGAGAGTAGGGGTCAAGTTAGTCCATGACTCCATAATCAACGCGGGCTTACAAAACGCGAGTTTGTTATTGTCCAAATGTTGCATAACCATAATTACACATTCTTTTGAGTCTAGAGAACCCGAAGAAATGTCAAAGTTCTCGATAACTTGAGAATTCATCTCTTCGGGCTGCTCATAATATTTTCCGTTTGCGCCTAATAACCGCCAGCGTTCGCTTTTATTCTCCGGGCGACAACTAGGGACAGCGTTTATGGTAGAGAGAGTTGTAACTGGAGGGAGTGGAACCGTAGGGGGATAGTTGAGCAATGGATTTGTGAGGAGGAGGGTGCAATCCAGTGGATCGCAGTATAAAAGCCAACCTTTTGAAGAACCAATGCAAAACGCGTCGTGGTGTATTGGTTTTTTGCCTTTGGATTTGTTGTGTAGACGGACTGTTTGTTTGTCCGAAAGTCGGTAAAAGGAATATTCTGTTTCACGAACATCCGTGTTGGACAAAGCGGGGTCCACCTCCATGTAAGAAGGTATCATCAGCCATGGAGAAGATTTACACACGGCAGTAGAGAGGAGGCGGCGGCGGTGGTGGAGAAGCGGAGGGGATGCCATTGTAAAACCCCTAGAAGCTGCCATGAAAAGTTGTTTGGAATACCCCATTATAAGAAAAGTTTGAAGTTTGTGTAGCTGCATGACTGTTGCAATTTTTGAAGATCTTTAATTTGTTGATTTATATTTCATGATTTTGTTTCGTTTCTTGTGAATCAAGGAAAAGATGTCGCAAACCCATTAAGGAAATTATATAGATTATTAGCAGGAATCAATACATATTTTCAGTAGTGTTATTTAAATACATTGATTGATATATCTTTTTTAGGAAATAACAGTGAATGATAATTACATTAATAAATAAATTATAAAAGTCAACAATTAAAATTTTCATCCTTTCAGTCGAAAACATTGAAAACTTTTCATTTTTGAAACAACGAAATAAAAGTATAATTTCGGAACTATTAGTTTGCCTTCGAATTCTCTTATTTTCTTAATTTAGTAAAAAAAATCATAATTTTTTCTAGTGTTTACCCATTTTTAACTAACTCAAGCTTACACTCGAAACAAAATTTTGATACATGTATAGAATCAATCCTTTCTATACCAAAAAGAAAAATTCCAGCTAAATTACACTAATCGTTTCCCAGGTTTAGAGTTGTTTACGCATTTGTCTTTTATAAATAAAGTGTTACATTTTTTTCCCTCTTACAAAATATGTGTTACACAGATCAATTTTCAAGCAAATTTCTGGCAAGTAAATGCAGTGTTTTGCTGGAAAATTGGTATAATTTTGCCGAAAATTGGCCTAAAAGTTATCGGAGTAACACATTTTGTAAGAGTGACGAAAGTGTAACACTTTATTTATGAGGGACGTAAGCGTAAACAACTTTAAACCTGAGGGGCGATTAGTGTGTTTTAGCTAAGAAATTCCTTTTAAAAAAATATATATAAAACAATATTACGGATAAATGCATGCATAGTTAATTAGGCTATTAAGACTACTCAAATTATGTTAAGATAACTTCTTAAGTTGTGGAGTTGAGTTACTTCATAAATTAGAAGTCATTAATTATCAAATGTGCTAAACAATAGGACTTATTTATACAATTAAAAAATCGCCAGCTTGTGAAAGAAATTAGCTCTCACAAAGTAACAAACTCATGTTCAAATCCCAGATGTGAGAGGTATTTATATGATATTTCCAACGCGCTTCGAAACGAGTAAATCAAGTCTAAGACCTAAATACCTTTAAAAAAACTTTAAAAAAATTAAGTCAAACCTATGAGATGAATATCTTTTGAAGACCAAGAAAACATACTAAGAGAAAAGAATAAATAAGCTGGAAAGAGTTCAATTTTTGTGGATAAATCTTGCTGGGATTCTGCTTTGAATTTCTCAGTTAATTACTTAATTTGTTATGTTGAAAATTGGTGTATGATTATTATTGAAAAGTTAAAAAAAGACGGATTTTAGGTGGTGGAAAAGAATTGCTCTGGTCATATCACTTAGTACATGGGTCAGTTTTGTATTCTCAAAAAAAAATATGGATCAGTTTTGTAAATTAAATAAGAAAATAAAAACAAGGGAAAAGTGCACTTTAACCCCCCAAGTTCCATGTTTTGGCACGCTGAAGTTAAATACAAAAAAAAAAGGTACTTCATCCCCTAATACATTGATAAAACACACCTTGAACTGGTTTAGGCCATTTTTACTTACTGAAAACGCACATATTCGCCTCACATGTGCTTATAAGGGTTAAATTAATCAAAACACTTCTTATCTGCTTAAAAATAGTTCACTCGAATTCTGCACCTTCATAACTAAAATCTCTTTCTATTTCACTAAAGGATTTAAAGTAATTCCAAATCCATTTTTCTTTAAGTAATTCAATCAAGCAAAATAAGTACCTTCTTTGAATTTTCTTTTACATGCTTTTGTCCGAGACAACTAAAGGATTTCGATCGGAGAAATAATTTTAAACAGACGATGTTATCTAGCTTGCCTTTCACAACAAACAAATTACGATTACAAATATGACATCCAATCTACAATCCAGTAACTGGATCACAAACACGATAAATAAGTAGTGGCTCTATACTTTGAGTTTATAGGTTAATCTCACTAATGATAAGTCTAACTTACATTCCCCAAATACCACGAGCTGATGCAACTTTATTGCTTGGCCGAGATGTCAATTCATACAATATCCGAGCAAATGTATCAGTGTACCTTGTATCCGAGAAAAGCATCTCTGCAAATGCATTTTCGTATGCAAGAAGTAGGGGCTTGTTTTGTGGCTCCAACACTAGATTCTCCAATATTAATGCTGCTTTCCTACAAACTTCTGGCACTGGATGTGGTGTCTTAATCACCTTTAGTAGCCGATCAACTGCCCTGAAATACATTTTCAGACACGTCTTAGATACAAAACTTTAATTGATGAAAAACCTTGGGATAAGATTTATCGAGTTTTCAGACCATCTTTCACTGGCAAGTTTTAACCGACAGTCCATATTAACTTCAGCAAGGTTGTATAGTGCACCAATAGCTGCTGCTTGAGCATCACCGGCTGGAAAGCTCATGAGATCGACTAATCTCCTATAAATCTGCAGTTTATACCAATATTTTGTCAACAAGTTAGAAAGTTTTTTATCGTAAATAACGCTTAGAACTCATTTGTAGATATTAATATTTGAGATTATGTCTTTTATCAACCTATTGTTTGAAAGCATTGATAAATAAAATGGATTGACCAGTAAACCAGTATTAACTAGCAACCTTAGGCACTAACTTGAAACAATTATCATATATTCAACCTTATCATAATATAATCTCTATGGTTCAATAAGGCAAAGGTCCAACAACCTTAGACTCATTTTTAAAATTTGTTAAATGAGACAAAGAATAGTTCAGATTTATTGCTTGGTATAAAGGGTTGACCCACAAACAACTATTAACCAGCCACATAGGTCCAACAACAAATTCAGGTGGTGGATTTTGCCTCATTCGACAAATTTGTCCCTGTGCCTCATTTTACAAATGTATCTTTATGGTTTAGACTCTCCTACCAAAAAAAATCCAAAAATTGTATTATCTTATCCACAATAATATAAATAATATTTTCACCATTATTGATTGCTAGCAAACATGTTCTTAGATAAAACAATGAGGATAGAGTAGACCTGTGGAGCAAATGGCAGAAGGAAAGGTTCATTGTCAGGATTAAGAATCAAACGGCCAAGTAGTTCAGCAGCTGCACAATGCCAAGCTTTGACAGCAGATCCCAATATTCCCATAATGGCTTGGACTGCACGTTTTTCTCTTTATAAAGGCATAAAACAATGACTCTCAGATTACAATTTGCAGAGATGGAATAAATTAAGAGGTCAAAAATCTTACGTCATTTTGATGTATGAAGGCTTTGATGAGCTAAATATTCGAATGTCAAGTAACGGACCCAAATTCATGATTGTCTCAAGGGCATTTGTGACAAGTTCTTCGTCCTCTGTCACATTCAAGCAATAAACAATGGCGTAACGAAAAACGACACCCAATTCTGGTCATAACCAAAAAACATGAAAACTTCACATGTTCAAAGGTAACATAATAACCTATTTTGATCATTCACTGAAAAGTAGAAATAATGAAATGGTATAATATAATAATATACAAAAGGAGATTTAACAGGATTTGCGGAAAAAAGAAAATTAACCTGTAACATAATCTTCCAAACATTGAAACATTGTTTCCAGACAATGACGATTCTGGCCCATTGCAATTTCATTATCAGGCATAAAAGAAAAGTTCCGGATGATATTTGAAGCAGCAACCGCACACAGTTGCTTTTCTGCTCGCCCTTCCTCATGATCAAGGTTAAAAAGGCCAAATTGCAAAAATAAAAATAAGAAGAAACCGCACACAGTATAAATAAAAAGGCCAACCACACACAGCAGCAACCGCAAACAGTATAAATAAAAATAAATTGCAAAAATTCGAAAGCCCAAATAAAAGTGAATAAGAAGAAGACCCAGAAAAAAGAGAGAAGAGTTTTTCTGGGTCTTTCCTTCGGTGTGTGTTTGAAAATACAAATGTCACTTCCCAAATCCAACACAGTGTCAACAACCATTAAAAATAAAAATCCAACATCAAATATCTAAATCAAATATTACATAAAATAATTGTTCTAACTCATAAAAATAAATCCTACGAATCTTCCACAAAAATCACGGCCAAGGAGCAGGAAGAACAA
Source organism: Penstemon eatonii (assembly GCA_038501285.1). NCBI lineage: Eukaryota > Viridiplantae > Streptophyta > Magnoliopsida > Lamiales > Plantaginaceae > Penstemon > Penstemon eatonii. Next base: position 73,838,593 of record CM076715.1, read on the forward strand.
TAGCTTCATCCACAGTTTCAACATCCGAATTATGACGGATCACGAGTTGTCTGAAATTTTTTTAAAAATTGATCAAAAATGGGAAAAAAAATATTCAAAATAAACACAAAACAACACTAAATACACTTACTCTATAGGGAAGAAATAAACTCTAGTGGTAGGCTGAAAACAAAAAAAAAAACAAAAAAAAAATTAACAAAGGAAAAAAAATTAATAGAATTATATTTAACATTTTTACACTTACCAAAAACCAGCCGATTTGTTTATTACATACACAATATGTAGGAGTAAGTCCACGATTAAGTGAACCCACACGAATAAACCCAGACCTGCAATATAATAAAAATTCATTATGTGACTTGTAATATAGCAAAATCATGTAAAAAAACATAAAAAATTTAAAACTTACATCACTCGACGTATAATCATGAAGTTATTGTTCAAACCCTTTTCATTTGGGTAAGATAAAACATCAAACCCCTTATATTTGTGAAGTCTACTTACTTCTCCGCGACACGTGGCACAAATTATTGTGCCTTCAACAAAATTACCAATAAAATGTCGAGCTAGTGGGGGTTGACCGAGTGGAGGAATCGCTACTTCATTAACGGCCATTGAATAGTTTAAATATGTAGTTTTAAATTGGCTTACTTAACTGTATATAACTGACCAGTGGAAGATAGAATGTTTTTTGAAAGTAAAATTGTTTGCTGCAGTTGTGTTATTAATATTAAACCCGGATTGATTTTGAGACGTTGGATTATATATAATCAATGGTAGAAACTGTGATCCTGATTATATATTTACAACCAATAATATTCAACCAGATTATTGTACCGTTGTCCTGCAATCTCTGATGTTTGAACAGTAATGGCCATATTTGCAGAGGTTGTTAATGAGTTGGTGTCTGCTGTCTCTTATGTTTGAACAGTAAGGATCATATTTGCCGAGGTTATTAAGAGAATCGGCTCTCCCCCCAATCTCTGAAAAAGGGACTTCTCAATTGAATAATACAGAGAAGTCCTCCTTTTTGCCGAAAACAGAGAGGTCACGGACCTTAAGTTGAAAACGTACGTACTGCATTAGCTAGGGAGGTTAATTGGATGTGATATAGATATACAATATTCCAATGTTGGCACAATTCTGTGCAAGACAGGTAAGACAATCAATGAAACGCATGACCAATTAACACTACAATCACTCATTTCTCTCATGGGCTGTCTAAAAATAAAATCTATCAAAAATGATTAACGGGTTGGAATTGAATAAAAAAAATTATGGATGAAAATTTATGAAAAATATAGTAAAATCGGTTAAAACGTTTTCAATCGATGAAATTAGTGAAAAAATTTGATTAAATCGGTGAAACTGTTATTTAAATTGATCAAAAACCGCTCAAATCGAAGAAAGTTGATTAAAAATCGATGAATTATGGTTAAAACTAGAAAAGGGTGGAAAATCGATGAATTATGGTTAAAACTAAGTTAAATCGATCGAAAATGCTTTAAATGAACTTAGTTAAAAAGACTTGAAACGTCGGGTTAAAACGACTTAAATTGATGAAATTAGTTGAAATGATGATTGAATTGGCTATGAACAATTTTAAATCAATGAAAATTTTAAAATATTATATCCCCCCCCCCCCCCATTAAATAAAAAAATATTACAATCAACCCTGACGTCATTTTTGTCCATAACTATTTCATGTCATATTTATAAATTTTACAAATAAATCCCTAATGATAGTTACATGTCAAATTAATTTAAAATAAAAGAATTTGATAACTATGTTAATTAATATGAAATCGAGATAGTATTATTATTATTTGTCCTTTTTTTGTACATACTTGTACGACTGGACTGACTTTTGTAAAATAAGAAAATTGCTTTTAAGGGCATGTTTGATATAGATATATAACAGTTTTAGTTTTCAATTAAATTTTGATTTTTCTTTTGTAACATATAAAAAGTAATTTATAATCATAAAGTAAAACAACTGTTGTCTCATATTTCAGAGAGTATTTTTGTGCTCTCTGAAAAATCAAAAAAATAATATTTCTTATTTTAAAATATAAACTTATTTTTTCTCAATTTTCCCAAATAAATCACATTTATTTTACTATCTCTACAAAAAATATACACAAACTCTACATTGATTTGGCATAAGTAACTTAATTCACATAACAAACATGATTTGATATAAAATATTTTATACATTACACTATTTCTCTTCGTTCTATAATAATCTCAATTTATTTCTGGAAGTTCTCACAGAAATGTGAGACAAAAAGGGCAATAATTTTTCAGAAGCTACATATAGTATATATCAATTCTCATTTTAATTTTTTTTATTACAAAGATCAAATACTTAGAATTTCATTAAAATGTATATCATAAAGTTACTATCTCAACAGATGCGTGAATGCATCAAACCTTTATTTGTAAAAAGACAAAAGATATTGGAAATTGTTAAAGATTTTCTTGGATTGACTAACTAGAAAAGGGTGGAAAATCTGTTTTTTTTTAGAAATTTTGAAAATGATGATGTGACCGAGTAAAGAATCTATTGTTAGACTAGAGAAATATAACAAATGGATTTCTAAAGTAGAAATTGTTCTAATTGTACAAAGAATTGTTATATATACTAATTATATATGTTTGGCCGACAAAATTTTCTTCTCCTGAATATTGTGGAAGAATTAAGAATTTACCAGAAAATAAGTTACTCAAATTTTATTAAGAGGGAAAATTACTTTTGACATCGAACTTTAGTCCAAAAAACATATTTAATATCAAACATTTTGAAAAAATATATTTCATATTATGATTCATATCCTCTTGAAACATCTAAATTTTCGGACGGAATACAACACATACATGTTAAATTAACAATGATGGATCTTCAAATACCGTGCATGTTTTCCCCCCATTGTCAACTTAACGGGCACGTGGCGTATGCTGAATTTTATCAAAAAATTAACGGCAAAACTAAATGTGTCAAGAGGGTGTGAATCATGTTATGAACTGTATTTTTTCAAAAAGTTTGATATCAAATATATTTTTTGACTAAAATATAGTATCAAAAGTATTTTTTCCTCTTTATATAAGTGTATAATAATTTTCATTTTTTTTTATAATTGACACTACATTGATAAGATGGACGAATGTGATACACTACATCGAAAAGGGACGAATCAACTACCAAAATTTTAAGAGGGACGAATGTGTCACACTATATTATTAAGAGGGTCTAATGTGAGACACTACATTGATAAGAGAGACGCATCTGCTACGAAAAATTTAAAATGGACGAAAGTGATAAAGTCAAGAAATAAGAGAGACAAAAAGTGCGATTCATACTTTAGTCTACTAAATTCAAGGGTATTTCATATTTTTTCCTAGAACTTTGACATAATTGATGTAATCCGGATCGAATTTACAATTTAATTATCCTATAATGTTATAGAGTTAACAGCACTTTTCGTCCTCCTCATGAGTCTACTTTTTCACATTTGTCCCTCTTAACTTTTTTATAGTAGATTTGTCCCTATTATCCATGAAGTGTAACACATTTGTCCCTCTTAAATTTTTCGTATTAGATGCATCCCTCTTATCAATGTAGTGTGACACATTCGTCACTCTTAAATCCAAAATACATCAATTTTCGTCCATTTTAAGATGTTTTAAGATGAACGAATGTATCATACTACATTGAAGAAAGAGACTCATCTGATTCGACAAATTTAAGAGAAACGAATGTGTTACACTACATTGACAAGAGGGACAAATCTGCTATTAAAAATTTAAGAGAGACAAATTCACAAAAGTTACTCCATCTGTCCCAAATTATTTATCATTTTACATATTTTCTCACATATTAAGGTGCCTACTAAATAGTCTCAGTTTTATGGAAAAAATAAATTATACAACTAAAATACTATTATTCTTTATTTGTCTCATCATTAGCTAAAACTCTCTCTTTTACTTTTTCTCTTACATATCTAAAATATATAATCAATAATGTATTGAAATCATAAAGTCACAAATAAATCAAAACTAATTTTTTTCTCTAAAATGACAAATAATTTAGGACAGAAAAAGTAATTCATAAGAAAAACGAAAAGTGCGATTTAGTCAATTTTATAAGAGACTATAACTTACTAATATACTACTACTTCGAGAACAAATTTAGGTTCTCGAACTGACATTATTAATGCTAGACGACGAAAATATTAATTATTGATTGAAAAAGAAAAATTAAAGAGGTTCGACGGAGAAGTTTTAATTTAAGGCTGGCGATATTGCCAGAGCAAAAATTGTTGCTGCCAAAGCAATATTTCTTAATTTCCTATTATGTCCCTCCTAGTAAAAATCACAACACTTTAATTTATCTCTCCTATATTACTTCTTTTTAAAATTGACAACTTAATCTTCTCTCTCCTATTAATGTATTAAAAAATTTTGTTTTCTTTTTCACATGAAACTTTGATAATTATATAATATATATAGACCAACGGAAAAAATCTATAAATTTTATTTATATTTTCAAAATAAAAAATAAGCTCAAGGTTGAGCAAAAGTAGGTACTTTTAAACCTCTCAAATCACTTTACGGTGATTTGGCTAAAAATCAAGTAAAATGGTTAAAAATCCGTTTTAATGATTTCATTTTAAGAATTTGAGAACTTATTTCGAGCTCAACTCAATAAATTAAAAATAATAATAATATATATGTAAAAATTAAGTTGTACAAGCACGATTCATGTTTAACTCGATTAATACTCATTTGAGCCTACTTCATTTAACTATCAAACATAATTTCGAGCTAAAAAAAAAAAGTCTAACAAATTATTACCAGTGTTTTACCTTTTTTTACTTTACTTTTACACATTTACTCGGGTTTGAATATACTTAAATTAAAAATAAAGTATAAAATAATAATTTCATAATATACTATCATCAGTTTCAATTGTCTTTGGTGTGGTTTTCTTTTCCTTAATTGTTAGCCAAAATTTCTGGACATTCACTACTTGGATAGTTACACAGTAAATGAAAAATGAAACGGCAAGATATTATTATTATTATTATTATTATTATTATTATTATTATTATTGATATCTTATTAAGTAGAAAGGAAAATATGATCCTCATCAGCTTTTTTATGGAGAGTACGAGAAGAAATATAGATGTATTTCTGTGTTTAGAGATTAACAAAAAAGTTAATATTAATAGTGTATTAATAAGAGAGAGAATATTTTAAAAAGAAGTAATATAGGAAAGAGAAATTAAAGTGTTGTGATTTTTACTAGGAGGGACATAATAGGAAATTAAGAAATATTGCTCTGGCAAGGCAATATCGCTAGCCTTAATTTAAATGCCAAGTTTCTAGCCCATTTCAAGGTCAAGGTTTCGTCATAGGGTGACCAGTACAGGTTCAGGTTGGTGCCCAATCAAATTTAAGGTTTCATGAATTTCTAGCTGGAAACTTTGACTATACGTATTGGGAAGGGTAGATCTCTTTCTTTTATGTTAGTAATTTGTATTTCTTTTTTTTTTGGTTTCACGAATTTTTATACTGATTTAATTCTTTTCAAAGCGTATCAAATATATTAAGTGAAAATCTCTTAGAAAATGAATTCAAAGATGAATTTGTTAATAATTAATAGTGACTAGTCATTTTTATTATATCAATTACATATTGGTTGTTAATTTGATATATATATTCCCCCTATTATGAGAAGCAATGTACCTATGTCCCTTATAGTTTTACCCAAAGAGAAGGAAATAGAAGGGGGGAAAAGGAAAATAAATATATAAAGGACAAATATGGAATCAAAAGTATTACAAAACTTAGATGAGAAAAATAAGATAAATTCGGAATATCTAAGGCTATGCTTGATTTTTGAATTTCACCTGAGTACAACATAAGGAAAATGTATTAAATGATAAAACTTAGGAGTATTATTTTGTTGAAAGTCCAATATTTAAGGACCAAAAGTGCTACCTTTGAAAGACAATCACGAGTTTTATAATCTATTCCACTCTCCCTTCTCAAAATTAGGACTCCAGATATGAAAATAAATAAATTAAATAATTCATGTGAAATCTAATTGTGAAAAAAACAACTTAATTACCTCAGAATCAGATTTGTACAAAAGAAACTGCATTAAACAAAATAAAAAACAAGAAACATGGATATGTATGCAGTACAAAACTAAGAGAACTGGCACAACTATGTATTTATTTAAAATGGTCAAACAAGTACAACCCAAATATCAACTATGTAATACAATACTACTATTTATTTTGAATTTGTTACACATTAAAGGTTACCAATACAAGCTAATAGGACCATCACAGATCATTCGAATCCCATTCAGATGGTTTCTCGACTTCACGTAACTGAACTGAATTCTCAAAGCAATGATAAGAAAGGTTTAAAATTATTCTCTTAATTAACTCATATTTTATGTATGGATCAAAACTTTCATACATGTTCACTGAAATAACGAAAATGCTTTTATTTTTTAATCAAACAAAATTACATTGTAGTTTTTATTCAATATTTTTCTTTGATTTACTTATATTTTTAAACATTGTCAAAAAGTCTCTAAATATTATTTGATTGAAACACATAAAAAAATTCGAAATTTTAATGCATGCTTCTACACCCTCCCTTTTCTTTATTTTTTTTGGGTAATACTAATTAAATAGCCATATAATTCCAATTTCTAATCTAATTAGTCGTGTGTCCATTGGTTCTAGCAAACATTGTAGGCCATCTCCAGTGAGTATAGACTCCCCTTCCCCTCAGACTCCCATTTCCCTCATACTCCCCTTCCCCTTGAGACTTCTCTTTTTATAGTCATCTTCAATGATTCAATCTTTCCATTTTATTTTAATTGGATTCTTATAATTAACCACTCTCACTTAATTTATTAACAATAAATAATAATTATACTAATTACTAATTGAACGCTAACAATAATAATAATTAATTTAACATTGACATTAATAATGACATTACAAGTAATAATATAAATTGAGTTTAAGTTTAAGATTTTAAAAAATTATATAAATATTCTTAATTTAACTAAAAGAAAATTAGAAAAAGAAAAAGAAAAGTATGTACAGGGCAACGACAGAGGTGGATGAGGAGGTCTGGCCACCCACCTCCCCACCCCTCCAGGAGGTGGTTATCCACCTCCCAAAGACTCCCCTCTCTCCCACCCCTATCCTCACCAAAGTTCATTTATTAACCCCTTCCCCCATGGATTTCCCCTCCCCCCACCTCAATGGAGATGCCCTTACGCCCCACTTAAACATTCCAACCTGTCAACTAAGCTTGGGTTAAGTGCAGTATTAAAAATTAATATAAACAGCTTGAGCTTCGATAAATGTGCTACAGCTCTTCAATCCACAAGTTTGATGAGTATAAAATTTTATAAACAAATTAAATGATAAAAATAAAATAATTACCACGTCAAAACGTCGTAAAAGTGCTTGGCTGTCAACGCTTATTTGCTTGCCACCGGCTCATATGACGAGGTACCACACCTGTATTTGCATATTTTTAACTAAATTAATTTCCTTTAACTTTTATTTATCAAAAAAAAAATTTCCTTTAACTTTTAGGTATTTATTACATTACTCCACTGTTTCATATTAATTGTCAAGATTTTTATTTTTCATACAAATTAAAAAATCTCATTATTACATATTTTTTTATGTTATAATATATCTAATATGTACTCTTTATAATTATGGTTATTTTTTTAATTTTTTATTAATTAGTGGTGACCATTAAGCTTTTCAATTCTAATGAGAGAAAATGATAAAATTAAAAAAAAAAAAAAAAACTTTGAAAATCCAAACATGTCAATTAAATTAAAACAAAAAACTTTGACAAATGTGTTGATTAATATGATAAGGAGAGAGTATTATTATTATTATTATTTTTATTATTATTATTATTATTATCATTAGTCCTTTTTTTGTACTTGTACGACTGGACTGATACAGATATATCATTATAAGGGCATTTTTGATACAGATATATAACAATTTTAGTTTTCAATTAAATTTTGATTTTTCTTTTGTAACATATAAAAAGTAATTTATAATCATAAAGTAAAACAATTGTTGTCTCATATTTCAGAGAGTATTTTTGTGCTCTCAGAAAAATCAAATAAATAATATTTCTTATTTTAATAAATAAAGTTATTTTTCCTCAATTTTCACAAATAAATTACATTTTATTTTATTATCTAAAAAAAAATATACACAAACTCTACATTGATTTGACATAAGTAACTTAACTCACATAACAAACATGATTTGACATAAAATATTTAATATATTACTCTATTTCTCTTCATTCTATAATAATCTCAATTTATTTCTGGAAGTTCTCATAAAAATGTGAGACAAAAAGGGCAATAATTTTTCAGAAGCTACATATAAAACTATAAATCAATTGTCATTTTAATTTTTTTATTACAAAGATCAAATACTTAGAACTTCATTAAAATTTATATCATTAAGTTACTATCTCAACAGATGCGTGAATGCATCAAACCTTTATTTGTAAAAAGACAAAAGATATGGGAAATTGTTAAAGATTTTCTCGGATTGACTAACTAGAAAAGGGTGGAAAATCCTTTTTTTTTTAGAAATTTTGAAAATGATGATGTGACCGATTAAAGAATCTGTTGTTAGACTAGAGAAATATACAAATGGATTTCTAAATTAGAAATTGTAATTAGTATACATAATTAAACAAAGAATTGTTATTTATACTAATTATATATGTTTGGCCGACAAAATTTTCTTCTCCAGAATATTGTGGAAGAGTTAAGGATTTTGATAAAAACAAAGCTTGAGAATTTACCAGAAAATAAGTTACTCAAATTTTATAAATAGGGAAAAATATTTTTGACATCAAACTTTAGTCCAAAATATATCTTTGATATCGAACTTTTTGAAAAAATATATTTCATATTATGATTCATACCCTCTTGAAACATTTATTTTTCCTGATAAATTTTCGAAATGGAATTCAGCACGTACCTGTTAAATTAATAATGATGGATCTTTAAAACCCGTGCTTGTTTTCCCCCATTGTCAACTTAACGAACACAATGAGCGGCGTGTGCTGAATTCTCTTCGAAAATTGACGGCAAAACTAAATGTGTCAATAGGGTGTTAATCATGGTATAAACTGTATTTTCTCAAAAAGTTCGATAACAAATGTATTTTTTGAACTAAAATTTAGTATCAAGAGTGTTTTTCCTCATTACAGATGCGTTCATATTATCAATATGTATTACATTAGTCCATCTATCAATGTTATGTAATGCATTCGTCCCTCTTGTCAATATACAGTAACACATTCGTCCTTCTTAAATCCAAAATACATCCTAAAATGGAGGCACATATATATTTTTGCGTTTCAAAATTGATCATTTATTGTGTTACCTTGAAAATATATGTCATTTATTGTCTTCATCGTATATTGTTGAGGTAGCATATAAATGGCCAAGTTTGCAAAGCATCCACTTTAGAGGGCCAAAAATAAAAAATTGCCTAAAATGGACAAAAATTAAAGTACAAATGTATTATACTACATTGATAAAAGTGACGAATCAACTATGAAAACTTTAAGAGGGACGAATGTGTCACATTACATTGATAAAAGAGACATATCTGCTACAAAAAATTTAAAATGAACGAAAGTGATAAAGTCAAAATATAAGAGAGACCAAAAGTGCGAGTCATACTTTAGTCTACTAAATTCAAGGGTATTTCATGTTTTTTCAACTTTGACATAATTGATGTAGTTCGGATGGAATTTACAATTTAATTATCCTATAATTTTATAAAGTTAATCACACTCTTCGTCCTCCTCATGAGCCAGCTTTTTTATATTTGTCCCTCTTAATTTTTTTATAATAGATTTGTCTATATTATCAATGTAGTGTAACACATTTGTCCCTTTTAAATTTTTCGTAATAGACCGTCCATATTATTAATACAGTGGAACACATTTGTCTCTTTTAAATTTTTCGTATTAGATGCACCCCTCTCATCAATGTAGTGTAACATATTCGTCACTTTTAAATTCAAAATACATCAATTTTCGTCAATATTAGGATGTTTTAAGACGAACGAATGTATTATACTACATTGATGAGAGAGACTCGTCTGATTCGACAAATTTAGGAGGAATGAATGTGTTACACTATATTGATAAAAGGGATGAATTCACAAAAGTTACTTCATATGTCCTAAATTATTTGTCATTTTACTTGTTTTCTCACATATTAATGTACCTATTCTAAATAGTCTCAGTTTTATGAAAAAATAATTTATATAACTAGAATATTGTTATTTTTTATTTATCTCATCATTAGCTATATTTATAAAATAACTCTCTCTTTTACTTTTCTTTTACATGTCTAAAATATGTAATTAAGCTATATTTATAAAATAACTCTCTTTTACTTTTCTTTTACATGTCTAAAATATGTAATTAATAATGTATTGAAATCCTAAAGTTACAAATAAATTGAAACTAGTTTTTTTTCCTAGAAAATGACAGATAATAAACAGAGGAGTAATCCAAAAGAAATTCATTAATGCTACACGACGAAAATATTAATAATTGATTGAAAAAGGAAAAAGAGGTTGGACGGAGAAATTTTAATTTAAATGCCAAGTTTCTAGCCATTTCAAAGTCAAGGTTTCGTCATAGGGTGACCAGACCAGGTTCAGGTTGGTGCCCAATCAAATTTAAGGTTTCATGAATTTCTAGCTGGAGACTTTTGACTACACGTATTGAGATCTCTTCCTTTTATGTTAGTAATTTGTACTATTTTTTTTTTTTTTTTTTGTTTCACGAATTCTTATACTGATTAATTCTTTTGAAAGCGTATCGAATATATTTTTTCCTTTATAGTTTTACCCAAAGAGAAGGGAAATTGAAGGGGAAGAGAAAAATGAATATATAAAGGATAAATATGGAATCATATTTTGGTGGGAAAATAAAAACAATAAAAATAAAAAGGTTCAATGTTCTTTGATAATATGCAAAAAAAAATCTAGGGGCTGTTTGTTTGGCGTTTCCCAAAAAATTTTCATGTTTGGGATATGCCAAACAAACATGCTTTCTACTTTCTGAAACAAATTTTTCATCTCCCAATTTTCTCAAATTACTTTCTCAAAAGCCAGACAAACTACAATTTTCAAACAACACCTATATAAACTCTACTCTGATTTGATATAATATAAAATAACCTATCTCTTACACCATTTATCTCACATAACAAACATGATTTGACATAAAATCTTACATATTTATACCTACAATCTCACTCTTCCAAAAAAAACCTATACCTACTTTATTTCTCAAACCACTCTCTTAAAATCCAAATAAATAACATTACGCAAATCGAGATTATTTCACAAACACCCACTATTCTCCCAAACTACTTTCCGAAACACCAAACAAACAGGCCCCTAGTGTTTTACTTACGGCCGGGCATTTAAGATTATAAACAGCTTATTATATGTTTTGAAATTAGATTTTAGTATGAAATATAGAGTATAGAAATTAAGTAGGCCTGTCAATAGGTCGGATTCTGGTCGGATCATGCTCGTCCAGATCCGTCTCCATTTATATCGGATAAATCTTGTCGGATTCGACCTAAATCCATATTCGCACCATGATTTTTTAATTTTGGATCTTTATAATCGGATCAGGTCCATCGAATCTCTACTCGGACGATTATCCTAATAAATTGGACTGAATTCAGACGGATCCGGATTGAAGTACCCTATTGAGAGCCCTAAAATTAAGTCCAACAGTATAGCTCTTCTATTCTTTAAATAAAAAGAAAATAAAGCCCAAGACCACATATTGTAAACAGTAAAGCCCAACACAGTAGAAAGCACTTTGAAGCCCAATACAGTCCGTTCAAAATCGACCTAGATAAACTCGGAAGGCTAAGCAGTGTTTTCATGTGGCCTCAATCAATACTTAAAAGTCTCACAAATTTAAATGAAACACTTGTAAATTCATGCAATAATGTTATGCATGATAAAATAAAAATTTCGTATAAAAGCTTCCATCTACTTGGGTAGTATAATATCTTATATTATATATTCGTGTTAAACTTTATTGTTGCAAACGTACTCAGTCGATAAGTATATACATGTTTACATAGGGGCCGTTTGGTAGGGTTGGGATTAAGGTGGATTAGATTGGAGTCGGATTGAAGGTCATATTAAAATCATGTTTGGTAGATTTGATTAAATACTTCAATGTTAATTTTAAATTGATGTAAATTTTATTTTGTGATTTATTTATGTATAATATTTTTCCATTTTCAGATATTTGAAAAGAATTTATGATATTTAATGATATGTTAAAATGAAATATGTAAATTTGAGGTTATTAGTGATATTTACCTAATTCATATTTACCCGAATTAACTAATCCACCCACGCCTGGGTGGATTATAATCTAGTCTTAATACCGGATCGTAAGGATTTAATCCATTTGACTGGTAAGAGAGCAATGCCACCAAACGTTGTATTAACTCATATTAAATCATATAATATGACCTATTACCCCTATTAGGTCCTACCAAGCGGCCCTATATGTTATTATAAATTTGAACACTTATTAGGCATAGAACCAAAAAAAAATTACATTAGATGAGAAAAAGAAAAATTCGGAATATTTAAGGCTATGCTTGATTTTGAATTTCACCAGAGTAAAACATAAGGAAAATGTATTAAATGATAAAACTTAGGAGTATTCTTTTACTGAAAGTCCAATAATCAAATGTAGCCTAAAGAAAGGACCAAAAGTGCTACCGTTGAAAGACAACACGAGTTTTATCTATTCCACTCTCCCTTCTCTATATTAGGACTCCAGATATGAAAATAAATAAATTAAATAATTTCAGAATCAGATTTATACAAAAGAAGCTGCAGTAAACAAAATAAAAAACAAGAAACATGGATATGTATGCAGTATAAAACTAAGAGCACTGGCACAACTATGTATTTATTTAAAATGGGCTTCTCTGTGTCAAACAAATACAACCCAAATATCAACTATGTAATACAATACTACTATTTATTTTGAATTTGTTACACATTAAAGGTTACCAATACAAGCTAATAGGACCATCACAGATCATTCGAGTCCCATTCAGATGGTTTCTCGACTTCACGTAACTGAACTGAATTCTCAAAGCAATGATAGAAACCGTAATGTGGAAACCGCTCGTACCAAGTTTCTTGCGGTTCATGAGTGTCCCAATGCTCCCCACTGCTACTTTTGCCGTACTTGTGGACCCAACCAGATCCATTGTGACCTTCACCCCAAGTTCGGTTCCAACGGTCCCCGTATTTGCCTTGCCACCAAGTCTCCCCTTGCTTTACTCCGTGTCCGTTTGGATCAAAAATTTCGTCCCATTTGTCACCCCATTTGGCCCAGCCATCGCCCTCAAAACGCTCGGCCCATTTGTCGGTGTATTTCGTGCTGCCCCCTTGTCCGTCATACTTCTCACCCCACCTATCACGAGTAAAGAAGTAGTTAAAAAATGAGAGCATGAAATGTTACTATGAAGTAGTTAAACGAAATTCAAAATCGGGGCCTTTTTATTGTATTTATATGCAAAAGTACTGATTTATTTTCATATTCTATTTTTTTCTAACATTCCGTAGAGAAATTGTCAACGCACTTGATCTTTCTTGTGACAGAGTCGATTGTAAATACAGTTCTGATAATTTTAATCTTAAAACAAACTATTACAACTATAGAAAAAGAGTACATGTTATTTGTTAGGATAAAAAGACTAGAATACCCTCACGATATAATAGGGCCATTGTAGAGTAGCGATCCAGGTAGCTAAGAGCAATGTTCCTTGTCTTATAGCCCCTGTGTGTAGATCGATTATATTGATGTCTCATGAATAGATTTCGACAGGTCAATGTGAGCCTCCGTATCTTCTTTCTATAAATAAAGGAGGACCAATTTTCCTAATCTTTTTTATTATATATTCGTTCATAATATTTGTCTACATCAATATTTAATAAATATAAAAATAAGCTGTTACAATATTCATTTTAAAAGACTTGTTTCTTCATTTAAAGCAATTGTTAATAGTAATTAAAAAAAATAAAAATTACATGTCATATTTTAGCCTTAAACAGCCTCGTCTTAAAGCAAGTACCTAAGTTGCCCGGTGCAAGGACAGACCTTGATCTAGGTATTTAGCAGTGTCCTTTTCCTATTGCCCGTGTCTTATGGATACATTTCGACTTCAAAGTGAGCTTCCATTTAATTGTGTGTGTGTTTCCCCTTATGTTTGTGTGTCTGAGAGAAAGATACATAAAATTTACTAATGTATAGAAACACAGAGCCAAACACTTTTGGTACCTTTCGTGCCACACATGAGCATGTCCATCATCTACGGGAGTGTTTGGATCAATGCTGCACCACTTGTGAGCCCACTTCTCCACTTGGCCAGAAGCACCGTAATGCTCCCACCACTTCTCTTGCCACTCGTCTCCTTGTATGTTCTTTCCCCACTTATCTGCCGTTTTCTCAATATTAACAACCCCTTCATTCTGCAACAAAAAAAAAAAATCTACTTACACACAATATGACAATAAATGAAGCCATTAATTAAACTATTCAAATGTGTTCCAAGCCAACAACACAAAATACAATGAAAACTTCATATATTTTTGCTAATTAGGCAAAGCATTAGGGGGCTTTTTGCATTTCACTCGTAAAGCATTTGAATTTGATAACATCTAACCTGCACCATTGATTCCCTCCAATACTCCCGCCAAACATTCCCTACAGCATCGCGACCCGATTTCTCCGACCCGAGTTCCTTATACCCAAACTCATCTGCAGCTTCCCAATATTTGTTTTCCCATTCAACACCTTCATCAGAACTTACACCTCTAATAAGCGTCCATTTACATAAACCCCATCGGGTCTTTGTTCGATTCCAGTCTCTTTCCACCACCTCGATCCATTTACATTTACTCCTTGGGTTGAAACCTCGTTCACTTCACTAAGTGCTTCGGCAGCTTCAGCCGCATGTGCTGAGAATTGAACACCGAGTTCGTTTTCCTCTTCCAAATGAGGTTCTTTTTAGTCCACTTTCTCGACTTTGTCATGTGACTGAAGAGGTGGAAGCATTGAACTTTGAAATGGGATTGTTAAAAAGTCCAAACCTCGTTCTTTTTCGAGAATAGGGTTGCTTCGAGATGGAGATGGAGAAGCTTGTGCGGATGGATTTAGTTCGATCTCATTTGATGGGCCATCTTCATTTGCAGGAGGTGTCCAGGACCAGAAACTAGGACCCGGAGTCCCTATACTCGAGCTTCCTGATTGAGGTGAGAAAGAGCTTACATTCTTCAGCCCTGGTCAAGTTCATTAGGAAAGATTATAAGCATAAACTGTCAAGTACAACAATTATAGGCAAATTGTTAATTACAATTAAGATACTACAAAATTGAATCTTTTCAAGATCTCCGTACAAGGAGAGTTGATTTTCAAGCACAAAGCAATGAAATAAATTAGGTTCTACATCAGCAAATAGCCAAATAATGAAATATAGCCAGGAATGTACATCGAACTTCATATTGTGAAGAGCAGTAATTTTGAGCGCAATCTGCTAATTGTTAAATAGTATATCGACAAATGAGGTCCATATTTAGTAGTTTTACTCTTCTGGTTACAATTAAAGTCAAGGTAGCTTCATTGGGATAAACATCAGATAATTTTTTTCTTCACCTTATATCCTTTACAAACAAACTATAGGCATATATTTCATGAAACAGGCACAAAAAAAGGCATATACTCATTAAGTAAGGTTGTTCTTGGATTTCAGTGAGTAAAAACGATCAAAAAAATAATATTGAAAATGAACACAAAATGAAACTTGATATTCTATTATTTGTTTTCCTTAGTGTTCCAAAATTCAAGAACCAAACATAGGCTAATACTTTTGTATATAAAAATAATCATGAATTTAATAACATTCACATTGAGGCTAAAAGCACCTCACCTGTCACATTTTTTTCAATTCCCTCATTTTAGAAGGAAAAAACAAGGTGATAAAGAAATAATCGGTTCGTTCTACTTTAGTAGGCCAATATCACTTGTTTAACAACAAAAATGGATACCAAATATCATTTAACAATGTAACTAGCCAAAAGCACCTAGTAAAAAACAAGATTCAACATTGTTAATAATATTCTCCACTTACAGCCACCTTGTTACCAAATAAAAATTCCTAAATAGCAAATAAATGTCCCTAAATTCCACCCTCCAAGTTAATCTAACAATTAATTAATTGCAACCCCAACATATATACATTCTTTTATATTTCAACTAATAACACTTACCAAACAATTGAAAATAACTAAGATTGATTTAATTTCTTGAATTTAATTTACCTTCTTCTTGATCTTCAATCTCTTCACCATCAATTGCAACTCTCACATCCGTCGAATCCTCCTCCTTATTCTCCTTCAACAACGCTTTAGCAGCTGCAATGGCGGCCGCAGCTCGATCAATGACCTGCATTCTCTGTACCTTATCCCTTTCCTCAGCAGAAACCTCTAGAAGTTTCTTGAACTCATTGTTCCTCCTCTCAAAATCTTCATCACTCTCCTCTTTCCCCTGTACTTGTTTAACAGAATTTTCCGCAATTCTTTCAAACTCAACAGTCTTTCTCTCACGATCCACAGCCTTCTTCCACATGTCCAAGTAGGACTCTTCCCCCCCACTTACCACAAAGATTCTTGAATTTCTCATTGTCCTGTATTTGTTCCTTTTGTGCTGTATCAAGTAACATGGTTGTTCTTTCGCGAAAAGGAGAAGTGGGTTTCTTATAATGGGGTTGTGGGGTGGTGGGATGGAGGCGCGTGAGGTGGCGCGTGAGAAAGTTGGGTTCAATTGAGTGGCCATTTTTGGGGAGTGTGGACTGTGGAGTGGTAAAGGGCGGTGGATTTGAGTACTTGGAGTTTGTGTTGAACTGGAGTGAGGAGTGGGTTTTCTACATTCTTTAATTTTGTAAAGCGATTTTCGAAGAAAAAGTGAAAATCAAAGAGATTTTATTTATTTCGTGGAATTGAAGGAAGGTTCAGATACTGTCCGTCTCTTTTGCAAACTTTGGAAATGAAGTGGGTCACGGATTTAATAGCGCTTTTAGGTGAAAAGCGAAAATCGTGTTCACATATTTATAAGGCTACGAAATTCTGAAAATACATAGATAAATTGGCATTTTTTCTAGAGAAAATATGGCCCGTTTGTTTAGATGAGTAAATAAGTTTGTCATCCTTGTCGACATGGTTGCAATGGTACCAAATCACTAAAGAATGTACTCCGCCTCGAATAAGTATGGATTGTTGAGGCAGTTAATTTCTAATCGAAATTTCATACTCTTTAAAATTATCGATATAATTAATAAAAAACGGTTCATATATCTTCCTTGGAGATTCAAATGGTCATATTATAGATCTTAAGTCTATATATCGAAATCTTTATTTCAAGTATATAATATAACAACTGCACTTTACAAGAGTAATTTATAGAACAAATTTTCTTGAGGGTCGTGTTTGAGGTAGTCCATGTCTCCATTTTCACTAACAAGTCACATAATGATCAGCAAAGTCAGTAAAATAAATGGAGTTAGGCATGAGCAGATCATCATCATCAAAATCAGAATCATATGCAAAGACCCAGAAAGATTCATTTCTTCCCAAGAACACCACACGATCGCCCAATGACTCTACCCTGTCCCATTGAATTGCATTGTTTATTTTATTTTAATTCAATCATCAAACTATAAATTTTCTCATTTATAATACTTTAATTTGAATGGAATTTTCAATTGGCTTTTTGTTCTTTTCATTGATTTAATTTTCATTGCTGACAACTTATGATTATTAAGCACTTAGTTGTACATTGTGATTGGATATCAATTTGAGAAATCGTGTCAAATTTAAATAGTCCATATACCACTCCCTATTCCTTAATTCACAAATTGCAAATAAAATAACTTTATCACTTTAACTACAACTCAAACATAACGTGATCATGTAAATCAATTATTCATGTTCATACAAATGGACAGTAATTTTTGTTGAGTTAGGTAGTTCTCAAATAATGCGTTACACTTAAATTTATTTGCACGTGCGAGTATCGTGTACCGCGATTGCTTGTTGTTAGAAAATATATCACGATTAATTTTATTTTAGTTGGTTTCTAATTCCCATTCAAACTCCTAAAGCTACAATCTCTAAACTTCTCCTCTTTTCTCTCATTTGATTAAAAGCTGCCTTCTCATTTTCCTTTCAACTCATGTTTACTTTTTAAATGCAATTTGTCAAATTTGTCCCAAAAATTTTGATTTTCATCTCAAGCTATATCATCTTGTCGAGTTCCATCTCATGCACTCGCATAGACACTGTTTTTAAAACCAGACCGGACCGGCCGATTGGACCGGTTCAACCGCTAACCGATTCCCAATCTGGTCCGGTTTATCCCTAAAAATCAGTCCTCAAATTAATCAGTTTGAACCGGTAAAACTAGTGAACCGGTAAAACCAGTAAACCAGTGGTTCACTTAATTATTATTTTTTTTTTAAATTTAGAGTTTTTTGTTATTATTATTTATTTGAATTTTTTTAACATTTAATAGGATAACATTTATATACTTTAATTGGAATAACATTCATTATTTTAGTGTTTTAACAATTAATGAGGAACAATCAATGCAATATTACATTTTTTTTTCATATAAAGAAGTATATAACAATTTTCTCATCATCGTGAATAATATTATTTTGTATATGAAATTATGCAAATCAATTACCATATTAATATCAACTTACAACAATAGAACCCAAATTAACAATCCAAAACTTTGAAAATGAGATGAGCTTTTTAATTTTGTTGTCTTGTTTTGAATGTATGTATCTTTGAGGGATACTTGAGATTTATATTTTTGACATTGATCTTAATTTTTAAGACATTTTGATTATTTGCATGAAACAAAAAAAATTATATTGACAAAGAATGATAATTTTTTTGAATTATAATTGTAATTTAGATAATCAAAATATATATTTTTTTTAATCTACTAGACTGTGTATTTATAGCTCGGATCGAAGAGTGCAAAGGGTATAGGATAATGTACCATCATTAAAGTTGTAAATTCCCCAATCATCCGCGGAATAACATCCCTGGCCCAACGAAGGTCCAGCAAAATAAATGGAGTTGGGCTTGAGTACATCATCAGGATAATCAGATGCAGAGAGAGAGAAAGATTCATTTCTTCCCAAAAACACCACGCGATCGCCCAATGACTCTACCGGTTCCCACGAATCTTTTGCACCATTTAGTTTATAAACATCAAATCTCTGAGTTATGTGACGATTTATACGAAATTGATAATTGTTGGGTTTTTCGCAAAATTTCCCATCCCTGTCAATACGAGCAATACGAGTACAATAATACCAAATCACCAAAAGAATATTACCAATAAGATGTACCAATGGATGATTAGTTTAGTAG
This sequence comes from Penstemon eatonii, assembly GCA_038501285.1. Lineage (NCBI taxonomy): Eukaryota > Viridiplantae > Streptophyta > Magnoliopsida > Lamiales > Plantaginaceae > Penstemon > Penstemon eatonii. The sequence goes on from CM076715.1 coordinate 73,858,206, forward strand.
AAGACTAGTCACTATAAAGTGTGTAGTAGAGAATCTAAGTTTAAATCCATGCTGTGAGAGGTTACCATATAATATGCGTCTCGAAAATGATTAAACTTTTGTGGAAAAAAAACATTATAACCTGTCAAATTTCAAAGTTAACATGGGATTAATGACAAATATGTAGATGGACATGGGTGTTTTTGCATTCTTTGGTGGGGGTATAATTATAATTTTAACATGGGAGGGGTTATTTTGCTAATAAAAATTTGCAATGGAGGGTTCTTTATAATAAAAATTACACAAGGATTTTTTATATAATTAGATGGTATTTTTGCATTTCACTCGTTAATTCTGGATAAATGTGAGACACTTTCTTATGTTATGTGAAACTTGCATAAAATTATATTGTGAAATTTTTATTGCATAAAATCCTTATGTGTTACTATTAAATATTCGGCACGAAATCCCTTGTTAAGGATTGGAAAATTTGAATAAATCATTTTTAAAATATTTTTGATTGGTCTCTACAACTTCACAAATGTATTTCAAAAATGATTTCTTCAAATATGTCAATTCGAAACGAGCAATTTTGTGTAGATGGACGGTTGGTTCCATGCCGAATATTTAATAATACATGGGGCTTCTACACAATAAAATTTCACATACTAATATCATGTAAGTTAAGCATAACACATAAGAATATCTTGCATTTTAGCCATGTTAATTTACAAAGCTTGGGGAAATTGAGAGAGTAGAAATTCATCTTATTTCTTTTCTTACAAAATGCTTGAGCAAATACAGTTGGGAAAATTGCTCAAATTACCTCAGAAGTTTAGTGTAATTACATAAATCACCTTCCATGTCTGGGAAATTACTCAAACTACCCATGAGGTATTGAATTCATTATACTTACCCCTTTATAACTGCAAAATTACATAAATTACTATCTCGCATAATATTGCCTTGTGTTATTCGAAACCTGCAAAAAATTACCCTGTGAATTTTTTTTGGCACCAAACTTCCTTGTACTTTCAAACACCCTGCATAAAACACCTAATCTCTGTTAGTTACTAACATCGTCAATTTTTTTATTGAATTGCCTAAATTACCCCCATATATAATTAAAATACAAGGGTCTTTTGTGTAAATGTTCAAAAGTACAAGGGAGTTTTGTTCTGAAAAAATATGCAAAAAACAACAAAGCGTTAAAAAATGGACAGAAGGAGACGGATTAAGTGTTTTATACAGGTTTTTGAAAGTACAAGAGAGTTTGGTGCAGAAAAAATTTCACAGGGTAGTTTGGTGCAGGTTTTTCATAACACATGGTAGTATCGTGCAATTTTTCCCACATTTTAGGGAATATTCCATGAAATATTCCCTAATTTCTAATTTAATTTGCCCCTAGTGGATAATTTCAAAATATCATACATACCTTATTGGATTTCAATTTTCATTATGACCCTTAATAATTCAATTATCAACACTATAAATGAAATTGAAATGTGAAACAAAACATACTACCTTTAACTATGCATTTTTTTTACACAACAATGACAAAAAATCTATTGATTTTCCTCTTTACAACAACTTAGTTGTTCATCATTTGCTGAAAAAAAATGCAATTGATTTTTTTACTGGCAAACGTGAAGTTCTTATTTATGGTTAACAATGTCCCCCAAATTCTCCATCAATGTGCATCGAACGACAATGACGTTTATAATTCAAATTGAACAGTTACATGTTATAGAAGTTATTGGGTTGTGAAAGATAGTCGCATTTACTTGTACTGCGACTACTTAACAAATGGCCCGGTTTCAAATCATATTCGGACTATGAGAAACAATATTGAATGAAGTTTATATTTTATTGATTGATTTTCTTGTGTGATGTTGAGTTAAGTCACTTGATTTTTCTTTATACATGTTTATTGTAGTTATTCTCTTTACTTTATTTCTATTAGTAAAAAGATTATATTATTCTAAATAGTAGGGTTGAAAATCAAATCAAGCTACTCGATATTCGATTCGAGCTCGTTTGAGTTCGGTTCGTCACACTAATCAAACAAGCTTGTACATCTTTTTTGTTCGATAATTTTTGAAGCTCGGCTCCTTAGAAATCCCATATATAGAACAAATTCTCCTTAGAAAAATAGCATATACCACATATCGGCTCCTTGAGAGTAGTGGTCAAGTTAGTCCATGACTCCATTTTCAAGGCGGGCTTACAAAAGGCGAGATTGTTGTTATCCCAATACTGAATAACCATAACAACACATTCTTTGGAATTTGGAGGGCCCGACACGTCAAATTTCTCGATAACTCGAGAATTCATCTCTTCGGGCTCCCAATGGTCGTTTTCGTTTGCTAATAACCGCCAACGCTCGTTTTTATTCTCCGGGCGACAACCGCTGGCGGCGTTTATAGTAGATAGAGTTGTAACTGGAGGGAGTGGAACCGTAGGGGGATTCCGGAGCAATGGATTTGTGAGAAGGAGGGTGCAATCCAGTGGATCGCAGTATAAAAGCCAACCTCTTGAAGAACCAATGCAGAACGCGTCGTGGTGTATTGGAATTTTGCTCCTGGATTTGTTGTGGAGACTGAATGTTTCTTTGTCCGAAAGTTGGTAAAAGGAATAGTCTCTTGTACGAGCCTCAAAGTCGGAAGTACAGCTGCACGCATCCAGGTGCGAAGGTATCATCAGCCATGGAGAAGATTTACACACGGCGGTGGAGAGGTGGCGGCGGTGGTGGAGGAGCGAAGGGGACGACGTCATTGTTAAACCCCTAGATGCTGCCATTATAAGTCGTTTGTAATACCCCATGAGAAAAGTTTTGTATTGGATTGGTGAAATGAGTGTCGCTTTTTTTTTTATTTCAATGAAGATTTTGTTACATTTCTTGTCCATCAAGAAAAAGATATTAAAATTAGTTAGAAAAATCGATGGTACTTATCCGAGAATAAGTATTCGTAATTCGAAATATGTGGAGCGAATATGAATTCGTTATAAATCTATATCCGACAATAAATAAATAAAATTAATGTTTAATTAAAATAAGTAACAATATTAATATTTTATCATTAGTTTAATACTAATCAATAATTCATTTATAATTACATATTTGTGCATTTATTCATTAAAAAAAATGAATAATTGAACAGGTTAGATAGATTAAATAAAACTTTAAAATTAACAAATTTGTTTGTAAATTTTGAAAATGATGATTTTATTGTATCTGAAAAAGATAAGATATCCAATTGAATCAAAACAAAATCCGGTGGATTCGAAAAATTTATATTCTGGTGAGATCTAGACCCGATCCGACCCGAATCCAACCCAATGACAGCCCTAGTTGAAATTATAATCAAATATTAAAAAAAAATATAACAAATTTGAAAAATCAAATCTACCTATATGTATATCTAAAAGCGGTCTTTTGACCAATCTACTTAGGGTGAATTTGGCCCAGCGATTGGAGCTCTTAAAATCACTTTTACATCTCTATTGTGATTTTTGAAGTGTTTGGCCCCGATTATAAAAATTACTTCTGTTCAATCGTGATTTTCATGGTGTTTGGCCCCCAAGATCATAATCACTTTTAGGATCCTCGTAAGCAAAAAATTCACTTATTTTAGAAGCAACTTACTTTGATCAAAATCCTATATTAGGATTTTGATTTTCTTCAATTTTGATTACTTATCGTGATTCTTTAAGGAAGGTAGCTAATTGTCAAAAAGAGGCTCACACTATTGAATTGGTGCATTGAAGTATTGAATTGAATTGATTTAATCTTCATTGCTAATTACTTAGGGTGTGAGTTTGGCCTAGCGATTCGAAAAGCAATTATAGGAGAATTAATTTTACTAAAATTGATTTTAGTAATAATTGATTATAATAAAAATTAATTATAGAATAATTGCTTTTGTATAATAGATTTTGCAAAAGTAACACTTTAGCAGCTTCTAAAATAAGTTGATTTTTTGCTTCTCGAGATCCCAAAAGCGATTATGATCTTTGGGGCCAAACATCATGAAAATCACCATTGAGCAAAAACAATTTTTATAATCTGGGCCAAACAGTTCAAAAATCACAATAGAGATCTAAAAGTGATTTTATGAGGTTCAACCGCTGGGCCAAACTCACCCTTAATTGGACAACTTATGATTTTTTTTTAATAACCCAGATGTTCAAGCTTACACTAGATTAATCCTGACCCTCAGAACCTTAAAGGATGTAAATCGCAGGATATGCCTCCAACAAGCCTCAGGATCCCACAATGCACTCTGCACTTATTATTATTAAGCACTTGACTTACTTGTGCATTTTGATTGGATATCAAATAGAGAAATTGTGTCAAAAACTCCATATACCACCTCCTATTCCTCAATTCACAAATTGCAAATAAAACAACTTTATCACTTCAACTAGAACTCAAACGCGTGATCATATATATCAATTGTTCATGTACATACAAATGGATTGTAATTTTTATTTAGCTAGGTAGTTCTCAAATTATGTGTTACAATTAAATTTATTTGTATGTGCGAGTATCGTGTGCGGCGATTGGTGATTGTTAGAAAAGATATCACTACTAGTTTTACTTTAGGTGGTTTCTAATTCCCATTCAAACTCCTAAAGCCACAATCTCTCATTTGATTAAAAGTTGCCTTTGCCCCCAAGCATATCTCCAACTGGCTGACCAACAATTTATAAGGCTTGCTCCAGCGGTAAGGGTCGGGGTTCGAATTCCATTTGAAACTTGGATGGAAGCATTTTCATGAGTTTATCTAAGGGAGATATGTGGTGAAGATCCCTTTGTGCGCAGAGTGTACATCAGTATGGTGGGATCCCGAAGCTTGGTGGAGGCACATCCTGCAATTTACATCCTTCAGAGTTCTAAGACAAAGGTTCTGAGGGTACAAGATTAGTCTAATGTTAGCTTGGACATCTGGGTTATCAAAAAAAAAAAGCTGCCTTCTCATTTTCCTCTTAACTTACGTTTCCTTTTTAAATGCAAAATTGTAAAATTTGTCCCAAAGATTTTGATTGTCATCTCAAGCTATATCATCTTGTCGAGTTCCATCTCATCTCATGCACTCGCATAGATCCAAATTAAAGGGACAATAAAATTAATCTCAAAGAACAAACATTTCAAATTTTATTAATGTAATAAAAGGGGCATGTCTAGTAGCAGACTAATAAGAAACATAGTTCCATAATTAAGCATAGTACAAGAACAAATTATCAAACCTCTGCAGTAGCATTAGTACTGCGATCGACCCAGACAGGACGAGGCCTTAGCTTCATACCGTCACTGCACGGATAATGACAAGTCACAGTACGATCATTAAAGTCGTAAATTCCCCAATCATCCGCGGAATAACATCCCTGGCCCAACGAAGGTCCAGCAAAATAAATGGAGTTGGGCTTGAGTACATCATCAGGATAATCAGATGCAGAGAGAGAAAAAGATTCATTTCTTCCCAAAAACACCACGCGATCGCCCAATGACTCTACCGGTTCCCACGAATCTTTTGCACCATTTAGTTTATAAACATCAAATCTATGAGTTATCCAACGATTTATACGAAATTGATAATTGTTGGATTTTTCGTAAAATTTCCCATCCTTATCAATACGAGTACAATAATACCAAATCACCAAAAGAATATTCCCAGACGACTCCACCAAATATGGATCGTTATTGCATTCGTCCCTTATCCAAACTTCGTGCTCATTGTCCACGAAAACATCCGAATAAGGAGTGAAATTTGGCTCATATACCGCTTGTTTAGGTTTCAAATGGTCGCGTAAATCCCATGTCTCGATTTTGTCACAATCATAGTTCAATGTATAGAACAAATTCTCCTTAGAAAAGTAGCATATATCACATATGTCCTTTAGAGTAGGGGTCAAGTTAGTCCATGACTCCATAATCAACGCGGGCTTACAAAACGCGAGTTTGTTATTGTCCCAACATTGCATAACCATAATTACACATTCTTTTGAGTCTAGAGAACCCGAAGAAATGTCAAAGTTCTCGATAACTCGAGAATTCATCTCTTCGGGCTGCTCATAATATTTTCCGTTTACGCCTAATAACCGCCAACGTTCGCTTTTATTCTCCGGGCGACAACTAGGGACAGCGTTTATGGTAGAGAGAGTTGTAACTGGAGGGAGTGGAACCGTAGGGGGATACTTGAGCAATGGATTTGTGAGGAGGAGGGTGCAATCCAGTGGATCGCAGTATAAAAGCCAACCTTTTGAAGAACCAATGCAAAATGCGTCGTGGTGTATTGGTTTTTTGCCTTTGGATTTGTTGCGTAGACAGACTGTTTGTTTGTCCGAAAGTCGGTAAAAGGAATATTCTGTTTCACGAACTTTCGTGTTGGACATAACGGGGTCCACCTCCATGTAAGAAGGTATCATCAGCCATGGAGAAGATTTACACACGGCAGTAGAGAGGAGGCGGCTGCGGCGGTGGTGGAGAAGCGGAGGGGATGCCATTGTAAAACCCCTAGAAGCTGACATGAAAAGTTGTTTGGAATACCCCATTATAAGAAAAGTTTGAAGTTTGTGTAGCAATTTTTGAAGATCTTTAATTTGTTGATTTATATTTCATGATTTTGTTTCGTTTCTTGTGAATCAAGGAAAAGATGTATCAAATCCATTAAGGAAATTATATAGATTATTAGCAGGAATCAATACATATTTTCAGTAGAGTTAATTAAATACATTGATTGCTATATCTTTTTAGAGGGAATTTTACTTTTTATACCAAACATTTACCTATTTTAGAGATTTCATACCAAATCTTTTATAATTGCACATTTCATACCAACATTGAATAACTTTTTTCAATTTACATACCAACGTTAATTTTTGGATGGAATTGAAAAAAAAACTGTTAACTCTATTTTAAAAAAAAAAAATTTGAAAAAGCGTCACGGCCAAGAGTTTAGAAGGTAGGACAGATAATTAGGGAAAAAAATCAAATCCCCTTCTCATATTCTCCCGTCCCCAACCTTCTCCATCTTCCAAAAACATTACACATGGAAATTATGAAATTCATTGTAATGGTTTTGAAATTATGAAATTCATTGTATGGTTATGAATTTTGGATGAATTCAGGATGAACAATGTTCTGTCTTTGTGGATGAAATTTGGATGAAATCAGGAAAATTGAGGGAAAATCAGATAAATATCCCCCTTTAAAATTGCAAATACCCCCCTATAAAATTGCAAATACCCCTGTAAAATTGGAGGTATGGAAGAATGAAAATGGACGGAAATGTATTTGATGGAAGAAAGGAAATGGAGGGAAACTTACCACTGCCCAAATTTCTCCCTCCCTGCCCGAAAATAACCACTGCAGTTTTTTTTTTTAAAATAGAGTTAACGGTTTTTATTTTCCAATTCCATCCAAAAATTAACATTGGTATGTAAATTGAAAAAAATTGTTCAATTTTGGTATGAAATGTGCAATTATGAAAGGTTTTGAATGAAATCTCTAAAGTAGGTAAAAGTTAATTTGGTATAAAAAATGAAATTTCCTCTATCTTTTTAAGGAAATAACAGTGAATGATAATTATATTAATAAATATAAAAGTCAATGATAAAAATTTTCATCCTTTTAGTCGAAAACTTTTCATTTTTGAAACAACGAAAATAAAGAATAAATTTTCAAGCTATTAGTTTGCCTTCGAATTCTCATATTTTCTTAATTTAGTAAAAAAAATCATAATTTTTTCTAGTGTTTACGAAAAGTTCTCAAACAAAAAAATTCCATTTTTAACTAACTCAAGCTTACACTCGAAACGAAATTTCAATACATATATAGAATCAATCCTTTCTATACCAAAAAGAAAAATTCCAAGTAAATTACACTAATCGTTTCCCAGGTTTAGAGTTGTTTACGCATTTGTCTTTTATAAATAAAGTGTTACATTTTTTTCCCTCTTACAAAATATATGTTACACAGATCAATTTTCAAGCAAATTTATGGCAAGTAAATGCAGTGTTTTGCTGGAAAAGTGGTATAATTTTGCCGAAAATTGACCTAAAAAGTTATTGGAGTAACACACTTTGTAAGAGTGACGAAAGTGTAACACTTTATTTATGAGGGACGTAAGCGTAAACAACTTTAAACCTGAGGGACGATTAGTGTGTTTTAGCTAAGAAATTCCTTTAAAAATATATTACGGATAAATGCATGCATAGTTAATTAGGCTATTAAGACTACTCAAATTATGTTAAAATAACTTCTTAATTTGTGGAGTTGAGTTACTTCATAAATTAGAAGTCATTAATTATCAAATGTGCTAAACAATAGGACTTATTTATACAATTAAAAAATCGCCAGCTTGTGAAAGAAATTAGCTCTCACAAAGTAACAAACTCATGTTCAAATCCCAGATGTGAGAGGTATTTATATGATATTTCCAACGCGCTTCGAAACGAGTAAATCAAGTCTAAAACCTAAATACCTTTATAAAAACTTACTGACAAGGCAAAATTTCTGATACGAATTCGGGCGCTCGTCCTTCCTTTTCCGCTTCGCGGAATTAAGAGATCTTTGAAGAACTAAGTCAAACCTATGACATGAATATCTTTTGAAGACCAAGTAAACATACTATGACATGAATAAATTTGTTCAGATTTATTGCTTGGTATAAAGAGTTGACCCACAAACAACTATTAACCAGCCACATAGTCCAACAACAAATTAAGGTGGTGGATTTTGCCTCATTTAACAAATTTGTCCCTGTGCCTCATTTCACAAGTGTACCACTATGGTTTAGACTCTCCTAACAAAAAAAATCCATAAATTGTATTATCTTATCCACAATAATATAAATAATATTTTCACCATTATTGGTTGCTAGCAAATGTGTTCTTAGATAAAACAATGAGGATAGAGTAGACCTGTGGAGCAAATGGCAGAAGGAAAGGTTCATTGTCAGGATTAAGAATCAAACGGCCAAGTAGTTCAGCAGCTGCACAATGCCAAGCTTTGACAGCAGATCCCAATATTCCCATAATGGCTTGGACTGCACGTTTTTCTCTTTATAAAGGCATAAAATTTGCAGAGATGGAATAAATTAAGAGGTCAAAAATCTTACGTCATTTTGATATATGAAGGCTTTGATGAGCTAAATATTCGAATGTCAAGTAACGGACCCAAATTCATGATTGTCTCAAGGGCATTTGTGACAAGTTCTTCGTCCTCTGCCACATTCAAGCAATAAACAATGGCGTAAGGAAACACGACACCCAGTTCTGGTCATTATACCCAAAAAACATGAAAACTTCACATGTTCAATGGTAACATAATAGCCTATTTTGATCATTCACTGAAAAGTAGAAATAATGAAATGGTATAATATACAAAAGGAGATTTTAACAGGATTTGCGGAAAAAAGAAAATTAACCTGTAACATAATCTTCCAAACATTGAAACATTGTTTCCAGACAATGACGATTCTGGCCCATTGCAATTTCATTATCAGGCATAAAAGAAAAGTTCCGGATGATATTTGAAGCAGCAACCGCACACAGTTGCTTTTCTGCTCTCCCTTCCTCATCAAGGTTAAAAAGGCCAAATTGCAAAAATAAAAATAAGAAGAAACCGCACACAATATAAATAAAAAGGCCAACCACACACAGCAGCAACCGCACACAGTATAAATAAAAATAAATTGCAAAAATTCGAAAGCCCAAATAAAAGTGAATAAGAAGAAGACCCAGAAAAAAGAGAGAAGAGTTTTTCTGGGTCTTTCCTTCGGTGTGTGTTTGAAAATACAAATGTCACTTCCCAAATCCAACACAGTGTCAACAACCATTAAAAATAAAAATCCAACATCAAATATCTAAATCAAATATTACATAAAATAATTGTTCTAACTCATAAACATAAAAATAAATCCTACGAATCTTCCACAAAAATCACGGCCAAGGAGCAGGAAGAACAATAGCTTCATCCACAGTTTCAACATCCGGATTATGATGGATCACGAGTTCTCTGAAAATTTTTAAAAAATTGATGAAAAAATAGGAAAAAAAATATTCAAAATAAACACAAAACACTAAATACACTTACTCTATAGGAAAGAAATAAAGTCTAGTGGTAGGCTGAAAACAAAAAAAAAAAGCAAAAAAAAATTAACAAAGGAAAAAAATTAATAGAATTATATTTAACATTTTTAAACTTACCAAAAACCAGCCGATTTGTCTATTACATTCACAATAAGTAGGAGTAAGTCCACGATTAAGTGGACCCACACGAATAAACCCAAGACTGCAATATAATAAAAATTGATTATGTGACTTGTAATATAGCAAAATCATGTAAAAAAAAAAAAAAATTTAAAACTTACATCACTCGACGTAGAATCATGAAGTTATTGTTCAAACCTTGTCCATTTGGGTATGATAAAACATCAAAACCTCTATATTTGTGAAGTCTACATACTTCACCGCGACATGTGGCACACATAATTGTGCCTTCAACAAAATTTCCAATAAAATGACGAGCTAGTGGGGGTTGACCCAGTGGAGGCATCACTACTTGATTAACGGCCATTGAATAGTTTAAATATGTAGTTTTAAATTGGCTTACTTAACTATATAACTGACCTGGAAGATAGAATGTTTTTTGAAAGTAAAATTGTTTGCTGCAGTTGTATTATTAATATTAAACCCGGATTGATTTTGAGACGTTGGATCATACATAATCAATGGTAGAAACTGTGATCCTGATTATATATTTACAACCAATAATAATCAACCAGATTCTTGTACCGTTGTCCTGCAATCTCTGATGAGTTGAACAGTAACTGACAGTATTTGCAGAGGTTATTAATGAGTTGGTAGAGGTTATTAATGAGTTGGTGTCTGCAGATCTCTTATGTTTGAACAGTAACATAAATCTTCCAAACATTGAAACATTGTTTCAGACAATGACGATTCTGGCCCATTGCATTTTCATTATCAGGCATAAAAGAAAAGTTCCGGATGATATTTGAAGCAGCAACCGCACACAGTTGCTTTTCTGCTCTCCCTTCCTCATCAAGGTTAAAAAGGCCAAATTGCAAAAATAAAAATAAGAAGAAACCGCACACAATATAAATAAAAAGGCCAACCACACACAGCAGCAACCGCACACAGTATAAATATAAATAAATTGCAAAAATTCGAAAGCCCAAATAAAAGTGAATAAGAAGAAGACCCAGAAAAAAGAGAGAAGAGTTTTTCTGGGTCTTTTCTTCGGTGTGTGTTTGAAAATACAAATGTCACTTCCCAAATCCAACACAGTGTCAACAACCATTAAAAATAAAAATCCAACATCAAATATCTTAATCAAATATTACATAAAATAATTGTTCTAAATCATAAACATAAAAATAAATCCTACGAATCTTCCACAAAAATCACGGCCAAGGAGAAGGAAGAACAATAGCTTCATCCACAGTTTCAACATCCGGATTATGACGGATCACGAGTTCTCTGAAAATTTTTAAAAAATTGATCAAAAATGGGAAAAAAATATTCAAAATAAACACAAAACACTAAATACACTTACTCTATAGGAAAGAAATAAAGTCTAGTGGTAGGCTGAAAACAAAAAAAAAAGCAAAAAAAAATTAACAAAGGAAAAAAATTAATAGAATTATATTTAACATTTTTACACTTACCAAAAACCAGCCGATTTGTCTATTACATTCACAATAAGTAGGAGTAAGTCCACGATTAAGTGGACCCACACGAATAAACCCATGACTGCAATATAATAAAAATTGATTATGTGACTTGTAATATAGCAAAATCATGTTAAAAAAAAAAATTTAAAACTTACATCACTCGACGTAGAATCATGAAGTTATTGTTCAAACCTTGTCCATTTGGGTATGATAAAACATCAAAACCTCTATATTTGTGAAGTCTACTTACTTCACCGCGACATGTGGCACAAATAATTGTGCCTTCAACAAAATTTCCAATAAAATGACGAGCTAGTGGGGGTTGACCCAGTGGAGGCATCGCTACTTGATTAACGGCCATTGAATAGTTTAAATATGTAGTTTTAAATTGGCTTACTTAACTATATAACTGACCTGGAAGATAGAATGTTTTTTGAAAGTAAAATTGTTTGCTGCAGTTGTATTATTAATATTAAACCCGGATAGATTTTGAGACGTTGGATCATACATAATCAATGGTAGAAACTGTGATCCTGATTATATATTTACAACCAATAATAATCAACCAGATTATTGTACCGTTGTCCTGCAATCTCTGATGAGTTGAACAGTAATTGGCAGTATTTGCAGAGGTTATTAAAGAGTTGGTAGAGGTTATTAATGAGTTGGTGTCTGCAGATCTCTTATGTTTGAACAGTAACATAAATTTTCCAAACATTGAAACATTGTTTCCAGACAATGACGATTCTGGCCCATTGCAATTTTATTATCAGGCATAAAAGAAAAGTTCCGGATGATATTTGAAGCAGCAACTGCACACAGTTGCTTTTCTGCTCTCTCTTCCTCATCAAGGTTAAAAAGACCAAATTGCAAAAATAAAAATAAGAAGAAACCGCACACAATATAAATAAAAAGGCCAACCACACACAGCAGCAACCGCACACAGTATAAATATAAATAAATTGCAAAAATTCGAAAGCCCAAATAAAAGTAAATAAGAAGAAGACCCAAAAAAAAGCGAGAAGAGTTTTTCTGGGTCTTTTCTTTGGTGTGTGTTTGAAAATACAAATGTCACTTCCCAAATCCAACACAGTGTCAATAACCATTAAAAATAAAAATCCAACATCAAATATCTTAATCAAATATTACATAAAATAATTGTTCTAACACATAAAAATAAAAATAAATCCTACGAATCTTCCACAAAAATCACGGCCAAGGAGCAGGAAGAACAATAGCTTCATCCACAGTTTCTACATCCGGATTATGACGGATCACGAGTTCTTTGAAATTTTTTAAAAAATTGATCAAAAATGGGAAAAGAAATATTCAAAATAAACACAAACCACTAAATACACTTACTCTATAGGAAAGAAATAAAGTCTAGTGGTAGGCTGAAAACAAAAAAAAAAAGCAAAAAAAATTAACAAAGGAAAAAAATTAATAGAATTATATTTAATATTTTTACACTTACCAAAAACCAGCCGATTTGTCTATTACATTCACAATAAGTAGGAGTAAGTCCACGATTAATTGGACCCACACGAATAAACCCATGACTGCAATATAATAAAAATTGATTATGTGACTTGTAATATAGCAAAATCATGTAAAAAAAAAAAAAATTTAAAACTTACATCACTCGACGTAGAATCATGAAGTTATTGTTCAAACCTTGTCCATTTGGGTATGATAAAACATCAAAACCTCTATATTTGTGAAGTCTACTTACTTCACCGCGACATGTGGCACAAATAATTGTGCCTTCAACAAAATTTCCAATAAAATGACGAGCTAGTGGGGGTTGACCCAGTGGAGGCATCGCTACTTGATTAACGGCCATTGAATAGTTTAAATATGTAGTTTTAAATTGACTTACTTAACTATATAACTGACCTGGAAGATATAATGTTTTTTGAAAGTAAAATTGTTTGCTGCAGTTGTATTATTAATATTAAACCCGGATTGATTTTGAGACGTTTGATCATACATAATCAATGGTAGAAACTGTGATCCTGATTATATATTTACAACCAATAATAATCAACCAGATTATTGTACCGTTGTCCTGCAATCTCTGATGAGTTGAACAGTAACTGGCAGTATTTGCAAAGGTTATTAATGAGTTGGTAGAGGTTATTAATGAGTTGGTGTCTGCAGATCTCTTATGTTTGAACAGTAACATAAATTATCCAAACATTGAAACATTGTTTACAGACAATGACGATTCTCGCCCATTGCAATTTCATTATCAGGCATAAAAGAAAAGTTCCGGATGATATTTGAAGCAGCAACCGCACACAGTTGCTTTTCTGCTCTCCCTTCCTCATCAAGGTTAAAAAGGCCAAATTGCAAAAATAAAAATAAGAAGAAACCGCACACAATATAAATAAAAAGGCCGACCACACACAGCAGCAACCGCACACAGTATAAATATAAATAAATTGCAAAAATTCGAAAGCCCAAATAAAAGTAAATAGGAAGAAGACCCAGAAAAAAGAGAGAAGAGTTTTTCTGGGTCTTTTCTTCGGTGTGTGTTTGAAAATACAAATGTCACTTCCCAAATCCAACACAGTGTCAACAACCATTAAAAATAAAAATCCAACATCAAATATCTAAATCAAATTCTAACTCATAAACATAAAAATAAATCCTACGAATCTTCCACAAAAATCACGGCCAAGGAGCAGGAAGAACAATAGCTTCATCCACAGTTTCAACATCCGGATTATGACGGATCACGAGTTCTCTGAAATTTTTTAAAAAATTGATCAAAAATGGGAAAAGAAATATTTAAAATAAACACAAACCACTAAATACACTTACTCTATAGGAAAGAAATAAAGTCTAGTGGTAGGCTGAAAACAAAAAAAAAAAGCAAAAAAAATTAAAAAAGGAAAAAAATTAATAGAATTATATTTAACATTTTTACACTTACCAAAAACCAGCCGATTTGTCTATTACATTCACAATAAGTAGGAGTAAGTCCACGATTAATTGGACCCACACGAATAAACCCATGACTGCAATATAATAAAAATTGATTATGTGACTTGTAATATAGCAAAATCATGTAAAAAAAAAAAATTTAAAACTTACATCACTCGACGTAGAATCATGAAGTTATTGTTCAAACCTTGTCCATTTGGGTATGATAAAACATCAAAACCTCTATATTTGTGAAGTCTACTTACTTCACCGCGACATGTGGCACAAATAATTGTGCCTTCAACAAAATTTCCAATAAAATGACTAGCTAGTGGGGGTTGACCCAGTGGAGGCATCGCTACTTGATTAACGGCCATTGAATAGTTTAAATATGTAGTTTTAAATTGACTTACTTAACTATATAACTGACCTGGAAGATATAATGTTTTTTGAAAGTAAAATTGTTTGCTGCAGTTGTATTATTAATATTAAACCCGGATTGATTTTGACACGTTTGATCATACATAATTAATGGTAGAAACTGTGATCCTGATTATATATTTACAACCAATAATAATCAACCAGATTATTGTACCGTTGTCCTGCAATCTCTGATGAGTTGAACAGTAACTAGCAGTATTTGCAGAGGTTATTAATGAGTTGGTAGAGGTTATTAATGAGTTGGTGTCTGCAGATCTCTTATGTTTGAACAGTAACATAAATTCTCCAAACATTGAAACATTGTTTACAGACAATGACGATTCTGGCCCATTGCAATTTCATTATCAGGCATAAAAGAAAAGTTCCGGATGATATTTGAAGCAGCAACCGCACACAGTTGCTTTTCTGCTCTCCCTTCCTCATCAAGGTTAAAAAGGCCAAATTGCAAAAATAAAAATAAGAAGAAACCGCACACAATATAAATAAAAAGGCCAACCACACACAGCAGCAACCACACACAGTATAAATATAAATAAATTGCAAAAATTCGAAAGCCTAAATAAAAATGAATAAGAAGAAGACCCAGAAAAAAGAGAGAATAGTTTTTCTGGGTCTTTCCTTCGGTGTGTGTTTGAAAATACAAATGTTACTTCCCAAATCCAACACAGTGTCAACAACCATTAAAAATAAAAATCCAACATCAAATATCTTAATCAAATATTACATAAAATAATTGTTCTAACTCATAAACATAAAAATAAATCCTACGAATCTTCCACAAAAATCACGGCCAAGGAGCAGGAAGAACAATAGCTTCATCCACAGTTTCAACATCCGGATTATGACGGATCACGAGTTCTCTGAAAATTTTTAAAAAATTGATCAAAAATGGGAAAAAAAAAATTCAAAATAAACACAAAACACTAAATACACTTACTCTATAGGAAAGAAATAAAGTCTAGTGGTAGGCTGAAAATAAAAAAAAAGCAAAAAAAAATTAACAAAGGAAAAAAATTAATAGAATTATATTTAACATTTTTACACTTACCAAAAACCAGCCGATTTGTCTATTACATTCACAATAAGTAGGAGTAAGTCCACGATTAAGTGGACCCACACGAATAAACCCATGACTGCAATATAATAAAAATTGATTATGTGACTTGTAATATAGCAAAATCTTGTAAAAAAAAAAATTTAAAACTTACATCACTCGACGTAGGAGTGGGATCGGGACGGGTTTTCGGTAATTCGGGTATTTCGGGACGGGATATCGGGTTTCGAGATCTCAAATTCAAATCCCGAAACCCGGTGGATCAACCAAGGTCCCGAGAGTTTCGGGTACCCGATTTAATTTCGGGATTTCGGGATGGGACCGGGTGTCCCGATAAACTATTATTTTTTTTAGTTTAATGCAATTTTCAAACCGCCTCGGATCTTATGTGTCAATATTGGTATGTCATTTCACCATCTTATGCACAACATGTAGACTCAGAAATGATCTCAAAACCTCAAGATCTGATTAAAGAAAATTATTGGAGAAGTTTGCAAATTGAAAGATGATATATGTTGAAAAACTGAACGTCGGCGAGCAACGGATCAGTGGCGGACGGCGGGAGTTGAGTTGTGGTGGAGTTAAGTATTTTGATTAGATACATTTACTTTTATATTTAGATTTTAGAGAAGAAGAATACGTTAAATGAGATGTGAATGGTTGAATTTTAGATTTAGATTAGGTATTTTGATTATATATATGTTTTAATGAAACTATGTAATCGGGACCGGGTTTCCCGATCGGGTGGGGATCAAAACCCGAAAACATCCCGATTTTTCGGGATCGGGTTTTGTCCCGTCCCAACTGAAAAAATACCTTTTTTGTCCCGTCCCAAATGGGAAAAACCCGATCGGGACGGGACGGGTACCCGAAACCCGGTCCCATTTACCCAGCCCTAACTCGACGTATAATCATGAAGTTATTGTTCAAACCTTGTCCATTTGGGTATGATAAAACATCAAAACCACTATATTTGTGAAGTCTACTTACTTCACCGCGACATGTGGCACAAATAATTGTGCCTTCAACAAAATTTCCAATAAAATGACGAGCTAGTGGGGGTTGACCCAGTGGAGGCATCGCTACTTGATTAACGGCCATTGAATAGTTTAAATATGTAGTTTTAAATTGGCTTACTTAACTATATAACTGACCTGGAAGATAGAATGTTTTTTGAAAGTAAAATTGTTTGCTGCAGTTGTATTATTAATATTAAACCCGGATTGATTTTGAGACGTTGGATCATACATAATCAATGGTAGAAACTGTGATCCTGATTATATATTTACAACCAATAATAATCAACCAGATTATTGTACCGTTGTCCTGCAATCTCTGATGAGTTGAACAGTAACTGACAGTATTTGCAGAGGTTATTAATGAGTTGGTAGAGGTTATTAATGAGTTGGTGTCTGCAGATCTCTTATGTTTGAACAGTAACATAAATTTTCCAAACATTGAAACATTGTTTCCAGACAATGACGATTCTCGCCCATTGCAATTTCATTATCAGGCATAAAAGAAAAGTTTCGGATGATATTTGAAGCAGCAACCGCACACAGTTGCTTTTCTGCTCTCCCTTCCTCATCAAGGTTAAAAAGGCCAAATTGCAAAAATAAATATAAGAAGAAACCGCACACAATATAAATAAAAAGGCCAACCACACACGGCAGCAACCGCACACAGTATAAATATAAATAAATTGCAAAAATTCGAAAGCCCAAATAAAAGTGAATAAGAAGGAGACCCAGACAAAAGAGAGAAGAGTTTTTCTGGGTCTTTCCTTCGGTGTGTGTTTGAAAATACAAATGTCACTTCCAAATCCAACACAGTGTCAACAACTATTAAAAATAAAAATCCAACATCAAATATCTAAATCAAATATTACATAAAATAATTGTTCTAACTCATAAACATAAAAATAAATCCTACGAATCTTCCACAAAAATCACGGCCAAGGAGCAGGAAGAACAATAGCTTCATCCACAGTTTCAACATCTGGATTATGACGGATCACGAGTTCTCTGAAATTTTTTAAAATATTGATCAAAAATGGGAAAAAAAAATATTCAAAATAAACACAAAACACTAAATACACTTACTCTATAGGAAAGAAATAAAGTCTAGTGGTAAGTTGAAAACAAAAAAAAAGCAAAAAAAATTAACAAAGGAAAAAAATTAATAGAATTATATTTAACATTTTTACACTTACCAAAAACCAGCCGATTTGTCTATTACATTCACAATAAGTAGGAGTAAGTCCACGATTAAGTGGACCCACACGAATAAACCCATGACTGCAATATAATAAAAATTGATTATGTGAGTTGTAATATAGCAAAATCATGTAAAAAAAAAAATTTTAAAACTTACATCACTCGACGTAGGAGTGGGATCGGGATGGGTTTTCGGGATTTCGGGTATTTCGGGACGGGATATCGGGTTTCGGGATCTCAAATTCAAATCCCGAAACCCGGTAGATCAACCAAGGTCCCGAGAGTTTCGGGTACCCGATTTAATTTCGGGATTTCGGGACGGGACCGTGTGTCCCGATACACTATAATTTTTTTAGTTTAATGCAATTTTCAAACCGCCTCGGATCTTATGTGTCAATATTGGTATGTCATTTCACCATCTTATGCACAACATGTAGACTCATAAATGATCTCAAAACCTTAAGATCTGATTAAAGAAAATTATTGGAGAAGTTTGCAAATTGAAAGATGATATATGTTGAAAAACTGAACGTCGGCGAGCAACGGATCAGTGGCGGACGGCGGGAGTTGAGTTGTGGTGGAGTTAAGTATTTTGATTAGATACATTTACTTGTATATTTAGATTTTAGAGAAGAAGAATACGTAAAATGAGATGTGAATGGTTGAATTTTAAATTTAGATTAGGTATTTTGATTATATATATGTTTTAATTAAACTATGTAATCGGGACCGGGTTCCCCGATCGGGTGGGGATCAAAACCCGAAATTCGCCCCAATTTTTCGGGATCGGGTTTTGTCCTGTCCCAACTGAAAAAATACCCGTTTTGTCCCGTCCCAAATGGGAAAAACCCGATCGGGACGGGACGGGACGGGTACCCGAAACCCGGTCCCATTTACCCAGCCCTAACTCGACGTATAATCATGAAGTTATTGTTCAAACCTTGTCCATTTGGGTATGATAAAACATCAAAACCTCTATATTTGTGAAGTCTACTTACTTCAACGCGACATGTGGCACAAATAATTGTGCCTTCAACAAAATTTCCAATAAAATGACGAGCTAGTGGGGGTTGACCCAGTGGAGGCATCGCTACTTGATTAACGGCCATTGAATAGTTTAAATATGTAGTTTTAAATTGGCTTACTTAACTATATAACTGACCTGGAAGATAGAATGTTTTTTGAAAGTAAAATTGTTTGCTGCAGTTGTATTATTAGTATTAAACCCGGATTGATTTTGAGACGTTGGATCATACATAATCAATGGTAGAAACTGTGATCCTGATTATATATTTACAACCAATAATAATCAACCAGATTATTGTACCGTTGTCCTGCAATCTCTGATGTGTTGAATAGTCATGGCAGTATTTGCAGAGGTTATTAATGAGTTGGTAGAGGTTATTAATGAGTTGGTGTCTGCAGATCTCTTATGTTTGAACAGTAACATAAATTTTCCAAACATTGAAACATTGTTTCCAGACAATGACGATTCTGGCCCATTGCAATTTCATTATCAGGCATAAAAGAAAAGTTCCGGATGATATTTGAAGCAGCAACCGCACACAGTTGCTTTTCTGCTCTCCCTTCCTCATCAAGGTTAAAAAGGCCAAATTGCAAAAATAAAAATAAGAAGAAACCGCACACAATATAAATAAAAAGGCCAACCACACACAGCAGCAACCGCACACAGTATAAATAAAAATAAATTGCAAAAATTCGAAAGCCCAAATAAAAGTGAATAAGAAGGAGACCCAGACAAAAGAGAGAAGAGTTTTTCTGGGTCTTTCCTTCGGTGTGTGTTTGAAAATACAAATGTCACTTCCAAATCCAACACAGTGTCAACAACTATTAAAAATAAAAATCCAACATCAAATATCTAAATCAAATATTACATAAAATAATTGTTCTAACTCATAAACATAAAAATAAATCCTACGAATCTTCCACAAAAATCACGGCCAAGGAGCAGGAAGAACAATAGCTTCATCCACAGTTTCAACATCTGGATTATGACGGATCACGAGTTCTCTGAAATTTTTTAAAATATTGATCAAAAATGGGAAAAAAAATATTCAAAATAAACACAAAACACTAAATACACTTACTCTATAGGAAAGAAATAAAGTCTAGTGGTAGGCTGAAAACAAAAAAAAAGCAAAAAAAAATTAACAAAGGAAAAAAATTAATAGAATTATATTTAACATTTTTACACTTACCAAAAACCAGCCGATTTGTCTATTACATTCACAATAAGTAGGAGTAAGTCCACGATTAAGTGGACCCACACGAATAAACCCATGACTGCAATATAATAAAAATTGATTATGTGAGTTGTAATATAGCAAAATCATGTAAAAAAAAAAAATTAAAACTTACATCACTCGACGTATAATCATGAAGTTATTGTTCAAACCTTGTCCATTTGGGTATGATAAAACATCAAAACCTCTATATTTGTGAAGTCTACTTACTTCACCGCGACATATGGCACAAATAATTGTGCCTTCAACAAAATTTCCAATAAAATGACGAGCTAGTGGGGGTTGACCCAGTGGAGACATCGCTACTTGATTAACGGCCATTGAATAGTTTAAATATGTAGTTTTAAATTGGCTTACTTAACTATATAACTGACCTGGAAGATAGAATGTTTTTGAAAGTAAAATTGTTTGCTGCAGTTGTATTATTAATATTAAACCCGGATTGATTTTTAGACGTTGGATCATACATAATCAATGGTAGAAACTGTGATCCTGATTATATATTTACAACCAATAATAATCAACCAGATTATTGTACCGTTGTCCTGCAATCTCTGATGAGTTGAACAGTAACTGGCAGTATTTGCAGAGGTTATTAATGAGTTGGTAGAGGTTATTAATGAGTTGGTGTCTGCAGATCTCTTATGTTTGAACTGTAACATAAATTTTCCAAACATTGAAACATTGTTTCCAGATAATGACGATTATGGCCCATTGCAATTTCATTATCAGGCATAAAAGAAAAGTTCCGGATGATATTTGAAGCAGCAACCGCACACAGTTGCTTTTCTGCTCTCCCTTCCTCATCAAGGTTAAAAAGGCAAAATTGCAAAAATAAAAATAAGAAGAAACCGCACACAATACAAATAAAAAGGCCAACCACACACAGCAGCAACCGCACACAGTATAAATAAAAATAAATTGCAAAAATTCGAAAGTCCAAATAAAAGTGAATAAGAAGAAGACCCAGAAAAAAGAGAGAAGAGTTTTTCTGGGTCTTTCCTTCGGTGTGTGTTTGAAAATACAAATGTCACTTCCCAAATCCAACACAGTGTCAACAACCATTAAAAATAAAAATCCAACATCAAATATCTAAATCAAATATTACATAAAATAATTGTTGTAACTCATAAACATAAAAATAAATCCTACGAATCTTCCACAAAAATCACGGCCAAGGAGCAGGAAGAACAATAGCTTCATCCACAGTTTCAACATCCGGATTATGACGGATCACGAGTTCTCTGAAAATTTTAAAAAAATTGATCAAAAATGGGAAAAAAATATTCAAAATAAACACAAAACACAAAATACACTTACTCTATAGGAAAGAAATAAAGTCTAGTGGTAGGCTGAAAACAAAAAAAAAGCAAAAAAAAATTAACAAAGGAAAAAAATTAATAGAATTATATTTAACATTTTACACTTACCAAAAACCAGCCGATTTGTCTATTACATTCACAATAAGTAGGTGTAAGTCCACGATTAAGTGGACCCACACGAATAAACCCATGACTGCAATATAATAAAAATTGATTATGTGACTTGTAATATAGCAAAATCATGTAAAAAAAAAAAATTAAAACTTACATCACTCGACCGTCTCGACGTATAATCATGAAGTTATTGTTCAAACCTTGTCCATTTGGGTATGATAAAACATCAAAACCTCTATATTTGTGAAGTCTACTTACTTCACCGCGACATGTGGCACAAATAATTGTGCCTTCAACAAAATTTCCAATAAAATGACGAGCTAGTGGGGGTTGACCCAGTGGAGGCATCGCTACTTGATTAACGGCCACTGAATAGTTTAAATATGTAGTTTTAAATTGGCTTACTTAACTATATAACTGACCTGGAAGATAGAATGTTTTTTGAAAGTAAAATTGTTTGCTGCAGTTGTATTATTAATATTAAACCCGAATTGATTTTGAGACGTTGGATCATACATAATCAATGGTAGAAACTGTGATCCTGATTATATATTTACAACCAATAATAATCAACCAGATTATTGTACCGTTGTCCTGCAATCTCTGATGAGTTGAACAGTAACTGGCAGTATTTGCAGAGGTTATTAATGAGTTGGTAGAGGTTATTAATGAGTTGGTGTCTGCAGATCTCTTATGTTTGAACAGTAACATAAATTTTCCAAACATTGAAACATTGTTTCCAGATAATGACGATTCTGGCCCATTGCAATTTCATTATCAGACATAAAAGAAAAGTTCCGGATGATATTTGAAGCAGCAACCGCACACAGTTGCTTTTCTGCTCTCCCTTCGTCATCAAGGTTAAAAAGGCCAAATTGCAAAAATAAAAATAAGAAGAAACCGCACACAATATAAATAAAAAGGCCAACCACACACAGCAGCAACCGCACACAGTATAAATAAAAATAAATTGCAAAAATTCGAAAGCCCAAATAAAAGTGAATAAGAAGAAGACCCAGAAAAAAAATAGAAGAGTTTTTCTGGGTCTTTCCTTCGGTGTGTGTTTGAAAATACAAATGTCACTTCCCAAATCCAACACAGTGTCAACAACCATTAAAAATAAAAATCCAACATCAAATATCTAAATCAAATATTACATAAAATAATTGTTCTAACTCATAAACATAAAAATAAATCCTACGAATCTTCCACAAAAATCACGGCCAAGGAGCAGGAAGAACAATAGCTTCATCCACAGTTTCAACATCCGGATTATGACGGATCACGAGTTCTCTGAAAATTTTAAAAAAATTGATCAAAAATGGGAAAAAAATATTCAAAATAAACACAAAACACAAAATACACTTACTCTATAGGAAAGAAATAAAGTCTAGTGGTAGGCTGAAAACAAAAAAAAAGCAAAAAAAAATTAACAAAGGAAAAAAATTAATAGAATTATATTTAACATTTTACACTTACCAAAAACCAGCCGATTTGTCTATTACATTCACAATAAGTAGGTGTAAGTCCACGATTAAGTGGACCCACACGAATAAACCCATGACTGCAATATAATAAAAATTGATTATGTGACTTGTAATATAGCAAAATCATGTAAAAAAAAAAAATTAAAACTTACATCACTCGACCGTCTCGACGTATAATCATGAAGTTATTGTTCAAACCTTGTCCATTTGGGTATGATAAAACATCAAAACCTCTATATTTGTGAAGTCTACTTACTTCACCGCGACATGTGGCACAAATAATTGTGCCTTCAACAAAATTTCCAATAAAATGACGAGCTAGTGGGGGTTGACCCAGTGGAGGCATCGCTACTTGATTAACGGCCACTGAATAGTTTAAATATGTAGTTTTAAATTGGCTTACTTAACTATATAACTGACCTGGAAGATAGAATGTTTTTTGAAAGTAAAATTGTTTGCTGCAGTTGTATTATTAATATTAAACCCGAATTGATTTTGAGACGTTGGATCATACATAATCAATGGTAGAAACTGTGATCCTGATTATATATTTACAACCAATAATAATCAACCAGATTATTGTACCGTTGTCCTGCAATCTCTGATGAGTTGAACAGTAACTGGCAGTATTTGCAGAGGTTATTAATGAGTTGGTAGAGGTTATTAATGAGTTGGTGTCTGCAGATCTCTTATGTTTGAACAGTAACATAAATTTTCCAAACATTGAAACATTGTTTCCAGATAATGACGATTCTGGCCCATTGCAATTTCATTATCAGACATAAAAGAAAAGTTCCGGATGATATTTGAAGCAGCAACCGCACACAGTTGCTTTTCTGCTCTCCCTTCGTCATCAAGGTTAAAAAGGCCAAATTGCAAAAATAAAAATAAGAAGAAACCGCACACAATATAAATAAAAAGGCCAACCACACACAGCAGCAACCGCACACAGTATAAATAAAAATAAATTGCAAAAATTCGAAAGCCCAAATAAAAGTGAATAAGAAGAAGACCCAGAAAAAAAATAGAAGAGTTTTTCTGGGTCTTTCCTTCGGTGTGTGTTTGAAAATACAAATGTCACTTCCCAAATCCAACACAGTGTCAACAACCATTAAAAATAAAAATCCAACATCAAATATCTAAATCAAATATTACATAAAATAATTGTTCTAACTCATAAACATAAAAATAAATCCTACGAATCTTCCACAAAAATCACGGCCAAGGAGCAGGAAGAACAATAGCTTCATCCACAGTTTCAACATCCGGATTATGACGGATCACGAGTTCTCTGAAAATTTTAAAAAAATTGATCAAAAATGGGAAAAAAAATATTCAAAATAAACACAAAACACTAAATACACTTACTCTATAGGAAAGAAATAAAGTCTAGTGGTAGGCTGAAAACAAAAAAAAAGCAAAAAAAAATTAACAAAGGAAAAAAATTAATAGAATTATATTTAACATTTTACACTTACCAAAAACCAGCCGATTTGTCTATTACATTCACAATAAGTAGGTGTAAGTCCACGATTAAGTGGACCCACACGAATAAACCCATGACTGCAATATAATAAAAATTGATTATGTGACTTGTAATATAGCAAAATCATGTAAAAAAAAAATTAAAACTTACATCACTCGACCGTCTCGACGTATAATCATGAAGTTATTGTTCAAACCTTGTCCATTTGGGTATGATAAAACATCAAAATCTCTATATTTGTGAAGTCTACTTACTTCACCGCGACATGTGGCACAAATAATTGTGCCTTCAACAAAATTTCCAATAAAATGACGAGCTAGTGGGGGTTGACCCAGTGGAGGCATCGCTACTTGATTAACGGCCACTGAATAGTTTAAATATGTAGTTTTAAATTGGCTTACTTAACTATATAACTGACCTGGAAGATAGAATGTTTTTTGAAAGTAAAATTGTTTGCTGCAGTTGTATTATTAATATTAAACCCGAATTGATTTTGAGACGTTGGATCATACATAATCAATGGTAGAAACTGTGATCCTGATTATATATTTACAACCAATAATAATCAACCAGATTATTGTACCGTTGTCCTGCAATCTCTGATGAGTTGAACAGTAACTGGCAGTATTTGCAGAGGTTATTAATGAGTTGGTAGAGGTTATTAATGAGTTGGTGTCTGCAGATCTCTTATGTTTGAACAGTAACATAAATTTTCCAAACATTGAAACATTGTTTCCAGACAATGACGATTCTGGCCCATTGCAATTTCATTATCAGGCATAAAAGAAAAGTTCCGGATGATATTTGAAGCAGCAA
The DNA here is from genome assembly GCA_038501285.1 of Penstemon eatonii. Taxonomy (NCBI): domain Eukaryota; kingdom Viridiplantae; phylum Streptophyta; class Magnoliopsida; order Lamiales; family Plantaginaceae; genus Penstemon; species Penstemon eatonii. Next base: position 73,884,012 of record CM076715.1, read on the forward strand.
CCGCACACAGTTGCTTTTCTGCTCTTCCTTCCTCATCAAGGTTATAAAGGCCAAATTGTAAAAATAAAAATAAGAAGAAACCGCACACAATACAAATAAAAAGGCCAACAACACACAGTATAAATAAAAATAAATTGCAAAAATTCGAAAGCCCAAATAAAAGTGAATAAGAAGAAGACCCAGAAAAAAGAGAGAAGAGTTTTTCTGGGTCTTTCCTTCGGTGTGTGTTTGAAAATACAAATGTCACTTCCCAAATCCAACACAGTGTCAACAACCATTAAAAAAAAAATCCAACATAAAATATCTAAATCAAATATTACATAAAATAATTGTTCTAACTCATAAACATAAAAATAAATCCTTCGAATCTTCCACAAAAATCACGGCCAAAGAGCAGGAAGAACAATAGCTTCATCCACAGTTTCAACATCCGGATTATGACGGATCACGAGTTCTCTGAAAATTTTTAAAAAATTGATCAAAAATGGGAAAAAAAATATTCAAAATAAACACAAAACACTAAATACACATACTCTATAGAAAAGAAATAAAGTCTAGTGGTAGGCTGAAAACAAAAAAAAAAAAGCAAAAAAAAATTAACAAAGAAAAAAAATTAATAGAATAATATTTAACATTTTACACTTACCAAAAACCAGCCGATTTGTCTTTTACATTCACAATAAGTAGGTGTAAGTCCACGATTAAGTGGACCCACACGAATAAACCCATGACTGCAATATAATAAAAATTGATTATGTGACTTGTAATATAGCAAAATCATGTTAAAAAAAAAATTAAAACTTACATCACTCGACCGTCTCGACGTATAATCATGAAGTTATTGTTCAAACCTTGTCCATTTGGGTATGATAAAACATCAAAACCTCTATATTTGTGAAGTCTACTTACTTCACCGCGACATGTGGCACAAATAATTGTGCATTCAACAAAATTTCCAATAAAATGACGAGCTAGTGGGGGTTGACCCAGTGGAGGCATCGCTACTTGATTAACGGCCATTGAATAGTTTAAATATGTAGTTTTAAATTGGCTTACTTAACTACATAACTGACCTGGAAGATAGAATGTTTTTTGAAAGTAAAATTGTTTGCTGCAGTTGTATTATTAATATTAAACCCGGATTGATTTTGAGACGTTGGATCATACATAATCAATGGTAGAAACTGTGATCCTGATTATATATTTACAACCAATAATAATCAACCAGATTATTGTACCGTTGTCCTGCAATCTCTGATGTGTTGAACAGTAACTGGCAGTATTTGGAGAGGTTATTAATGAATTGGTAGAGGTTATTAATAAGTTGGTGTCTGCAGATCTCTTATGTTTGAACAGTAACATAAATTTTCCAAACATTGAAACATTGTTTCCAGACAATGACGATTCTGGCCCATTGCAATTTCATTATCAGGCATAAAAGAAAAGTTTCGGATTATATTTGAAGCAGCAACCGCACACAGTTGCTTTTCTGCTCTCCCTTCCTCATCAAGGTTAAAAAGGCCAAATTGCAAAAATAAAAAATAAGAAGAAACCGCACACAATATAAATAAAATGGCCAACCACACACAGCTGCAACCGCACACAGTATAAATAAAAATAAATTGCAAAAATTCGAAAGCCCAAATAAAAGTGAATAAGAAGAAGACCCAGAAAAAAGAGAGAAGAGTTTTTCTGGGTCTTTCCTTCGGTGTGTGTTTGAAAATACAAATGTCACTTCCCAAATCCAACACAGTGTCAACAACCATTAAAAATAAAAATCCAACATCAAATATCTAAATCAAATATTACATAAAATAATTGTTGTAACTCATAAACATAAAAATAAATCCTACGAATCTTCCACAAAAATCACGGCCAAGGAGCAGGAAGAACAATAGCTTCATCCACAGTTTCAACATCCGGATTATGACGGATCACGAGTTCTCTGAAATTTTTTAAAATATTGATCAAAAATGGGAAAAAAATATTCAAAATAAACACAAAACACTAAATACACTTACTCTATAGGAAAGAAATAAAGTCTAGTGGTAGGCTGAAAACAAAAAAAAAAGCAAAAAAAAATTAACAAAGGAAAAAAATTAATAGAATTATATTTAACATTTTACACTTACCAAAAACCAGCCGATTTGTCTATTACATTCACAATAAGTAGGTGTAAGTCCACGATTAAGTGGACCCGAACTGTTGGTCCCAAGTGGTCAGAAGAGGTTTAGAGGGGGGGGGTGAATAAACCTCTTTAAAATTTTCTTTCAAATTTAACTTTAAAACTTTACTCCAACTGAACAGTCTAAGCTGATCAGATTAGTAAGTTACAATTCTGTTCGCGAACAAATCTTTGAACAGTCTTGTTGACCACTCGTCTGATAGTTACTTAGCTGATTTTGCAGAAATCAGTTTTAATACTTAGAGTACTTGCAGCGGATTTTCAAAGTGTTTTTCACAAGTATTCTTAGCAGTTTGAAAAATGTTTCCCCAGTTTTATAAACTCCTTTTTGTTCTTTTTCAAACAGTTAACTTAATGTGTTTTTATGCAAACAGAAGATATGCAGTTTTGAAACAATGTAAAAACACAAGTAATTTTTATAGTGGTTATATGGATTTAAATATCCTTTAGTCCACTCTTCCAAGTCACTCAGATCTTGGGTTATACTATAATCACAAAGTTTACAGTATACTCTGCTTGCGTCGAACAACAAATGAAACGACCACAAGTTCGCAATAGGAGATCACACAGAAAACCTATCCTCTGAAGTTTGATCACTCACAAAGATGGATCACAACTCCGCACAACACTCTTGTTTACAAAATCACTCAGAAGATGTATTTTTCTTGATTCTTCAACTCTGCTTTCGTCAACAAATGACTCAGCTGATGAGTGAGCTGTTCTTGAGACTTAAAGAATTTTGCTTCGGAAATTTCTCTCAGAAAGTGTGTTGCTTGTTCCTTCTTCGTCTCTTGCAGCTATTTATACTTGAGGATTGAAAAATGTCCGTTGAAGAGAGACAGGATTCAAATTCCTCGAGTACTGGTCCTTAAAATCCGCGAACGGCTCTTTTGCAGTCTGTCCGTACTGTAAACAGTACTATTCTGCAGGCAGCATTAAATGCAGCATTAAATGCACTCGGCTGATGCGAAGCTTTTCTTCAATCATTTGTCTTAAATATCCTCGTACTTCAGCATTTATTACACCAAGGGGCATTTATTACCGTTGGGAACACTTCATGATCTTCTTCACTTGGCTGACGAAAGTATAAGTCTGATGACGAACTCGGCTGATCTCAAACTTGAACAAATCTGATTTGAGTCGGCTGATCTTCACTAGTCTGATAACTTCTCTTCAGCAGATCAGAAGTCTTGGACCTTGAAACTTTGACTCTTCTGATGTCTTCATTTCTTAGTCAAAATTCCTTGATAAGTTTATCAGCTAAGTCACTCCATACTTAGCCAATCATATGAAGTTTTGGAATGCATCAAAACCTCCCTTATCAAACTTTCTTCAGTGCCTTCATCTTCATCTTCATCCAACAATTTCCCCCTTTTTGATGATGACAAAACTTCAGCTTAGTACCTGTTGAATACCTAAACTAAAGATTGTAATCCTCAAAATTTTCTGAGATAGAAAAAGTTTATTGGATTGAACTTGAACATTTTATTGATATAGAAAGTGAATTACATGTACAAATTCATCAGATGAGATTTCTGAAAAAGTAAACTGATTACAATTGATTTTTCAATTTCTAACTATCAGCTTCTTCATCAGATTCGAGCACTTCTTCATATTCATATGATGATTCTTCATCATCATCTTCTTCATCAACTTCTTCTTCCAGGGTTGCTTTGGCAGCTTCCATCTTCTCTTTAAGTTCTTGTTCTTGAAGAGCTTTCAGAGCTTCCATAGCTTTTCTGGCAGAATCTGTATTCTTGTACTTGGTGTCTTCTTTTTCAATCTTATCTTCTTCTTCCACCTTTCCAAGCACTTCAGCCTTGTCAGTAGTGTCTTCAGTTTCCTTGGCTTTAATAGTTGCATCAGTTTCTTCCAAGGTTGTTTCTTCAGCAGCAGACTCCTTTGCTGGTTCATCAGTAATGGTCTCTTTAGCTGGTTCTTCAGCAGCAGGTTCCATAGCTGATTCTTCAGCAGCAAACTCCTTCGCTGGTTCTTCCCTTTTATCTTCCCCCTTTTTGTCATCATCAACTCTGATGACAGTAGAAGGTTCAACAGCAGGGTTGAGGGCAACTGTTGGAATCCTTACTTCAGCACATAAAGCTTTTAGATTCTGATTAACAACGTCATGACTAGCTGTCAGATGATGAAGGTCAGTGCTGATGACATCAGTCTTATCATTAAAGTAGTCAATGTTTAGGTTGATAGTTGCAATTTCATTTTGAACTTCCTGTGCAGCCTTTGCTACTTCTTGCAACATCCCCAGATTTATTTCCTTCTCTTCATGACTGACTTTAATGAAAGTTGCAGTTAAATCAGCAATCTTGTGCTCAGCTGATTTCAAGGCAGTGTGAAGATGATTTACATCACCCTTCACATCTTCAACGTTACGGTTCAGCTCTCTTAAGCTATTCACTAACTCTAGTGAATGATCTTGAGGAATAGGAATCTGATCAATAGCTAACTTGATAGAACTGCTGGTTAGAAGATGCGTTCTTTCCACTTGATGAGTGTGAGATTCAATCAATTCTGTCTTCATCTTCTGTAACTGCAGACTATTCCTCTCTTCCATATCTTTTATTTGATTTTCAATAAGTAACTGGAAGGCTTCCATCAGTGATGAGTGTTCATCACCTGATGAAGTAGAGGCATCAGCTTCTTCCTCTTTAGTCTCCTGATGAACAGGGACATCTTGCAAATCCGTCATCTGATGATCTTCAGAAGTCTTAGATGGCCCTTCAATAGCCAAAGGCTTGTCAGCAGACTTGTGCTTGTCAGCAGACTTGTGCTCATCAGTGACATCATCGTAGAACAGATTAGTAATGGTTCCATCTTCATTAAAGCAAGTAGTCTGTCTAATCTGCCTTACAATGATCCAAGGGTTGACAGGAGCATTGTTACCCTTAGGGACTTCATGGTACGGTTGTACTTCCTTGCCAAAAATGATTTGTTGAATACTTGGCAGCAGTGGCAAGTCACTTGAACATCCTTGCTGATACTTTGACTTTTTAACCCATCTCTTCAGAGCAGTCATAACAGCAAACTTAATTGCTCTCTCTTCAGCATCTTCAGATTTCTTTTTCTTTTCAGGCAAGGTGTTTTTAATCTTCTTGGCCTCCTCCAATGCAAAGCTTTTTGCATAGTTATGCATGACTTCTCTTACATAACTGGGATCAAGGGCCTTTTGGATGGAGTTTGTCTTCAGCCAAGTCAGAACCCAGTGTTCTTCATCAGCTAACTCCTTCATGTTTTGAAGTTCAGTTATTGAGCTATTCAGCCTGATATCTCTCCACTTGATATATCTTGGTTTCTCCTGAGTGAACATAGTCTTCAGCATCAACTTCTGATCATAGTATGCTAGAGACTTCTCAAACTTCTTGAAAAGCTCCTTATCAGCATATACTATCTCAAAAGCTTTCCTGACTTCAAACTTATCTTTGGACTTGGTTTTGGGAGCAGGCAGTAGTATCTTCTTTTTGTCTTCTTCAGTCTGCCCTTCACCAATCTTGATGCCACCTCCATGGACAGGTCCATAGGCATCAACCTTGCTTTGTTCAATCACCATGGCCAATTCAGCATCTTCAGCAGCTTTTCTCTCTGCTGCAGACATTCTTCTTCTGGCCTCATCCTTTGCTTGTTGAGCTTTGCTCAATTCAAGAGCCTTCTTCTCTTCAAGCTCATCTTGCTTCCTCTGTTCAGCCTCCTCTCTTGCCTTCTTATCAGCTTTGGAGATTTTCTTTCTCCTTAGCACAATTTTTCTTTTGCCTTTATCAGCAGGGGCTGGTCCAGCAGATGATATAGGAGCAGCAGCAATGGGATGGATGATTTGAACATCTGGATCTTCTTGAGGTTGAGTAACCTCAGCTGTTGGTGCTTTCTGAGTAGTCTGTTGCTCATCAGCTTTGTCAACAGTGGAAGCTTCAGCAGCTTCAACTGGTCTTTCAGCAGACTCCGGACTTGATCTTACTAAGTCCACCAACTCAGTATCCTTCTCCAAAAATGTCATCTTCTTTCTAGCTGACCTCTTTGTCAGACCTTGAACAACTCTTGAAGTAGCAGTATCCTTCTGCTGACTTCTTGTTCTCTTAGAGACATTCTCAGCAGGCCTCTCTGCTGATGGAGTTCTTGATGGTGATGCAGGGGATCCAGTCCTTACATCAGCCATTATGTTCTCAGCAATTTTAGTGGCTTCAGCAGAAGTCACTCTCTCCATCTGCTTTAATTCTTTCTTCCTGGGCTCATCAGTAGCCCTCTTCCTTTTAGTCTCAACAGCTAGACTTGCTGTTTTGACTAACCTCTTTTGCCTCTTGGCAGGAACCTCCTTTGGTTCCTCAACTTCTTCTCCTTCAGGCTCATCAGCCTTCCTCTTCTGAACAGGTAGGTACTTGTTCATTGCTTTGGACTTGTGAATTTCTTTGCCATTTGACATGACACAGCCCATCTTTGATAAGAGGTAACTTAAAGTGATTCTGTGGTTGGTGTAAGGGCCTTTTCCCTTCTTCACTTCCAGAAAATCAGCAAGTATATACCAAATTATGATGGACCAGTTTACCTCTATTCCATAGTATACGGCAGCCATGATGCTGAAACGCTTCATTGTGACAGCATCTAGAGAAAAAGTACAATTTTCAATCAGCTTAGACACCATATCAGCCATCCGCTGATATTCATCCTTAAGCTGTTTCTTTCTGATGTTGCCAGACAACATCTCTCCTTCCTTGGCGCAGATCGCCCAAAACTGTTGGTGCTTCTCTTCAGTCAGCACGATAACTTCGTGTCTTCCAGACTTAGGCAAACCAAACTGTTCATGAAGAACTTGTGGAGTGATGACAACAGATTTGTCACCCACTTTTGCTTTGATTTCTAGTTTGTGATAGTCAGCCTTTGCCGTTGAGTAATACTCCATAACCTGGTCAGTCCAGATAACTCCCTCCTGATATTCCATGAAGTTTACCAGAGAAGCAGATTTGAACTTTTCAAGCAGTTCTTTCATCAGATCCGTACCAGATTGATAGTAGGCTTCATAGTCTAAGAACATACCTTCAGCAGCCATTTTAATCTGTTGAGAGTTAGTGAAAAGGAAAGGATTTTTGCAGAAAACTTGTTTAAAATTTTCTCACAAGTACTTTTGAAAGTTTAGGGTTCGTAAAGAGCTACTCGACTGATCAGATGAGGATTTATAGAGTTGGGGTTTTTCGGTTTCCGTGATATCTGCCAACCGTTAGATCCGTTTTTCTGTCAGTGCTGATCGTGCGGCGTCAGTTACGACCTTTCGAATTCAAAAGATATTTTAATGAGGAGCGGGAAAATGTACCGCCCGACAGTTTACTTGTAAAGGCGTGTTTTGGATAAAACGTTTTTAAATAGTTCGCTTTTACTTAAGTAATCAGATGAGTATAAAAACACTTATCTGATGGACTATTGTCCTGATGACAATGCTGTTATCAGAGAATGCCAATAGCTGATAACCTTCCTCAGCTGTTTGTCAATCCAGCTAGATAAAATAACTTCAATCTTCGATAGTTGAGTCTTCTGATGAAAACATAACTTCAACTAACTGTCATTAACAAATTTCATCTTTAATTCAGAAGTACCGCTAGTCTTACACGTTCCCCCTGAGTTTTAAGAATTCATAAGTTAACTAGTCTGTTGAGAGTTAATCCTTGAAGATAATAACGAATTGCTAAGCTGTTGAACTCCAGTCTTCTGATGAGTTCCCCCTCAGCTTATGCTTCCAAATTAAGTAGTCCTAGCTCAGCTCTTAAGGTTGAAAACCTTACTTCACTTAAAGGTTTGGTGAAAATGTCAGCAATCTGATTATCAGTATGAACATACTCAATCATTACATTGCCTTTTTCCACATGATCTCTAATGAAATGATGCTTGATCTCAATATGCTTAGTCCTTGAATGACTTGTAGTGTTCTGAGTAAGAGAGATTGCACTTGTATTGTCACAGTAGATTGGAATTCCACTGATCTTGATATTGTAGTCTTCTAGTTGATGCTTCAACCAAAGTATCTGTGCACAACAAGCTCCAGCAGCTATATATTCAGCTTCAGCAGTAGATATAGAAACTGAGGTTTGCTTCTTACTCATCCATGAGATCAGACGACTGCCTAAGAACTGACAGGCACCTGTTGTGCTCTTTCTGTCAATCTTGCAGCCAGCAAGGTCTGAATCTGAATAACCAATGAGTTCAAATCCAGATTCTCTAGGATACCACAATCCCAATTCTTGAGTGCCTTTAACATACTTCAATATTCTCTTGGCAGCTAAGAGATGAGATTCTTTGGGGTTTGATTGAAATCTTGCACAGACTCCAACTGAGTACATTATGTCAGGTCTGCTTGCTGTTAGATACAACAATGAACCAATAATGCCTCTATATTTGGTTATGTCCACTGATTTGCCATCTTCATCTTTATCCAAACGAAGACTTGTAGACATAGGAATGGTAGCTGTTGAGCTAGTTTCCATACCAAATTTCTTAAACAGATCTCTTGTGTACTTTGCTTGGCTGATGAATATTCCATCAGGCAACTGTCTAACTTGCAATCCAAGAAAGTAATTAAGTTCACCCATCATGCTCATTTCAAACTTATTCTGCATCAGCTTGGAGAACTTATCACACATCTGTTGGTTAGTTGAACCAAAAATAATGTCGTCCACATATATTTGCACAAGTAATATATGATTTTCCCATTCAATAGTGAACAAGGTTTTATCTACCTTACCTTTACGAAATCCTTTAATTAAAAGAAAATCAGATAGGGTATCATACCATGCTCTTGGAGCTTGTTTTAGTCCATAAAGGGCTTTCTTCAGACGATATACTTTGTCCTCTTCTTGATAGACTTCAAATCCTGGAGGTTGTTCAACATAAACTTCTTCTTGCAATTCTCCATTGAGAAAAGCAGACTTCACATCCATCTGATAGACAGTGAAGTTCTTGTGAGCAGCATAGGCAAGAAACAGTCTGATTGCTTCAAGTCTTGCTACTGGTGCAAAAGTTTCATCAAAGTCAATTCCTTCTTCTTGACAATAACCCTTGGCCACTAGTCTTGCTTTGTTTCTGGTGACAACACCATCTTCATTCATCTTATTTCTGAATACCCACTTAGTGCCAATTACTCTTTGATGACTTGGTCTAGGAACTAAGTACCAGACTTCATTCCTTTCAAATTGATTCAACTCTTCTTGCATAGCTTCTATCCAGAAGGAGTCATTTAGAGCTTCTTCAATTTGTTTAGGCTCTATTTGAGATAGAAATGTGACAAACATAGCATCTTGTGCAGCAGCTCTTCTTGTTTTCACTCTATCTAAAGGATCACCAATAACTAGTTCAGGTGGGTGATTCTTGAGCCATCTGAGATCAGGTTGCAAATCAGGATGTTGTCCTCTGTTATGATCTTGCAACACTACTGTTGGAGTTCCAGTAGTAGTCTGTTGAACACGTGTCGTCTGTTGAACAGTCTCTGGTCTGTCAGCTGTTAGCAACTCGTCTGTTAGACAATCAGCACTGTGATTATGAACAGCACTTGAATTTGCAGCTGAACTTAGATTAGGTAGTATGATGGGAACATATTCTTCATTTCTTCCAACGTCCAACTTCTGTAAATCAGCAGACAGATCTTGATTTACACTTTGATTCTTTTCAGAAGATTGACTTGGCTCATCAAATACTACATGGATAGATTCTTCTATTAGTAATGTTCTTTTGTTAAAAACTCTATAAGCCTTACTAACAGATGAGTATCCTACAAAGACAGCTTCATCAGCCTTTTCTGCAAATGCAGTAAGGTGATTTTTCCCATTATTCAATACAAAACATTTACAACCAAAAATCTTAAAGTAATGAATGTTTGGCTTTCTGTTGTTCCAAACTTCATATGGAGTCTTGTTCTGATTTTTGTTGATCATACATCTGTTCTGGGTAAAACATGCTGTATTTGTTGCTTCTGCCCAAAATCTTTGTGGCAGCTTAGCTTCAGCTATCATGGTTCTGACAGCTTCTTTCAGTGTTCTGTTTCTCCTTTCAGCAACACCATTCTGTTGAGGGGTTCTGGCAGCAGAATACTCATGATGTATTCCTTTGATATTACAATACTCTTCAACAGTAGAGTTTGTAAACTCTGTCCCTCTATCTGATCTGATCTTCAATATCTTGATACTCTTCTCATTCTGGATCAGTTCCATCAGATTTGTGAGATGTTCCTTGGTTTCACTTTTCTTCTTCATGAAAATCACCCAAGTATATCTTGAATAATCATCCACAACAGCTAGGCAGTATTTCTTTCCACCATTGCTGACTGGATCAATGGGTCCAAATAAGTCCATATGCAACAGCTCCAATATTCTTCCAGAAGATTGGTGCTTCTTTTCTTTGAATGATGACTTGATTTGTTTACCCTTCTGACAGGCGTCACAGAGCTTGTCTTTGCTCATGACTGCTTTTGGAATCCCTTCTACCAAATCATTCTTGATTAATCTGTTTATGGTCTTGAAGTTTAAGTGATTCATCCTCTTGTGCCATAGCCAACTGACTTCACTTGGTGCAGATGCCACCAAACAAATACTTGAATTCTTGTCAGCAGAATTCCAGTCAACTATGTAGATATTTCCTTGTCGTCTTCCAGATAAAATTACCTTCTTTGTACCAATCTGTTCAACGTAGCATTTATCTGTTGAGAAGATGACTGAATATCCCTTGTCACAAAATTGACTTATGCTCAGCAGATTATACTTTAGGCCTTTAACATATGAGACGTCAGATATCTCTATGTTTCCCTTGATTAATCTTCCTTTAGCTTTAATCTTGCCTTCTTTGCTGTCTCCAAAAGTGACTTTTGGACCATCCACAGCAACTGCATCAGTCAACTCATGTATGTTTCCACACATGTGCCTTGAACATCCACTGTCCAAGTACCAAATCTTCTCTACTTTACTCCTACTCCTAATCCTAACCTACAAAACAAAAAATAAAATTGTTTTAGGTACCCTTATTGAGAGGGTCCTGAAGGATTAGTTCCACCCTTGACAACCCAAGATGTTGAAGTCTTAGGCTTCTTAGGTTTCTGAGTTTTAGGAGCATGAACAGTTTCATTTTTATCATAGTTATCAGATAAGTCATGTTGATGATCAGTATGATATGAATAATGTTCATAAGCAGGGTAAGGTGCATGATATGCAGGATATGCATGCATTGGATGAGCAGGGTAAGGTGCATAGTAACTAGGAAATTGAGGTGCATGATACATAGGATGATATGCAGCAGGTTGCACATAATATGACTCATTTCCATACCAAGCATTTTGATTTTTCTTATTCTTATGCTTCTTTGGTTTACTAGATGCTTGCTCATTTGATTTTGACTTAGTTTTACCAACAGATTGATTCAATTTAGCTTTATCAGCAGACTTCTTAGGACTCTGCTGTTTGGTCTTACTAGTCTGATTTCCTACACTAGGCTCTTTGCTCTTTTTAGCCTTAGGAGATTTCTTCTCCTTTACCACTTTCTCAGTTGAGGTAGGTCTAGAGGTTTGAACATACAGAATGACCTTACTATTGTCAGCTGATACAAATTTTTCAGTATGGTTCAACTCTAATTTTTCCTTTTCTAAAGGTGTCTCCTGTTTACTAGATGTATGCATGGATGCAACAGTAGACTTATCATGAGACTCAATGATTTTCTCAAGTTCCATGATTTTTCCTTTATAAACCTCACATTCAGCTTTCAGAGATTCATGCTCTTGCTCAAGCTGTTTATATTCAGCTGATTCTTTTGGCTTTTCAGCTAAAAGTTTCAGTGAACTATTTTGCTCTTTTAGCAAGTTCATCTCTTCCTTAAGCTTAACAAACTCTCCAGCAATAGTAGTATTATTCAACATCATTTGCTCTAGAGAATTAAACAGTTCATTTTCTTGAGGAGTTACCTCATCCTCAGAGTCATCAGATTCCTTTGCCATCAGGCACAGGAGAGCAGGTTTTTCTTCATCAGACGATTCTTCATCAGACGAGTCTGAGTCTGAATCAGATGAGTAGACAGCAGCTGGCTTTTCTGCTTCAGCCATCATTGCCTTGGCTCTCTGATGCTTTCTTTCTTTTCTCATTTTCTTCTCTTCCTCAGTGTACTTCTCTGCTTTTGGATATGGGCAGTCTCTTATGAAGTGTCCCAATTTCCTGCAGTTGTAACACATCAGTTTTGATTTATAATCTTCTTTATCCTGAGAAGAAAAATTAGGTTTAGAAGTAGAAGCAGCATGATTGTATTTGTTTTTCATCTTTCTCTTATAGAACTTCTTGAAGTTGTTCATCAATAATGCTACATCTCCAGCAGTGTACTCCTTTTTGTTGAGTAGAGTGGCTTCATCAGATGAGTCCACTTCTTTGCTTTTCTGTGCTGGTCTTCTGGTATTTTCAGCAGCAACAAGTGCAGCTGTGGGTCCTGAAGTTGAGGTTTCTTCAATTCCCATCCTTGGCAATTTATACTCATAAGCCTTGAGTGCGGAGAACAGCTCTGTTAGAGAAATCTTGCCCAGATCTCTTGATTCTTCCATTGCTGTCACCTTCATGTTGAACTTGGGAGGTAGAGCCTTCAGTACTCTGACAGAAATCTCTTTGTCAGTGAAAGTCTTTCCCAGCTTCAAAACTTCATTCAGAGTTCTGGTGAATCTGATGTCCATCTGATCAATGGTTTCTCCAGACTTCATCTTGAAGTTGTCCAGCTTCTCCAAGGCAACACTGAGCTGATGCTCTTTAATAGCATCATTGCCTTCACTCATGTCACGAACCTTATCCCACATCTCCTTTGCAGTTTTGCAATGCTTGACTTTGTCAAACCGATCATTATCCAGGGCTTTGGTCATGATGAATCTTCCGACTTTGTCCAGGTTGAACAGCTTTATTTCTTCTGCTGTCATTTCTGTTAAGTCTTTTTCCACCACTATTTGAGCTTCATCTACGATGATGGTCTTGGTGAATTTGAATGGACCTTTAATGATACATGTATGCATGTTGTCATTATAGGCAGCAAGGAAAATCTCCATTCTGATTTTCCAGTCCTCAAAAGACATACCAGCAATGTGGGGAACATGGCTGATACAATCCATTTTTCAAAAAGTTTTTGTTTTTCAAAAAGATGCTCTTTTGAAAAGCTTTTGAAAACCTTTGAAAAACACTCGGATCAAGCTCGTTGATCAGGCAGCTGATTCTAATGAACCACCCGCTCTGATACCACTTGTTGGTCCCAAGTGGTCAGAAGAGGTTTAGAGGGGGGGGGGTGAATAAACCTCTTTAAAATTTTCTTTCAAATTTAACTTTAAAACTTTACTCCAACTGAACAGTCTAAGCTGATCAGATTAGTAAGTTACAATTCTGTTCGCGAACAAATCTTTGAACAGTCTTGTTGACCACTCGTCTGATAGTTACTTAGCTGATTTTGCAGAAATCAGTTTTAATACTTAGAGTACTTGCAGCGGATTTTCAAAGTGTTTTTCACAAGTATTCTTAGCAGTTTGAAAAATGTTTCCCCAGTTTTATAAACTCCTTTTTGTTCTTTTTCAAACAGTTAACTTAATGTGTTTTTATGCAAACAGAAGATATGCAGTTTTGAAACAATGTAAAAACACAAGTAATTTTTATAGTGGTTATATGGATTTAAATATCCTTTAGTCCACTCTTCCAAGTCACTCAGATCTTGGGTTATACTATAATCACAAAGTTTACAGTATACTCTGCTTGCGTCGAACAACAAATGAAACGACCACAAGTTCGCAATAGGAGATCACACAGAAAACCTATCCTCTGAAGTTTGATCACTCACAAAGATGGATCACAACTCCGCACAACACTCTTGTTTACAAAATCACTCAGAAGATGTATTTTTCTTGATTCTTCAACTCTGCTTTCGTCAACAAATGACTCAGCTGATGAGTGAGCTGTTCTTGAGACTTAAAGAATTTTGCTTCGGAAATTTCTCTCAGAAAGTGTGTTGCTTGTTCCTTCTTCGTCTCTTGCAGCTATTTATACTTGAGGATTGAAAAATGTCCGTTGAAGAGAGACAGGATTCAAATTCCTCGAGTACTGGTCCTTAAAATCCGCGAACGGCTCTTTTGCAGTCTGTCCGTACTGTAAACAGTACTATTCTGCAGGCAGCATTAAATGCAGCATTAAATGCACTCGGCTGATGCGAAGCTTTTCTTCAATCATTTGTCTTAAATATCCTCGTACTTCAGCATTTATTACACCAAGGGGCATTTATTACCGTTGGGAACACTTCATGATCTTCTTCACTTGGCTGACGAAAGTATAAGTCTGATGACGAACTCGGCTGATCTCAAACTTGAACAAATCTGATTTGAGTCGGCTGATCTTCACTAGTCTGATAACTTCTCTTCAGCAGATCAGAAGTCTTGGACCTTGAAACTTTGACTCTTCTGATGTCTTCATTTCTTAGTCAAAATTCCTTGATAAGTTTATCAGCTAAGTCACTCCATACTTAGCCAATCATATGAAGTTTTGGAATGCATCAAAACCTCCCTTATCAAACTTTCTTCAGTGCCTTCATCTTCATCTTCATCCAACACGAACGAATAAACCCATGACTGCAATATAATAAAAATTGATTATGTGACTTGTAATATAGCAAAATCATGTAAAAAAAAAATTTAAAACTTACATCACTCGACCGTCTCGACGTATAATCATGAAGTTATTGTTCAAACCTTGTCTATTTGGGTATGATAAAACATCAAAACCTCTATATTTGTGAAGTCTACTTACTTCACCGCGACATGTGGCACAAATAATTGTGCCTTCAACAAAATTTTCAATAAAATGACGAGCTACTGGGGGTTGACCCAGTGGAGGCATCGCTACTTGATTAACGGCCATTGAATAGTTTAAATATGTAGTTTTAAATTGGCTTACTTAACTATATAACTGACCTGGAAGATAGAATATTTTTTGAAAGTAAAATTGTTTGCTGCAGTTGTATTATTAATATTAAACCCGGATTGATTTTGAGACGTTGGATCATACATAATCAATGGTAGAAACTGTGATCCTGATTATATATTTACAACCAATAATAATCAACCAGATTATTGTACCGTTGTCCTGCAATCTCTGATGAGTTGAACAGTAACTGGCAGTATTTGCAGAGGTTATTAATGAGTTGGTAGAGGTTATTAATGAGTTGGTGTCTGCAGATCTCTTATGTTTGAACAGTAACATAAATTTTCCAAACATTGAAACATTGTTTCCAGACAATGACGATTCTGGCCCATTGCAATTTCATTATCAGGCATAAAAGAAAAGTTCCGGATGATATTTGAAGCAGCAACCGCACACAGTTGCTTTTCTGCTCTCCCTTCCTCATCAAGGTTAAAAAGGCCAAATTGCAAAAATAAAAATAAGAAGAAACCGCACACAATATAAATAAAAAGGCCAACCACACACAGCAGCAACCGCACACAGTATAAATAAAAATAAATTGCAAAAATTCCAAAGCCCAAATAAAAGTGAATAAGAAGAAGACCCAGAAAAAAGAGAGAAGAGTTTTTCTGGGTCTTTCCTTCGGTGTGTGTTTGAAAATACAAATGTCACTTCCCAAATCCAACACAGTGTCAACAACCATTAAAAATAAAAATCCAACATCAAATATCTATATCAAATATTACATAAAATAATTGTTCTAACTCATAAACATAAAAATAAATCCTACGAATCTTCCACAAAAATCACGGCCAAGGAGCAGGAAGAACAATAGCTTCATCCACAGTTTCAACATCCGGATTATGACGGATCATGAGTTCTCCGAAATTTTTTTAAAAATTGATCAAAAATGGGAAAAAAAATATTCAATATAAACACAAAACACTAAATACACTTACTCTATTGGAAAGAAATAAAGTCTAGTGGTAGGCTGAAAACAAAAAAAAAGCAAAAAAAAATTAACAAAGGAAAAAAATTAATAGAATTATATTTAACATTTTTACACTTACCAAAAACCAGCCGATTTGTCTATTACATTCACAATAAGTAGGAGTAAGTCCACGATTAAGTGGACCCACACGAATAAACCCATGACTTCAATATAATAAAAATTGATTATGTGACTTGTAATATAGCAAAATCATGTAAAAAAAAAATTTAAAACTTACATCTCTCGACGTATAATAATGAAGTTATTGTTCAAACCTTGTCCATTTGGGTATGATAAAACATCAAAACCTCTATATTTGTGAAGTCTACTTACTTCACCGCGACATGTGCCACAAATAATTGTGCCTTCAACAAAATTTCCAATAAAATGACGAGCTAGTGGGGGTTGACCCAGTGGAGGCATCGCTACTTGATTAACGGCCATTGAATAGTTTAAATATGTAGTTTTAAATTGGCTTACTTAACTATATAACTGACCTGGAAGATAGAATGTTTTTTGAAAGTAAAATTGTTTGCTGCAGTTGTATTATTAATATTAAACCCGGATTGATTTTGAGACGTTGGATCATACATGATCAATGGTAGAAACTGTGATCCTGATTATATATTTACAACCAATAATAATCAACCAGATTATTGTACCGTTGTCCTGCAATCTCTGATGTGTTGAACAGTAACTGGCAGTATTTGCAGAGGTTATTAATGAGTTGGTAGAGGTTATTAATGAGTTGGTGTCTGCAGATCTCTTATGTTTGAACAGTAACATAAATTTTCCAAACATTTAAACATTGTTTCCAGACAATGACGATTCTGGCCCATTGCAATTTCATTATCAGGCATAAAAGAAAAGTTCCGGATGATATTTGAAGCAGCAACCGCACACAGTTGTTTTTCTGCTCTCCCTTCCTCATCAAGGTTAAAAAGGCCAAATTGCAAAAATAAAATAAGAAGAAACCGCACACAATATAAATAAAAAGGCCAACCACACACAGCAGCAACCGCACACAGTATAAATAAAAATAAATTACAAAAATTCGAAAGCCCAAATAAAAGTGAATAAGAAGAAGACCCAGAAAAAAAAGAGAAGAGTTTTTCTGGGTCTTTCCTTCGGTGTGTGTTTGAAAATACAAATGTCGCTTCTCAAATCCAACACAGTGTCAACAACCATTAAAAATAAAAATCCAACATCAAATATCTAAATCAAATTCTAACTCATAAACATAAAAATAAATCCTACGAATCTTCCACAAAAATCACGGCCAAGGAGCAGGAAGAACAATAGCTTCATCCACAATTTCAACATCCGGATTATGACGGATCATGAGTTCTCTGAATTTTTTTAAAAAATTGATCAAAAATGGGAAAAAAAATATTCAAAATAAACACAAAACACTAAATACACTTACTCTATAGGAAAGAAATAAAGTCTAGTGGTAGGCTGAAAACAAAAAAAAAAAGCAAAAAAAAATTAACAAAGGAAAAAAATTAATAGAATTATATTTAACATTTTACACTTACCAAAAACCAGCCGATTTGTCTATTACATTCACAATAAGTAGGTGTAAGTCCACGATTAAGTGGACCCACACGAATAAACCCATGACTGCAATATAATAAAAATTGATTATGTGACTTGTAATATAGCAAAATCATGTAAAAAAAAAAAATTTAAAACTTACATCACTCGACCGTCTCGACGTATAATCATGAAGTTATTGTTCAAACCTTGTCCATTTGGGTATGATAAAACATCAAAACCTCTATATTTGTGAAGTCTACTTACTTCACCGCGACATGTGGCACAAATAATTGTGCCTTCAACAAAATTTCCAATAAAATGACGAGCTAGTAGGGGTTGACCCAGTGGAGGCATCGCTACTTGATTAACGGCCATTGAATAGTTTAAATATGTAGTTTTAAATTGGCTTACTTAACTATATAACTGACCTGGAAGATAGAATGTTTTTTGAAAGTAAAATTGTTTGCTGCAGTTGTATTATTAATATTAAACCCGGATAGATTTTGAGACGTTGGATCATACATAATCAATGGTAGAAACTGTGATCCTGATTATATATTTACAACCAATAATAATCAACCAGATTATTGTACCGTTGTCCTGCAATCTCTGATGTGTTGAACAGTAACTGGCAGTATTTGCAGAGGTTATTAATGAGTTGGTGTCTGCAGATCTCTTATGTTTGAACAGTAACATAAATTTTCCAAACATTGAAACATTGTTTCCAGATAATGACGATTCTGGCCCACTGCAATTTCATTATCAGGCATAAAAGAAAAGTTCCGGATGATATTTGAAGCAGCAACCGCACACAGTTGCTTTTCTGCTCTCCCTTCCTCATCAAGGTTAAAAAGGCCAAATTGCAAAAATAAAAATAAGAAGAAACCGCATACAATATAAATAAAAAGGCCAACCACACACAGCAGCAACCGCACACAGTATAAATAAAAATAAATTGCAAAAATTCCAAAGCCCAAATAAAAGTGAATAAGAAGAAGACCCAGAAAAAAGAGAGAAGAGTTTTTATGGGTCTTTCCTTCGGTGTGTGTTTGAAAATACAAATGTCACTTCCCAAATCCAACACAGTGTCAACAACCATTAAAAATAAAAATCCAACATCAAATATTTATATCAAATATTACATAAAATAATTGTTCTAACTCATAAACATAAAAATAAATCCTACGAATCTTCCACAAAAATCACGGCCAAGGAGCAGGAAGAACAATAGCTTCATCCACAGTTTCAACATCCGGATTATGACGGATCACGAGTTCTCTGAAAATTTTTAAAAAATTGATCAAAAATGGAAAAAAAAATATTCAAAATAAACACAAAACACTAAATACACTTACTCTATAGGAAAGAAATAAAGTCTAGTGGTAGGCTGAAAACAAAAAAAAAAAGCAAAAAAAAATTAACAAAGGAAAAAAATTAATAGAATTATATTTAACATTTTTACACTTACCAAAAACCAGCCGATTTGTCTATCACATTCACAATAAGTAGGAGTAAGTCCACGATTAAGTGAACCCACACGAATAAACCCATGACTGCAATATAATAAAAATTGATTATGTGAATTGTAATATAGCAAAATCATGTAAAAAAAAAAAAATTAAAACTTACATCACTCGACGTATAATCATGAAGTTATTGTTCAAACCTTGTCCATTTGGGTATGATAAAACATCAAAACCTCTATATTTGTGAAGTCTACATACTTCACTGCGACATGTGGCACAAATAATTGTGCCTTCAACAAAATTTCCAATAAAATGACGAGCTAGTGGGGGTTGACCCAGTGGAGGCATCGCTACTTGATTAACGACCATTGAATAGTTTAAATATGTAGTTTTAAATTGGCTTACTTAACTGTATAACTGACCTGGAAGATAGAATGTTTTTTGAAAGTAAAATGGTTTGCTGCAGTTGTATTATTAATATTAAACCCGGATTGATTTTGAGACGTTGGATCATACATAATCAATGGTAGAAACTGTGATCCTGATTATATATTTACAACCAATAATAATCAACCAGATTATTGTACCGTTGTCCTGCAATCTCTGATGAGTTGAACAGTAACTGGCAGTATTTGCAGAGGTTATTAATGAGTTGGTAGAGGTTATTAATGAGTTGGTGTCTGCAGATCTCTTATGTTTGAACAGTAACATAAATTTTCCAAACATTTAAACATTGTTTCCAGACAATGACGATTCTGGCCCATTGCAATTTCATTATCAGGCATAAAAGAAAAGTTCCGGATGATATTTGAAGCAGCAACCGCACACAGTTGCTTTTCTGCTCTCCCTTCCTCATCAAGGTTAAAAAGGCCAAATTGCAAAAATAAAATAAGAAGAAACCGCACACAATATAAATAAAAAGGCCAACCACACATAGCAGCAACCGCACACAGTATAAATAAAAATAAATTGCAAAAATTCGAAAGCCCAAATAAAAGTGAATAAGAAGAAGACCCAGAAAAAAGAGAGAAGAGTTTTTCTGGGTCTTTCCTTCGGTGTGTGTTTGAAAATACAAATGTCACTTCACAAATCCAACACAGTGTCAACAACCATTAAAAATAAAAATCCAACATCAAATATCTAAATCAAATTCTAACTCATAAACATAAAAATAAATTCTACGAATCTTCCACAAAAATCACGGCCAAGGAGCAGGAAGAACAATAGCTTCATTCACAGTTTCAACATCCGGATTATGACGGATCATGAGTTCTCTGAATTTTTTTAAAAAATTGATCAAAAATGGGAAAAAAAATATTCAAAATAAACACAAAACACTAAATACACTTACTCTATAGGAAAGAAATAAAGTCTAGTGGTAGGCTCAAAACAAAAAAAAAAAGCAAAAAAAAATTAACAAAGGAAAAAAATTAATAGAATTAAATTTAACATTTTACACTTACCAAAAACCAGCCGATTTGTCTATTACATTCACAATAAGTAGGTGTAAGTCCACGATTAAGTGGACCCACACGAATAAACCCATGACTGCAATATAATAAAAATTGATTATGTGACTTGTAATATAGCGAAATCATGTAAAAAAAAAAATTAAAACTTACATCACTCGACGTATAATCATGAAGTTATTGTTCAAACCTTGTCCATTTGGGTATGATAAAACATCAAAACCTCTATATTTGTGAAGTCTACTTACTTCACCGCGACATGTGGCACAAATAATTGTGCCTTCAACAAAATTTCCAATAAAATGACGAGCTAGTGGGGGTTGACCCAGTGGAGGCATCGCTACTTGATTAACGGCCATTGAATAGTTTAAATATGTAGTTTTAAATTGGCTTACTTAACTATATAACTGACCTGGAAGATAGAATGTTTTTTTAAAGTAAAATTGTTTGCTGCAGTTGTATTATTAATATTAAACCCGGATTGATTTTGAGACGTTGGATCATACATAATCAATGTTAGAAACTGTGATCCTGATTCTATATTTTCAACCAATAATAATCAACCAGATTATTGTACCGTTGTCCTGCAATCTCTGATGTGTTGAACAGTAACTGGCAGTATTTGCAGAGGTTGTTAATGAGTTGGTAGAGGTTATTAATGAGTTGGTGTCTGCAGATCTCTTATGTTTGAACAGTAACATAAATTTTCCAAACATTTAAACATTGTTTCCAGACAATGACGATTCTGGCCCATTGCAATTTCATTATCAGGCATAAAAGAAAAGTTCCGGATGATATTTGAAGCAGCAACAGCACACAGTTGCTTTTCTGCTCTCCCTTCCTCATCAAGGTTAAAAAGGCCAAATTGCAAAAATAAAATAAGAAGAAACCGCACATAATATAAATAAAAAGGCCAACCACACACATCAGCAACCGCACACAGTATAAATAAAAATAAATTGCAAATATTCGAAAGCCCAAATAAAAGTGAATAAGAAGAAGACCCAGAAAAAAGAGGGAAGAGTTTTTCTGGGTCTTTCCTTCGGTGTGTGTTTGAAAATACAAATGTCACTTCCCAAATCCAACACAGTGTCAACAACCATTAAAAATAAAAATCCAACATCAAATATCTAAATCAAATTCTAACTCGTAAACATAAAAATAAATCCTACGAATCTTCCACAAAAATCACGGCCAAGGAGCAGGAAGAACAATAGCTTCATCCATAGTTTCAACATCCGGATTATGACGGATCATGAGTTCTCTGAAATTTTTTAAAAAATTGATCAAAAATGGAAAAAAAAATATTCAAAATAAACACGAAACACTAAATACACTTACTCTATAGGAAAGAAATAAAGTCTAGTGGTAGGCTGAAAACAAAAAAAAAAAGCAAAAAAAAAATTAACAAAGGAAAAAAATTAATAGAATTATATTTAACATTTTTACACTTACCAAAAACCAGCCGATTTGTCTATTACATTCACAATAAGTAGGAGTATGTCCACGATTAAGTGGACCCACACGAATAAACCCATGACTGTAATATAATAAAAATTGATTATGTGACTTGTAATATAGCAAAATCATGTAAAAAAAAAATTTAAAACTTACATCACTCGACGTATAATCATGAAGTTATTGTTCAAACCTTGTCCATTTGGGTATGATAAAACATCAAAACCTCTATATTTGTGAAGTCTACTTACTTCACCGCGACAAGTGGCACAAATAATTGTGCCTTCAACAAAATTTCCAATAAAATGACGAGCTAGTGGGGGTTGACCCAGTGGAGGCATCGCTACTTGATTAACGGCCATTGAATAGTTTAAATATGTAGTTTTAAATTGGCTTACTTAACTATATAAATGACCTGGAAGATAGAATGTTTTTTTAAAGTAAAATTGTTTGCTGCAGTTGTATTATTAATATTAAACCTGGATTGATTTTGAGACGTTGGATCATACATGATCAATGGTAGAAACTGTGATCCTGATTATATATTTACAACCAATAATAATCAACCAGATTATTGTACCGTTGTCCTGCAATCTCTGATGTGTTGATAGTATCTGGCAGTATTTGCAGAGGTTATTAATGAGTTGGTAGAGGTTATTAATGAGTTGGTGTCTGCGGATCTCTTATGTTTGAACAGTAACATAAATTTTCCAAACATTGAAACATTGTTTCCAGACAATGACGATTCTGGCCCATTGCAATTTCATTATAAGGCATAAAAGAAAAGTTCCGGATGATATTTGAAGTAGCAACCGTACACAGTTGCTTTTCTGCTCTCCCTTCCTCATCAAGGTTAAAAAGGCCAAATTGCAAAAATAAAAATAAGAAGAAACCGCACACAATATAAATAAAAAGGCCAACCACACACAGCAGCAACCGCACACAGTATAAATAAAAATAAATTGCAAAAATTCCAAAGCCCAAATAAAAGTGAATAAGAAGAAGTCCCAGAAAAAAGAGAGAAGAGTTTTTCTGGGTCTTTCCTTCGGTGTGTGTTTGAAAATACAAATGTCACTTCCCAAATCCAACACAGTGTCAACAACCTTTAAAAATAAAAATCCAACATCAAATATCTAAATCAAATATTACATAAAATAATTGTTCTAACTCATAAACATAAAAATAAATCCTACGAATCTTCCACAAAAATCACGGCCAAGGAGCAGGAAGAACAATAGCTTCATCCACAGTTTCAACATCCGGATTATGACGGATCACGAGTTCTCTGAAAATTTTTAAAAAATTGATCAAAAATGGGAAAAAAAATATTCAAAATAAACACAAAACACTAAATACACTTACTCTATAGAAAAGAAATAAAGTCTAGTGGTAGGCTGAAAACAAAAAAAAAAAGCAAAAAAAAAAATTAACAAAGGAAAAAAATTAATAGAATTATATTTAACATTTTTACACTTAACAAAAACCAGCCGATTTGTCTATCACATTCACAATAAGTAGGAGTAAGTCCACGATTAAGTGAACCCACACGAATAAACCCATGACTGCAATATAATAAAAATTGATTATGTGAATTGTAATATAGCAAAATCATGTAAAAAAAAAAATTAAAACTTACATCACTCGACGTATAATCATGAAGTTATTGTTCAAACCTTGTCCATTTGGGTATGATAAAACATCAAAACCTCTATATTTGTGAAGTCTACATACTTCACTGCGACATGTGGCACAAATAATTTTGCCTTCAACAAAATTTCCAATAAAATGACGAGCTAGTGGGGGTTGACCCAGTGGAGGCATCGCTACTTGATTAACGACCATTGAATAGTTTAAATATGTAGTTTTAAATTGGCTTACTTAACTGTATAACTGACCTGGAAGATAGAATGTTTTTTGAAAGTAAAATTGTTTGCTGCAGTTGTATTATTAATATTAAACCCGGATTGATTTTGAGACGTTGGATCATACATAATCAATGGTAGAAACTGTGATCCTGATTATATATTTACAACCAATAATAATCAACCAGATTATTGTACCGTTGTCCTGCAATCTCTGATGAGTTGAACAGTAACTGGCAGTATTTGCAGAGGTTATTAATGAGTTGGTAGAGGTTATTTATGAGTTGGTGTCTGCAGATCTCTTATGTTTGAACAGTAACATAAATTTTCCAAACATTGAAACATTGTTTCCAGACAATGACGATTCTGGCCCATTGCAATTTCATTATCAAGCATAAAAGAAAAGTTCTGGATGATATTTGAAGCAGCAACCGCACACAGTTGCTTTTCTGCTCTCCCTTCCTCATCAAGGTTAAAAAGGCCAAATTGCAAAAATAAAAATAAGAAGAAACCGCACACAATATAAATAAAACGGCCAACCACACACAGCAGCAACCGCACACAGTATAAATAAAAATAAATTGCAAAAATTCCAAAGCCCAAATAAAAGTGAATAAGAAGAAGTCCCAGAAAAAAGAGAGAAGAGTTTTTCTGGGTCTTTCCTTCGGTGTGTGTTTGAAAATACAAATGTCACTTCCCAAATCCAACACAGTGTCAACAACCTTTAAAAATAAAAATCCAACATCAAATATATAAATCAAATATTACATAAAATAATTGTTCTAACTCATAAACATAAAAATAAATCCTACGAATCTTCCACAAAAATCACGGCCAAGGAGCAGGAAGAACAATAGCTTCATCCACAGTTTCAACATCCGGATTATGACGGATCACGAGTTCTCTGAAAATTTTTAAAAAATTGATCAAAAATGGGAAAAAAAATATTCAAAATAAACACAAAACACTAAATACACTTACTCTATAGGAAAGAAATAAAGTCTAGTGGTAGGCTGAAAACAAAAAAAAAAGCAAAAAAAAATTAACAAAGGAAAAAAATTAATAGAATTATATTTAACATTTTTACACTTACCAAAAACCAGCCGATTTGTCTATTACATTCAGAATAAGTAGGAGTAAGTCCACAATTAAGTGAACCCACACGAATAAACCCATGACTGCAATATAATAAAAATCGATTATGTGAATTGTAATATAGCAAAATCATGTAAAAAAAAAAATTTAAAACTTACATCACTCGACGTATAATCATGAAGTTATTGTTCAAACCTTGTCCATTTGGGTATGATAAAACATCAAAACCTCTATATTTGTGAAGTCTACATACTTCACTGCGACATGTGGCACAAATTATTGTGCCTTCAACAAAATTTCCAATAAAATGACGAGCTAGTGGGGGTTGACCCAGTGGAGGCATCGCTACTTGATTAACGACCATTGAATAGTTTAAATATGTAGTTTTAAATTGGCTTACTTAACTGTATAACTGACCTGGAAGATAGAATGTTTTTTGAAAGTAAAATTGTTTGCTGCAGTTGTATTATTAATATTAAACCCGGATTGATTTTGAGACGTTGGATCATACATAATCAATGGTAGAAACTGTGATCCTGATTATATATTTACAACCAATAATAATCAACCAGATTATTGTACCGTTGTCCTGCAATCTCTGATGAGTTGAACAGTAACTGGCAGTATTTGCAGAGGTTATTAATGAGTTGGTAGAGGTTATTAATGAGTTGGTGTCTGCAGATCTCTTATGTTTGAACAGTAACATAAATTTTCCAAACATTGAAACATTGTTTCCAGACAATGACGATTCTGGCCCATTGCAATTTCATTATCAGGCATGAAAGAAAAGTTCCGGATGATATTTGAAGCAGCAACCGCACACAGTTGCTTTTCTGCTCTCCCTTCCTCATCAAGGTTAAAAAGGCCAAATTGCAAAAATAAAAATAAGAAGAAACCGCACACAATATAAATAAAAAGGCCAACCACGCACAGCAGCAACCGCACACAGTATAAATAAAAATAAATTGCAAAAATTCCAAAGCCCAAATAAAAGTGAATAAGAAGAAGTCCCAGAAAAAAGAGAGAAGAGTTTTTCTGGGTCTTTCCTTCGGTGTGTGTTTGAAAATACAAATGTCACTTCCCAAATCCAACACAGTGTCAACAACCATTAAAAATAAAAATCCAACATCAAATATCTAAATCAAATATTACATAAAATAATTATTCTAACTCATAAACATAAAAATAAATCCTACGAATCTTCCACAAAAATCACGGCCAAGGAGCAGGAAGAACAATAGCTTCATCCACAGTTTCAACATCCGGATTATGACGGATCACGAGTTCTCTGAAAATTTTAAAAAAATTGATCAAAAAATATTCAAAATAAACACAAAACACTAAATACACTTACTCTATAGGAAAGAAATAAAGTCTAGTGGTAGGCTGAAAACAAAAAAAAAAGCAAAAAAAAAAAAATTAACAAAGGAAAAAAATTAATAGAATTATATTTAACATTTTTACACTTACCAAAAACCAGCCGATTTGTCTATTACATTCACAATAAGTAGGAGTAAGTCCACGATTAAGTGGACCCACACGAATAAACCAATGACTGCAATATAATAAAAATTGATTATGTGACTTGTAATATAGCAAAATCATGTAAAAAAAAAAAATTTAAAACTTACATCACTCGACGTATAATCATGAAGTTATTGTTCAAACCTTGTCCCAAATATATTGACTTATTTAATTGTATATAACTGACCGAGTGGAAGATATATGTTTTTGAAAAGTAAAATTATTTGCAGCAGCTATGTGTTATTAATATCATACCCCAGTTGATTTTGAAACGTTGGATTAAATATAATCAATGATAAAAACTGTGATCCAAATTATATATTTACAACCAATTGTATTCAGTCAGATTATTGTACAAGACGTGCTGAGATTTGGACAGAGACGGGCCGTGTTTGCAGAGTTCAATAATAATGAATTGGTGTTTGCAGAGGTTAATAATAATGAGTTGGTGTTTGCAGAGACGGGCCATTTATTTTGGACAAGACATGCCGTGTTGGAGGGTGATTATAAAAATTGTGTTATTTTATTAGCAAACCTCTCGTGTACTTATTTTTATTAGCAAAACACTTCTCTTAAATCAAAATGACGATTATAGTCCCTCCAAATGGTGTAAAAATAACCCTCTTAACATAAAAAAATTGTTAGTGACCACTTTTAACTTTAAAATTTGATAATAACCCCTTATTTACTTAAAAAATGACTAAAACCTCTCTATAACTTTTGATAATACCAGAGAATTTTTTATAACTCCCTAAGGGTGAAGTTGAAAATTCACGGAATATTCCAGTAAAAGTCACTAACAATGACAAAAACCTCCCTATAACTTTTGATAATATCGGAGAATTTTTTATAACTCCCTAAGGGTGAAGTTGGAAATTCATGGAATATTCCAGTAAAAGTCAGGAACAATTGCACAGAGGGTTAATTATAAGAGGTGATAAACTTGACTAAAATTTTTAAATACCGAATAAAGGACGGGATTTTTGTAAATTAAGGATTCTTGTGCTTTTTATTTGCAGAAAAATCTCTCTTAAACTGAAATTACAATTATTGCTCTATCAAATGATGTAAAAATATCCACCTTAACCTAAAAAATTATCAATGACACCCTGTTAACTTTAAAAGTTGACAATAACCCCCTGTTACTTTAAAAAATGACAAAAACCTCCTCATGGTTTATGGAGTAATATCAAATTGATTTTTCTTACAAACTAAAAAATATCACAGGATAATTTTTTATAAGTTGGGCAAAGCACGAATAGTATTTTTGCATCTAGTTCATTTTTTCTCAAAAACATAAATCAAACTTTCGAGTTCATATCATTCAAGTTGAATTATGCTTTTGGAGCAAATCATTATATCTCATTTCCTGAAGAACATAACTTTTCGATTTTTGCTCTTTTGTCTTCTCATAATTAAAATATATCCATAATTATTTATTTTGTATTGTTATATACATATGCAATTCTTAAAAGCTTTTATATATTAATGTTTACTTTGCAATTATGCAATAAAGATTCTCTTTTAAAATGTTGAGATATATATCCAATTCATGAAAGCATTTGTTCTAAAACTTTTTTTCCAGTATCTCCAACATTTCGGAATTATAATTTGATGAGATATAGAAGTGATATTGTTGATTTGAGACGGGTGGATACGCCCATTCGAGCTAACCCGACCCGATCATTTTTTTGAATTAGAAAAAAAAAGGGGTAGTTAATTAACTATCCCAAATAAGGAGTTAACCTCCCACTAAGTGGGAGATTAACTCCCACAATTAAGGCAAGAGAATCGGCTCTCCCCCAAATCTCTGAAAAAGGGACTTCTGAATTGAATAATACAGAGAAGTCCTCCTTTTTGCCGAAAACAGAAAGGTCACGGACCTTAAGTTGAAAACGTACGTACTGCATTAGCTAGGGAGGAACTATTACCTGCAGCATAGTGCCATACCCCTAAATAAGATTATGGAGACCAATATGATTAAGAAAATTCATAATTAATCCAAAATATATGAGGTAAATATAGATTTAGGTTAATTCAAATTCCTCACCGATGTATGAAATGGTAGCTAAGAAGAGTGCCCATGTAAAGAAATTGTTTTTATTTTATTCAGAATCTAAAACGAATAACACTAAAAAAAGATTAATATATAAATTATGAAGCATGGAAAAAATTGAAAACATTAAATAATAATTCATGCTTGCAAGTTTCTCCCAAAAACAAATAGAAGAGTTTTTTTTTTTTTTTTTCTTAACACAGGTGTACAAGCTTATACTAACATCGGGAAGAGTTTTCTACTAACACAATTGGCCAGAGTTCTAGCATTTGAGCCGAACTATGAGACGAAACCTTTCAATCTAGTCATCAAGATATGACAAAACATAATTATAAAAAAAACAAAATGTTTGGATAATTTATTGTTTTATTCGGTTATCCGTAAATTCCTTTTTATTTTCTCTTAGAAAAGTTGTCCTTAAATTCATAATTCATATTTTTGTATGTTGGCACAATTCTATGCAAGATAGGGAAGTAGATCTCCTCCGAAAGGGTTAAAATTTGGATTTCTTGCTAGAAATAAGTATAAGCACATGCATGACCAATTCACGACTTAATTTAACTTTTACACCTCCAAATTAGTCTATATTTGTATTTTGCACCTTCAAAAAATAATTATCACACTTTACATCCTTAAAATATCTTAATGTCTTTACTTTACATCCATTGTCTTCAACAACTTTTCTAGCTGCAGGAAGAGCATGTTTGCTATTTATGATGTTACCCCTTATTTTTATTGATCACATCATTTTTTATCTCCTTTATATTAAACGAGCATGAAAACATTTCTCTCGATTAAAGATAGAAATTAAAATAATTCAAGTTTTGGTCTAAAAGTCACATTGTTCTTCACATCCGAAATGACATATAGAAAACTTAGAATCATACAAAAGTTCTCAAACCTACACTACAATCTTCTCACTATATTGATACCACTAATTAAAATTTAGTTTACATGGTATATTTTGCGTTTACGGCTAGGACTACTGGGGTATCTAATCCCATTCGCTCCCCAAATATAGAAAAAATTCAGATTTTTTTTAGAAACATTCAGAAAAAATGTATATCAAGGGAAAATATCGAATATAAACTATTCGATAGACTGATCCCAAAAAATAAACACTTTTCGTTATTTTGGTGGAGATGTATAGAATTCGATCAAAATATTTTTTAGGGTTGTTCAACAATCAATTGATAGAAAAAATAACTAGTGAAAAAAATATAGGAATTTTTTTCATACCAAACTTGTCCTTTCTCGGAGTTGGATAACTAATTTATAAGAGCATCACCAATGGAGGATGCATCCGGGAGCCCACATTGATTTGGGTACAAAATTTGCAAAAAACAACTCACAATGGAGGACCCAAAGGAAAGTGCAAAATGCACCCAAGACCCATTTCCTTCCAATTGAACCCAAATTTGAGTCCTCAAGATGTCTAAACCCAAATCTCAGTATTCAATCATAAATTGACACGTATACGACGTGGGAAAGAAATCTGATAAAAAATAAGATGCAAAAAATCTTATCTGAAATCTCAGTATCTAATCATAAATTGACACGCAAATAAAGATTTTATCACAAAACTTTTCAGAATATAATATCAAATTTCGATTCAAATGGATAAAAAAGCATATCAAAGATAGAATACAGCTTGCATAAAATATAAATCCGCACTTAAAAAAAATAAAGAAGACACCATCAATGAGTTCATTGTCTATAATTAATAATTATTATAAAATTACAATTTTTATTTATTTTTTCTTTAGTCCAAAATTAATTTTGATTGTATTTTTAAATAGACTTTAATTTTAAGTTAGTGAAATAAATTTAATTTAAATTGATTTTAAAAATGGGTTCCCACTTTTGATGTCTATTGCTGCAGAAAAATAATTTTTCAGAGAGTGCAAATGAAGAATTTGGGTCCAATATTTGGGTACACCACTGGTGATGCTGCAAAGTGCAAAAATAATCTAATTTGAGGGTACAAAGTGGAATTAAGCCCCAATTCACCTCCAAAACGTTTGGATACTGAATGACAACACTATATGGTTTATTGTCTTATGCTGTTGTCCGTAAAATCATTATTCATATTCGGTTCCATCTCTGTAAATTTTGTTTCTTTTTGCAAGTGTATTCGGTACAGTTTTCTTAATTGGATCATTGGATGTGATATACAATATTCCTATGTTGGCACAATTCTGTGCAAGACAGGTAAGACAATCAATGAAACGCATGACCAATTAACACTACAATCACTCATTTCTCTCATGGGCTGTCTAAAAATAAAATCTATCAAAAATGATTAACGGGTTGGAATTGAATAAAAAAAAAATTATGGATGAAAATTTATGAAAAATATAGTAAAATCGGTTAAAACGTTTCCAATTGATGAAATTAGTGAAAAAAATTAATGTGGATTTATGGTAAGCAAGCTGAGAGCGTATTATTTGGGTTTCTATTATTTATTTTTATTTTTTGGGTTTATGGAGTGAAGCAATTATTGGCGTATGTGGATTTTCGGCTCCTTTTATTCTTCACCATTTGTTTATTGCTTGTGATTTGTGTGATACTTTTTTGTTTTTTTTTTAGTTTTTGTTTTTTTGAACGTGTGATTTGTGTGATACTCCTCACCTCTTTTGAGGAAGAATTTGTGCACTCTCTCTTTCTTTATTTGTTATTAATTAGATTAATTAATATACCTTATTTGGTAAGAGTGTTTTTAAATTTAATAAATAAAAAATTATAGTAAGTAGATTACTTGTACATTCATGTAATTGTGTCGAAGAATTTCGTTATATTGTTAATTATGAACTATATATATTAAATTATATCTTGTTTAAATATTATCTTGGTTTATATTAATTGCATGAAACATAGTATATGCTTTACTATATATTAATACTGTTAATTATATAGTTAGGGGCCGTTTGGTAGGGTGTATGAGATTAAGGTGGATTAGATTGGAGCCGGATTGAAGGACATATTAAAATCATGTTTGGTAGATTTGATTGAATGCTTCCATGTTAATTCTAAATTGATATATATTTTAATTTGTGATTTATTTATGTATAATGTTTTTTCATTTTCAGATATTTGAGAAGAATTTATGATATTTAATGATATGTTAGAAAGGAAATATGTAAATTTGCGGTTATTAATGATATTTACTTAATCCATATTTACCCGGATTAACTAATCCACCCATGCCTGGGTGGATTATAATCTAGTCTTAATGCCGGGTCGTAAGGATTCAATCCATTTGACCCGGTATTAGAGCAATGCCACCAAACATATTGTATTAGCCCATATCAACTATGTAAAACAATACTACTATTTATTTTGAATTTGTTTCACATTAAAAGGTTACCAATATAAGCTAATAGGACCATCACAGATCATTCGAGTCCCATTCAGATGGTTTCTCGACTTCACGTAACTGAACTGAATTCTCAAAGCAATGATAGAAACCGTAATGTGGAAACCGCTCGTACCAAGTTTCTTGCGGTTCATGAGTGTCCCAATGCTCCCCACTGCTACTTTTGCCGTACTTGTGGACCCAACCAGATCCATTGTGACCTTCACCCCAAGTTCGGTTCCAACGGTCCCCGTATTTGCCTTGCCACCAAGTCTCCCCTTGCTTTACTCCATGTCCGTTTGGATCAAAATTTTCGTCCCATTTGTCGCCCCATTTGGCCCAGCCATCGCCCTCAAAACGCTCGGCCCATTTGTCGGTGTATTTCGTGCTGCCCCCTTGTCCGTCATACTTCTCACCCCACCTATCACGAGTAAAGAAGTAGTTATAAAATGAGAGCATGAAATGATACTATAAAGTAGTTAAACGAAATTCAAAATCGAGGCCTTTTTATTGTATTTATATGCAAAAGTACTGATTTATTTTCATATTTTATTTTTTCTAACATTCCGTAGAGAAATTGTCAATGCACTTGATCTTTCTTGTGACAGAGTCGATTGTAAATACAGATCTGATAGTTTTAATCTTAAAACAAACTATTACAACTATAGAAAAAGAGTACATGCTATTTGTTAGGATAAAAAGACTAGAATACCCTCACGTTATAATAGGGCCATTGTAGAATAGTGATCCAGGTAGCTAAGAGCAATGTTCCTTGTCTTATAGCCCCAGTGTGTAGATCGATTATATTGATGTCTCATGAATAGATTTCGACAGGTCAATGTGAGCCTCCATTTCTTCTTCTATAAACAAAGGACCAATTTTCCTAATCTTTTTTATTATATATTCGTTCACAATTTTTGTCTACAATCTATATTTAATAAATATAAAAATAATCTGTCACAATATTCATTTTAAAAGACTTGTTTCATCATTTAAAGCAATTGTTACAAGTAATAAAAAAAATTACATGTCATATTTTAGCCTTAAACAGCCTCATCTTAAAGTTTGCGGCCTTCTAGAATATGGGGTGTAAGCAAGTACCTAAGTTGCCCGGTGCTAGTACCGACCTTGATCTAGGTATTTAGCAGTGTGCCTTTTCCTATTGCCCACGTGTGTAGATCAATTACATTAAAGTCTTATGGATACATTTCGACTTCAAAGTGAGCTTCCATTTAATTTTGTGTGTGTCTCTGAGAGAAAGATACATAAAATTTACTAATGTATAGAAAAACAGAAGAACCAACAGGTGATTGGTCTAGTGGAAGGTATTAGCTTCAATTAACCATCATTTATGTATATATATATATATTTGTATATATGTGATATAGAGAGAATATTTGGATAGAAAACTGAAAAGTAAATTCTGTATATTATTAACAAGAATGAATGAAAAATGAATTGTGTATCTTTACAACAGATTAACTGCCTTTTATATACAAAGCTAGGACAAGGGTAAAAAGGGAAATATACATAATAAAAGCGGTGACTTAAACTAACTGATTAACAAACCTAACAGCTAATTAATTGAAATTGATTTGGGGCTTTAGGTTAGTGCGGCTTCTTCTCCAGAGCTTAAGGTAAGCTCGTTTGTTTCTTCTAATTTCTTTTCTTCTTGTTTTGATTGTAATAGTCCCCCGCAAGATGGCGAGTAGATATTTCTAACTCCCATCTTGGATAATATGTAGGTAAAACGGACGCGAGGCAATGGCTTGGTAAATATGTCAGCCAATTGGGACTCTGATGGAATCGAAAGCAGTTTTAAATGATTTTGAGCAAGATGCTCTCTGATGAAGTGAAGATCTATTTCGAGATGCTTGGTTCGCTCGTGAAAAATGGGGTTGTGCGCAAGGTGGATGGCGGAGAGATTATCACAGAATACTACTGGAGGCTTTGCTGGAGAAATCTGTAAGTCTTCTAATAAATGTCTAAGCCAAAGTATTTCACTTGTTATAGCAGCAATAGACCTATATTCCGCCTCTGCCGAGGACTTAGATACTGTTGGTTGCCTTTTGGCCTTCCATGATATGAGTGAATTTCCTAGGTAAGCACAGTATCCAGTTGTAGAGCGTCTAGAGTCCAAGCAAGCCCCCAATCTGAGTCACAGAACCCAGTAAGAAATAAGTTAGAAGAATGAGCATAAAATAGTCCTTGACCTGGAGAGGATTTTAAGTACCTCAACAGGTGATGGACAGCAGATAAGTGTGTGTGTGTTGGCTTAGCCAGAAATTGGCTAAGCTTATGGACAGCAAATGAGATATCTGGCCTAGTAATGGTCAGGTAAATCAATCTGCCCATTAATCTCCTATAGGGAGTAGGACCAGGGAGAAGATTAAGTTCATCATTTTTAAGATTATTATGATAATCCATAGGGGTGGATGCTGGTTTACAGCCTAAGTAGCCAGTATCCTGAAGGATTTGCAAAATGTACTGCCTCTGAGATAAGATTAGGCCAGTAGGAGAGTAGGCTAGTTCAATGCCCAAAAAAAATTTAAGCTTGCCCAAATCTCTTAGCTTAAAAACATAATGCAAATGAGTTTTGATACTACATAGTAGGGCAAGATTAGGACCTGCCAATATAATGTCATCAACATAAACTAAAATAGCCAAAAAAGAAGAATTAGTACCTGAGGTAAATAGAGAGTAATCTGACTTAGATTGAGTGAAGCCCATGGTTTGAAGTATGCTAGTAAGCTTGTGATTCCATTGCCTACTGGCTTGCTTCAAACCATAAATAGATTTATTTAATTTGCAAACAATATTACCTGAATTACCTGTAATTGCAGAATGATTGTAACCTTTTGGTAAGGTCATGTAGACTTCCTCCTCCAAGTCACCATTTAAAAATGCATTGGTTATATCTAATAATATTGTCCCAATATTGCATAACCATAATTACACATTCTCTTGAGTCTAGAGAACCCGAAGAAATGTCAAAGTTCTCGATAACTCGAGAATTCATCTCTTCGGGCTGCTCATAATATTTTCCGTTTGCGCCTAATAACCGCCAACGTTCGCTTTTATTCTCCGGGCGACAACTAGGGACAGCGTTTATGGTAGAGAGAGTTGTAACTGGAGGGAGTGGAACCGTAGGGGGATACTTGAGCAATGGATTTGTGAGGAGGAGGGAGCAATCCAGTGGATCGCAGTATATATAAAAGCCAACCTTTTGAAGAACCAATGCAAAACGCGTCGTGGTGTATTGGTTTTTTGCCTTTGGATTTGTTGTGTAGACAGACTGTTTGTTTGTCCGAAAGTCGGTAAAAGGAATATTCTGTTTCACGAACCTTCGTGTTGGACATAACGGGGTCCACCTCCATGTAAGAAGGTATCATCAGCCATGGCAGTAGAGAGGAGGCGGCGGCGGCGGTGGTGGAGAAGCGGAGGGGATGCCATTGTAAAACCCCTAGAAGCTGCCATGAAAAGTTGTTTGGAATACCCCATTATAAGAAAAGTTTGAAGTTTGTGTAGCTGCATGACTGTTGCAATTTTTGAAGATCTTTAATTTGTTGATTTATATTTCATGATTTTGTTTCGTTTCTTGTGAATCAAGGAAAAGATGTCGCAAACCCATTAAGGAAATTATATAGATTATTAGCAGGAATCAATACATATTTTCAGTAGAGTTATTTAAATACATTGATTGCTATATCTTTTTTAGGAAATAACAGTGAATGATAATTACATTAATAAATAAATTATAAAAGTCAACAATTAAAATTTTCATCCTTTCAGTCGAAAACATTGAAAACTTTTCATTTTTGAAACAACGAAATAAAAGTATAATTTCGGAACTATTAGTTTGCCTTCGAATTCTCTTATTTTCTTAATTTAGTAAAAAAAATCATAATTTTTTCTAGTGTTTACCCATTTTTAACTAACTCAAGCTTACACTCGAAACAAAATTTTGATACATGTATAGAATCAATCCTTTCTATACCAAAAAGAAAAATTCCAGCTAAATTACACTAATCGTTTCCCAGGTTTAGAGTTGTTTACGCATTTGTCTTTTATAAATAAAGTGTTACATTTTTTTCCCTCTTACAAAATATGTGTTACACAGATCAATTTTCAAGCAAATTTCTGGCAAGTAAATGCAGTGTTTTGCTGGAAAATTGGTATAATTTTGCCGAAAATTGGCCTAAAAGTTATCGGAGTAACACATTTTGTAAGAGTGACGAAAGTGTAACACTTTATTTATGAGGGACGTAAACGTAAACAACTTTAAACCTGAGGGACGATTAGTGTGTTTTAGCTTAAGAAATTCCTTTTAAAAATATATATAAAAAAATATTACGGATAAATGCATGCATAGTTAATTAGGCTATTAAGACTACTCAAATTATGTTAAGATAACTTCTTAATTTGTGGAGTTGAGTCCAAACAATAGGACTTATTTATACAATTAAAAAATCGCCAGCTTGTGGAAGAAATTAGCTCTCACAAAGTAACAAACTTATGTTCAAATCTCAGATGTGAGAGGTATTTATATGATATTTGGTATTTATATGATATTTCCAACGCGCTTCGAAACGAGTAAATCAGGTCTAAGACCTAAATACATTTAAAAGAACTTTAAAAAAATTAAGTCAAACCTAAGACCTGAATATCTTTCGAAGACCTAGAAAACATACTAGGAGAAGAATAAATAAACTGGAAAGAGTTCAAATTTTGTGGATAAATCTTGCTGGGATTCTGCTTTGAATTTCTCAGTTAATTACTTAATTTGTTATGTTGAAAATTGGTGTATGATTATTATTGAAAAGTTAAAAAAAGACGGATTTTAGGTGGTGGAAAAGAATTGCTCTGGTCATATCACTTAGTACATGGGTCAGTTTTGTATTCTCAAAAAAAAATATGGATCAGTTTTGTAAATTAAATAAGAAAATAAAAACAAGGGAAAAGTGCACTTCAACCCCCCAAGTTCCATGTTTTGGCACGCTGAAGTTAAATACAAAAAAAAAAGGTACTTCATCCCCTAATACATTGATAAAACACACCTTGAACTGGTTTAGGCCATTTTTACTCACTGAAAACGCACATATTCGCCTCACATGTGCTTATAAGGGTTAAATTAATCAAAACACTTCTTATCTGCTTAAAAATAGTTCACTCGAATTCTGCACCTTCATAACTAAAATCTCTTTCTATTTCACTAAAGGATTTAAAGTAATTCCAAATCCATTTTTCTTTAAGTAATTCAATCAAGCAAAATAAGTACCTTCTTTGAATTTTCTTTTACATGCTTTTGTCCGAGACAACTAAAGGATTTCGATCGGAGAAATAATTTTAAACAGACAATGTTATCTAGCTTGCCTTTCACAACAAACAAATTACGATTACAAATATGACATCCAATCTACAATCCAGTAACTGGATCACAAACACGATAAATAAGTAGTGGCTCTATACTTTGAGTTTATAGGTTAATCTCACTAATGATAAGTCTAACTTACATTCCCCAAATACCACGAGCTGATCATGCAACTTTATTGCTTGGCCGAGATGTCAATTCATACAATATCCGAGCAAATGTATCAGTGTACCTTGTATCCGAGAAAAGCATCTCTGCAAATGCATTTTCGTATGCAAGAAGTAGGGGCTTGTTTTGTGGCTCCAACACTAGATTCTCCAATATTAATGCTGCTTTCCTACAAACTTCTGGCACTGGATGTGGTGTCTTAATCACCTTTAGTAGCCGATCAACTGCCCTGAAATACATTTTCAGACACGTCTTAGATACAAAACTTTAATTGATGAAAAACCTTGGGATAAGATTTATCGAGTTTTCAGACCATCTTTCACTGGCAAGTTTTAACCGACAGTCCATATTAACTTCAGCAAGGTTGTATAGTGCACCAATAGCTGCTGCTTGAGCATCACCGGCTGGAAAGCTCATGAGATCGACTAATCTCCTATAAATCTGCAGTTTATACCAATATTTTGTCAACAAGTTAGAAAGTTTTTTATCGTAAATAACGCTTTTATCGTAAATAACGCTTAGAACTCATTTGTAGATATTAATATTTGAGATTATGTCTTTTATCAACCTATTGTTTGAAAGCATTGATAAATAAAATGGATTGACCAGTAAACCAGTATTAACTAGCAACCTTAGGCACTAACTTGAAACAATTATCATATATTCAACCTTATCATAATATAATCTCTATGGTTCAATAAGGCAAAGGTCCAACAACCTTAGACTCATTTTTAAAATTTGTTAAATGAGACAAAGAATAGTTCAGATTTATTGCTTGGTATAAAGGGTTGACCCACAAACAACTATTAACCAGCCACATAGGTCCAACAACAAATTCAGGTGGTGGATTTTGCCTCATTCGACAAATTTGTCCCTGTGCCTCATTTTACAAATGTATCTTTATGGTTTAGACTCTCCTACCAAAAAAAATCCAAAAATTGTATTATCTTATCCACAATAATATAAATAATATTTTCACCATTATTGATTGCTAGCAAACATGTTCTTAGATAAAACAATGAGGATAGAGTAGACCTGTGGAGCAAATGGCAGAAGGAAAGGTTCATTGTCAGGATTAAGAATCAAACGGCCAAGTAGTTCAGCAGCTGCACAATGCCAAGCTTTGACAGCAGATCCCAATATTCCCATAATGGCTTGGACTGCACGTTTTTCTCTTTATAAAGGCATAAAACAATGACTCTCAGATTACAATTTGCAGAGATGGAATAAATTAAGAGGTCAAAAATCTTACGTCATTTTGATGTATGAAGGCTTTGATGAGCTAAATATTCGAATGTCAAGTAACGGACCCAAATTCATGATTGTCTCAAGGGCATTTGTGACAAGTTCTTCGTCCTCTGTCACATTCAAGCAATAAACAATGGCGTAACGAAAAACGACACCCAATTCTGGTCATAACCAAAAAACATGAAAACTTCACATGTTCAAAGGTAACATAATAACCTATTTTGATCATTCACTGAAAAGTAGAAATAATGAAATGGTATAATATAATAATATACAAAAGGAGATTTAACAGGATTTGCGGAAAAAAGAAAATTAACCTGTAACATAATCTTCCAAACATTGAAACATTGTTTCCAGACAATGACGATTCTGGCCCATTGCAATTTCATTATCAGGCATAAAAGAAAAGTTCCGGATGATATTTGAAGCAGCAACCGCACACAATTGCTTTTCTGCTCGCCCTTCCTCATCAAGGTTAAAAAGGCCAAATTGCAAAAATAAAAATAAGAAGAAACCGCACACAGTATAAATAAAAAGGCCAACCACACACAGCAGCAACCGCAAACAGTATAAATAAAAATAAATTGCAAAAATTCGAAAGCCCAAATAAAAGTGAATAAGAAGAAGACCCAGAAAAAAGAGAGAAGAGTTTTTCTGGGTCTTTCCTTCGGTGAGTGTTTGAAAATACAAATGTCACTTCCCAAACCCAACACAGTGTCAACGACCATTAAAAATAAAAATACAATATCATATATTTTAATCCAAATCAAATATTACATAAAATAATTGTTCTAACTCATAAAAATAAATCCTACTAATCTTCAACCAAAACATAAGCTCTAATTCCACAAAAATCACGGCCAAGGAACAGGAAGAACAATAGCCTCATCCACAGTTTCAACATCCAGATTATGACGGATCACGAGTTGTCTGAAAATTTTTAAAAAATTGATCAAAAATGGAAAAAAAATATTCAAAATAAATAAAATAAACACAAAACAACACTAAATACACTTACTCTATAGGAAAGAAATAAAGTCTAGTGGTAGGCTGAAAACAAAAAAAAAAACAAAAAAAAAGTTAACAAAGGAAAAAAAATTTAATAGAATTATATTTAACATTTTTACACTTACCAAAAACCAGCCTATTTGTCTATTACATTCACAATAAGTAGGAGTAAGTCCACGATTAAGTGGACCCACACGAACAAATCCAGAACTGCAATATAATAAAAATTCATTATGTGGCTTGTAATATAGCAGAATCATAATGTAAAAAAAAATAAAAAATTTAAAACTTACATCACTCGACGTAAAATCATAAAATTATTGTTCAAACCCTGTTCATTTGGGTATGATAAAACATCAAACCCCGTGTGTTTATGAAGTCTACTGACTTCTCCGCGACATGTGGCACAAATTATTGTGCCTTCAACAAAATTACCTTTGAAATGTCGAGCTAATGGAGCTTGACCGAGTGAAGGAACCGTTAATGGAGCTTGATCGGCCATTGAAGAGTATATTGACTTATTTAACTGTATATAACTGACCGAGTGGAAGATATATGTTTTCGAAAAGTAAAATTGTTGCGGCAGCTGTGTGTTATTAATATCAAACCCCGGTTGATTTTGAAACGTTGGATTAAATATAATCAATGGTAAAAACTGTGATCTAGATTATATATTTACAACCAATAGTATTCAGTCAGATTATTGTACGAGACGTGCAGAGATTTGGACAGAGACGGGCCGTGTTTGCAGAGGTTAATAATAATGAGTTGGTGTTTGAGTTGGTGTTTGCAGAGGTTAATAATAATGAGTTGGTGTTTGCAAGACGGGCCATTTATTTTGGACAAGACGTGCCGTGTTGGAGGGTCATCACATGCACCAAGCAGAGATATTTGACATGATTGATGGATTGATATGAGATTTACACTATTATCCAATAAGAATTCTTCCAGATTACTTTTTCATTCTCTCTGCAATTTATTCATTTTACACTCAATCAGTTTACATATATAAATTCAATATTATAGAATTAACAGTCTGATTGGGATTTCAGAGAATTCAATGGATATTATATCTTTCTCGAACATGATATAATCTTTATTTTCAAAATTTAAACATATGTCTTTTTGTAATATAACTATTTTATTTAATTTAGGTAACATATTTAAATTTTATTTACTGCTCACCGTGCTTCAACATAAAAAAATTCTAAGGCATCTCCAATGGGTATGGACTCTCGTTCCCCTCAGACTCCCATTTTCCTCAGACTCCCCTTCCCCTTCAGACTCCTCTTTTTATAGTCATCTTCAGTGACTCAATCTTCACATTCTATTTAATTCCAATTCTCAAACTTCCCCACTTTCACTTAATTTTTCCAATCTTCACATTCTACTTAATTCCAATTCTCATTCATTTAATAATAATAATAATAATAATAAAGTAATTAGTATATTAGCATTAATAATAAATAATTTAACATTGTCATTAATACTAATTAATTTAGCATTGACATTAATAATAAAAAATATTTAATAATAACAATACAATAACATTACAATAATTAGTAACTCATATATGGAAATTCATAGCCAACTTCAAGCCGACTTAGTCGAACATGCGTGGTTAACACACGGTCCAAATGGTGGTCATGTGTAATATTTCCAATATATATTTGATAGGGTTACGTCATTTCTAATTTAATTTATCGTATTTAAATTATGTAACTAGTATTCTATTTTTAATCTAGAAGTCGTATTTAATTTCAATGTAACTTTATTTATTCCACGAAATTATAATTCTCATATTTTTCCACTCTCACTTAATAAAATTAATAATAATAGAGCTAAATAATAATAATAATTTATAAACATTGTACATAAAATTATAATATTACAAATTATAAAAATACAAAATGCACAAACAATAAAATTAATTAATGTTAAGATATTAAAGAATATATTTTTAAATATTTACATTAAAAAAAAAATATGGGGCTGGGCATCCAATTACAACAAAGAAAAAAAAAAAAAAAAAAAAAAAAGAAGAGAAGAAGAAATGGGGCTGGGCATCGCCCAGCCCAATTACATAAAAAAAAAATTAAAAAAAAACAGAAAACAGGGGCTGGGCGCGTCCCAGCCCCAAAAGTGAAGATGTGTGGGGCGGTCCACTCATCCACCGCCGCACACATCTAGGCGGTGGTTGAGAGGTCCTCAACCACCTCCCAAAATTCATTCCTTTACCCATTAAAAATCATTTTTCTTCCCCCCTCCAAGTAGATTCACCTTCCTATTTTCTCAATGTAGATGCCCTAACTTCGGTATATTTTTCATTTTTTTCCCTTCAAGAAATGAAATATAACAATTTGCCCCAAACACATAATTCAACTTTGGACGGTTTAAACTCAAAAGTCTAGTTGAGTTTTTCAGAAAAAATGAACGCAAAAACACCCCTTATACTTTGTTTGATTATAAAAAAAAAAAAGTTGTGTTATTTTATTAGCAAAACCTCTCGTGTACTTATTTTTATTAGCAAAACACTTCTCTTAAATCAAAATGACAATTATAGTCCCTCCAAATGATGTAAAAATAACCCTCTTAACATAAAAAATTGTTAGTGACCACTTTTAACTTTAAAATTTGATAATAACCCCTTATTGACTTAAAAAATGACTAAAACCTCCCTAGAACTTTTGATAATACCAGAGAATTTTTTATAACTCCCTAAGGGTGAAGTTGAAAATTCACGGAATATTCAGTAAAAGTCACTAACAATGACAAAAACCTCCCTATAACTTTTGATAATATCGGAGAATTTTTTTATAACTCCCTAAGGGTGAAGTTGGAAATTCATGGAATATTCCAGTAAAAGTCAGGAACGATGGCACAGAGGGTTAATTATAAGAGGTGATAAACTTGACTAAAATTTTTAAATACCGAATAAGGGACGGGATTTTTGTAAATTAAGGATTCTTGTGCTTTTTATTAGCAGAAAAATCTCTCTTAAACTGAAATTACAATTATTGCTCCACCAAATGATGTAAAAATATCCACCTTAACCTAAAAAGTTATCAATGACACACTGTTAACTTTAAAAGTTGACAATAACCCCCTGTTACTTTTAAAAATGACAAAAACCTCCTCATGGTTTATGGAGTAATATCAAATCGATTTTTCTTACAAACTAAAAAATAACACAGGATAATTTTTTATAAGTTGGGCAAAGCACGAATGATGTTTTTGCATCTAGTTCATTTTTTCTCAAAAACATAATTCAAACTTTGGAGTTCATATCATTCAAGTTGAATTATGCTTTTGGAGCAAAGCATTATATCTCATTTCCTGAAGAACATAACTTCTCGATTTTTGCTCTTTTGTCTTCTCATAATTAAAATATATCCATAATTATTTATTTTGTATTGTTATATACATATGCAATTCTTAAAAGCTTTTATATATTAATGTTTACTTTGCAATTATGCAATAAAGATTCTCTTTTAAAATGTTGAGATATATATCCAATTCAAGAAAGCATTTGTTCTAAAACTTTTTTTCCAGTATCTCCAACATTTCGGAATTATAATTTGATGAGATATAGAAGTGATATTGTTGATTTGAGACGGGTGGGTACGCCCATTCGAGCTAACCCGACCCGATCATTTTTCTGAATTAGAAAAAAAAGGGAGTAGTTAATTAACTATCCCAAATAATGAGTTAACCTCCCACTAAGTGGGAGATTAACTCCCACAATTAAGGCAAGAGAATCGGCTCTCCCTCAAATCTCTGAAAAAGGGACTTTTCAATTGAATAATACAGAGAAGTCCTCCTTTTTGCCGAAAACAGAGAGGTCACGGACCTTAAGTTGAAAACGTACGTACTGCATTAGCTAGGGAGGAACTATTACCTGCAGCATGGTGGCATGGTGCCGTACCCCTAAATAAGATTATGGAGACCAATATGATTAAGAAAATTCATAATTAATCCAAAATATATGAGGTAAATATAGATTTAGGTTAATTCAATTCCTCACCGATGTATGAAATGGTAGCTAAGAAGAGTGCCCATGTAAAGAAATTATTTTTATTTTATTCAGAATCTAAAACGAATAACACTAAAAAAAGATTAATATATAAATTATGAAGCATGGAAAAAATTGAAAAC
The DNA here is from genome assembly GCA_038501285.1 of Penstemon eatonii. Taxonomy (NCBI): domain Eukaryota; kingdom Viridiplantae; phylum Streptophyta; class Magnoliopsida; order Lamiales; family Plantaginaceae; genus Penstemon; species Penstemon eatonii. The sequence continues at coordinate 73,927,894 of CM076715.1, forward strand.
ATTAAATAATAATTCATGCTTGCAAGTTTCTCCCAAAAACAAATAGAAGAGTTTTTTTTTTTTTTTTTTTAACACAGGTGTACAAGCTTACACTAACGTCGGGAAGAGTTTTCTACTAACACAATTGGCCAGAGTTCTAGCATTTGAGCCGAACTATGAGACGAAACCTTTCAATCTAGTCATCAAGATATGACAAAACATAATTATATAAAAAAAAAATGACAAAACGTTTGGATAATTTATTGTTTTATTCGGTTATCCGTAAATTCCTTTTTATTTTCTCTTAGAAAATTTGTCCTTAAATTCATAATTCATATTTTTGTATGTTGGCACAATTCTATGCAAGATAGGGAAGTAGATCTCCTCCGAAAGGGTTAAAATTTGGATTTCTTGCTAGAAATAAGTATAAGCACAGGCATGACCAATTCACGGCTTAATTTAACTTTTACACCTCCAAATCAGCCTATATTTGTATTTTGCACCTTCAAAAAATAATTATCACACTTTACATCCTTAAAATATCTTAATGTCTTTACTTTACATCCATTGTCTTCAACAACTTTTCTAGCTGCAGGAAGAGCATGTTTGCTATTTATGATGTTACCCTTTATTTTTATTGATCACATCATTTTTTACCTCCTTTATATTGAACGAGCATATTTCTCTCGATTAAAGATAGAAAATAATTCAAGTTTTGGTCTAAAAGTCACATTGTTCTTCACATCCAAAATGACATATAGGAAACTTAGAATCATTCAAAAGTTCTCAAACCTACACTACAATCTTCTCACTATATTGATACCACTAATTAAAATTTAGTTTACATGGTATATTTTGCATGATCAAATATAGAAAAAATTCAGATTTTTTTAGAAACATTTAGAAAAAATGTATATCAAGGGAAAATATCAAATATATAAACTATTCGATAGACTGATCCCAAAAAATAAACACTTTTCGTTATTTTGGTGGAGATGTATAGAATTCGATCAAAATATTTTTTAGGGTCGTTCAACAATCAATTGATAGAAAAAATAACTAGTGAAAAAAATATAGGAATTTTTTTCATACCAAACTTGTCCTTTCTCGGAGTTGGATAACTAATTTATAAGAGCATCACCAGTGCATCACCAGTGGTGTACCCATCTGGGAGCCCAAATTAGTTTAGGTTCAAAATTTGCAAAAAACACCTCACAGTGAGGACCTAAAGGGAAGTGCAAAATGCATCCAAGACCCATTTATTTCCAATTGAACCCAAATTTGAGCCCTCAAAATTGTTGAACCCATTTTCAACATCCAATCATAAATTGACATGTATACGATGTGGGAAAGAAATCTGATAAGAAATTTCAACAAAAAAATCTTATATGAAATCTCAGTATCTAATCATAAATTGACACACAGATAAAAATATTATCACAAAACTTTTCATAATATAATATCAAATTTCGATTCAAATGGATAAAAAAAGCATGTCAAAAATAGAATAATGATTACATAAAATATAAATCCGCACTTGAAAAAAGTAATGAAAACACCATCAATGAGCTAATTGTCTAGAATTAATAGTAATTAAAAAATTACAAACATTTTGAATTTTTTTTTTCTTTAGTCCAAAATTACTTTTGATTGTATTTTTAAATAGACTTTAATTTTAAGTTAGTGAAATAAATTTAATTTAAATTGATTTTAAAAATGGGTTCATACTTTTGATGTCAATTGCTGCAGAAAAAAACTTTTTCAGAGAGTGCAAAACACTGTAGCAGGGTGCAAATGAAGAATTTGGGTCTAATATTTGGGTACACCGCTGGTGATGCTCTAAGGATGCAAAGTGCAAAAATAATCTAATTTGAGGGTACAAAGTGGAATTAAGCCCCAATTCACCTCCAAAACGTTTGGATACTGAATGACAACACTATATGCTTTATTGTCTTATGCTGTTGTCCTAAAATCATTATTCATATTCGGTTCCATCTATGTAAATTTTGTTTCTTTTTGCAAGTGTATTCGGTACAGTTTTCTTAGTTAATTGGATGTGATATAGATATACAATATTCCAATGTTGGCACAATTCTGTGCAAGACAGGTAAGACAATCAATGAAACGCATGACCAATTAACACTACAATCACTCATTTCTCTCATGGGCTGTCTAAAAATAAAATCTATCAAAAATGATTAACGGGTTGGAATTGAATAAAAAAATATTATGGATGAAAATTTATGAAAAATATAGTAAAATCGGTTAAAACGTTTTCAATCGATGATATTAGTGAAAAAAATTGATTAAATCGGTGAAACTGTTATTTAAATTGATCAAAAACCGTTCAAATCGAAGAAAGTTGATTAAATTGATCAAAACGGTTTAAATTAATGAAAGTTGTTAAAAATCGATGAATTATGGTTAAAACTAAGTTAAATCGATCGAAAATGCTTTAAATGAACTTAGTTAAAAAGACTTGAAACGACGGGTTAAAACGATTTATATTGAAATTGATGAAATTAGTTGAAATAACGATTGAATTGGCTATGAACAATTTTAAATCAATGAAAATTTTAAAAATATTATACCCCCCCCCCCCACCCCAATTAAATTACAAAATATTACAATCAACCCTGACGGCATTTTTGTCCATAACTATTTCATGTCATATTTATAAATTTTACAAATAAATCCCTAATGATAGTTACATGTCAAATTAATTTAAAATAAAAGAATTTGATAACTATGTTAATTAATATGAAATCGAGATAGTATTATTATTATTTGTCCTTTTTTTGTACATACTTGTACGACTGGACTGACTTTTGTAAAATAAGAAAACTGCTTTTAAGGGCATGTTTGATATAGATATATAACAGTTTTAGTTTTCAATTAAATTTTTATTTTTCTTTTGTAACATATAAAAAGTAATTTATAATCATAAAGTAAAACAACTGTTGTCTCATATTTCAGAGAGTATTTTTGTGCTCTTTGAAAAATCAAACAAATAATATTTCTTATTTTAAAATATAAACTTATTTTTCCTCAATTTTCCCAAATAAATCACATTAATTTTACTATCTCTACAAAAAATATACACAAACTCTACATTGATTTGGCATAAGTAACTTAATTCACATAACAAACATGATTTGATATAAAATATTTTATACATTACACTATTTCTCTTCGTTCTATAATAATCTCAATTTATTTCTGGAAGTTCTCACAGAAATGTGAGACAAAAAGGGCAATAATTTTTCAGAAGCTGCACATAGTACTATAAATCAATTGTCATTTTAATTTTTTTATTACAAAGATCAAATACTTAGAATTTCATTAAAATTTATATCATTAAGTTACTATCTCAACAGATGCGTGAATGCATCAAACCTTTATTTGTAAAAAGACAAAAGATATGGGATATTGTTAAAGATTTTCTCGGATTGACTAACTAGAAAAGGGTGGAAAATCTGTTTTTTTTTAGAAATTTTGAAAATGATGATGTGACCGATTAAAGAATCTGTTGTTAGACTAGAGAAATATACAAATGGATTTCTAAATTAGAAATTGTAATTAGTATACATAATTAAACAAAGAATTGTTATTTATACTAATTATATATGTTTGGCCGACAAAATTTTCTTCTCCAGAATATTGTGGAAGAGTTAAGGATTTTGATAAAAACAAAGCTTGAGAATTTACCAGAAAATAAGTTACTCAAATTTTATAAATAGGGAAAATATTTTTGACATAAAACTTTAGTCCAAAATATATATTTGATATCAAACTTTTTGAAAAAATATATTTCATATTATGATTCATACCCTCTTGAAACATCTATTTTTCCTGATAAATTTTCGAAATGGAATTCAGCACGTACCTGTTAAATTAACAATGATGGATCTTTAAAACCCGTGCTTGTTTTCCCCCATTGTCAACTTAACGAACACAATGAGCGGCGTGTGCTGAATTCTCTTCGAAAATTGACGGCAAAACTAAATGTGTCAATAGGGTGTTAATCATGGTATAAACTGTATTTTCTCAAAAAGTTCGATAACAAATGTATTTTTTGAACTAAAATTTAGTATCAAGTGTGTTTTTCCTCATTACAGATGCGTCCATATTATCAATATGTATTACATTAGTCCATCTATCAATGTTCTGTAATGCATTCGTCCCTCTTGTCAATATACAGTAACACATTCGTCCTTCTTAAATCCAAAATACATCCTAAAATGGAGGCACATATATATTTTTGCGTTTCAAAATTGATCATTTATTGTGTTACCTTGAAAATATATGTCATTTATTGTCTTCATCGTATATTGTTGAGGTAGCATATAAATGGCCAAGTTTGCAAAGCATCCACTTTAGAGGGCCAAAAATAAAAAATTGCCTAAAATGGACAAAAATTAAAGTACAAATGTATTATACTACATTGATAAAAGTGACGAATCAGCTATGAAAACTTTAAGAGGGACGAATGTGTCACATTACATTGATAAGAGAGACACATCTGCTACAAAAAATTTAAAATGAACGAAAGTGATAAAGTCAAAATATAAGAGAGACCAAAAGTGCGAGTCATACTTTAGTCTACTAAATTCAAGGGTATTTCATGTTTTTTCAACTTTGATATAATTGATGTAGTTCGGATGGAATTTACAATTTAATTATCCTATAATTTTATAAAGTTAATCGCACTTTTCATCCTCCTCATGAGCCAGCTTTTTTATATTTGTCCCTCTTAATTTTTTTTATAGCAGATTTGTCTATATTATCAATGTAGTGTAACACATTTGTCCCTTTTAAATTTTTCGTAATAGACCGTCCATATTATTAATACAGTGGAACACATTTGTCTCTTTTAAATTTTTCGTATTAGATGCACCCCTCTCATCAATGTAGTGTAACATATTCGTCACTCTTAAATTCAAAATACATCAATTTTCGTCAATATTAGGATGTTTTAAGACGAACGAATGTATTATACTACATTGATGAGAGAGACTCGTCTGATTCAACAAATTTAGGAGGAATGAATGTGTTACACTATATTGATAAGAGGGATGAATTCACAAAAGTTACTTCATATATCCTAAATTATTTGTCATTTTACATGTTTTCTCACATATTAATGTACCTATTCTAAATAGTCTCAGTTTTATGAAAAAATAATATATATAACTAAAATATTGTTATTTTTTATTTATCTCATCATTAGCTATATTTATAAAATAACTCTTTCTTTTACTTTTCTTTTACATGTCTAAAATATGTAATTAAGCTATATTTATAAAATAACTCTCTCTTTTACTTTTCTTTTACATGTCTAAAATATGTAATTAATAATGTATTGAAATACTAAAGTTACAAATAAATTGAAACTAATTTTTTTCCCTAGAAAATTACAGATAATAAACAGAGGAGTAATCCATAAGAAATTCATTAATGCTAGACGACGAAAATATTAATAATTGATGGGATTTTTGCACGTCACCCCCCAGTTTTTTTCAATTTTCGCACTTTCCCCCCCGAAATGCCTTAAATGTGACTGTGCCCCCAGCTTTTATGTATATTTGTGCACTTATCCTCCCGAAACGTCTTAAATGTGACTGTGCCCCCTGCTTTTATGTATGTTTGTGCACTTACCCCCCATACCAAATTTCGGCCATATTTTCCACCGGAACTAAAGCACCTGCAAAGCACACAAAATTTAAGAGGGCAAAAGGGTAATATTACCAGCGGTGCGGCAATATTCCATATCCAGTACCAACTCCTAGGTGACTTGATTTTTCGGTGTATGTAATGAAGGGGTCTCTATAAAAAAGGAATAAGAAAGCAACAAGAAATGTTGATATTGATTTCTCTAAATCATGAATTTTGTGTGAGAGAGAGACGATATGAATTTGTAAAATTGTTCATGATTCACTCAATTTCAGTAAATGAAGGAGAAATTAAGCCTAACTGAGATACACCCTAATTTCTTTTCTCAATTTCAATTCACGTTTTTAACTGATGTTTAGGTTTTGTGGGAAATAAGGATAATTTTACCCTTTTGCCCTCTTAAATTTTGTGTGCTTTACATGTGCTTTAGTTCCGGTGAAAAATCTGGCCGGAATTTGGTATGGGGGGTAAGTGCACAAACATACATAAAAGTAGGGGGCACAATCACATTTAAGACGTTTCGGGGGGGTAAGTGCACAAACATACATAAAAGCAGGGGGCACGATCACATTTAAGACGTTTCAGGGGGATAAGTGCACAAACATACATAAAAGCAGGGGACACAGTCACATTTAAGGCGTTTCAGGGGGATAAGTGCACAAACATACATAAAATCAGGGGGCACGGTCACATTTAAGGTGTTTTGGGGGGGAAAGTGCGAAAATTGAAAAAATGTGGGGGTGACGTGCAAAAATCCCATAATTGATTGAAAAAGGAAAAAGAGGTTGGACGGAGAAATTTTAATTTAAATGCCAAGTTTCTAGCCATTTCAAAGTCAAGGTTTCGTCATAGGGTGACCAGACCAGGTTCAGGTTGGTGCCCAATCAAATTTAAGGTTTCATGAATTTCTAGCTGGAGACTTTTGACTACACGTATTGAGATCTCTTTCTTTTATGTTAGTAATTTGTACTATTTTTTTTTCTTTTTTTGTTTCACGAATTCTTATACTGATTAATTCTTTTGAAAGCGTATCGAATATATTTTTTCCTTTATAGTTTTACCAAAGAGAAGGGAAATTGAAGGGGAAGAGAAAAATAAATATATAAAGGATAAATATGGAATCATATTTTGGTGGGAAAATAAAAACAATAAAAATAAAAAGGTTCAATGTTCTTTGATAATATGCAAAAAAAAATCTAGGGGCTGTTTGTTTGGCGTTTCCCAAAAAAATTTCCTGTTTGGGATATGCCAAACAAACATACTTTCTACTTTCTGAAACAAATTTTTCATCTCTCAATTTTCTTAAACTACTTTCTCAAAAGCCAGACAAACAACAATTTTCAAACAACACCTATATAAACTCTACTCTGATTTGATATAATATAAAATAACATATCTCTTACACCATTTATCTCACATAACAAACATGATTTGACATAAAATCTTACATATTTATACCTACAATCTCACTCTTCAAAAAAAAACCTACACCTACTTTATTTCTCAAACCACTCTCTTAAAATCCAAATAAATAACATTACGCAAATCGAGATTATTTCACAAACACCTACTATTCTCCCAAACTACTTTTCGAAACACCAAACAAACAGGCCCCTAGTGTTTTACTTACGGCCGGGCATTTAAGATTATAAACAGCTTATTATATGTTTTGAAATTAGATTTTAGTATGAAATATAGAGTATAGAAATTAAGTAGGCCTGTCAATGGGTCGGATTCTGGTCGGATCATGCTCATCCAGATCCGGCTCCATTTATATCGGATCAAATCTTGTCGGATTGGGATTATTTGTTGTCGATCGGATACGTATCTTTAACGGATCGGATCGACCTAAATCCATATTCGCACCATGATTTTTTAATTTCGGATCTTTATAATCGGATCAGGTCCATCGAATTTCTACTCGGACGATTATCCTAATAAATTGGACTGAATTCAGACGGATCCGGATTGAAGTCCGCCCCATTGACAGCCCTAAAATTAAGCCCAACAGTATAGCTCTTCTATTCTTTAAATAAAAAGAAAATAAAGCCCAAGACCACATATTGTAAACAGTAAAGCCCAACACAGTAGAAAGCACTTTGAAGCCCAATACAGTCCGTTCAAAATCGACCTAGATAAACTCGGAAGGCTAAGCAGTGTTTTCATGTGGCCTCAATCAATACTTAAAAGTCTCACAAATTTAAATGAAACACTTGTAAATTCATGCAATAATGTTATGCATAATAAAATAAAAATTGCGTATAAAAGCTTCCATCTACTTGGGTAGTATAATATCTTATATTATATATTCGTGTTAAACTTTATTGTTGCAAACGTACTCAATCGATAAGTACATACATGTTTACATAGGGGCCGTTTGGTAGGGTTGGGATTAAGGTGGATTAGATTGGAGTCGGATTGAAGATCATATTAAAATCATGTTTGGTAGATTTGATTAAATACTTCAATGTTAATTTTAAATCAAGAAGTAGGGGCTTGTTCTGTGGCTCCAACACTAGATTCTCCAATATTAATGCTGCTTTCCTACAAACTTCACAGAGTAGTTGTGGTTTCTTAATCACCTTTAGTAACATAATCTTCCAAACATTGAAACATTGTTTCCAGACAATGACGATTCTGGCCCATTGCAATTTCATTATCAGGCATAAAAGAAAAGTTCCGGATGATATTTGAAGCAGCAACCGCACACAGTTGCTTTTCTACTCTCCCTTCCTCATCAAGGTTAAAAAGGCCATCTTCCTCAAACCACCAACCTGAAGGGCGAGGCTTTGTAGAAAACTTTTGAGCTGATACATCTTTATTTGAAGAACCAGATCCGGCACTGAAACGGATAGAGGTAGATATAAGGATAAGTCAATACCATCAAATTCAAATATCAAAATTTTAAATATTTGTGTTACTTTTACCTAGGATGCAGAATTGAATCACCGGAATTTAGGGTCTCATACCCATTCCCAAATCCAGTAACAGCTGAATTTGCACCGAGCGATCTCACCCTTGGTGCCTTTGTGAGGACTCTTGGTAGGGCTATATCACGCCAGTCATCTACATGCTCTAAATGAAAATATCTCAAATGTTAAGGAACAATAAAATGGAAAATGTAAATTTAATATGGAAGTGCAATAAGGGAGACCTACAACTTGAAGTATTAATTTTTCTGTTAATATTATTTATAAAATAACTTAGTTAAATAAATATGTAAATATAATAAGTAAAATCTCTAAATTTGTCCGAACCTGTCTTATTTGAACCAATTTTGAAATTAGGCAACAACATGGACTAAAATTGTTAGTAAATTTGAATATGTAGGGTTGTTTTGACAAATTGAAAAGTTATAGGTATAATTGTCAGTCAATAATAGTATCAATTTTCAATAATGCTTAATTGTCACGTCATCAGTCAACGTCCATTTTAAACGGTGGTACCAAAAATAATTCAATTTCTTAAATTGTGGTACCATATATGTCAATCTCGGTTTTTATGGTACCACAAATAAAAATCTGTATATATTTATTTTGGTACCAAAATTACAATTCTCTTAAAATGCAATTATCTCAAATCTCAATTACTTGTACATTAGTCAAGGCTGCTGTCACGCCTCATTTTTCTTTCAAGTAATTAATGATCAAAGTATTTTTATTTTTAAATAGAGTCTAGTATCTAATTGAGTTGGAATATGCTTAATTGAAAATTATCTTAGAATCTATCTTAAGCCTAAATGAAAATAGAACAATTTGATTGACTTATAAGAAGATTAAAATGCTATTCATGTACATGTACCCTAGGTAACTGCGGGCCCCAATGGGTCACACGCTCTCTGAACGCGAAATCCAAATTCTTTATATAATTCGTACTCTTGGTGCAGGAAAAATTCTTGTTTAAGTTTGACTTGACCAAATTCATTCAACCATCAAGCAAGTGTACTGCACTTGCTTTGTGATTGATCACTTTCTTGGAAGTTACATCCAATTCCAAAGCAAGTGTATTACATTTGCCATGTAGTTACTTTGGGTTCGATTAAACCCGATCTGAGTAAGAATTTCCACGAAGTTTAGATAGTTCGTATGGTAAAGATAACGGCAAACTTGGTTCAATAGTTAGATGAAAGTGAGCAGAAAAAGCAGGCTGGCTATTATACTTAGCTATCTAAATGAAGGAAAGAAAGAAACAATGAGTATTATTTTGATAGTGGTAAAGGGGGGCTCGGGGCTTCGGAGCCCCGAGGCTGCATGTCTCGTCGTCTCCAATGGCAGGGCTCCGAAATAAAATTAATTCCATTTTCTTCCTTTGCCCACTCTCACTTATTTAGTTTATTTTAATTTTAATATTTATATCAATATTACTAATAATTATTTTATTAATATAATTAAATTATTAATTATATTCAAATATTAAAATTAAAGAGAATAATATTTTTAGTGCTCACTCTTAATTTTGATACTACTCTGTTAGACCATAACTATAAGAAAACTGTATAATAGGCGTGTCTACCGATAGTTCATTTCATCAGAACTATCGGTAGTTCATGCCTTAAAACCACGTATATATTATATTTTAATAAATATCAACCTAGATAAGGGTCATATTAGCCGGTGTCATTCTCGTTTGATTTATGGTTTGATTTGCATAAATTACCTTAATGCCCATTTGTCTTAATTAAAAGAAAATAAGGGCATCTCTAATGACTAGTGGGAAGATGCCCTAGAGGGTATATGGGGGGAAGGGGGAAAAAAATCATCTCCAATGACTAGGGGGGCGGAGAGGGTATACCCACTAGAGGGACCCTGAAGGGACCTTGGAGGGAGGGGGAGGGGGAGCTTCTCCCATCCAAGCCCCCTCCATCACATGCTATATTTTTTTTTTTAATTTCGTTTTGTTTTATTTGGTTATTTTTTTATCTTTATTTAAAAATAAAATAATTACTAAAATTTGTATATTATTTGGAGATAATTATTTTTAATTATAAAAAAATAACTTTTATTTCATTAAATTAACACTAGTATTTTAATATTGATTTATTTTAGTAGTTTTGTGTTGTATTTATCACCCAAAAATAATTCTTTCTAAAAATTTAAAATAATGCGATACAATCATGAAACCCAAAAATAATTATTTCTAAAAATTTAAAATAATACGATACAATCATTAAACCCAAAAATAATTCTTTCTAAAAATTTAAAATAATACGATACAATCATGAAATCATGTTCGACTAAAACATAGACCTTAATTTTGACCTTGTGTGTCCCACACATGTTCGACTAAGTCCTTTAGTAGTTCGCGATTGACATCTACAGATCGTATTTGGTGACGGCAGATGATCATATAATCTTCTAGGGATATGGGACTTGTTCGTGGATCCAAATCAATAGTCAGAGATGATGGATTTCCTTATATGAATTAATTTAATATTTGATGTAATTTTTTATTTTCTAAGTTTCCTAATGTACTTTTGATTTTAAATTAATGTTAATTTTAAATTTATTTTTTGTGTAATAATAATAATAATAATAATAGAGAAGGATAAAATTAATTATTAAATGGGTTAGATAGAATGAGTCATTAGAGATGACTAAAAAACTAGAGAGAGGGGGAGGGGGAGGGGGAGGGGGAGGGGGAGAGGGAGAGGGGGGGGGGGGAGTGGGAGAGGGAGAGGGTATTCCCTCTCGGAGTCATTAGAGATGCCCTAATTATTCCCTTTGAATTTGTAAAAAGTGTGTACTTCTATCATCAATTTATTCATCATCATCTTCCTCCATAACAACAATTAACTTAATATTTAACATTTTAAGAAGAAGGGTTTATTTTGCAAATAAGTTAAAAATAATATTTTAGAAAATTACACATTGGTCTATGTTTCAAATGTTAATTTGTTAAGTTTAGGTTTAACTTAAATATTATTCAAAAAAAATGGTTTCAATTTAATAAATATTCGAGAACTTTAGATAGATGATAATAAATGTATTGTTGACCATAGAGTAATGTATAACTAGTTTAATCATAATTCAAATCGACAAATGTCTCGAGTAATTGATCATTGTTGGTTTTAGGGTAATGTATAATTATGTAATCGTAATTCAAATCAACAAATGACTCGATTAATTGATCAAAATCAACATTGTTAACCTTGTGGTTATGTATAATTAGGTTAATCGTAATCCAAATCGACAAAATGACTTGATTAATTGACAAAAGTCAACAATGTTGACTCTAAGTTTATGTATAATTAGGTTAATCGTAATCTAAGTCGACAATGACACGATTAGTTGACCAAAGTAAATATTGTTTGACATTAGGGTAATGTATAACTAGGTTAATCGTAATTCAAATCAACAAATGAGTGGATTACTTGACCAAAGTCAACAGTGTTGACCTTTAGGTACTGTATAAATAGGTTAATCATGATCTAAATCGACAAATGACTCGATTAATTGACCAAAGTCAACAAATGACTCAATCGTAATCCAAATCGACAATAATTCGATTAATTGACAAAATCAACATCGTTGACCTTAAGGTTATGTAAAATTAGGTTAATCGTAATCTAAGTCGACAAATAATTTGTTTGATTGACCAAAATCAACATTGTTAACATTAGATTAATGTATAACTAGGTTAGTACTAAATTAAATTGATAAATGACTCAATTAATTTACCAAAGTCAACATTTTAATAAATAATAAATAAATTAATACTATTATATAAATTAATCGAGCTATTTAGCCATTTTTACTACGATTAACCTAATTATACATCATCTTAAGGTCAACAATATTGATTATTGTCAATTAATCGAATCATTTGATGATTCATATTACGTAACATAATTGTATATTACCCTAATATCAACAATGTATAATTTTTTAGAACATTTATGCTTAACTTATTTGCTAAATGACTCTTCGACTTAATTGCAAAAGAACCCTTTTTTTAAATCATCATATATATGGACCTTATTCTTTATCTTGTTTGTCCCAAATTCATCAAATGGAGTTCCTTGTAGCCCAGTCGGCGGCAACCAGCATAGTGGTGGCCGCGGTACAAATCTATTTAAAAAATAATGAATTAAAAAACCCAACTTTGATAAATAAGAGGAAAAAAAAACAAAAAATTCTGAATCAAAAAATTTCCGTCAAACAAATTCTATTGTGTTTGCAGAATTCATCAAAACAACAAACAGAGACATACACATAAGCCAAAAACTTTAAATTAAAGAACCTAAATCCACTAAGAACTAGACAAATTAAAGAAATGTTTCCCCCAAATCAGCAAGTATTATTATACTGCGGTAAAATGCAAAATGTATCTCTACTTGTTTAACTAATTCTTAGGAATCATTAAAGAAGATGAAGAAGAGTTGAATAAAAACACTAGAAGATAAAATACTACTTGGTTAACTGTTTCTCTCCGGAGAAGATTCGTCTTTATCGAAGACAATGTGAACAAAATTGTTGAAGAATCTAGAGAAAAACTTTTTAAAGTGTAGAAATGAATAAGGGTAATTTCGATAATTTCTATAGACATAAATGTAATTTATTTGCCGGTAGCAGGTTTCAAATGGGACACATGACATAATTGGGTTGGTGAACTGTCCATAGTTCTACTATCGTTAGAAAACCCGTAAAGTTAAATACTTCTTTTCTTTAAACACATACTAGTACTGCTAACACACTCAGCAGCAGTAGCCAGTAGCATACATACGGATTAGTGTGTTTTAGCTAAGAAATTCCTTTTAAAAATATATATAAAACAATATTACGGATAAATGCATGCATAGTTAATTAGGCTATTAAGAATACTCAAATTATGTTAAGATAACTTCTTAATTTGTGGAGTTGAGTTACTTTATAAATTAGAAGTCATTAATTATCAAATGTGCCAAAGACTTATTTATACAATTAAAAAACCCCAGCTCCTGGAAGACATTAGCTCTCACAAAGTAACAAACTCATGTTCAAATCCCAAATGTGAGAGGTATTTATATGATATTTTCAACGCGCTTCGAAATGAGTAAATCAGGTCTAAGACCTAAATACCTTTAAATAAATTAAGTCAAAAGACCTGAATATCTTCCGAAGGGAAAATTCTTGTATAGACCTGGTCTATGAGCTTTTCATAGACCTTGTGGTTGTAAATGAACCACATCATACATTTTGATGATGTCATACTCTCAAAATGTATGATGTGGTTCATTTACAACCACAAGGTCTATGAAACGCTCATAGACCAGGTCTATGCAAGAATTATCCCTTCCGAAGACCAAGGAAACATACTAGGAGAAAAGAATAAATAAACTGGAAAGAGTTCAAATTTTGTGGATAAATCTTGCTGAGATTCTGCTTTGAATTTCTCAGTTAATTACTTAATTTGTTATGTAGAAAATTGGTGTATGATTATTATTGAAAAGTTAAGAAAAGACGGATTTGAGGTGGTGGAAAAGAATTGCTCTGGTCATATCACATAGTACATGGGTCAGTTTTGTATCCTCAAAAAAAATGTGGACCAGTTTTGTAAATTAAATAAGAAAATAAATCCAAGGGAAAAGTGCACTTCAACCCCCCAAGTTCCATGTTTTGGCACGCGGAAGTTAAATACAAAAAAAAAAAGGTACTTCATCCCCTAATACATTTACAAAACACACCTTGAACTGGTTTAGGCCATTTTTACTCACTGAAAACGCACATATTCGCCTCACATGTGCTTATAAGGGTTAAATTAATCAAAACACTTCTTATCTGCTTAAAAACAGTTCACTCGAATTCTGCACCTTCATAACTAAAATCTCTTTCTATTTCACTAAAGTAATTCCAAATCCATTTTTCTTTACGTAATTCAATCAAGCAAAATAAGTACCTTCTTTGAATTTTCTTTTACATGCTTTTGTCCGAGACAACTAAAGGATTTCGATCGGAGAAATAATTTTAAACAGACGATGTTATCTAGCTTGCCTTTCACAACAAACAAATTACGATTACAAATATGACATCCAATCTACAATCCAGTAACTGGATCACAAACACGATAAATAAGTAGCGGCTCTATACTTTGAGTTGATAGGTTAATCTCACTAACGATAAGTCTAACTTACATTCCCCAAATACCACGAGCTGATGCAACTTTATTGCTTGGCCGAGAAGTCAATTCATACAATATCCGAGCAAATGTATCGGTGTACCTTGTATCCGAGAAAAGCATCTCTGCAAATGCATTTTCGTATGCAAGAAGTAGGGGCTTGTTCTGTGGCTCCAACACTAGATTCTCCAATATTAATGCTGCTTTCCTACAAACTTCTGGCACTGGATGTGGTGTCTTAATCACCTTTAGTAGCCGATCAACTGCCCTGAAATACATTTCAGACACGTCTTAGATACAAATCTTTAATTGATGAAAAACCTTGGGATAAGATTTATCGAGTTTTCAGACCATCTTTCACTGGCAAGTTTTAACCGACAGTCCATATTAACTTCAGCAAGGTTGTATAGTGCACCAATAGCTGCTGCTTGAGCATCACCGGCGGGGAAGCTCATGAGATCGACTAATCTCCTATAAATCTGCAGTTTATACCAATATTTTGTCAACAAGTTAGAAAGTTTTTTATCGTAAATAACGCTTAGAACTCATTTGTAGATATTAATATTTGAGATTTATGTCTTTTATCAACCTATTGTTTGAAAGCATTGATAAATAAAATGGATTGACCAATAAACAAGTATTAACTAGCAACCTTAGGCACTAACTTGAAACAACTATAACCTTATCATAATATAATCTCTATGGTTCATTAAAGCAAAGGTCCAACAACCTTAGACTCATTTTTAAAATTTGTTAAATGAGGCAAGAATAGTTCAGATTTATTGCTTGGTATAAAGGGTTGACCCACAAACAACTATTAACCAGCCACATAGCCCAACAACAAATTCTGGTGGTGGATTATGCCTCATTTAACAAATTTGTCCCTGTGCCTCATTTTACAAATGTACCACTATGGTTTAGACTCTCCTACCAAAAAAAATCCAAAAATTGTATTATCTTATCCACAATAATATAAATAATATTTCCACCATTATTGGTTTCTAGCAAACGTGTTCTTAGATAAAACAATGAGGATAGAGTAGACCTGTGGAGCAAATGGCAGAAGGAAAGGTTCATTGTCAGGATTAAGAATCAAACGGCCAAGTAGTTCAGCAGCTGCACAATGCCAAGCTTTGACAGCAGATCCCAACATTCCCATAATGGCTTGGACTGCACGTTTTTCTCTTTATAAAGGCATAAAACAATGACTCTCAGATTACAATTTGCAGAGATGGAATAAATTAAGAGGTAAAAAATCTTACGTCATTTTGATGTAAGAAGGCTTTGATGAGCTAAATATTCGAATGTCAAGTAACGGACCCAAATTCATGATTGTCTCAAGGGCATTTGTGACAAGTTCTTCGTCCTCTGTCACATTCAAGCAATAAACAATGGCGTAAGGAAATTGACACCCAGTTCTGGTCATAACCAAAAAAACATGAAAACTTCACATGTTCAAAGGTAACATAATAACCTATTTTGATCATTCACTGAAAAGTAGAAATAATGAAATCGTATCAATATACAAAAGGAGATTTTAACAGGATTTGCGGAAAAAAGAAAATTAACCTGTAACATAATCTTCCAAACATTGAAACATTGTTTCCAGACAATGACGATTCTGGCCCATTGCAATTTCATTATCAGGCATAAAAGAAAAGTTCCGGATGATATTTGAAGCAGCAACCGCACACAGCTGCTTTTCTGCTCGCCCTTCCTCATCAAGGTTAAAAAGGCCATCTTCCTCAAACCACCAACCTGAAGGGCGAGGCTTTGTAGAAAACTTTTGAGCTGATACATCTTTATTTGAAGAACCAGATCCGGCACTGAAACGGATAGAGGTAGATATAAGGATAAGTCAATACCATCAAATTCAAATATCAAAATTTTAAATATTTGTGTTACTTTTACCTAGGATGCAGAATTGAATCACCGGAATTTAGGGTCTCATACCCATTCCCAAATCCAGTAACAGCTGAATTTGCACCGAGCGATCTCACCCTTGGTGCCTTTGTGAGGACTCTTGGTAGGGCTATATCACGCCAGTCATCTACCTGCTCTAAATGAAAATATCTCAAATGTTAAGGAACAATAAAATGGAAAATGTAAATTTAATATGGAAGTGCAATAAGGGAGACCTACAACTTGAAGTAGAGCATCAAGCAGTCCTGGAATCTTGGCAAGAGGAGTTGCATCTTTACGAACCTCGTCTTTCTCTTTGAAAGAAAGTAATGTAAGAGCATTTAACGCCCACGTCAACTCACTCTTTAGTCCACTTTGAAGAGCCAAAACTATTCTCTTGTTATTTTGCTCTGGTAAAGTAGTCGAAGAAGAAAGGACATAATTCATTACTCATACAGAGGTTATCCCAGAAAAAAATATACTCCTATATATATATATATATATATATATATATATATATATATATATATATATATATATATCAAATAAGGTTGGGACAAATACCATCCATTACCAATCCTGCGTTTGTGCTACACTTTTATTTGAACTAATTCTCAAATCCCCCCCCCCACCCAACCAGCTGGCACACACAGAAATTCTTTCAAGGAGGCTATTTATCCCTTAAATCTTAAATACGAGTTTCTCTCTAGTTAACTAAATTCACGCACCACACTCTCATGGGTGCTCTGAGTTCGGGCTCCGAGCTTAATTTTGAAATTTGCTACCAAATTTGCAAATTTATAGATTTGAGTGCGCAGATTTTCTTTCCTAAAATTCATGTTTTCGGCAGCTAGCTATAATAATTTGTTCTTCAGTCATTATTACTATAAGCCAACCTTTACTCTTTTAAATGGCAACTGCTGCGCGTGTCATGGTGTCAGACTTAAGTAACTATCGATGCATTTGAATGTTCTCTATTAATGACAGGGTCCACTATAAAATTTAGTAATGAATTCATTAGCAACTCACGCCAGTCAGGTTCAAATATTTGAACTTTGCTACAAATCACCTATGTTCCTTTTCGTTGAAACACTCTGTCCAATATAACAAAAAATACAGAGTACCTTTTTCTTTTCCAACATGTTCCGTTGATTTACAATTTTTCCAAACCTTTCCCGAAAATATCTAAAAAAAATTCCGGAGATTTTCTAATATTTAACTAACCCAAACATACGACGAAAACTAGATTTAATCCACGGCTGAAACTAGAAATCGAAATGCTACTATCTAAAATCCAAACCCGAATAAGCTCAAATCCTATTTAATAAATAAATTCACGCATGTATACAGCGACGTAGACAAATACATAAGAATTTTACGCTTTTATGTGCTTGCACGTGCTCAAAGCTGTAATATTTAACAGTTTTTGCAATTTATGAAAGAGAAAGAGAGGTTAGGGTTTCAGTACCTGCGAAGGCGGAATGTACTTGTAGGGAGGGGCCGAGGAGGGTGGAGGGTGCAATAGAGTCACCTACCGCCGCAGCGGCAGCTGCAGCTAAGGAACTGTTGGTTCCGCTTCCGAAAGGGCGGCCTCTTTTTGCGGATGGAGTGGCGGAGCCGCCGGGAGCTCCGCTCTGCTTGCCTTGCTCTCTCTTCTGCATACTTTTTCTAAATTTTATTGGTCAATGATATTGTATTTGAAAAAAAAAAATTAATAGTTTGACATAATAGATGGGCTTAGTTTTGGGCCTTTTGGCCCATCATAATTTGGACTTGGTTATATATTCACTTGTTTTATAATGAAGGGGGCTTAAAGTATAGTACTAGTGCCTATTGGACTCGGTTATGTACTTTTTAGTATTTGGATAAATCCTAATTACCTTTTGGGTCTATTGTATTCACATTTGTCCATTTATTTATTTTATAAGAATTTGGAAGGAATTAATATTTAGAAACTCAATAGAGGGCTAAAGCTAAACAATTGAAATTATAGTACTGATTTAGGCTTTTAATTACCTTTTTATTTATTTTTTCTATCCACGTAGAGTAACTTTTTAATAAGTTTATAATAAAGATAGAGATAAATGTTTTTATTAATTTATTGATTTTATTTAAAACAAAGTATCAAATAATGTTAATATTTTTATCAGGTGCTAACAATAAGCATTATAACTTGAAAATGTCAATCATAATTATTTTATTGATTGATAATCTAGTATTTCTTGGGGGTGAGAAAATACAAGTTAGTTTATTTTTATTTAGTAACAAAATAAAAGGAATAGGAACAAAAAAGAATAAAACATTTCCCAAAAAAATTTCGTGTTTGGGAAATGCTAAACAAACATGTTTTCTATTTTCTGAAATAAATTTTACATCCCTCAATTTTCTCAAACTACTCTCTCAAAACCCAAACAAACAACAATTTTATTATTTCTAAACAAAACCTATATAAACTCTACTATGATTTGACATAAAGTAACCTATCTCTTACACAATTTATCTCACAACAAACATGATTTGACATAAAGTCTTACACATCTTACACCTACAACCTAACTCTTCCAAAAAAACCTATATCCACTTTATTTCTCAAACCACTCTCCCAAAACACAAACAAACAATATTACGCAAATCAATATTATTTCACAAACCTCCACTACTCTCTCAAACTACTTTCTCAAACACCAAACAAACAGGCCCTTACTTGCTTGCTTAATTTTAAAAGAAAAATAGCCATGATTGTTTGTTATTGGTTTCAACCACAACCTTGTAATGGAACAGGTCTATACACAACCAAAACTCTTGTAATAGATTTTGAACAATCATAACTAGTTCACAAATTATAAGCGCAAGTCAGTCAATTTAGATTAGTGGTTTTCTTATTGGAAGATATACGTGTAAAGACCAATCCAAATTTTGGGTTGTATTTGGTATTTTTATTGGACTTCCATCAAATAATGAATAAGTAAAGGACAATGGTTAGGTATCTTGCTTATCATTATGAGCCTATTTTGTTGATTTTTTATTCGATTTCGCGAAATTGAGTCAAAACTCTTTAAAATGAAGTTTTGTAAAATATATGAAACTCATCACAAACCTATATATATATATTTAGGAACTCAAATTCAAACTTTTGGAACCTATAAAACATTGAGTTGACATATACCACCTACTTTTCCCCTCAAATTCTACAAAAAAAAAAATATTGATGTGAAACATGCTACCTACTTTTTTTTCCAACCCCAACATCCAAACCCAATCCTATAGAGTTTCAGCTTTTTCAAAATCACAAAACCAAACATTCCAAAATCTAGACAAATAAGGCTTCAACGTTTTCACCAAAACCATTTTTTTAAATGAAACCGTTGAACCGAGTCAAAACTCTTGCAAATAGGCCCTATATAACTTCAACATAATTTAAAAACTTTCGATATAGGTAGTAATGAGGAAAATATTTAGTGCAACTGTTGCACGGATGACTTGATGCATCAAATGATTAGGATTGTACGGAGTTACTTTTAAAATGATTATTCTAGAAGTTCATGCCACGGTACGTCATCGTGAGAGGAATCTGCATCCAAATCTTCACCAATCAACATGGGACCAAAACTACAATAATTAAAATCCTCAGCAATCGCTGAAAATCGATAAAGACGTGCTACATGTATGCTAGTTGCAGCATGGGAGTAAAGCATATTTGGAATATTTTATTTTTATGCTTATCATTATATTTTTTGTTTCCTTAACGTCGTTGTTCAAGAAACATAAAATTTTGGGCAATTATTTGGCTTAGCATACACACTAATGATTTGTTAGTTTGTTGGAAAAATTAAGACAAATTTGAACAAATAAAAGACTAATTGTTTTGTACATTAAATGGACTAATCTACACAGTGTGACGAGCTGCAACTCGAACTTCTGTTGTGAAAAGTTAATCCTTACAGTGTTAATGCACCTCGACAACGATTAATTTGAGTACCCTTGAAAATCGAAAAAAATATAAATTTAAGCTTTTTTCCAGAATTACCTCAAATATATATATATATATATATATATATATATATAAGTAGATATTTTGGAATGAAAGAAATATTGTAGTTCATATTCCACCTCCCAAAAAAAAAGATATTGTACTTCAATTTGGCTATCACATTTCAAGGGGAGCGGATTTTCTATCACACATTGGTGTCTCACCTTTGTGTCACATCAATGTATGATAGACATGTGTCACCCTCTTAAAATTAATTATGTTTTCATTAATGCTTTTCAAAAGGCTAAATGAACTGGAAATTGAAGAATTCTAACCTTAATTTTTGCAGTTGAGCTATCAAAAAATATGCGGCAAAAATTTAAACGATTAGGTGTGATTAGCAATACACATAGAACAATGTAATATTGGTGAAAATGTGAATGAATTTGAATTAAGAATTATTAAGAATGGTGGAGAAGAAGTAGCGGACTCAGGTTCGAATCCCTGTTGGGAGAGGTTCCCACAGTATGTGCCCGACGCGCCTCGAAAGGGATTAAACCCTTGGGAAACCAAAAAAAAAAAAAAAAAAAAGAATGGTGGAGAAGAAGGAGCCATAATCTCTACCATAAAAACGCAGAGATTTTTTTTAATTACCTTTTTTCTATCTCTTTCCTTGTTTGATTTACAATCATTTCTTAATTAATTACCTTTAAACATATGTTAAGTATTAGTGTATGTTATATGATACATAATCAATTTTGAAAGGATGACATGTGTCTATTATACATTGGTGTGACACTAATGTGTGATAGAAAATCTGCTCCCCATTCCAAGCTTATTGTAAAACCAATTAGTTGTGAAGTAGCTTTCATCATGGATTTGTTTAATCATCAGTATCTAATTGGGTGACTATAAAAGTTGTAAATAGCATAAAAAATTCTTAATTTTCTAATAGTTTTACATTAACAATTGCATTAGGTACTAATCATTTTAATTTCTAAATATAAATCCGTCGTCATGCATAATTTCCTTAACAACCTAGTCATAATCTCACCTAATCAAACTACTGATTAAATCACGTGAACGAAATGTATTAACCTATTGTGCGCATTGAAACAACTTTAAATTAATTGGAGTTAAAAAATATTT
This sequence comes from Penstemon eatonii, assembly GCA_038501285.1. Taxonomy (NCBI): domain Eukaryota; kingdom Viridiplantae; phylum Streptophyta; class Magnoliopsida; order Lamiales; family Plantaginaceae; genus Penstemon; species Penstemon eatonii. The sequence goes on from CM076715.1 coordinate 73,949,660, forward strand.
ATCTTGTGCGGTGAAGCTATGTATTATTTTTATAGTGTATGTTACACTTCACATTTTACCCGTTACCCGTTAGGTCAACAATATATGGACACTACCAAAAGCCATTCTAGCCGCGGATTAAAACTTTGTTTTTAGTATTTGTTCGACTTGTCAAATTTTAGATATATTTTAAAATGTAACAACGGAAAAAAATGTGACATATTTCTAAATTAAAGAAAGTAATATAATAGCGAGTGAAATAAAGAGTTTTAAAAGAATTACACGATGTCATCTTTACAATTGTTTAAATTGAAAGACACTTTCACTTTTTCGGCGGAATCATATAAAAGATTTGATCCTTGATTACATCAACAATATTTTAGTAATAACAAAAGTAAACGTAAATTGGAATTAGGATTTAGAATTGTTAATTGAGTCGGGCCTACTTAAAGATCAATGATTCAATTCGATTATATCGATTATACTTGAGCCGAGCCTAAATATTTGAGAATCGAGTTGAGTTTGAGTCCTTGTAAATAGATAAATATATGAACCGAGCTTGAAGTTAATGTGGATCATCCCGGAGAGAGCCCGACTAAATGAACTTTTGAAATACTTACTTATCTATAACTATCTTTTTTTAGAGAGAATCTATTACCAGTTCAAAATTACTGTTTATACAACATCTGATGTGTGAAACTTTTCTTAATATTATACTAGTCTTGTAAGTGAATATTTTTTGGATCTATTAATTGAACATTATTTATATTTTGCTAATGATGAAATAGATTTGTCGATGTAACGATGTAATCACCGTGTCACTAAAAGAACTAAAACAAAGATCTACTAGTACAAAGAGAAAAGATTGACAAAAGCACTTTTTCATGTGTGTAGGCTGATATGTTTCAGTGAAAGTGCATTTTCAGGAATTAATTTGTATGTATTAGTTTACCGTTTTTGTTCCAAAAAAAAAAAAATTAGTTCACCATTTGTTTGGGGGCTCAACTAATGTAGATATACATTTGTGGTGAAGAGAGATGAAATATATTTTCTTCCACTAGTTTCCATGCGAATGCTGTATACAAATATCTAAATTTTGAATAGCTTTATGTATATTTTCTTCCACTAGTCTCCATGAGAATGCTTTATAAAATATCTAAATTTTGAATAGCTTTATGTATATATAGTCCCTCTGATTTTCATTTAAAATATTATGTTATCTATATACTTTTTGTGGGACTATAAGTATGAAATTTAATTATATATATTCTTGCATTTAATGATATTAATATTTTTTATAGAAGTGTTAGTTAATACACTATTTTACTTGTAAATATTTTTTCTTAATATGAGCTAGTTCAATATAACCTGATTTGGGTCCAAATTCCAAAAGTATATATATATTAAGTTTGAGCTAAGACAAAAGACTATTTTTATGGTGCAAAGAGTGAAAAATTCGAAAGTGACAACTTAGCCCCCTCCACCAACAACATTCAACCAAAAAACACTAGCAGGGCGCGGAGCCAAAAATTTGAACTGGGGGGGGGGAGATTTTAGTGAAATTTTTTTATATTTATTTGGGTCAAATGGTAGCGTCTTGCGCTCCCATAGACGAACCCCAAGTTCAAATCTAACTAGTCACCACACTGAGTGCTCTCATTGGTTCATACTATGGTCCACGGTTAGTAGACAAAAATAATTTTATTTAATATATCGATAATTCCATGGCAATTGATATAAATGATATATATATATATAATCAAGGGAGATAGTTGTGTATCTATCACTAAATAAATGACTAGTTCTATATTATGAGATAAATAATCATTAATCATAATAAAATATGAATCAACTTATAAAGAGAGTTGGACATACTAATAATTGTGAATACTAGTAATTACAATTTTACCTACACATCCTAAATTACATTATTTTTTTTCTTCATGAAATCAAATTCATACACGGTTGAATTAATATCACAACTTTGAGCAATTTCATTTTTAATTAGTTTTATGATAAAAATAAATTCATTTAGAACACTTGAAAAAAGGTTTTACAAAATAACATACATTATTAAAGTTTTTTGAAGTCACATACATTTTTCAAGATTTAGCTAATAAAAAAATTAAATGGAACATTATTTTACTAATAAAAATGATATAGTGTATAGTTTGTATATTTTATTCAAAGTAAATTGTTGGGCCCTATTTTTCCCTGATGCATTACCGCACAATAAACTAATATTTTCCCCTGGTGCATTACTAATTACTAATGCAAACTTAAATGGCTGGGTGGTGCGGATGCTCCTACCCGCACCTCATGTCCCTCCGTCACTGAACACTAGTATACAACTTGTCAAACAATTTTTTGTAGGTGTAAGTGTCAAAAAATTTAAATTGGGTGAAAAATGTTAAAAGTCTATTTTTTAAGGTAGCTAAGTGCTAAAATCTCAAAAATAATACTATGTTTTTTAGCATGGTTTTTCCTTTTTTGATGAATAACATGAGATTTTTTCCCCCTGATAAATGCAATTTCACATAAATTAATAAAATATGCTAATAATTTTGGGAAAAAAACATCTAATATTCAAATTTTCACTCTAATTTATCATTGCAAATTAAAATGAGGTTCAATAAAAAGGATAAGTAGTGAATGGATATTTATTTCTTACAAAAAATACTTGAAGAGAAACCAAACACGTCCAATAAAAAGTTGAATTGTACCACTAATATACTCGAAGAGAAACCAAACACGTCCAATAAGGACACTTTCCCCCCCACAAAAATATTTCCACAATATCCTTACAAGTTGGAAGAAATTTGGAAGTCAAAAATAAAAATAATTTTTATTTCAAAGAAGGAAAAAAAGCATCCCAATAGCCACTATATATAGTGCACACGAAGAGCAGAGATCTGGAGAATAGAAATAAAAAACCACTGCTAATAATATTTCTTTTATCTTATCAAAATCTTTCCGATTTCTGACCTTACGAATCCAGCATTTCGAGGTAACTAAATCTTGGTCCCTCTTTTACTTTGACGATATATATGCTCTGTTTCAGTCGTTTCTCATGACTTTCTTGGGAAATTCATGATTTTGTTGTGATAACCTATTTCTATTATTTCTGAATGTCATTATTTTTCATCATTTGGATGTAAGTTTTCTGGGTTTCCTCAGTTTCGTTGAGATTTTAGGTACTATGGTAGCATTTATTTGTGGGTGCTCTGTTTCTTGGAATATCAAAGATTCCATTTTGACACCCCCATCTTTTAATTGATAAATGGCGTTAGGATTGAGAATTTTCTTTATCTTGGTTGTTCATTTTTGTTTTTTAGTCTTGGGAGATTGTGTAAGATTTTGTGTATGTGCTCTGTTTCTTAAAATATTTAAAACTGCCATTTAAGGCCACCTAGTTTTAATTGATGAAATGGACTGGAAATTTAGGATTTGTTTGATATTCTATTAGGTTTTTCATTTTCATTGATTGTGATTCTGTGGATTTGGTAAGCTTTCATGTCTTTGTGCTCAGTTTCATAAGAAGCTAACTTTTCTTACCACCTAAGTTTCTTTTAATTAAGTGTATAACTGTAGATATGGCCATGAAGTTATTACATATTTCATTCCTTTAATCATTTCTATGTATTAAAATGTTGGGTGGGAGTCTTTTCATATTAACTTTGGGTAGTTTTCGTTGATTTTTAATTCTCAGAATTCTTGTTTATTCTTTGTATTAGACTCTTATAAATCTTTCTAGTAGGTATAGGAGCATGTATATCACTTGTGGAAATTATCAAAAAAAAAATGTAAATCACTTCGGGTTATTGTGTTTGTTCATCCTCTTTTTCCTTATGTGTAGCTTTGACTTTCATAGAATTCATGATCTATTTGTTGCTTTACCTAGCATAGTTCTTACCTCGATTGTGATCTGGTTATGCATTTGTCGTTTCTGTGTCGTTTTCCATGTATTTTGTTGCCTTTAGTATTTTGCTTTTGTCCTTTCAAAACTGGATTATGTCGTTAACCAAAACGTATTTAGTGAGTCGTAAAATGTCATCCACACTAGGTTGAACTCTTAATCCTTTTATTTGTATCTTTCAAAAAAACCTGCCCTTTAATCGCAGAATGGGAAGCACCACAGAAAACAACTATGGAGCATACACATATGAGAATCTCGAGAGGGAGCCCTACTGGCCATCAGAAAAGCTCCGTATTTCCATCACCGGAGCTGGTGGTTTTATCGCATCACATATAGCCAGACGTTTGAAGAGCGAAGGTCATTACATCATTGCTTCCGACTGGAAAAAAAACGAGCACATGACAGAGGACATGTTCTGTAATGAATTCCATCTTGTTGATTTAAGGGTAATGGATAACTGTCTTAAAGTCACCAAAGATGTCAATCATGTGTTCAACCTTGCTGCCGATATGGGAGGTATGGGCTTCATTCAGTCCAACCACTCTGTCATCATGTATAACAACACAATGATTAGCTTTAACATGATCGAGGCTGCAAGAATTAACGGAGTTGAGAGGTATGGTGGTCTTAAATTCAAGAATTTGTGTATATATTTCGAAAAATAAAAAGCGAAAAATGACGTTGTTTGGCTTTTTAGGTTCTTCTATGCATCAAGTGCTTGTATTTATCCCGAATTTAAGCAGTTGGATACTAATGTGAGCTTGAAAGAGTCCGATGCATGGCCTGCCGAGGTTTCTATTCTTATTTCTTACCTTGTAGTGAAGTTTATTTGCTTTTTATCGAGTTTCTTTATTTATGTAAATAGCTTTGTTTTGGTTTAATTTTAGCCTCAAGATGCTTATGGGCTAGAGAAGCTGGCTACGGAGGAATTATGTAAACATTACAATAAGGATTTTGGAATCGAATGCCGAATAGGAAGGTTCCACAACATTTATGGTCCCTTTGGCACATGGAAAGGTAACTTTTTGACGTTTGGTTCATGGGTTTTAGAGACTTAAAAGCCAAGAAAAAATATTTTCTGCATTAAATGATAAGAATATTGTATCGTTTTGCTGAATCAAGAGCCAAAAACATGGCCCTAAAAATGTTTCCGTGTCTTTCTTTTGCAATACGTTTTCTTTTCGAATCGTTAAGTTTTTTTTATCCATCAATGCAGGCGGGAGAGAGAAAGCACCGGCTGCCTTCTGTAGGAAAGGTCTCACTGCTACTGATAAATTTGAGATGTGGGGAGATGGTCTCCAAACACGGTCTTTTACCTTTATTGATGAATGCGTTGAGGGTGTTCTGAGGTACGTTTACATAATAAATAAAAGTTGGTTCCTTTTTATTTCATTTTTTCTGAAGTTATTGAGGTTTAGTGGGCACTAATGTTTGGATTGTTGTCAAGAGTTTCACATATTATCGCACAAAATTAAAGACCAACTTCACATTGTGAATAGTACTTGCCATTTTAATCAGAAGGAGAAGATATTTACCAATGAAACGTCAAATTTATGAATTAATTTTCTCAAAACCAGAGAAAAACTCGTAAATTATAAATCAAGGATGGAAGTTGTCCGAGTCCTCAGGTTTACTCAGCCTTAATTGTCTTAAACACTAGGAATCTAAAAAACCCCCAAAAATAGCAAAAAAGCGTTTTAAACTCGAATCTTCTTGTTTCTTTAAACTGAAAAAGTTAAGTTTTGTCAACAAGACTTGCTATTTGTTTTGCAGATTGACTAAATCGGACTTCAGAGAGCCCGTGAATATCGGAAGTGATGAGATGGTGAGCATGAACGAGATGGCCGAGATCATTTTGAGCTTTGAGAACAAGAAGCTCCCAATCCATCACATTCCTGGACCGGAGGGTGTACGTGGTCGAAACTCGGACAATACTTTGATTAAAGAAAAGCTAGGTTGGGCTCCTTCCATGAAACTTAAGGTACCATATTTTATCCTCTACTTTTAATTTCATTTAAATATTTATCGACTTTGGTGTTACATTTACAAAGAGCGAAATGCGAAAATACCCCTATGCTTTGCCTAATTAGTAAAAAAAAAACCTGTGTTATTTTTATTATCAAAAACCCCACCTATGCTAATTATATTAGCAATAAAAGACCCTCACAAGCCAAAATGACAATTACACTCCCACCAAAAGATGCGAAAACACCCTTATTCATTTGAAAATTTGACAATAATTCCCCTGTTAACTTTGAAAATTGCAAATAACCAACCCCCTTGTCAACTTTAAAAATTGACGATAACCTAGAATTTCAAATGGGGTCCTTTGCTTATAAAAATAGAATATGGGAGTTTTTGCCAATAAGACAAAGCACAGGGGATATCTTTGCATTTAGCTCTATGAACAAACGGGACTTTTGCTCATATCCCATCTTATAAAAAAACGCGTATAGGATGGACTGAGAATCACATATTTCTGGATCAAAGAACAACTCGAGAAAGAGAAAGCTCAGGGATTTGATTTATCCAATTACGGCTCTTCAAAAGTCGTGGGGACCCAGGCCCCCGTTCAACTCGGTTCTCTTCGTGCTGCTGATGGCAAAGAATGAAGCAAATAAAGGACAAAAAGGTCTTCCCATATTGTTTTTGGTGCTGCATTTTGATTTTATCTCCAGTGTTTGTATAACTTGAATATGCCTTTAGATGCAGCTAATTTGAATAGGATTGCTGGTTTATTCTTTGGTATTGAATCTTTTATTTATCAAATTTATCATTTCTTTTAATTCAAACACTTGTTTGGATCCCTTTATTGTACAATGGTCAATTTCTGGGAAATGTTATGGCGGTTGGATGTCGAAATCTTAATAAATTGCAGATTTGGTAAGGTTGAATAATGTGAAATTTTGAAAAGGAAAATATCCCACTTTTGCTTTCTTTGTGGTCCAGAAAACTGCAACTTGGATGAACCATTTTATGTTTACATGATGCATAATAGAGACTTGATTGAATGAGCCAACTTCCCTTGTGTATGTGGAGTGTGAACATGCTTGTCGTAATCTGAAAAAATTTATGAAGTAGAGGGGGCCACGTTTGAGACACGGATACGGTTTGGACACGAGTTCGATTTGTGCACTCATTTGATGTCTGAAAAAATTCATACATGCATGTATACACGACGATGGTTGCACCTATCAAATACGTTGAATGTGAATAGGTTTTTTTCTTCTCTTAAATTGAATGTATGGCCGGACTCGAACTTTGTTTGGGTTCGATCAAAATCTAATAACAGATCAAATAAAATTTTAATTTCAAAATTTTGCCATTATGTAATCATTCAATTTAGTTCACGTGGTCTTTTTTTTTTTCTTTTCTTTTTTTTTTTTTAATAGAGAAGATGAACTTTTGAGATACTTAAGCACTTGGTTCAATGATTTATCAGACCTCATAGGAAATCATTGATATTGATCTATGAAAAATTACTTCGTGGTATTGGGTCGGTGATTAATGGATCAAATCTATCTAAAATCATATTTGCTCCATTTATTTCATATTAAGAATTCTTTGTCGAATCAAATTCATTAAATTTCTAATTGGATAATATTTGAGATAAATTATATTCATGGTCCCTCAAGTATAAAGTGTTTTATATTTATGTCATCTTGTCAAAAAGAATTACGCTCGAGTCCCTTTTACATAAAATTCAGAGTTACACCGATCAATTTTCAGGTATTTTCTAGACGAAATAAGATGTGCAAATCACGTGGTATTTCGCAAGGATACTTAGTGGTTTTTCTTCCTGAATACCATTTCATCTAGTTCAAGTCTAAATATTATAAGATCTAAAAATCCAAAAATATCCTTACTAAAAGTTACATGATTGCATTTTTGCCGGAAAATTGATCGGTATAACACTTTTTCTATAAGAAGGACTTAAGTATTTTTTTTTTTTGGCAAAAGGACATAACTGTAAAACACTTTACACTTGGTGGACTATAAATGTAATTTAGCCTAAACTTCCAATTAAATTGTGTTCAGATTAATTTTAAAATCTGATCTATTGACAGTCGGGTTTCTGGCCCATATTCAAGGAATTTTTTTATCCAAACCTGGTTTGTCCAAACCCGTCCAACCACCAAGCAAGTGTAATTCACTTGCTTTGTGATTGATCACTCTCTTAGGAGTTACATCCAATCCCAATTGTGATTGCTTTGGGTTCGGTCAAACCCGGTCTGGATAAGAATTTCCCCAAATTCAATTCTAAAACATATTAATATGTAATTCCATATTTTTGCCTATTGATGTTAATGGGTTTTAGAGTTTCTAAATTTTTGCCTTTTGTTAATGGGCCTCTCATGTGAAGAAGCCAATTCTATTTGTGACATGGCCTCAAATAAAAAGACTATCCAGTATTGGGTTTAAAGGAAATTGAGGATTACTCAAACCAATTAAATTAAAATGAAAATTTCCATTCTTTTTTCTTTTTTGTTTAGAACTCTATTGAGAGTTTAGTTTATAGTACTCTCTCCGTATCAAATTAATTGACACTTTTGACAAATATTTTTATTTCAAATTAATTGGCATGTTTGAGTTTCAAAATATATTTTTTTAATTTTGGTCCTTTCTCATATTTAATTTAGAAAATTTAATGGTCATCACTCACTAATAAAAAAATAAGAAAGTAGTCATCATTATAAAGATCATTTGAGACATTTTATTATAAAAAATATGACAAATATCGTAAAATGGTAGTTAGCAGGATCAAAAATCAAGAATTTTATAAATATTAAATTTGGAGATAGATGTCAAATCAATAATTTTATAAACATCAAGTAGATTTGAATAGATTTCAATTTGGATCAAACCTAAGATTTGGGTTGATAACTGCCCAAACCTACTTCAATTCCAATGAATTTGGCCTTGTTTGGTTAAGTTTAGATCAAGCAAAACCAATTCCAAAGTAGCCCAAAATGTCAATATTAGTGAAGCCATAACTCTAATGTCATTAATTAAGAATTCTTTTCCTACTAATTAAAGATAGAATTGAAACTTATACAATATATATAAGGATGAATTCTTTAAATGACATAAGATTTTTTTTTTTAATTCCTCAAGCTTTTTGGTCGCTAAAAATTGTTGAAAGATGCCTGACCAAAAAACCTTGCTATAACTAACTAGTTTTCTTAACCAACATAAACAAAATACTCAATTTAATCATTGTTAATCTTAAATATTGATGCCTAATTTTATTGACCAAACCTAACATATTTATTGTCATAGTTTTATTATGGTACAAGTTAATCATCCCAACACTTCACCACTGATTAGGGCTTATTTTATTAAGACACCTATATCAAATATTCCCTAACCTAATATGCTTGCTTGATGATGGATGAATCTTAATAAATACTAGTATTATAATAACTAAATCAACTTGTATTATTTTTCTAAACCTAAGGTTTGTAATCAATCTCCAATCATTGTCTTAAAAACAGTAAAAAATATTTTTTGTTTGTCAATTACTCAAGCTAGTTTTAAGGATGGAGATTGTTCACTTGATAAAAAAATAATTATATTTAAATGTTTATAAACTATATACTTGACAATTTGTCATTAAACTATTATTACCTAAATACAACCTAGCTATAAACTAGGGATAATTGTGAGTTACACTCAACTTGTTGCTTCTTCCTTGGTTCAATGGCAACTTGTTAACTGGATCAAGAATTTTGATTTTTGAAGGCAGTTTTTGCACTCCATAGAAAAAAATGATACTCAATCTTCATTAATTATTAAGTGCAAATGCGACATAAAAAGATTATGATTCCACATATCAGAAGTCGCATATTTTTTTTTTTTGATAACCCAGGTATTCAAGCTTACACTAGACTAATCCTGGACCCTCAGAACCCTTGTCCTACAATCCTGAAGGATGTAAATCGCAGGATGTGCCTCCACCAAGCCTCGGGATCCCACCTTAGCATAGACCCATAGAAATGCTTACATCCAAGTTCCAAATGGGATTCGAACCCCAACCCTTGCCGCTGGAGCAAGCCTTATGAATTGTTGGTCAACCAGTTGGAGATATGCCCTGGGGGCCAAAAGTCGCATATTGATTGAGAAGAATACTATACAGTCTATATACAATAGTCTAAGTAAAGTTCTTGGGTACGAATTCTACTTGAAATGTGACTAATTTCTCAAATTTTATATTTTTAGTTAATTATATTTATTTATTTATTTTAGTTTTTTATCAATTGTAATCTATCGATTTTATCTAATTAATATTCTGATATGATGATTTAATTCGGAGTTCAATAAAAAAAATTGTTATATATAAATGATATTAATTAGTCCAAACCATGGACCACGCCCACTTTATTCATGAAACAGTTATATCTTTAAGTGTGACATCTTTGCATCCAATTCCTTATGACAAAAATTGTAAACTTAACTTAATACTTATATGTAATTGATTGAGCGGTAACCAAAATTTTTTTTTTTGGGAACAATAGCTTTCATTTAATTGGGTTGATTTACACTCAAACTCCATGGGGTTTAATCATATAACAAGGAACTCCCTAAAATTTTAAAAATTACAAAGAGACCCCAAGTGGTTCAACAAGTCTTACAAAGACATCTCTTGTCATTCAAAAACTCTTATAAGGACATCCCCTACAACTTGTAAAAATATTTACAAAAAACACTCTGTAAGGGGTACTCTCGTAATTTTGAAACCTTAGGGGATTTCTTGTAATATGACTAAATCTCAGGGGGTGTGAGTGTAAATCACCCTTTAACTGGACTCAGAAGCCAAAAGGTTAAGAATCGTTAAGAATCTCTAAACGAAAGACGAGCTAATTCATGAGCTACCCTATTGCTATCTCTACCAATATACTGAACTTTGAAATTCTTCGAATTCGCTACTTTGAACTTGATACCTTCAATAACACCGTTATAATTTGATCTTACCTCTAAATCTCCACCAATCGCCTCAATATACCAATTTGAGTCACAATAGATTTCCTTGTTGTATTATTATTATTATTGGAGACAAAATTGTCCAATTTAGAGGATCTATGATATTTTATGTTTTTAAGCATCATTAGTGATACTTTAATTCTGTAATAAAAGCAAAAATAAAAAAATTGAATGGTCCCCCAATTTCCAACTGATGATGATACATTATAGTACCAAAGGAAAAGAAAATAAACATCTCATGATGTAATAGAAATTCATTTCTTTGTTGGTCACATGGGAGTCAGTTTGTTGAGATTATTTAGTACTTATTCTGTAGCTCTGTTCATCAATGATACCACAGAGAATAGTTAGTGCTCTGTCTCTTTAATTTGATTCCCTTTTCTTCATTTTCAGTGCATCAGATTTTCACATTCTGCAATTTCAGTTAATTTATTAAGGCTCCCTTGTTAAAATAATTTGTACAATTAATGAAGAAAGCCTGGAATTGTTGTGTATCTATATATATAATTTGTTCACTTTAAATTATTATTTATTGGAGGTTAACAAATCTGATCAAGGTTCGATGTTTGAATCACACTAATTTTTTTAAACATTATTTTAGGGCTAATGACAATTTACTTTTCATAATGTTTAATTTATCCCCTGTGATAAGAAAAAAAAGCAATTTACCCCTGTAATAAGAAAAAGAACAATTTACCCCCCTGTGTAAGTTTTAAAGAAGCATTTTATCCCTTGAGCCGGTTAGTGTAACTCACTTGCTGAAATTGAAAGTGGGCATGCAAAGTGTCTTGTAATACAAGGGGATAAATCACAACATTTATCATAACATAGGGAGTAAATTGCCACATTTATCATAATAAGGGGGGTAAATTGCCGCACTATCATAACACAGACTATAAAATGTCAAATATAAAAACGTCAGGAAGACAATATGAAACTTTCATAAAATTACAGGGGTAAATTAAAGTGCTCTTTTCCAAATCACAGGGAGATAAATTGAATATTATGAATATCATAGAGGGTAAATTGTCATTAACTCCTTTACGAAGATTTCAACAGTCGCGTGCAATATCCAAAAACTTACCAGATTGAAATTTCAAAACCATTGATCCAAACTGATCACTAGATTTTTCACATATGATAACGTCATGACCTTGATTTTTCAATGCGACTTAAGTCAAGAAGTAAATTTTGAATCTCCAGGACTATCTTTTTTAATTATACATTGTAGTCCTACCAATACTAAAGTCATCAACTATTTAATTCTTTGCGTGTGTCCGCAATTGTTGCAATATAAATTATGTGCATTAATATATATACTTGTCAATAAATAAGATATTGCTACATTAATATAAACAAGATATAGGATAAGAAAGATCTCCCCTTTTTTCAATAAATAACATGTATATTGTCCTTTTGATTGAAAAAATAAAAAATAAAAAATAAAAAATGTGTTTGCCAATTTACAACTTGGATAGCTTTTGTTTTAGGCGGATCTTACATGTGTTAAGGCAATCTCTTGATATCTGTTTAATGGGCCTTTCCTTTTACTATTCTTAGAAACCAATTTCTACATAATTTTCTAACCCACTTTTGGGATAATATTATTTTCTCATTTCTGATTTTCAAGTGAAATAAATTAAAATATATTGAATATATCAATAATTTCCATAATTGGAAGTGAGAGGAGTAAGTCCACTGAATTCAAATTTAACATATTCAAAGGCTCTCAAACCAAAATAAAAAATAAAAATAAAAAAATAAAACTAGACCTGAATTTCTATAAACATGTGATCAAGACTGGACCACCTATCATCCAACGGTTGAAAGAAAATTGAGATCATATTTTGTAACGGATAAATACTCAAAGCTTTATGAGAAAGCCATGTTACTTGACACATAGTATATATAAGATATTAAGATTTGATTGGATAAAGGGGTACAAAGAAAAAGTAAATTATTTAATGGATAAAGGCTTCATGAGTGGAGTTTCTTTGAAACTCAATTTTGTGTCCCCCCTTAGAGTACATTCCTTGATGTATGTGCTATAGAATCAATTTAAATTTCCCATTTTACATTATAATGAGGAAAGAAAAAAAAAAGGATCTATATGATGCTCACATGTAATGATTCTAAATCATAATTCATGCAATTTGAATTTTTTGAATCATGATATAATTACTTTAGCTTTTTTTGGTTAACCCAATAAGATAATTAATCGCGAAGAAAATATTATATTATACTTATCTTGTAATTGAATCGTATTTTAATGTGTCACAATTTAAGCATATGTAAATTAGACTTATTTTATAGTTGAAAGAGTACGCGATAGTTGATTTGAAGTCTGAATGAATTCATTGATCGATTTGAACTTTTGTTCATTTTTTTTTGGTACAAAAAAGTTTGGGTGGGTTCGGCTCTGGTCGCCACCACGGGCCAGGGCATGCCTCAGGGACGAAAGGTCGTTTACAGAAGTTTTTACAGATCGCCCACCAACACAGCCCTCACGTCGGCAGTGGGAATCGAACTCACAACCTTCTGAGGGGAAAGAGCCCGTTCCTTACCAACTGAGCCAACATGTGTTGGTTTTTGTTCATAAATATGTGCAACATGTACTAAATTATGAAGCAATCAGACTGCACTAATAAAATTATATATTCATCAAAACAAATAATAAAAAAAAAGTCGAAATATGGCGTAGTTTTAAAAGAATTCATTACAACAAACGGAATAGAGTCTATTGATCATACCATGAGGTTGTCACCATTCTAACATTTCTCAACATTCTTTTAATAGGGTGTCACAGTTGAGAATCCTGTGGTTTCTTGTGGCTTTAACAAAAGCTTTGTTTAAAATAAAATTTACACCCACAAGCAATCATAATTCAAATTAAACCCCAATCCAAAAACAGAGTAGGTGGAGGGTTGCTTTCATATATGTATTATTATTGTCAAACTTTAGGAAATTGCTTTGTACAGAAAAAGGGACCCACATACACTAAATTTAAAGAGAAAAACTTAGGGAAAATTGACCCCACAACTTCTAATTTATCCTGTGAACTTTATAACATGGGCCTACCCACTTTGTGTATGATATAATATATATACACAACTGACAACATAATGGATTAGATAGCCCCACTACAATGATTGTGAGATGTACATTATAATTAATTTAAATATTAAGATAAAGTTTTGTTTAAATATTATTAAATAATCCCATTTAAATAGTGATGAATAAAGTATATGGACTATGCTAGCCTCACAGCCAAGCATCACAGCCCAATATCACAGCCCATTAAATAAACTAAAAAAATTATTTCAAGAAACCTATTAAACAGGTACCAGATAATAAACTAACTTTAAATATATAAAACATGGGCTGTATAAAGGGCTGTACACATGTGAGCTGTGAGGAAATCATTTTCCAAAGTATATAGGCAGCAGATCAGGGTTATCTGGCAGTGCCAAATTGTTATTCTGCACCTGATTAGATTTGAGACCTCTAATTGACCAATATACTGTATCCAATGGCGGATCCACATAGGGGCAAGGGGGGGCCTGGAAATTTTTTTTTTTTTTATATATATGTGTTGTAATTTTTTTATTAGCCCAATAGCTCAAATATAATTTCAAGTCCAATTAATATACCCACTTTAACAATAGCTTACTCTTCCAATTGTAAGCCCCAATAATATTGCAATCATTTTCCTTTGTCTTCAATTTACATTTGATGGTGTCGATATTGGGGATCACTAGTGACTTGTCTCAAGCTTTACAAAGAAAAGATCAAGATATAGTGAATGCTATGAAATTAGTCAAATTAGCTAAAGATCGTCTTCAAGAGACAAGAGATGATGGATGGGAAACTTTGTTGGAGGATGTTACTTCTTTTTGTTCTAAACATGAAATTGAGGTTCCTTCAATGAGTAATGTTTATGTTCCATATGGGAGGCCAAAGCGTAGATTGAACAAGTGACTATCGAACATCATTACAAAGTTGAGAGATTCAATTCGGTGATAGATAGACAATTGCAAGAGTTGAACAACCGTTCCAATGAAGTAAACACGAAGTTGCTTCTTTGTGTTGCATGCTTAAACCCATACAATCACTTTGAAGCTTTTGACAAAGGAAAACTTGTTCGTCTTGCCGAATTTTATCCAAATGACTTTTCTTTTCTTGAACTATCGGCTCTTCCCAATCAACTTGAAAATTATATTAGGGATGTTCGATCAAGTGATGATTTTTCTAGTTTGAAAGGGATTGGTGATCTTTCTAAGAAGATAGTTGCAATTAAAAGACATGTCGCATTCTCGATGGTTTACAAATTTGTGACATTGGCGCTTATTCTACCCGTTGCAACTGCATCAGTGGAGAGAGCTATTTCGACTATGAAGATAGTAAAGAATCGACTTCGTAACCGAATGAGCGATCAATGGCTAAATGATAGTTTAGTTGTCTTTATAGAGAGAGACATATTTAGTAGTATTTCAAATGATGCTATCATGGACCGGTTTCAAAAGATGAAAAACCGTCGTGATCAATTATTAAAGTAAATATGTAGATATTTTGGGTTCTTATATGAATAATATAAACTTTATGTTTAACTGTTTGATTTTTTTTTTGTGTATAAGTTTAGCCCCCCTGACCCAAATTCCTGGATCCGCCCCTGACTGTATCCCCAGTTTGGTTGTCAATTTCTTTAAAAAAAAAAAAAAGAGTTTGGTGGTCAATATAATTTTTTTCTTATTATCTTTTTATTTTCCGAATTATATTAATGGATTATGGCGACACTATGTTTCACTTGAGATAAAAGAGGATGATAAAAGTATCATCGAATATGCTTGGGAATCATGTTTTATTAAATTGAGATAAATGCAAAAGGTAAAAGCTACTATGCATGGATACTTTAAAAAATTATAAATATCGTGTCGGATACGATACTTTTGAATACTTATGGGATACTTTACGTGGCGTGTCAGTAAATCTAATTAAAAATAAAAATTGGGACATATTAATGGATTATGACGACATTATAGACGTGTCCAACATATTTCATATTCTAAATTTTGTCAAGGCACCATAATTGGTAAGAATAATGTAAAACATCAAACCACACTTTGTATTATATACAACTGCAATACAAGATAGTTTGTCTATAATGGGACATATTTTATTTAACATAATAAAACAATAAACTTGATGTATAATTATAGTATTAACTTTCTAAACAATTCGTTTCTTTCTAAAAGTTAAGTATCTTACTACTTATGAAAATTAATTTGATCTATTTTACTTATTTCAATATGCATAAATATATAAATATAATTTTTTTAGATTCATATCCGTGCCAAATCGTACCCAGTTAATTTTTATAAAATCTCTGTCATCGTATTCGTATCGTGTCGTATTCGTATTGATGTATCCGTACATGTGCAACATAAGGTAAAAGTATCGCAGTAGTATTCAATTTAATTGACAAAATTGATAGAATCTCTCGAGATCATTTTTTTAAATAAAATTATATTATTAGCTTTATTAAATATTAAAATAATAAGATGCAAATAAGATTTACACTCAGCCCATTGCGCCCCTCCCCTCCTTTCACTTGTATTTCTAAACGTTCTCTTTTTTTCAGTCACATTTTATGTTAGTCACCTTTTCAAAGTGAGTAAATTCAAATTAATTCTCTGTGCTACTTTAAAAGACTCTGTTTATGGTAAAAAGGGCTCATCGGCTCCCTCCTATATTGGACAAATATCCCACTTAATTTCATTAGGAATATCAAGCGACCAGGTGGGTGGGTGAGTTAATTCCCTCAAGATATTGGAGGGGTAAATGCCCTCATTAAAATATCATAGGGGGCAAAATGTCCATAATACAATATTACAGGGAGTAAAGTAAAGAAAACATGTTTCGATGAAGATTAAATTAATTATTTTAAGCATTATAATGAAGTCTTACTAACAATTTTGAACACACGTGTCACATTAGTCAAAAGATTAGAGAAGACACTCGTTCTTATTTTTTACAATGGAGTAAAATGTTTATTTTCAAATCGAAATAAGTAATTTGCCTCTTAATTAAACATATCATTTGTTAACTAAATAAACTCAACAAAAAGATGATGTGAAAGAAAGAAAACACATTTAGATTCTTTCCTTGTCTCCTAATTTGGAGGTATATCTATCTCCTCTCTTTCACCATGACAATTTATGCCCACATTCTCAATGGGGGTCTACTTTAGTATCTCCTGCTTCACAATCAAGCACTGCTTCATTTTTTGAAAAAGAAAAGGAGAGAAAAAAGAAAAATCATCAGTTACTCTTTTTCCTATTTAACTTTTCCAATCCCATGGAAATATGGATGTATGTGGATGGGTTTTAGCCCGGTCTCGCGGGTTTCGCGAGATCGAGCCAAAACCCTTTCAAATGAGTTTTCGCCAAACCCATAAAACCATAAAAAACATATTCAGAAACTCACACTCAAACTCTTCAAACCTATAAAACATTGATTTGACACCTACCACCTACCTTTTCCATCAAATCTCACTAAAAAGAACATTGACCTATCACCTACTTTTTTCCCTAAACCTCAACATCTAAACCCAATTCAAGTGGGGTTTCAACTTATTCAAACCACAAAACTCAAGAGCCAAAATCCATCAAAATGATGTCTCAAAGGTTTCACCGAAACCACCCACACCAATTTTTTTAAATCGAGACCCGTGAAACCGAGCCAAAACCCATCCAAATAGACCCTATAATGTTAGTATATATTTTTCTATATTTTAAATCCCTAAAATTCAATTTTGTTAAGTGTCTGTTTGCGCTTTTTTTATGCTTAATCTTTATCAAATATTTTCTTTGTCCCATTATTTTTACTCCGTTAGCTATAGTATTCGATCAAATTTTTTATTTTTTAAGCGACTTATCATGTTAAATTATTCATATTTGAGGTGTATTAAACTTTTTAAATATTAATATATATGGTGTCATATGTTGTTATTAACTCATTATTGAAATATATTAATAAAATTATTTATTATAATTTTTATAAATTTAGTCGACTTGACTGGTCCACCATACCAATTGATTAAAAAAATGGGACGGATATGAGGAAGTAATATTTTATTTTTTCTACAAATAATATTTGATTTGATAATAATTGACTTTATAGGAAAATTGACAAAAACAGAATAACAAATTAAAACAATGTCGCAAAACATATGTGGGAAACAATTTTAACTTAATATTATATATGGTTAAAGCTATTGATTACAAAGTGTGAATTATTAGTTTTTATGGGTGGCTTGAAATTTGTTTCAACCAACTTGGTTGGTGTTTGTCTAGCTATAATTAAAAAGACATATTTTTATTTTATTTAACCTATCAAATAAAAAATCTTTAGGAGACATATTTTATATGTTCAATATTTTAGTTGGGATATGATCTATTGTTTTTATACATGAATCCGATTAGCATACCATTATAAAATTTGATATAAGTTGACATTAAGCATAAGCCTGACCAATCTCATTTTTTATGGAATCCATAAAAACTTTTTATTTGAAAAATTGGAAGAAGACGTCAAGAAGAACAGGAGAAGTGGTCAAAATTTGCTTACGTGTGGGGTAAATTTGGCTATTAAGAAAAATTCACAAACCATAATTAACATTAAATTTAAACCTTAATGGCCAAAACGAATTTCGGTCTAATGAAACCTTTCTTATGTATGGATTAAAATTTCATTTTCTCGATATATACGTGAATTCAATAAAAAAGCTTTTCGAAGAGTATCGGAAATTTATAGAAAACATTTGAAAAAATTGTAAATCAAGAAGACATATTGAAACAAAAATTACTCTAGGATTTTGCCGAAATTGACTAAAAAAATATTCTTTTGTTGTTTTCAATGATAAACGTATGAGAAATTTTAAATCCATGCTTCCAATTAATTAAATTGTCCACATGTAACATATAACTTAAACAATTTATTCTAAGAATATTAATATAATCCAGGGAAAAGTAGTATCGTCTTACTTTACTTTTTTTATCTATATATATTAATGATGATTCATATATATTAATGATGATTCATGAACCATAATTTCTTATAATTATGAATGAATAAGCATTGCCAGCTTAAATAATGAATGCAAGTCAATGTTGTACAGACTGGAGACCAAGTCACAAATTATAATTAATGATCTTATACTGTTTTATTCCGGTGCGCGCTCTGGGATTAAATATATATATATATATATATATATATATATATATATTAATTTTATCAACTAAAGTATTACTAATAAATAAATAAAATCAGTTCAATACGGTCTCAAATCATTCAACAAATAAATATTCCAGTAGCTCTATACCCCGATTATTTTCAATCTCAGATAAAAAAAAAAAAAAGATATTAGTACATTATGAAATTTATAAATTTATGTATATTTCTTTCTAATATAATCTAGATAAACGATTATAGTCATTATATTCTTGTAAGTTGTAACCGAATTAATATTAAAACTTTGGGATGAAAAATTAACAATCATTAATTATAAGATTGTTTGTGGCCAACTGGCCATTATTATAGTACTAAGATAAATCTCCAGGTTTAGTTTGAGTTACAGTTGATATACATATAACATTAATTTATAGCTTCGAGTTTGTGACTACTCAATGAATATCACTTCATAAGAAAATTTAAATAAAAAAATTATTAATGAAACTAAGGCTACTTATGAATTTGATCAGAAAATAATCAATTCAACTCGTATTTGAATAAGACTCAAGTGAAAATCAATTCAAAATCTATTTGACATATATATAATTTACCTTTTCTTATCTCACACTCTGTAAAAATCATTTATTTGACACATATCTTCTATTTTTTACAACATAACCTAATAATAAATCAAAATATCATATTTTCAAAATCAATTTAAATCACGTATCGAAAGTTAAGCTAAAACTACCCCAACAAATATTATAAAATAAATAATACAAATTTTATTTTGTATACACCGAAGGTTCCAACAACTGTAAAAGTTATTTTTCTTCTTTATTCGGCAATACAATTTTAAAAAGTTATTAAGCTGTAGTAGTATTTAATTAGTATCATCATTATTAATAAAGGATTTTGTCGTCTCAAACAAATAATGCAATTTTTTGTTAGTGGTTGCAATGATTAAAGATAAAAGCTGATAGTACCCACTTTTAGTTTTAAGATAGTTAATTTTCCAATTTTGCTAATGACAGTTTCAGAAGTCAAGATTCTTTAATCTGAAATTTAAGGATAAATGAAGATATAGGAGTAATTTTTTTAGAGTGATTAAATAATAAATTCTTCTCCTATAAGAACAAGCCAACAAACAGTCAATAAGTGACAAACCCAAAAAGTCAATATATTCTTTGCTTGGGACCTCAAAATTGTAAGTAATTAATTTACAATTCCCAATGTAAATCTACCACGTGTCCTTCAACTTAGAGTATTTCATTTAATTTTAATTTTTACCGCCCCCACTCCCTCTTGTCTGGTTAAAGTAAAAAGTTTCCTAAAAAAGAGTAAAAGTAAAATGCAAATATAGGAAAAAAACTTGTAATAAATGGAATATTTAAAGTAGTCATATATGTTGTGTTTGGGCAGAGAAAAGGAAAACGAGAAATATGGATTTTTCTACATTAGTTAAAGTGTGGGATGAGAGGTCCAATCAGTCGAAACTTTTCTTCATTATGTAAGAAAAACATTTCATTTTTCCTCTTTTTGTCCAATATAATGATGTAAAAAATGCACTAAATTCATGTGTTTGGGGAATCTGTCCAAAACTTTCTTGTGTTATTTTTTTTTTCCTCAGAGAACCCCATTGTGTTTTATAAAATAGTTGCGCAAAATTTCTTTTTCGTAAAAAGTGATGAAGAGTGCATATCACTAGCAGTTATTGAGACTGAAACTCAATTTTATTCAATTTAAATTGCAAGATTTTGTAGAAAAAAATGCATCAAACCACCTGTGGTTTGAAAAACTTGACAATAACCCCCTGTGTTTTTTTATTTTTGCACATATGTTTTCAAAACACTTGCAAGGAATCCTCTTTGTGTATATTAAATCTAATTTTTTTATTGTTTTTTAGACAAACACCGAAATATTATTCAGTAAATTTGTTCAGAGGTAATACAAGTAAGAATAGAAACGGGTAACATATATCTATATAGATTAAACATGGAAGGCAAAATAGTATTTAACATAAACAAAGTAACGGTGTCAACTATTTAACTGTTAAATGTAGAGTGTGCAACATTTGGTAAAACACAAGGTGATTCCCTGCAAAAAAAAAAAAAAAAAATAACACAGAGGAATTCTGTTAAGATTTTCTAAACACACGGGTGGATTTGATGCATTTTTCCTTGTAAAAGAATTGGATGAACATAATTTCAAATTTTATTTTAATAATTAAATAGCATATAATTGGTCGCCATTTCAAATTACATGATAACTGTAGAAACTAAAACAAGATATCGAACTATAAATGCAAGTAAAATAAATCAACAATGCATAAATTCTCAGGGCTTGTTTGTTTGGTGTTTGATGAAAAGTAGTTTGAAAGAGTAGTGAATGTTTGTAAAATAATATCAGTTTGTTTATTGTTGTTTGTTTGGATTTTGAGAAATAAAATAAGTGTAGGTTTTTTTTTGGAAGAATGAGGTTATATGTGTAAGATGTGTAAGGTTTTATGCCAAATCATATTTGTTATATGAAATAAATGGTGTAAGAGATATGTAACTTTATGTCAAATAGAGTAGAGTTTGTAGATTTTTGTTTAGAGATAAGAAAATTGTTGTTTATTTGGTTTTTGAGATAGTAGTTTGAGAAAATTTAAAGATGAAAAATTTATTTGAGAAAATAAAAAATATGTTTATTTGACATTTTCCAAACACAATTAGTTTTCAGGAAACATCAAACAAACAGGCCCTCAGTCTCTTGTCATCTATTTTTCCAGTTACCAGTTACTGGGCCCGGATAGTGTTATTCGGAGAAGCATCATTCGTCGATTGTTTTTTATTTATCGTATTTTCAAAATTTATTTTCTCACTTTCCATTATTTAACATTAATTAATATTAAAATTAATATGTAATAATCTAAACTTCTAATATTAATTTATCTCGCTAACAATATAATGTTATTTAAAAATTCCCACAAACCATACCTCGTTTTATCATTATTTTAAATTGTTTAGAATCCCAAGACTGGATGAGTTTTGGCCCAGTTTCACAGGTTACGCGAGACACAGCCAGAATCCTTGTAAATGATTTTTCGCTAGACTCATGAAACTCATCACAAACATATTCACAAATTCACACCCAAACTCTTGAAATAAAACATTAGTTTGACACATCGGGGCGACTAGGGTGCGGCCCTAGGTAACTAACCGCACGTGCGGCCCTAACCTTAAATCGTGCCATGTGGCGCCGTAACTAAGAATCTAATTTTGTTTAGGTTGCACCGGTTATTAATTGTCCAATCTACCCTTTTCTTATATTTTTAAATGAAAATCAAAATTATAACTTAAAATTCAAAAGTCAATTATAACCTTTTTAATTAAGTTAAATTTAAAACACTTAAAACTTAATTACACAAAGACACTTATACCCTTTCACATAATTAACATAAATCCATATCATATTTATTTCCATGATTTAAAAATACAATTAGGGTAAAACTAAATTTCATCTTTCACGATTAAAACAAGCCAACAAATTCGAAATTCCATGATTAAAAAGTCAATTACAAAAATTCATCTTCCCACTATTAGAACAGTAATTACAATTCAAAATTCATCTTGCACAATTAAGAAAACTAACTAGAAGTTCTTTCAAAATCAATATCTTCATCACTATATCCTCAAACCTAATCAACCTCTTCATCACAATCTCCACAAATCTAAATATAGTGGGAAATTCTACAATCCCGGATGACAAAGTTGATGCAAGTCGTGATGAATCCACAGGTAATTAATTTGGCAATGATAATTTTTATTATGTGAACTAATTTACGTAAAATTCAATCGAATTTTACAGTAAACCTCAATCGAATTCAATTTTTTTATATGTGATTATATTGTTCTCTTAATTTTGATTAACTAAACTATTTACAGAATTTTTTAATCCCTTAGAAATTTAATTCGATTTTATGTACAATTTGTCATAACAATCGAGTTTTACGTTCAATTGGAAAGATTCAGGCCCTATTAATAGTCCCTTTTTTGGGCCTTGAGAATACTACGGGCTGTCAATGGATTGAATTTGGATCGGATTACGTTCAATCCAGATCCGCCTTCATTTATACCAAATCGAATTCAAATTTTGCTCGGATCTAAATTTCTTAATTCCAATAGATCATATATCCTATAAATCGTCGATTCCAAAACTTACATTAACATTTTTTTTTCTAAAATAAGTTTGTTAAATTTACGATTTTATTAAATTT
Organism: Penstemon eatonii; assembly: GCA_038501285.1. Taxonomy (NCBI): domain Eukaryota; kingdom Viridiplantae; phylum Streptophyta; class Magnoliopsida; order Lamiales; family Plantaginaceae; genus Penstemon; species Penstemon eatonii. Next base: position 73,973,026 of record CM076715.1, read on the forward strand.
AGCTCACATGTTGAGTTTTTAGCACCGTTCACTATGGATGAATTTTTTTTTGTAAGAATGAATTTATGAACTTTATAGTAATTAATATTCATATTTATTTAGATGAAAATATTCGAAAAAATTATTTATGAACAAATTATTAACTACTATTTTATTAAATAAAATTATTGATGGTAAAATATTATCAATGTTACTTATTTTTATAAAACACTATGCATATAATTTTATTTATTTATTGTCGAACACGGATCTCTTAACTACTAGGATCGACCGAAATTTAAACTATTATCTAAGAAATTCGAACTTAATCGACCGAATAGAAATAAATAAACAAAAGGGGATTAAGGATAATATACATCAAAATTATTGATTTGAGATATTGATTTCGTGGATTCAAAAGTAATTGAGAATTTCATTTTTTTAAATTCGAAATTTGTAAAGCAATTTTGGAGAGGATTCATTTAAGGTGCAAAAATGGTGGTGAGATTATTGAAGGCATGGATGGTGTAAAAATGGTAGAGAAGTAATAACAAGAAATAATCAATTAAGTTTGAATGATTATGAAATAAAATGAATTTATTTGTTAGTTTTGAAATATTATGAAAGAGAAGGAAATAAGGAGCAAATTAATTGTTAATTTCGGTTTTTAAGTGGGGGGTATAACCGTCTTCTTAAAACATAAAATTTAATGGGGGGCGAAAGGGTCTTTTCTATTTTCAGTCGATTTTTTTTTGACAAACTAATTAAAAGGGCTTAATAGTCAATTGCATTTTTTATTAGAAATAAACCAAATTTAAATCAAAAACCTTTAGTTACCAATCCAACGGCTGCCATTTAAGTAAGCCGATCTAACGGCTGAGGGAGGGGGCTGCATGTGCGGCCGTAACTAATGTGGCCGCACCCTAGAAAGATTGTTGACACATACCATCACAAACTTATTCACAAAATAAGACATTTGTTTGACACCTACCATCTATTTATTTTTTTCAAAACTCTCTCAAAAATATTTTAATTTGAAAACAACCTATTTTTTTTTCCACACGAACATCCAAAACCAATTCAAGCGGAGCTTCAAATTTTCCAGAATAACAAAACCCAACATCCAAAACCTAATCAAATGTGATCTCAAAAGTTTCACCGAAACTAGTCAAACTATTATTTTAAAATCAAAACCCGCAAAACCAAACAAGAACACATCCAAATAGACCATAAATTCCTTGTTATTTTTAAGATAAAATATCATTATAACTAAATAAGAAAATCTATCAACTACAATCAAAATCAATAACTAAAATGGGATATAGGGTCTCCTCAACCTTACCTTACCAGTGAGCTATTATACCATTGACCCAAATCCCTTGTCTTAAAAGGAGTAAAAAATAAATACCTCTTTTTTTTTGTGTCATTGGCAAAATCAAAATAAAAAAGAGAATATCACGTTATTCAAATGACAACCCCCACAACTCTTTGCCTCCCCTTCACGGCTCCCAAGATTGCACGAGGCGAGGCGAACCTCATCTGCCGTCATCTCTTCAAACCTCACCCCCACGCCCAATTCTCGTTCCCCCACAATTTTTCAATCACATTTTTTACACTTTTCCCAAAAATATAACAAATCAAGCCAAGAAATCAATTAATTTGAATATCCCTTATGTTTCCCAAGTAGGAAACAACTGGATATGTATGCACAGTATATTGGGTAATCCATAGGCCATTCTTTGGATTCATTTTCTCTTTATTTTTATTTAAATAATTTTACCTAACTAATTTAATTAAATGTTAGTAGTAATTAACTTCCGTAATAAATGTAATTTAACACCTATCGGATTAATTATTCACATTATAAGAGTAACATGATCTCCTTTATCCAACAAACATGTTTGTTATGCTATGTCTCATTTTTTACTCTTCTTGTTTGTCTGTGATTTTGTAAGAGTTAAATAAACTCGAGAAAATTGCAAAAAGTCCCTTAAAAAAGTAAAAGATGAATTGTAAGATAAAATTCGGCGAATTAATATAATTTGAAACGAAAAATCAAATTTTGTAATTAGTTCATGACGAATTCTGCAATCTTGTATAGTTGTTAAAATATATCATGTCTTAACACATAAGCAGCCATGTGACAAGTGAGACGAATTTTCAAAATAATATAAAATTACTGAATGAATCTGACTAAATGATATAATCCAAAATCACCGATTAATTTGAGGCATTTTCTGCAATTTTGCCAACAGTTTTATGCAGTACTAAAATTTTAGTTGGGAAAATAGTGCTTGATTTTCGCTTTCCAGACTTGTCATGTAAACCATGTAAGTATGTGTTGAAAAAATAATTCTAAAATAGTTAACTTTTAACATTTTACTTTAAAAAATACTGGTGAAGAATTACTTATATTTATATTGCATATTCATTTAGATCAATTAAAAAATTCAATTATATGTAAACTAAATTCAATAATTGAATGTCCATGAAAGGAAATAAAGCAAAAATATTATGACACGAATGTCTTTTTCGTACATTCCAGAAGCAACTCCAAGTCCGTCCAAACAAAAATACTCCCTCTGTCCCAATTTTTTTGCTCTCCAGGTACAGTTGACTGGTCAACTTGACCAAATTTGTAAAAATTATAATAAATAATTTAATTAATATATTTCACTAATAAGTTGATAATATATTATGTCACTATATATATTAATATTTAAAAGGTTTAATACACCACAAATGTGAATAATTTAATATGATAAGTCACCTAAAAGGTTAAAAAGTTTGACCGAGTACTGTAGCAAAGGGAGTAAAATAAATGGGACGGAGGGAGTATAAAATATTAGGAACAATAATAATTATAAATATGTTGAAAATATGATCCAAATATATTGAAGTATTAACCCGGACGGATCCACGTCTTGATTCAAGTTTGAAAACTTGTGAATAATTAATAACAATTAATGTTGCTGATAAGTATCAAAATCCCAAAAACAGAAAAGCAGAATTTGTCTGAAAAATAACAATAATAAATTGAAACAGTGAATGCTAAATATTGTTTTTTGGAATTCCTATTTTCAATTTATTACAAAATACAAAATGATGAAGGTTCTCGAGTCCTTTTCTTTTAGGTGCTTTGTACATAATAACCCTTCTGTGCAAAAAAGAAGGGACACAAAAAGTGTAAAAAGGATAGAAAACAAAAATCCCTCTATACGGAGATCTATATATTCTTTTCTCTACATTAATAACCAAAATATTTCTTCAAAAAAGGTGAAGTTAGAAAAATAAAAAAATAAAAAGATAATCAAAATTTCTTTATTTTTTATTTTTTGTTTTTATTTTCTCATACTTTTTCTTTGAGGAGAGAAGCCAATCCGGTCACCACCACTTTATTCCCTCTCTCTAAACTCTTCGGCTTCAACGCCGGCAGCTGCCACGTCATCGCCGGAGACTTAACCACCTCCTTCTCTAACTCCACATCTAAAGACGTCGTCGTCGTCGTCGTCTTCTCCTCCCCAAAAATCAAATCCAATTCCCCAACCTCAAATTGCAAAACCTCTTGCTCCTCAGGTTTGGTTTCGGGCCGGGCTTCGCTGATTCCGTCACGAATGACGCGCGTATGAGGGCTTAACCATTTGGATTTCATGTACTCCGATTTCCTCCACGGCGCTATGTGCATTCCTTTCTTTTTGAGACTCACACGCGCCGCCTCCGACGCGATTGACACAATCTGAAGAAGACGATCGGATTTTCCGACGAAAATCTGCGGCAAAGACTGTAAAATCGCTTTGTAACTGCTCGTCGATCGTGCGATTTGGAACTCAGATCGGAAATCCACGTCGACTAAAATCCTCTCCCCTTCAATTATAACATCGATATATTCATACTCACCTGTACATTTAATAAAACAAAAATTAAAACTCTAATTTAATTTTCAGATTAACAAAAATCATAGAAGTTTGGATCCGAATCGTACTTTAGTTGAACAAAAAAGGAAAAATGCGATCCATAAATAGAAACGGAAAAATAAGTTAAAGGGTTGAGGATTTTTACCAGCTGGAAGGGAGGAAGACTTTTCCCATTTGGATTTACACACAGAAGCGTTATACCCAAGGGCAATTAGACCATCGGTGACGGTTTTCCTCAATTCGTCTTTTCTTTTGCAAGTTTTGTTGTTCTTTTCAACGATTTTCGATGTATCAGCCAATAGATTTCTCTCCACTATACTCGCACACGGAATCAAACTCTGTTTTCCAGATAATTAACAAATTAGACACAGAAATACAAAGTATATACCGAAAATGAGTAAAAATTGGAAAATTCGTCTACCTTGAGAGTATCGGAAAGGTCGTTAAAGGAGGAATTAGGCGTTAATGAATCGGATAAGAAATCCAGTTCGTCGTCGGAGCTGTCGTTGCTGTGTCCGTGAAAGCAATTTCCACAGCGGTTGCGGCCGCATTTCACCGCTGCAGAATTTTTCTCGTTGTTGTTGTCTTCCATGAAATTTTGAACCATTTTATCTAAGCAGACAGAGCTCGGTTCAAACTCCGCCACCGCTGCGGCTGCGGCGGTGGCATCCTTTTCTCCTCCGGCGTTTTGCTTCTCAGTGGACGAAATCTTAAGAACGCTGTTGAACGGACGGTCGAAAAGCCGCTTCAGCCGCGATTTCATCACCGGCGGCTTAACGACGTCGTTGCTGTTCGAATCAATCGGTTGAATTCTCATCGGAAAAGGCATTTTCTCTCTCTACAGTAATAAGGCCTAATTATTGACCACTCTGCTTTTCTATCAGTTCAAATAAATTTTCCACAGGACTCTTACTGGAAAATTAACTAAAAACTCTTTCAATTTTCAAGGCAAAAAATGTTTCAACTTCTTCAACCCAAGCATTAAATAACCTCAGATCATCCGATCATCATCATCTCCTCAATAAAAGAAAAAAAAATAAAGTCTCTGCAAACAATTGGAGTAAAATATTTATATATGTCGGTTAATTTTTTTCGTGGAACACGTGACGGTGATGGAAGGAAATACGAGCATTGCTTTTATAGGGGAAGGAACCGGAAAAGGACGCCGGACTATTCATTTCACGGCGAGGCTACGATCGCCGGTGATGAGGTATGGTTTGCGAAGTTTCTGGGTTTTTTAAATCTACTGATTTTTTTTGCTTTCTTCTTTGCGAGTAATTTCTTTGGTTTAAGCAAGCTAAAATGTGAGTGGGGTTTTATAGGAAGGAAGCCTTGCTGACTAGGATGAGGATGACACGTGGAGTGTAATTAGCGTTGATTTCCCTGAACCAATTTGTATACCGGAAGTACCTAAAAATCTTTCCGAGCTATGAGCTACGACGAGCGTATAGTCTTAACCTGACTTGATCTGAACACGTGTCCCTTGGGAGTGTTCAAAATGTAACTGTGAAGAATTTGCATTTTTAGTCCCTACTTTTAGACAATTGTATAGTTGAACACGTTACTATTTTAAGTTAAAAATTACTTTTGAAAAGAAATTTAATTTAAAAGAGGTAAGCCACAAAACGAGCGAAATTGAAGTGGGGAGCCTATTTCTCTTTTATTATGAATCACAAGAATGAAATTTTGCGTTCACCTTTTCTGTTATTAATATACTAGAGTATTTAACGTGTTGTTTATTGAATATAATATTTAATAAATTTTTGATTTATTTAAAATCATATATTAGTGTAAGTCAACAGGATTATATTATAAGCTTACTGACCCACCGTAGTACGTAAAAGATAAAAATATATTGTGAAATGTGTAGAGTTTTAAATATGAGCTAATGATGATGATAATAAATTAAAAATACACAATTTTAAAATTTTATTGTTAAAAGATAATTTTATTTGATGACCTACCGAAAGTTGATGTAAATTAATGAATTATGAATATATGATTTTTGTTTGGACTTTGAAACCAATCTATGTTAAGAACTGTAATATTCCAAACATGAAAGAAATCTATGAAATAATGTGATTTCTTACGTATAAAGTATTATACTATGAGCATGGATCAAAATTTCGGTTCAAATGTATGTTTCGGTCAGTCAAATATTAGAAACTTTTTGAGACTATTCGGAAATGTTTCGGAAACACTACGAAAAATTTATAGAAAAAGTTACTAAATTTTGGAAAATAACAGAGTTTAAGGCAAATAAATAGTTCTGGAATTACATCTTGTTTCGTTTCGCATGATTCAAAAACGGAAACTTTTCGATGTTTTCGATGGAAAAGATGAAAATTTTGATCCAGAGACTTGACTAGAAATTTTGGTTTAATATATACTTTATATTTAACAGCTTTATCTTCAATGTAAAATAATTGCTTTTTTTTTTTTGGTTGTTTTTGGGGGAATATAATTTCTATCTCTGGCGACTGGTTTGACATTTCCCTTTCACATATTTCATAAGTCATTAATAATTTCACATTACTCTAATTTCAAATTCATGCACCCCAGTCTATTTTCCCTTTTCCTTTTGTTAGAAGAAGAAAAAAAAAAAACTTATATTCATCACTTATAAAGACAATCATCAATAATACTGTTCAAAATAAACATAGGATCGAAACTTAGTACTTCCGTCAATTTAGTGTTCAATTATTCTAGCTAAGGAATAAGCTATAACGCTTACTTTCCAATTAAATGGTTATCCATTATTTTTATCTAAAATTTTATGAGAAAATAATTAAATAAGTAGTTTTTTTTTTTGGGTTTTCCAAGGGTTTAATCTCTTTCGAGGCGGGTCGGGCACATTAAGTAGGTACCTCTCCCAACAGGGATTCGAACCTGACTCCGCTACTTTGTATTAACTAATTCCTTTCACTAGAACAATCACCTGTTGATAATTAAATAAGTAGTTGAATTTCGTTACAAAACAAGTGTATGTATACATCGTAAAGATGGATTGATGTATAAACTTTCCACGTGAAATTAACAATATGGGACCGTCCCTGTTGAAATTGACTTATCTATAATTTTATGTTCTCAACTACGCATTAATTTCAAAAAAAAAAAAAAAAAATAAGGGTACGCGTATGCATTGATTTTTATACATAAAAAAATGCTAGACGCACTAATTAGGGTGCGTTTTTAAATATTACTAAATCAAACATATAATAAGTTTTACATGTAACTACTATTTTGACTCTAAAGTAAAATATTTACTGAAAAATGAATGTAATACTCCTGTGTTCCATAACTTTTTCAGGCAAAATTGTAAATATCGTCCCAAACTCCCGTAATTTAATATTTTTTAAATTATTGTCCCATCATTAATTATAAGACAAAAATTGCTCATTGCAATTAAATTATCACATGGTTACTTACGTGTCATGACGTGGTAAATTTTATTGCAGAATTCGTTTCAAACTAATTACAAGATTGAACCATCATTTTCATTAAATTAGAAATTTAATATTGGGACTAAATTCATGCAAAATGGTAAATTATGGGACGAAATTCGATGATTTGATATAGTTTGGGACGAAAAATCAAAATTAGTAATTAGTTTGAGACGATATTTCAAACAAATATTAAATTACGGGACAAAATTCGGTGAGGTAATATAGTTTGAGACGAAAATCCAAAATCACTAATTAATTTGAGATGTTGTATGCAATTTTACCACTTTTTTATTTTGATAAAGTTAATCAGCGGCCGGTAACTTGACCGTGTTTCAAATTATTTAATAAATAATCTTATGTATCTTTTACTATTATAATAATCTGATAATATTATATAACAATATACATACTAATATTTAAATTGTCTTTTTAATTTAATCAATAATCTTATGAATCTATTACTATTATAATAATCTGATAATATTATATAACAAGATACATACTAATATTTAAATTTTTCACATTTTCAAATTACATCAATGTGAAAAATTTAACTTGACAAATTATTAGAAGTTTAAAGATTTGTCTCTACACTATAGTTAATTAAGCAAAATTTTGGGAAAGAAGAAATAAATACATGACTTAAAAACTTGGTACTTGTAAATAGATATTTAGGACCCGTTTGATTACCTGGGATTGTCATTATTTGGCAATCTGATTATTTGGAATCAAATAATATTATTTGGGTATATTTTTTAAATTTTGGGATAGGAAACATATTCCTAAAATCCAGAAATCTTGCCATCAAAATAGAAAAATGTGAAACCCAACTTTTCCATGGTATTATGATTACTTTTCTGATGGATTTTATAATAAAAATAAAAAAGACATTATTATCCATATATTATGTCTTAGTTATTAATTTATGATAGTTTTCTTCTTCTCCCTACGTAATATTTTATCTACCATAGTCATTGTTTTCTCGATTCTTACATTCTTTCTTTCTCCAACTACCATAACTATTAGCACACAATTTTTTTTAATAATTTCATATATATATTGCAATTATATATGACTCTCTATGTCTTAGTTATTAATTTATGATAGTTTTCTTCTTCTCCCTACGTAATATTTTATCTACCATAGTCATTGTTTTCTCGATTCTTACATTCTTTCTTTCTCCAACTACCATAACTATTAGCACACAATTTTTTTTAATAATTTCATTCTTGGATATATATATATATATATATATATATATATTGCAATTATATATGACTCTCCTCAACACTGATTTCATTAACTTTTACTACAAATTAATTACATTATATGATATAATACATAAATTAATTTATAGTACATTGTATATATAATTGTATAAAACATATATCATAAATAATATAATAAATGCTACTTCTAAATGATTTGTATATATTATGTGTGTGGGGTATTTTTGTGATCATTTTAAATATGTAATCCATTCCTTGTAATTATCAAATATTCGAAAATGATTTCGATTAATTTTTTTGGTACAATTTCAAGTGATACCAAACATTATATAATTTAATCATATTTCTGAAAATCAGATAACTAGAAATCAAATATCCAGAATCATATTCCATTCCCGTCAAACAAACGGGTTAATGTAATCTAAAACGCATGCACTCATTAGCCCATATATATCATTGCTTCATTGTTATTTTAGACGGAAAATAATACTCCGTATATAAAAACATTCTAGTAAATACAAGGATTATCTATGCAATATTACAGGAGAGTTTTATATTACTTTTTTATTTTTTTATTTTTTATTTTTATAATTAACAGGAGAATTCTATGCAATTTTCCCAAGATAAATTGTGCCCCCCTCTGTTTCTCTCTGCAAATAAATACAAAATACTCAAATCAACTAAGCTAATTAATCAGAATTCATTCTAAGAGACCTTTAATTTTCGTAGTAGGATTGAAATTCAATATTGGGTCTAGGATGATCTTACCCCTATGCTAATTAATATGTTTATTTTTCTATTACCTTTTTTCTTTAATTGTTGCCTTTATCCACTATCAATGTGAAATTTAGGTCGATTTTTAGGTTTTACACTTACAGGCCTGTTAATTTTATATAATTTTTATGAAGGTGTCATCCCCATCAGTCCTTCACCTGCTCATTAAATTAGTTTTAGTAACAAGATATTCTGCGCCACCAATTATAAAATGATAGTATTCATTTAATTGCAGAAAAAAAATTTCGAAACTTCATCAATAATGGTGACACTTTAGATTGATAAATAATATCATATTAAATTACCAACTCATTAAAAACTTAACTTATATTAAATATATAAAAGCATAACTTAGACTAGACATATAAGTAATTTAATACTCCTATTTATCACATAGATAATTGTTTAATTGGGAAAATACATTAATTACATACTAGGATACTGAAAGGAAAATATTTCCTTATCAACTCCCTCCCAACAAGATTTGACCATTGATATAATATCTTATTCGTGTTGGATTTAAATCTGGTTCGTATCTGAAAATTTCGAGTCAACTGGATTTTGCTCTAATTCGATCGAATGTATGATCTCTTGCAGATTCAATAAAATCTCCACTTTCAAAATTATTCTCAATGTTTATATATTGCTCGAATTCGATCTGATGTATGATCTCTTGCAGATTCAATAAAATCTCCACTTTCAAAATTATTCTCAATGTTTATATATAGCATGTATGTTAACGTTACATATTCATTTAACTGGCTCAAGTTTTCAATTTTTCTTCATAATTAACTAATGTCCAAGATAGAAAGATTGTTGATCATGTTTAAAAACAGGGAAATTGATACTAATATGTCAAAACTATTCACGTTATTAGGTGAAAATATGTGTCAAATTAAGATCATAAATAAAAGATTAATTCATGTCTAGTTAAACTAATGGTAAAATATTATTAATGTTATTTATATGAATAAAGTATACAATACATAATTTATTTATTTATTTCCAAATGTAGGATTTAAATCTCGGTCATCCACGCTACGGTAAAATGACCTGACCGAAAATCACTAATCAACAAGATCTTAGGCCAGTCAACTGCGATCTGAAGGCGAAGAGGCTCGCTAGATAAAGGTGTGACAAGGAAGGGAAAATACACTTTTATTTAGCAAGTGAGTAATGTCGAACGACACAATTTTTAAATTTGGTTTGAATTTTATCGAGTTTGAATTTTTGTGTTTGAGTTTGATTTGATTCTTAAATGAGATGAGCTCAAACGAGTTCGAGCCGAGTATTGAGTATCTTGATATTTTACATGTCTATTTTTAATTTTTAACTTAGCTAGTAGAGCTTGAACGACCTTAAAAGTTATTGAACGATAAAATATTGCTCAAGCTTGTTTGATAAGTGTGACGAACAGAGCTCAAACGAGCTTTTGTTAAATGACTTAAAGTCAAATATCGAGTCACTTGATTTGATATTCAACACCCGATCTCATTCCTCCCCTTATTAATTTAGGATACATGAGCACGATTATCGAAACTTTCCTCTATGCATGCAAATTACATCCCCTTACGAGGGATTTTCGTGACTAATGATTTATGAAAATATGTATAACTACACCAAAAGTATGCACATTTGTGAATCATACACAATTCACAACCTACTTTATATAATATTATTCTAAATTTTAGTATTTATTACTGACTTAGACATCGAAGAGGCTCTGTTGGCATAACCGCATCTAGATCTTTATTTTTCATGATTTGATGTACATGTTATCCAAATTCAAAAGTGGAGTTACTTGGCCCGGTCCATATTCGGATCCTGAGGTTTCACCCATTATCATTATTGAAGTTAAATCTTTAATGAATCAGGTCGATCTACATTTATATTCGTTTCGAGAATTTTGAATTGTGAATCTTATTAGTTGAATGAGATTTATCAAATCTTTAATTGAAAAAAAAAATTAATAAATTGAGCCACATTCGAATTCGATTAGAATTAAAACTCATCCCATTGATAACTGGCATGTTTCCTATGAAATCTGTAATAGAGAACCTCTTCTTCTTTGTAACAAAGAAAATAATAATCTTTCCTATCCCAAGTTTATAGTACATATACAAAAAGAAGATTAATATTTTATTATAAGTTCACTAGCATTCCTTTGATCATACTTTGTGATGAGTCGTAGCTCTTGAAGGAGTATTATCCAGTTCCTTTACAATATTGCGATGTAATTGATCTATATCGACAATTTGATTTAATAATATATAACTTTGTTATTATAATAAATTTTAAATATTTATACTATTATATACATTTTAGATTTAAAAAAATACCTTTTTTATTTTATTTTTTGACGGATTTATATTAAAGTTATATATATAATCAATTAATATTATTTATAAAACTAAATTAGTTAAATAAATATGTAAATATAATGAGTACGTAAAATCTATGAATTGGTCTACACGTGTCTTATTTGAGCCAATTATGAAATTGAATGACAATGTGGACTAAAATCGTAAGTAAATGTGAATATATGAGGTTATTTTACTAACCTGAAATGTTATGGTGTATAATTGTCAGTCAACATAAATAATGGTAATCAATTTTGCAACAAAACTTAACTTTCACGTCATAATATTTTTAACAACGATATCAAAAGTGGTTCGATTTCTTAAATTGTGATACCAAATGTGTCGACTTCAATTTTTTTGGTACCACAAGTAGAGGCGACTCCAGGAATTTTGTAAAGGGGGGCTAAAATAGATACATTAAAAGTATCCAATCAACATTCAATATTAAATTTTATATTTAGTTCACGAGAAAATATACGATGAGATACAAAAACGAGGAGTTGAAATTTGACAAAAATAACTCCATAAGTTACTTTAACTATATTTGATACCCATTACAAATTTGTTATATGTGACGAAAAAAGAGGGTAATGTGAAAACATATTCATCACATTTGACTGCTTTTTTTGAGAGAATTTAGTTTGTGTGAGGAAATCAAATTTTGTCAGAATTTTATATTTTTGCAAGGGACATATGTTTTGTGTGCGACGATCTTTTACTTCATATTAATGTTTTTGTGACCAAATAATTACTTTTTGCCACGATTTTTTTTTTGTGTGGCAAAAAGTTAATTTTTTGTAGTGCATCACATATCCTCGTGAATCCACATATTTCGAAACAACTATTATTTCCTCCTATAAGATATATCACGAGATTCATCGACAAGAATAACAAATAACCATCACCAAGCTCTCTAATAATAGCATTGATAGTTTTAATTGAGGAAGTATGGACAATGTTTTTTCGAATTGATGAAGCCGTCAACTTAAAAATTTCCAGGGCATTTTTGTAAAATAATGGCTCCTCAATTTAATCCGCTAGAAAAGTTAAAAGCTCAAGAAAGTTTCCTTGGTTGCTTAAAACTTTCAATTTATCATTTACACAAAATGCAAATATTTGTTTAATTAAGAGAAAATCAAATGCAATCGATTGATGCAATCAATCAAATTCGATAGTTATTGGACAAGGTATTTTGGAATGATTGTGAACTTATGATTGGTCAAGATTTAGAGTTTAATTGAAAACTAGGACAATTATGTTATTTGGGTTGGAATGGGGCAAACAGTTTGAATTAATTCACAATATTTAAACTTTTATTTTGAAATCAAGATAAATATTACAACTCTATATAAAATAAAATAAAATTTTGAGTGGGGTCTATAGTCCCCCACCAAGTCCCAATGTGCATCTGCCAATGATCACAAGTGAGAATCTATATATAATTTGATACCTCAAGTGCAATCTTCTCAAACACCATCTTACTATTTTCTTTTCAACCACAACCAACAATTTTCAGAAGGAAAAAAAAAAATCAAATTTTAACATTTAGCTTTTTGCTTTCTTCTTATTTTTATCATTCGGTTAAATTTTTTTTAGAGGCCATTCGGTTAATTATTGAGATGATATAACATTGTACATTCCTTCATTATTATCCATGCGTATGTACATGAGGACAACGTACTCTTTACTATTCAAATTTATTAATGTTGCAACGTTTGGGAACAATATTTCCATCTTCTAGTTTTTTTCTTATTGTTATGGTCCATATGGCATTTTCCTTTTTCCTTTTTTCTTTTTCTGATAAATAACCATATGTGATATGGCACTTTATAAACTGCAAAAGATGTTCTCTTATTTGATGCATACTTCCAAAACCTAAACAGTAAGAATAAAGGCCATCAACCACTCCCTTAGTGTGTGTGTTTGTCTATAATAGACTTTACCTTTTTCTTCTACCTCTATATTTTGTAGTTATACAGATGTATATAGGGTATGATATTCAATTTATCTTGTCATTTTATTATTAGTTTCTGACAAGATCGTTTTTTAATAAATTTTAGTATAGGAAATTTTGAGTCACATTAAATAATTAAGTTATAGATCATAATAAAGAAATTATTGATTGGAGACTAGCCTGATTTGAAAGTTGATGGCTCAAAGACTCTAAAAGGTCTTGACTTCGAATCCGATCAGAAGTGTGGATCGATGATTTTCTAGTTTAATACTAGTTTTGTTAGTTGAATATTCATTTTATATATTAGTTGAACATTATTTGTACTTTGTTAGTGATTAAATTGGTGAATGTTATATATATGATATCATTACAATTTTATTTATTTATTAATTGATTGACACGTGAACCCTTGAAGATTTTTTAAAACAATTTTAAAATTTTAGCTTTGATATAATTTGTCTCGTAAAAATGAGCAAAAGAACTTAATCTGATTAGAATCTGAGGTAAATAATTGTCATAATTCACTCATATTAATTCTATATAAATAGTAATTTTTGACATTCTCGATTTAGTACTTGCTTAGAAAATCCAATAACAAAAGAAAAACAATTGCAACAGTTCACTTCTTATTTCTGATTTATATCTCTCAAATTTACAAAAATACGTGACTAGCTTATTTATCAATATTCAATTCTGTATTTCGGAATATTAGTTATTTCGCTGAATAATTCGAAAATTCTTCATGAATTTGTTCGTCCAATTTAAGGTTTGTTTCTCACGAACAAATTCATGAGATTTGAATTGGACGATTTGAAAATTGGTAACTACATATCCTTCCCACCTTCACCCCCAAAATGCCAAACCACCGGCGGCGACCTGGGATTGTAGTCCCAGGCTGCGGGGGGCCTCGGTTCTTCAATCCCAGGCCGCCGCCGACCTGAAATTTCAATTTGGGGGGGGGGGGGGGGGGTAAGTTAGTAAACTTTTTTCTCAAAATTTGATATAAGGGCAAAATCATAATTCCCCACTAAATCAGGCAAACTAAGACCGACTAATGTGACCTAGATGTCTGATGAACAAAAAAATTAAATAATATAAATGTGTGGCTCTAAAGGTTGAACTATTCTATAATTACTTCCAAAGTGAGCTGCAATTAACAACCCCGACAAAACTAAAGAGTAATTTTTACGAATTTTTTCCAAATGGAATATATCTAAAAATATATCAAAAAGTTTCTTATATTAGATAAAAGATATAAAGAAAGATGAAATTTTAATCCATAAAACTATGTATACGGGTGAGTTTGGCCCAGCGATTGGAGCTCTTAAAATCACTTTTACATCTCTATTGTGATTTTGAAGTGTTTGATCCTGATTATAAAAATTACTTATGTAGTTATGTTCAATCTTGATTTTCATAGCATTTGGCCCCCAAGATCATAATCACTTTTGGGATCTCGAGAAGCAAATAATGAACTTATTTTAGAAGCAACTAAAGTGTTACTTTTACAAAGCAATTATTCTATAATTAATTTTTATTATAATCAATTATTAACATAATCAATTTTAGTAAAATTAATTCTTTTATAATTGCTTTTCGAATTGTTAGGCCAAACTCATCCGTACATGTGACTCTAAAATGTAAAGAATAGAATAATCTGTCACATTTTGTGTAATTATTTAGTGTCAAGCATGTCCAATTATCATTAAATGTATATGTGAATTCACACAAGTTTTAATTATAAAGTAGGTATGCTATATATCGCCTGGCCAATATGCACCGATATTAGAAAAATTGGCTTCACAAACATTGAGAAATTTGGTGATAATATATAACAAAGATAATGATAGATGAAGACATAAAGTATGTTTGATAAGAAAAGCTGAGTGCATGAGATGATTACTCTGGTTTTGTTTTTTATCCTTCTCACCAATACCTATTTTATTGGATATTTATATAGTGTTTCGATCGATCCTTCCTTTCCTAAATTTGTGGAGTTTTCTCCCATGATATCCGAAAAACATAATTTTTTTTCTTTGATTAAAGAAATGTCAAATAATTTTGTATTTTAGTCCATTCTTTAAAACAGAGGACTAGCTCAGTCATTGCATAAAATAAGTGTCGATGATGATGTGAATTGTAATTCTTTAACATGACCACTATTTTGGTCATGATTTTTTAAAAGTAACTTATAAAAATACCTAAAATTAAGGCCAATGCCCTTAACAATATAGTCAAATTATAAACAAATGTTGCCTATTCCTCTCTAATTAAATGCCAATAATTAAATTTTTTGAATTATAATCATAATTTATCTCAATTTATGATTTTGAATTTTTTTTAATTTAATTAAAATATAGGTGGGTATATATTTTGTTTTTATATTTATTTTTATTTCATGGTTTTTCATTATTTTAATTGATGTTGTTTTATGTTGTATTCGATTTTTTTAATGTTGTTTTTCGTTATTTTAATCGATATTATTATTATTTTCGTTCTTTATTTTTTTATCTATTCAACAATTCTCTTTATTTTGGTTAGGGATAATAACAAGGACCTCCCTTATGGTTAGGTGTTTTTACCGCATAATTAATTTCGTCCGACAATCATAATTATAGGGACCTCTCCTGACGTTTCGAAAGGATTATAAAACCCTAAGAAACTTGACGGAATTGGACAAAATGTGAAATGACGGTATTGCCCTCATCAGTTTTAATTAAAGTGAAAAGTAAAAAACCAAACTTATGAAATGTCCTCAATAATGAACAAAATTATCATATTATCCTTACATAATTTAATTTTGAATATAAATAAAAATTCATAGTTGCACATTAGTCCCTAACTTTTAAAAAATTAATTTTATAGATATAAAAACTCCCCAATATGTTGATCATATAATCATATCAATAATATGCAAGAAAGAAAAAAAAATCTTAGACCATTTAAATGAAAGAAAAATATCTTATTAATCACCGATTTATAAAGTCATGAATTCCAATTTCAAAAAAGAAATTGGTTTAATTTAGTGAATTAAAGTCAAATTAGCGTATAACCTTTATTTTTCACTTATTCGTTGTCTACCTCTTGTTGGGTGACTTTCTTTTTAATCTACTTAAGTCTAAAATATGATGGATGTTATTTGTTAAGATTGATAACGCTATTGTTGACAAGTGCAGAACTAGAGAGTTTTGGTTGGGAGACGAGATTTTTTCCTAATAACAAACTCGATAAGTTTTCTTTATTGTGATAAAATAAAAAATAGACAAGAATAAAGTAGCGTTGTATGTTTATCCAATGAAAGGTGAAAAAATAAACTAGTAATTTTTTTATCATATTGATTAATATAGAGATTATTGCATTTTTTATGCCATAACTATAAATCGCTAACATTTATATCCCGTATCTTTTCAGACTGGCACATTTGGTGTCATAACTTCAACATCGGTGACAATTTCGATGGGAATTGATGCTCAATTCCAAAATTGACCCGAAATCATCCAAGTGCGGGCGATGTGACATGAAAAATTGTCCGTATTTGGAGGATTTCGGGTCAATTTTAGAATTGGGCCTAAATTGGTACCAAAATTACCACTATTGTTGAAATTTTGGCACCAAATGTGCCAGCCCGAAAATATATGGGGTAGCAACGCCAGCTATTATAGTTGTGGTACCAAAAATGCAATAATTCCCATTGCAAAGAGAACCCTCATATGCATTAAACATAACAAGGGAATAATTGTCCACCATAATATCTACAGTAACCGCAAGGGTAAAATAGGAAATTCAATTAAAAATGGGCGATGATGTCATAAAAAACTAATGAAACCCTAACGGATGTAAGGTTTTCGAAACTTCATGGAAGGTCCTTGTAATTTTGATAATCGGACGGATCATACGGTAATTACACCTAACCATATGGAAGGTCCCTATAATTAACATTTTCAGAACCGAACCAGATAACAAACTGGTTAGCCGATTGGCCACTAGTTTTACTGGTTGGACCGATCCGATCATTGATTGAGCATATATGATTTCATAATGATATAATTAATATAGTATTAGTTATAAAATATATGTAATGTACATAAAATTTATACAATATCCTACAATTGATTAAAAATATGAAAAAATTAAACATATTTAAAATAAAATTATATGGAATAATATGTATCTAACTTATGTTTATTATTCTAAATAATAAGTCCATATAAAAGTATATAATTATTATAATTAAAATATATGAGAGTAAGTTAAAAATAAAACAACCTAAAAGATTAATAATTTTAAAATATGATTATGTATAAATATCTGAACTAACTAATTGTCCATAAAATGTTAACTAAATATCAGTTAATTATTTTACAAAATTTAAAATACTATTTAATGAAGTTTTAGACTTAAATAGTTATAAGTAAAAAACCATAAAAATACATCTTACTTAAATGCAATATTACTAAATAGTATAATATTTACTATAAAATTTAAAAATAAATATTCTTTACATATTTCTTAAATCATTTCTACATGCTATTAATAAATTATATAGAAATAAAATACAACAATTTATCAAATATTAATTTTATTTTTAGATAATCAATAATATATATATATATATATATATATATATATATTTTTTTTTTAAAATTGAAGATTTGTCTATCTGCCCCAAAAACCACCTCGCACCCCACCTATTCACCGCCGTAGACCTATCTTCTTCCACCATTATCGTGTCGTCGGGGATAAATATGTAATAAATTTTTTTTAAAATTCATAGAGACTATTTGTGTTAAAATACATGTTTAAGAAGGAATAAAGTGAACCATTATAATATGTTATATAGAGCAATAATTTACATTTAGTGGGAAAATGACAAAAATATCCTTATTGTCATGCACGTGCAAGGCATGTGAGGCCGTATCCGTCCTGTAATTACCGTAAAAGTCATTTGGTGAGACAATTCATTGATAACAAGGTGGTCGACTGATAAAAAGATTACGAGAGACAAATATGCAAAAATTGGTTCATTCGGGGATGCAAATTTCGATTAATTCACCAATGAATTGTGGCCTTAAAAATCTTATCTTGCGGAAACATATAACAAGAGGACACTTGTCAATATATAGATTGGACCAAAAAGAAATAAAATTATAGGTGGGGATTTGGACCAGATGGGGGCTGTAATCCCTATGGTTGTATAGCTAATTTACTCTAAATTTCACTTTCAAAGTCTGGTTACTTGTTGGCTGCGGCAATGTGGCCACATAGCAAATAGCGACTGGGCTTCGCCACATATACACGTACGTCCCATTCAATAAAATTATTAATACAGCCAAAGGTGCAATCAATTTTATGAAAAGGCTTGCCAATTTAATTGTAGCCTTGCTATGGCAAATTATTGTCATTCATTATGGTATGGACATTTTTCCCCCTTAATTAATTTAACTTAGTGTAAAAATCAAAGTACAACTATTTAAGACTTGGCTTTGTCTACAATCTCTAAATATAGTTTGAGATTTACAGAAAAAATCAGAGTTTTATTCATTTGAGACGACTCAAATCATCATAGCGTTACATGATAGCACTTGTATTTTCTCTTATTATTTTTGCATTTGCACTAGTATTAATTAAAAAAAAGAATATATAGAGAGAACACGACAAACCCTAAAAAGACAATAATAAATCATAGGGACATTAATACTGTTCTAGGACTAAATTCAAATAAAATATACAAAGACTACGGTAATATTTTCTCATAGAGTTATAATTATCTTTATATCTTTCACATTCTTTACGTTCTTTCCTAAGAAATCAAAGAATATTCTTGCATTGATAATACATGTAACACCCAAATTCCATATTGATTGTGCATGAATTGTTTGAATGGTTAATAAAGACTTTGACCTACTTCTACTTGTCAATATGGACTTAAGCATTTTGGGTTAGTGGACTAGAGCCCAACAATGTTGACAAGGCCAGAGGTGGATCAAAGTTTTTACAATTCAATCTCATTTTTGAATTTTAAGTCAATCTATAAAGGGGTTTTTACAATTCAACCTCATTTTTGAATTTTTAGTCAATCTATAAAGAGGCCATTTGGTAGGGTGCATAGAATTAAGGTGAATTAGATTGGAGCCAGATTGAAGGTAGGGCTGAAAATCAAACCAAGCTACTCGATACTCGACTCGAGCTCGTTCGATAAAAGCTCGTTTGAGCTCGGTTCGTCACACTAATCAAACAAGCTTGAACATCTTTTTTCGTTCGATAACTTTTGAAGCTCGGCTCGAGCTCGACTTGATAAGCTAAAAATTGAAAAAACACATGTAAAATATCAAGCTACTCGATACTCGGCTCGAGCTCGTTCGATAAAAGCTCGTTTGAGCTCGGCTCGATTGAAAATCAAACCAAGCTCAAACACAATATTTCAAGCTCGATAAAAATCGAACCAAGCTTGAACAGTGTGTCGTTCGGTACTACTCGGCTCGATTACAGCCCTAATTGAAGGCAATATTAAAAACATGTTTGGTAGATTTGATTGAATGCTTCCATGTTAATTGTAAATTGATATATATTTTAATTTGTGATTTATTAATGTATAATGTTTTTCCATTTTCGGATAATTGAGAAGAATTTATGATATTTAATGATATTTTAAAAAGGAAATATGTAAATTTGATGTTATTAGTAATATTTACCTAATTCATATTTACCCGGATTAACTGTGGATTATAATATAGTCTTAATATCAGGTCGTAATGATTTAATCCATTTGACCCGGTATTAGAGCAATGCCACCAAACATTGTATTAGCCCATATTAACTCATATAATATGACCTAATATCCCATATTAGGTCCTACCAAACGGCCCCAAACTATATTATTGCATTATGATTAATATCATTAACAAATTATAATGAAAATAAATTGAAGTGAGTAATTAACTGTAAAGTTTTAAGAGTCTATATTTTTGTTATTGATAATGAAGAGTGTACAACAATATATATACAAAGGGACTTACTACAAATCCCTATAATTATGTGTACAAATAAATCTAAAAGATTACAATAATATAATATAATATCAGGATCAAATCTTCCTCATTAGCTAGCCTCTATATCTTGATCTTCAATATCTTCTATTATCCTAACTTGATTCTCTACATGCCCCCTCAATCTGGAGGGTAGTTCACGGACATTCAGATTGTGTTTAACATGCTTGAATTTTACTGGAGGTAACGGCTTGGTAAGAGCATCAGCTAACTGATCTCGACTTGAAATAAACTGAACCATCAATTGTTTATTGAAAACTTGATCTCTTACGAAATGAAAGTCAATTTCTATGTGTTTCGTTCTGGCATGAAACGCGGGATTTGATGTGAGGTAAGTGGCTCCAATATTATCACACCAAAGAACCGGTGGTTGTGTTTGAGGAAAACCTATCTCAATTAAAAGAGATTTTATCCAAGTAAGTTCAGCCGCTGTATTTGCTAGCGCCTTGTATTCAGCCTCAGTACTACTTCTAGCAACTGTGGGTTGTTGTTTGCAACTCCAAGAAATTAAATTGGAGCCCATGTAGACACAAAATGCACCAACCGAGCGTCGATTATCTCTATCTGCTGCCCAATCAGAATCCGAGTAAGCTTGCAACCGCATATCAATAGATTTGGTGATGTAGAGCCCTGTCGATATCGAGTGTTTAAGATAGCGCAATATGCGCTTGACTGCCACCCAATGTGTATCAAGGGGTTGATGCATAAATTTACTGACTTTATGTACCGCAAAAGCTAAATCCGGTCTTGTAAAAGATAGGTATTGCAAGCTTCCAACGATGCTGCGATAGAGGCTCATATCCTCTAAAGGATGTCCATCCGTAGAAGTTAGGTGACAGTTAGAGGCCATTGGACTTGTGCACGGTTTTGCTTTGTCCATGTTGCTCCTTTTTAGTAAATCAACAATATAATTGCGTTGAGTGAGGTAAATTCCATCTGGACACCAAAGGGCTTCGACACCAAGAAAGAAATTTAGTGAACCCAAGTCTTTGATAGCAAAGGTAGTTTTCAAGCAATCAATCATACGAGTAATTGTATCCGAACATGAACCCGTTAGCAAAATATCATCCACATATATAAGTATAAAGATAATAATAGCCGATTTTCGAAAAATAAATAGAGAAGTATCAGCTTTACTTTCTTGGAAGCCTAAAGACTTGAGTTTGTCCGAGAGTTTTGAGAACCATGCTCTTGGGGCCTGCCGTAAACCATAGAGTGATTTGTGTAATTTACACACATGATTCGGATATTGTGGATGAATATATCCTGGGGGTTGTGACATGAACACATCCTCTTGCAACTCACCATGCAAAAACGCATTTTGTACATCTAACTGCCTTATAGGCCAATTAAAGGAAACAGCAAGTGAAATAACTAACCGAATAGTTGTATGTTTGATGACTGGGCTGAATGTTTCATAAAAATCGACTCCTTCTTGTTGGTGGAATCCCTTGGCGACTAATCTTGCCTTGTAACGTTCAATGGTCCCATCGACCTTTCTTTTTATTTTAAATACCCAACGACAACCCACAACATTCGTGTTATTTGATGGGGACACTAAAGACCAAGTGCCATTTTGTAGTAGGGCATTAAATTCGTTATTCATAGCATCTCGCCAATGAGTTGATTTGCAGGCCTCAGTGAAAGAAGTTGGTTCCTTTGCGAGAGTTGTTGTTTCCGCTATTAAAGCTCTCGGTAAAGGATATCGAATGCAACCATCAGTTCGTTGTCGAGGCTTATGAATATGATTCTTAGCTCTAGTGATCATGGAATGACTGGTTATCGAAATAGGTTCTTCATCCTCGTGTGGTGCATCAACAGAGTCAAAGCCATTAGTTGCTTGCTGGTTTGATGTTCCATGATCTGTTCCTGCAAAATCAGAACATAAAGGTGCAGATTCGATTCTCGTGGGAATCGGATTAGGATGCAAATCTCTTAAAATTTCTGGTTCGATGCCATTGGTTGCTTGTTGGTTCAATGTTCCATGATCTGTTCCTGCAAAATCAGAACATAAAGGTGCAGATTCGATTCTTATGGGAATCGGATTAGGATGCAAATCTCTTAAATTTTCTGGTGGTGAAGAATTAATGGGCAGGGGTAGCATGATAGATTTTGAAGTTTGCGAAGTGGGGCTTTGGGGTTTACTTTTGGAAGTGTAGGGGAAAAGGTTTTCATCGAAAACAACATGTCTAGAAACATAGACCTTACCAGTAGAGAGATCAAGACACTTATACCCTTGATGACAAAGGCTATAGCCAATGAAAATGCATGTTTTTGAACGAAAATTAAGTTTATTTTTATTATAAGGCCTCAAGTTAGGCCAACATGCACAACCGAACACACGCATAAATGAGTAATCAGGAACGCGATTATACAACGTCTCAAATGGTGATTTTTGATTTAAAACAGTTGTTGGGAGTCTATTTATTACATAAGTCGCAGTTTGAAAAGCATCATCCCAATATATCATCGGCAGATTTGAATGTGCCAACATGCTTAAACCAACTTCGACTATGTGTCGGTGTTTTCTTTCAATTGAACCATTTTGTTGATGTGTATGTGGGCAAGATAGACGGTGATTTATTACAGTGTTTTTAAAATATGTATTTAACCGTCTGTATTCACCGCCCCAGTCAGATTGGACGGCTTTTATTTTTCTTTCAAAATGTTTCTCCACATATTGCTGGAAATTAAGAAAAACTTTTTCAACATCAGATTTTAATTTAATAGGAAATAACCAAGTAAACTTGGAAAAATCGTCTTGAAAACTCACATAATATTTAGTACCATTAGTAGAAGTAACATAAGCAGGTCCCCAAACATCTGTAAAAATTAAATCCAAAGGTTTTGACGAAACAAAAGTAGATAACTTGAAAGGCAAATTATGGCTTTTAGCCATTTGACAATCAGGGCACACAGTGTGCAATTTGTTCTTCTCTACTGGAAAATTAAAAATGGAAAGGACCTTGTGCACGACAGGACTAGAAGCATGACCAAGTCTACGATGCCAATTGCGAAAAGAGACTCGAATACTGGAATGTGTCTGAGGTAGATGTTTTGAGGTGGTGAAACTATAGAGACCATCATTGATATGTCCTTTGTGAAGGACCTTCCCCAAGTAATCCTTCACGAGAAAGAAATGAGCGTGAAATTCAAAATAAACGTTATTATCAATACAAAATTGTTGAACAGATATTAAGTTCTTTTGAATTTCAGGAACTACAAGGACTTGGTTAAGAACAAAAGTTGATGAGTTAGTTTTGAATTTAGAAGAACCAGTTTTAGAGATGTGCAAACCTTTACCATTTCCCACTTGAACAGTATCTAAACCATTATATTCATGGCTTTGTTGGTTCAGATTGGAAACATCATTTGTAAGGTGGTGGGTTGCACCTGTATCTGCATGCCACTCAGTCTCCCAGTTGGTAGGATTCCCATTATTCATGGCTACCATAGCTTGCTTGGTTGGGTCTTTCGGAGAAACCTGATAAAAAGGATCAAATCTATGATAACACTTACGAGCTGAGTGTCCAACCTTATCACAAACCTGACAAACAATAGATAGTTGATCATTGTTTCGGTTAGAAAAGTTAAATCGACCACGATTTCCTCGTCCCCTTCCTCGAGGACCACCACGACCATTCCTTACAAAAGTTTGGGATTGGCGTTGAGCAACGTTGGCAGAAGGTTGTTGAATTGCTGGAGTTAGTTGGTGTCGAGAAAGACGAGCTTCCGTGGATAATAAAAGTGAATGGATTTCTTCGAGCGTCACACTGTCTGTCCGAGCAGAGATTGATGCTACAAAACTTTCATATTCATGTCCAAGACCTGTAAAAATATATGAGATAATATCATCTCGTGTTAATGGCTGGCCTGCAATTGCTAGCTCGTCTGCTAGCCTCTTTATGAAGTGGAAGTATTCAGTGGCAGATTTACTGCCTTTAGTAGCAGTGGCTAATTGGGTGCGAATTTGAATACTACGTGCACGAGATTTTGAGGAGAAAGTTTCCTCTAAGGCACGCCAGACATCATGGGATGATGAATAATTAACAACTTGAGCAAGCACTCCTTCGGTAAGAGAAGACATGAGAGTGCTAAGAATGAGATTGTCCTGCTTGATCCATTGAGAGTAAGCGGGGTTGGGTTTTTCAGAAACATTATTTGTTTCAGAGTGGGTAATAGAAATATTTTTCGGTGGTGGTGGTGTGGTTCCGTCGAGGTAACCAAAGAGGTCCTGGCCTCTGAAATACGGTATCATTTGGGCCTTCCAGAGAAGGTAATTATCTTGGCTTAGTTTGATAGTAGCAATATTGGGCATGGAGATAATGGAGAGGGATTGAGTTTCAGAACTGGAGGAAGACATTTTAGACGTTAGTCTTTGTAATGGCTATACTGATACCATGTAAAGTTTTAAGAGTCTATATTTTTGTTATTGATAATGAAGAGTGTACAACAATATATATACAAAGGGACTTACTACAAATCCCTATAATTATGTGTACAAATAAATCTAAAAGATTACAATAATATAATATAATATCAGGATCAAATCTTCCTCATTAGCTAGCCTCTATATCTTGATCTTCAATATCTTCTATTATCCTAACTTGATTCTCTACATTAACTAACATATAATACTATGAATTAAAAAAGAAAATAATCGCGATTTTGATGATAACTGAATTTACACATTATTAAAATTAATTAGAAAATTGAGAAGATGGTTTCCATAACATTTTTTTTTAGATAAATTGTTACCCTACATTTTAACCATGGAATTGATGAAAGAGCATAAATGAAAGCAACAATGTTCGCTGAAATTACTCCCTCCGTTTCATAATATCTGTCGCTTTGGAAAGATTTTCTTGTGCCATATTATCTGTCACTTTGGATTTTCAATAAAGCATTAATTGCTCTTTTTCCATTTTTGCCCTTTATGCTCATAAATTTTCTCAAACATTAGTGGAGGATAATTAATTAAAAGGATATTTTAGTCTTTTTCAATTTTTTTTCAATAGAATTCAGCCATATTCAATGATTTTCTTAATTTGTGTGCATACATGTGAAAAGACAGATATTTTGAAACGGAGGTAGTAATAAATTTCTATAGTGGCCCCGGTACTTTAGTTGAATAGTAGGGTACCCTTAAATGTGTGTTTATTAGTCAAACAGCCCTGAGATTGACCCTAGCGTGATTGTACATTTGACTGAATTTCCAATTTGACTAGGGTCTAAATATATTTCATTTTAATTAGTTGGTCTTCAAATTTAAAATTGAACTCATAGATGAACTGAACTATTCAAATTGTTATGCTTGTGATTATTATATACTTTTTTATTCTACCCTTGTTACGTATTATTAATTAAAGGATTTTATATAATAAACAGCAAAATAAAAAAATAAAAAAATTGCTTTAAAAACTAGTTAGCAAATTAGGACATGGTTATCTAATAAACTGGATTTCAATTTGTTCCTCCATTCATAAACATTTAGTAAAAAGAAAATATTTCTAAATACATGTTATTTTAGAAGTTCAAGAGAGACTTAATTAAATGCTCTTTTAACAATTTAACCCTATCTCATTATTAATGGATAACCTTTGCCCAACAACCTTAGGAATGTAGGGAGTATTACTCTGTGATTGTGAGTTGGATAGTGTTTGACTAAATTTAATGATCAAACTCGAACATAACGTGGTAATTGACCAAGTAAATAAATTATACTCAATTATGTAAATGAAACTCGAATATGCTTGAATTGGCAACTGAGTACGTAAATAAACTTGTGTAAGTGGGTCAAACTTGATTGCCCGATAAACAAATCGATCCGTCTTAACCCGCACCCGGACCATTCAACTAAACAACAATTTTGATTTCGTTGAGGGGCATCTTCGAGTTTGATATAAACAAGCCATTTGTCTTGGTTGCCTTCTAGTTTATCTTAAAATGAATTATAGTTGACACGATTTTCATTAAGTAATAGAAGTTTGTGATCCCACATCAAACAACGCATTTAGTGAAAGCCCTTCTACGGGTAAACTATTCGACGTATCCTCGAGAATTTCCAAGACATGCAAAAGTCCTATTACATGATTTATTTCCATGATTGAAGTTTCATGGCAAATAACTGCCTTAAAATCACAAATATATGAGCTCAAATTAAATTTGCTAATGAATAACATATATAATTTGAGTGCTAAAATTTGTGAATTCCATATATAGATTTTTGGAGAATTTAATCAAGATTCTAACAAAGATTGAGATTTGTTTGTGTGGGGAAAATGGCAATAAAAAAATCAATGTCATTTTCTGAAAAAAGTTTTTAATTTGAAGTAGTTTTCGTTACTGTATGTGGGCCATGTGTTTACATAACTTCTTGTAAGGTAGACGAGACATCAAGGGTGTGTGTGGATGGATTTTGGCCCGATCTCGAGACCGAGCCAAAATCCTTTCAAATGAGTTTTCGCCAAACCCATAAAATCATCAAAATCCTATTCAGAAACTCACACTCAAACTCTTCAAACCTATAAAACATTTATTTGACACATACCACCTACTTTTTCTCCCAAATCTCACTAAAAAATACATTGATTTGACACCTATCACCTACTTTTTCCCCTAAACCCCAACATCCAAACCCAATCCAAGTGGGGTTTCAACTTATTCAAACCACAAAACCTAAGAATCGAAACCCATCCAAATGAAGTCTCAAAGGTTTCATCGAAACCACCCAAACCAATTTTTTTAATCCGAGACCCACGAAATCGAGCCAAAACCCATCCAAATAGACCCCAAAATCCAAGTTAGAACTATTGATGTTTTTGCTAATTGCACATCCCATCGCATTGATAAACCTCAATTATTGGGCACCAATAATGTGAACTTATAGGTACAGTTTGAGAAAGTGATATATTTCTAAAAAAAAAGGTGGTAATAGTTTTTCCGCATAATTATACTAGGACAAATTATATTTTTTTATATATTAAATAAAGTGTCATATCTTTAGTGTGGTAATGTATAAGGACAATTATTGTTAACAAGATTATTAGAATGTTAGAAAAACTAAAATAAATTGATTGTATAGTTAATTGAAACTTCTAATTTATTGTGATTTTCTTTTTTTTTTTTTTTGGTTTCCCAAGGGTTTAATCCCTTTCGAGGCGCGTCGGGCACATAATGTGGGAACCTCTCCCAACAGGGATTCGAACTTGAGTCCGCTACTTTGTAGTGACTAGCCCCTTGTGATTTTCTTATGTGTTCTATTTGTGCATAATGCCACAGCATATAAAGTAAAATCACTTTAACCTTGAACTTTTTCTTTTAGATTACATGGCATATAATTTCCAATAAGTTTCGATATTTATTAAAAAAAAAAAATTATGCACCATATATAAATGGCCATTTGTCATGGCACTATAGTTTATATGAGTATAAAACAAAATTTTATTTGAATTATATGACTTGACCCAATCAACAACGTATATACCTGAATCTACTTTATACTCAAGGAATAAGACAAATTTGATTCCTGTTTTAATATCTTTTCTGAATTATTCTTTGGCAAATAATATCACTATCTTATTATTTGAGATATTTTTTCGGTTATGTGTCAAGTTGAGTAGGTCTTTATATTGTTTTGATTTTATACCCGTTAAGTCAAAATTAAAGGATTGTGAGATCACACTTTGATATAATTATTTTATTGTGCATGACTTGGACATAATTAATATATGAGTTGTACACAAGTCAAATTTGTGGCCAAATGATGTAATATATGTGTTGAAAACTGCAACATACAATTTGTTATCAATTTAAATGTTCTAAATTGATTGGTTAATCAAACATTGCTTTAAAGAATTCTTTTCAATTAAGTTAAATTTACACGTCTAGAAAAAACAATACTTACATATGATATCTCTTGAAATGCAAGATTAATACACAATCAATTTATTTATCTTGTCATAATAATATTAAAGTCAATCAGATTGTGTCACGTTATTGGACTAAGAATAACTTCACTAACTTCAACTACGAATAGAGGTCCTTTCTTATAAGCAAATTACAACAAAAAGGAGAAATCAAGAAGTTCATTATCTTATCTCAAATTTTTTTTTTCCAAATTACAGGAGAATAAATTAAATATTATGCAAATTACTGGGAAAATAAATTGCCTTGTTCTAATACTACTTAGAAACCAAATCCGCGTTCACCAAGGATTATCTCAATTTATTCATGAATTTTTTTATTATGGCACATCAGTTTGAGTGTTGAATTATCGAGTTCGAATTGAGCATATGCATATGTTACGTCCTTCTTTAGTTAATTGGCTCCATATATTATGATTTAGGATACTATTAATAATTTGCAATAGTTGATGATACATTATTTATTTTCATACATGTAATTTTCTCATACAATATTTTGTCATCTTATGAATGATTAAGGCCTATATAATATGAAATTAGAAAAGCTTTTGCTTTCAGCTATGAGTTGTTTTTACCTTGTAATTGTCTAATGTTCCTAGGTACATAGGAAGTTCTGCAAGATAATATTTTAATTGATTATTTTAATATGGGTTATCAAGTGTGATGTTACCATTTGCAATATTAAATCATTGTATTTCAACAATCAATCAAGTCTAACATTTTAATGGGAAAAACCACCATCATACTTGATAGCTAAGCTGGATTGAATCAATATTTATAATAATTGTATATCCAAATGTCCTTTTTTTTTTGCATAAAACTATTAAATCAGTTTATATAATTTAAATCATGTTTCAAATTTTGATTACTTCTCTTTTTCCACCATAGTAAAAACGTTGAAATTAAAAAAAAAAAATAGTAAAAAGGTTGTAAATAGTGGACATAGTGAATGAGATTCCTCAGTCTAATATAGTTTTTACAATTGATAGCAATGAAACGATGAAGAAAAATAAATGAGCACAAATCTTGCATATGTCGGACAAATTAGAGATTAACTTGTACTAAAAATGAACACCAAAATTACATGAAGAATATTGCAAAAAACGAAATCCTTGAGAGAAAATCTTGGTTTTAATATTTCAAAATAATCAACTGGTTCAAAATAGTCCACATACCGGATTAAATAGCCAACAAGGGTAAAACAATAAAAATATGTTAAAGTGGCAAAATCCAAAAATCAAACCAGTTTAAAACTAGACATTCGGTCAAAATTTGGCTCAAATCGTGTCAAATCAACCTCCTAAAAAACTAGTCAAATATTACTAAAAATGGCGAAAAATGACTTAAAATATAAAATTAAAAGTGAAAACGAAGAAATTTGAGGATGAAAAGTTGGGCAAATTATCTCTAGGTGATTCGCAAGATGTGCGCACCGTCGAGAGCTTCCCGGATTGAGGACTTAATCGCAGTTCTAACTATCGTAACCAAATTTATGGTCAAAACAGTGAAACGTGTAAAAAACAACTCAATTCGAAAATGAACTTCAAATATTCTTTGTTTTTTTTATAGATTCTTCAACTCGTGATATTCTAGTATAAGTAAAGTGTTATCAGATAGCTCAACTTCGTCTATATCGAATCCTCCATGACATATTAATAAATGTTTATACCAGACTATGTCATATTTCGGTTGTTGTCGTAGTTTTCAATAATGACAAGAAATTCACAAAATAATAATTTTACTCATGATATCATAAGTTATACTAGTATATTTATTATGCAGAACTAAGATATCGAATTACAAGTATTGAATTTTCAAAATATTCTTAATGAACCGATTATTTATATAACTGTAAATCTTTCTAGGGCGTAATCTGGAGTGGGGGCTGTTTGCAGCCTGTCCCTTTCCATCCCCCAAGTATTATGCAAATGCAGATTAGACTATTCAAGTTTATAATTAATTGATTGATAGATTAAAAGTATTAGCTAGATTAATTCACAAGTCCTATTGGTATAGAAGAGCATAAGCTATTCATACGTGTTGTTACTTAGTACATGCATTATAGATCATTTATTCCGTTTTTGTTTCTAAATTTAATGTTATATTCAATGCCAAATATATGTGTATATCTCACAAAAATTTCAAGTTAGAATATTAATTTGTAAACCAATCATAATCAAAATTTTCATACATGTCCACCGAAAACATATTGGGTCAATGGAAACAAAACTAAAGACTAATTTCTATTAATACTTATTTTTTATTTACATTTTTTTTTTCAAATGGAATATATCCGAAAATATAACAAAAAGTTTCTAATATTAGATTAAACATATTAAGAAGGTGAAATATTAATCCATAAAAGTGATACATACATATGACTTTAAAATGTGAAATGAAAAGAAATAAAATAATTTTTATCATATTTTTGTGACGCACATATACAATTGTCACTAAACTAAATGTATATGTGATTTCACACAAAGTTTCAATTATAAAGTAGGTATGCTATAAATCGACTAGCCAATATGCACCGATATTAGAAGAAATGAAAAATTAGTTTCACAAACATTGAGAAATTTCATGATAATTTAACTAAGACAATGATAGATGAAGACATAAAGTATGTTTGATAAGAAGAGTGCATGAGATGATTGCTCTGTTTTTTTTTATTATCCTTCTCACCAAAACTCCTTTTAATTTATTGGATATTTATATATTGTTTCAATCGATCCTTCCTTTTCTATATTTGTGGAGTTTTCTCCATGGTATCCGAAAAACACAAAAATAAAATAAAATTATTCAGTCGTTGTTATTATTACTTCATCAAATTATATGGTAGAGTTTTATAAATTATGAAACATCTAAATACTTAATAATTTTCATTCAACATAGATATAAAAAATTCGAATTTGTAGAAATGTCGCTAACTTATATTAAATAATTTCTTGATTAAAAAAATGGTCACATCATTGTGTATTTTAGTCCTTTCGGATTAGCTCACTCGATGCATAAAATAAATGTCCATGATGATGTGAATTGTATTTCTTTAACATGACCACTATTTTGGTTATAAAATTTTCAGATTCTTTAATAGGTGGGTTCAGGTGGGAGGGCCAGTTGATGATGACGACCTGATATCATCAAAACTACATAAACTTTTTTTTAAAGTAATTAATAAAGATGCAACAAATTAAGGCCAAGGCCCTTAACAGTAGAGTCAAATTCTAAATGGAGTAGTTGCCTATTACTATCTAATTAAATGTCAATAAAGTTTTGATTGATTCTCTAAGCGTGTAAGTGAATTGGAAAAATATCAAGAAACAGTCGCTTTTAGATAACAAACTATAACTAGAAACACTTCTGCATATATAATACAATTTTTATGATTTTGGTACATTGCAGAGTAGTTGATTTTATACAAATTCATAGATATGACACCACAGAATTTGGTCCCGGTGGACATAGTTCATTGTACAAATCGAAATTACAATGGGTGGGAACTAATTAGTTTCGAAACAAATTACTACTTCAAGCAACAAACCGTTTCTGCATTTTAGTACGGTTTGGCTGTCTAAGAATAAGAATATTGCAGTTTAGATGTCAATGACTCTCATATCCATGACTCACTTCATAATTTTGAAGGATTTTAGCGACGTTAAATCTATCTTTCATATTTATTGCTATGTTTGGATAATCATCTTGGCTGAAGCCGGGCCACATGCATGCTCCATGCGCAACCCACTCGTGCTTCAAGAAATCAAAATTTATTTCAGCATGGTTCACTCCTCAAAACTTTGTCCGACCAAGGTGGTTGAACATGTAGGACTTATGGTCGACAGCATGGCATGAACGGATTTAGGCATGACGGGACAGTCAGCCAGGCGAGTGGCCTAGCCGGGCATGCAACACATCACTCTGGGTGTGGCACATGCAAGACAAGAAGCCTACCCGAGCATACATCACATCACTTTGGGAGTGGCCCAGGCAAGAAAAGAATCCCAATAAGAAACGGTACAACATTTGGCCAAGGTGCGACCTGCACAATGGCCTAGGGGCGTCCCAGCTAGTTGTCCAGGGCTAGCAATGCACATGAGAAATCAAACAAGGTAATGTAGGTTTCCGGAGAATTTCGGAAGGTTCTGTACGAGTCCCGGACATTCTAGAGCATCCGAGAAGGTCTACACAATTGGAGAACATTGCAGAATATTCTAGAGACTTGTGGAAGACCATAGAATAATGTAGAAGCATGTAATTTTTTCTTGGAATGTAGTAGGAACATCATGGAATGTTCAGATAGCCTAGAACATTCAGGAGAACTGATACCCACCCTTAGATCAACTTAATCTTAGCCATTCATCCAAGATAGGAGTAGTATAAATAGGCATTTTAGTACGATTTGGTGGGGTATGTAAGAGGATATTGCAAGGTTGATATCAATGGGCCTAATATATCCATGATTCACTTCGGAATAATGAAGGATTCCTGCGACATTAACTGCCATCTTCTTATTTAGTGCAAAGCTTAGATAACCAGATGAGGCGAGGTGCAACATGCATAACCCATTTGTGCCTCAAAATATTGAACTGTGTTTGAACACGTTCTCCGCTCAAAAGATCGGCGAATGGGTATTCAACAAAGCCAGAAAAATATTGGTCCTGCAAGCAAAAATACAATTATGCAGATTGATATATTCAAGGATTAAAATATAGAAATAAAATAAAAAATTAAGAAATACTTACATTGATTGCTTGGAATGATTGAGGTACATAACATCTTGGCACACACGTTAGCCTGTTAGATGGTCATAATCCATGAAG
Organism: Penstemon eatonii; assembly: GCA_038501285.1. Taxonomy (NCBI): domain Eukaryota; kingdom Viridiplantae; phylum Streptophyta; class Magnoliopsida; order Lamiales; family Plantaginaceae; genus Penstemon; species Penstemon eatonii. The sequence continues at coordinate 74,006,473 of CM076715.1, forward strand.
TGTAAAATCATATGGGATTGGGTAGGTTTGGCAAGGAACTTTCGAATGAAGGTTGTTACAAACGGCTAGCGCATATTGAAGCACCAAATTCAATTGTTGATATGCGGTAACTTGAAATATTATGAAAAATAAGAAACTAAATAAAAATTGTATGTTTTCATTATATAAAAAATTAACAAAGAAGAGTTATTTAGTTTAAAGAGCAATGCCACAATTTATAAGAGAAAAATAATTGAATAGATTAAGAAGTAGGTTGGTCATGCAAATATGGAGGTTTATCAATACTATAAGTGTTTTGCATGAAACATTTGTGGAAAGTAGAATATTGTTGGAAAAATTGTAAAATTGATCCCGTAACTTTTTTTTTTATTATTTTCTTTTTAATCGATTCAACAATTCTCTTTATTTGGTCTACGATTAATTACAGGGACATTTCCTGAAGGTAGGTGTAATTACAGCCCAATCCCCTCCGACTATCATAATTACAGGGACATTCTCTGACGTTTCAAAAGGATTACAAAATCCTAATGGACCTTGACGGAATTGGACGAAAATAGTGATATGATAATATAGTCCTCATCAATTTTAATTAAGGAAGAAAAGTAAAAAGAAAACTGATTAATGAAATGTTCTATTTATTCATACAATAATGCACAAAATTATCATATTACCCTTACAAAGTTTAATTTTGAATTAAAAAAATCATAATTGCACATTAGGGCTGGCCTTTAAAAAAATAATTTTATACATAAAAAAATCTCAATCCCTATACCCCCATCCCAATCCGCACCCGCACCTCGCCGTCCCTACCGTCACCGCTCCTTCCATTCATTCATTTATCCTTTTATTTAAATTATGTAAAAAATTGAAATTATTAAAATTATGGGTTAGATGTGAAAGTTGAATGGATTTACATTTTTTATTTATGTTCTATCAACATTTTTCTTATAATTAACAAAATTTATTTAATTTTCCTTGTACTTTAATTGTAAAAGTATTATGATAAAAATTGAAAAACATTAATGTGTTATTATATTTTAATTTAAGAATATTATACACTAATATACTAACTATAAGTTTCATGTAAATTTATAACATTTAAACTCATACTTATATATATACATTTTAAAGGAACCCTCGTATGCATTAAACATATTAAGGGTATAATTGTCCATCAAAATAGCTACAGTAACTCCAAGGATAAAAAAGAAAGTTCAATAAAAAATGAGCGATGACGTCATAAAAAACTAATGCAAACTTTACGGGTGTAAGGTTTTTGAAACGTCAGGGGAGATCCCTATAATTATGATAGTCGAAGGGAATTTTGTGATAATTATACCTAACCTCAAGGGAAATCCCGTAATTATCCCTTTGGTATATGTGTAAGATTGTTTTTTTAACCCTTTATGGTATTATCTTTTAAGTGATTTAAATTTTTTCTCTATTTTGGTTTAGTGGTATAATAATTTTTATACCTTTTTTTTTGGAAATTTAATCAACACAAACTCACGTGTTGATATATTTTCTTTATCCATTTCACCTTATGTTCATTTAATTAGTTATACCTTTTTATTGTCCGCGTTAATAGATGTTTTTCAAAAAAATTGCGCTTATATAAAGTAAATTTGGCAATTTAACACCCGAACCACCACTACCACCACCATGTCACAAAAATATATTTTTATGTCACTCTCAATTTCTGCAAGTGACTTATACTATCCGGCTCAAGGCGGTAAATAATTTCTTTAAAATTTTATAAGGAAGTAAAATGTTTTTTTTCGAAATCACAAGAAGATATATTAATAATTATGCATTTGAAAGGAAGGTAAATTGACATAGATAAACAACAATTCTTGAAAATTGGACATTTAGGACTCACGTAATTACTTAGCTTAATATTTTTCTTTTGATTTTTGCGTGCATTAACTCAGTCCACTTTGACTTTTAAACATCATTTTTCTAATTGCATTTTGTGTTACACTCTCACTTATTCATTTAACCCTCAATTTAAACTTCAACATTTGTTCATAACTAGGCCCCGATTGTTATGTGGGCCAAATGGGCCTAGATATAAATGGTATATGTACAGAATTCTTTTTTTTTTTTTTTGATTCAGTTTTATGTACAGAGAATAAAAAAAATATACTCCTGTCTAAAAAAATTAAAAAGTGCATATTCTCATGTCTAAATTTTTTTTTTTTTTAAAAAGTAAATTAATTTGTTGATTGTGATTATGTATACAAGTTTCGATTTTCTTAACGTTAAGGGAATTGTGCAGTTTGGATGAAGAGAGAGAAATGGGGAGCAATTTTGGAGAAGTTTGAAAGAAAATGCAAAATATTATACTCCAAAAACGGAAAAACCAATAAACATCATATCTTAGGGAAAGAGAGGTGTGGAGATAATAATCAACTTATTAAGGCTTGAGTTTTCCTTGATAGGTGCAATTATGAGGGAAATATCTTTTTATTTGTAGGAAAGTTCCATATATATGTAGGGCTATCAGTCGGGTGGATTTAAATACGAATTCGATTAGAATTCGGTCCGATTTATTAGGATAATTGTTCTATTAATGATCTGATAGACCTAATTCGATTATGAAGATCCGCAATTCAAATTATATGGAACGAATATGAATCTACATTGATTCAATCCGCTAAATATTCGCGTCCCGGTTAATATTTAATATAATACTATATACATTTAACTTTCATGTTTCATAAATTATTTCTAATATTTACTTCTTTTTTAATAATTTATTATATTGACTTGGAATTATAATATTGATATCTACACGTGAAAAAGAAATTGTTTGATCTATACTTAACAAAAGAAAGAACAACATTACTATTATATTAAACAATTTACCCTAAATATTATAATTCAAACTATATAGTAACATGATAATAAACTCCTTATAAACTCAAAAAATTGACAATATAGTAACAACAGAAACATAATTGTTCACTTGAAATTGACAATAAACTCCTTATAAACTCAAAAAATTGACTATAAGCCCATGTTTTTAATTTGATGTTTCTTCGTACTAAAAGGTGAACACCTAATTTTTTTTCTAATAATATACTAACACATGATAAGAGAGTTGCTAGTAGAAATATTGGATATTATAACTAATTTTCTAATAATTTAAAAAAATATAGAGGATTTTTTGTATTTATCCCTTTATTGAACCAGTAAAAACATATGATAGGCCGAGTCAATCGGGCCTATTTGGAAGGGTTTTGGCTCGATTATGCGGGTCTCGATTTCAATAAAATGATTTAGGTGAAACATTTAAAACATTATTTGGTTAGGTTTTGGATGTTGGGCTTTGTGGCTTTGAAAAAGTTGAACCCCACTTTAATTGGGTTTCGATGTTGGGGTCTGAAAAAAAAAATAGGAGATATGTGTCAAATCAATGCCTTTTTTTTTATAGAGTGTGAGGGGAAAATTAGGTGGTATATGTCAAATTAATGTTTTAAAGGTTTTAAAAGTTTATATATGAATTCTAAATAGATTTGTGATAAGTTCCATGAATTTTGCCAAACTTCATTTGTTAAATTTTTGGCTCAATTTCGCGAGGCTGGACAGAACCCAGCCAAATAGGCCATCATTGACTTAGTTAGGGTAAGACAATTCAATTTAATCTAACATTAATTTAACTCGACCCAAACTTAACTATGCTCAACCAAAATCAAACAAAAAAACCGATTTCGTAAGTATATATTTTTGCTAAATCCTGAATTACATGTATATATAGATTTGCATGAATTATAATTTTAAATATTTATCATTTGAAGCACATGTATGAGATCAAAAGATAATAAGGAAATAGGATACTGTTTACTGCATAGAAGAAAGATCAGATATCATACATAAGGAAGCCCAAATATCATGCATAAAAGAAAAAAGAATTGATGTTCATACTTCATACATCATACATAGTACGTACTGCAGAAATAGATAGTACTCAAATCTCAAACTACAAATTTGTGTTCCAGTGCTTGGTTTCAGCTCCACTGCTCAAATAGAAGGTAAAGTTAGCTGCTTTGTTGAGATGATTCACAGCCACTTTGTACTCCCCCAGAAATCCATCAAAAGTGAACACGCCATTTGCGTCCGTTATACCCTCCAGAAAACCTGTCTGCCACTCTTTCAGTAGCGAGTCCACCACATCGCCACCTGGCAGGTTTTTGAAATTTTCATCCGTAAGGCACATCTTGTAGCACGGCTTGTTATTTGGATGTGGACTTAAAGCAGCCCACAGCACAATTCCTTTCACCGAGGGGTGAGAAAATGCTTCTCTAGAGATCGCATCCAAATATTACCGAGCAATTTTGCATAAACTATCTCATTCCATTTTCCTCCCCAATTTCTATTCCACATTCCATTTTCTTGTGTCCATTTCAAAGTGAGTCTGATATATATATTTATTGGAGATGAACTTGGATTATAATTCTTGCATTCTCACCAACACCAATCTAATTTGGGTTGCTCAATTAAGAACAAAATTTAAGATATGCATAAAGACACTTAGACACCTCTCCAACCACATATGATTTGTTAAAGGTACCTCGTTAATATTCAAATCTTGATGGGATCTCCATTGTTGCTCTGTGAAAGGCTGCAATGAAGCACTGGCGGTTGATATATTAATGTTCTGGCCATCAGAACTCTGTGTGTGAAACAAAACGATTAACGTGAATAATGTTGACATATTTAAAAAATATGTAATTGTCAAATATAATTACCTGGATGTATAGCTTTGAAGAATTTGATGGAAATGACAATTCAAATCCTCCCTTGAGAAACGACCAGCATCCCTGCTTTCCAATAACAGTCCCTATGCATGGTAAGGTGCTGATTTCTGTCTTGAGCCCCGCACATATGAGAGCTGAATCAGAACCATTTGTGATCTTGATCCAAACTGTGTTACATTACATGATGAAGAGGTTAGAGAATATATATATATATATAGTTAGAACAGATAGCAGCATCCCACTGCAAAAGTTAGAATAGAAAACTCAACTGGAAAAGCAGTATTTGCTGCCTTTTGTGAGGTTTTGCAGCAAAAAAGACATGGGTTCAGTCCCCTGAGGGAGTTCTGGCTCTTGATTCTTGAGCAACCCTCCATCATAAAGTGGCCCAACTGGTGTCAACTTACACTGCTCAACATGCATATACAACAAATGTTAAAACTTAATTAAATAGTATTCAGGTTCATGTAAACATAAAAAAAGATTGGGAGTATCTTGTTCATACCTCCGTGTAAGCAGTGGCATCATAAAGTGGCCCATCTGCAATAACAAGTATCATTACATACATAATGAAATATTATAAGTCAACACACACATAATATAAATCGAGAGAGAGAACGAAAGAAAGAACCATAAGAAAGAAGGCAAGAATGAGGACAAGCAAAGTACTGAACATCGTCAAATTTCTCATGTTTCTCTTTTGAAAATACACAAGCTGTTTATGTTCTTCAAATTTGCAATGCATAACGTTTGTTACAATTGAGGTCCTTTTGTACATTTGAAAATGGGTTGGCATTTCCTCACTAGGCTTTTTGGATTATTTCCATGACTTATTTTAAGAAGCGTGTAAGCATATGTCGAATCAAAGAGATATTTTTCTGGCAAGTCACGAGATAGCATTAGCTGGGGCATTAAAGAGATTGAAGTTTATGTTTTAATTAATGTTGATGTAATGTGAGATTCCAAAATTAGTTATTTTTCTGGCAAGTCACGAGATTAAATTTCAACTATAAAATGGACTTGAAAATCTTAAGTGGACATCTACACGTACCAAAAATCAAAGGAAATGAGAAACTTCCATTATTTGAAAGAATGGGTGTCACAAACTGTACCAAAAATTATGCAAAGTATCAAAAAATATTACCAACGTTGTTAATAATTAATCTGCTTAATTAACAGATAAATTAAAAAGATTAAAATTTTATACCCAGACAGTTTTTGGATCCGTCCCAAAATAAATGGAGTTGCATTGGTTCTAGGTTAGATCATGTTCTACTAGTAGTAATGATTTTATAAAAAAAATTTAAAACCGTAAATTAACGAATACAAATATATTCACTAAAAATGCTAGTATTAAATTATAAAACATTTTTTACGGAATTCAAGACCGCTAGAATTAAGTTATTTGTGACAGGCTTCCATCTCGGTGGTGGCCTATAAATTAATTAAGGGACTGGAGGATTATAAGAGCATCTTCTATGGCGCACCAAATTCTATTTTTTTCACCAAATTTAAATGTTTTTAGCCTCCTATCATAAATCATCAAATCACCATAACACAAAAAAAAATATTATTGTTAATAAAATAAATATGTTTTACATTGCTATTAATTAGTTGTATATTTTAAGGTATAATTATTAATTCATTTTTATCAAATAAAAACACTAATTACGTTTAATAATTAAAATAAAATAAACAACAACAAACCTTTTATACATTGTTAATAAAATGACAATAAACTACATTTATATTACTAAACCTTAATGATACATGAAAATGAAATACATGACGAAAAACTCCTTAATGAAACACATAGTAAATTAAACAACATAAAAAGATAATGAAAGATAATAAACGAAGCTAGAAATGATACGGAATTGAAATACTCATAAATAACAAAAATGGAATTTTCGTTTTAATAACTTACCCCCTCGTTCAAGTCTTGGCTGTAATTGTAAATAACACTTTCAAATTGATAATATTGTGTTGAAAATTTAATGAATAAAAATTATGGTAAATATCAAATATATTATTTGGTGTTACATTTGGTGAAATACCATGAGAGATCAAACCAAATCCTATTCTCTAAAAATGGTGAAAGGGTGACCTATTATTATTTTATAATTTGGTGTAAATTGTGATGAAAATCATGAGAGGCCAAAAACACCATCCTTAACAAAAAATAGTGAAATGATGAAATAGTGTGCTAAGGGTGGGATATCAACTCATCTCCATCTCACAAAATATAGGATTTGGTGAAAAAAAATATATGGTCAACGATAACATCCAACCGTCATTTTTTAAAATATGATTGTTGGCTACAAGTAACCCCCTGAAGTTATTGTAATTTTTCAAATATACCCCATGTGGTATAATATTATTATATAGACATCTCCTATGTACCGTATATATGTCCAGGGATAAATTTGCAAAATTAATAAAAGAATTATGATGTCATCAAATTTCGTCAGTTTTAACGCCGTAAATTTTTTTTTGTAAATAGACCATACCAGTTGGGGTGTCCACGTAATATTTGAAATAACAGAGAGTTTCTTGTTATATGCCCAAATATAAAGAGTTCTGAGTGTAAATCATCCTTAATAATATTTAATTTAGTGTTTTGTTCAATTTATATTTTGTAATATTAATAATGTTCAATTCATTCCGGATGGTGTGTGCATCCAATCTCTAGGTGGCGATCACCTGCTCCTTTTTTTTCTTCTTCTCATTTTTCCATTTTGCTTATTCGTTCAATAATACAAAAGTAAAAAATGTGTCTTAAAAAAAAAAAAATAACTAACATAAAAATGAGAAAGTTAAATAATTTTCCTAACGAAAATGCCCTTGGTTGGAGACGACTATGATGGATGGAGGCTTCAAATCTGGGTGTTGGAGATGCCCTAACTCTTAACTATAACGAACTTGCAATAATTTGAAAGGTTAAAAAATGCCAATTGATTAACAAAATGAATGAAGTGCAAAATAATCAAAGGGAAGGTGCAGAGTGCATTTTTTCCTTGTTTATTGTTTAAACAATGGAATAATTTTCCTAACGAAAATGAAAGCTAAAATGTCAAAAAAAAAAAAAACTGTCAAATTCACTACCGCGGCAAATTCTAGTTCTTCTAGAATTGGGACTCTTGGCTTCTGATAAGATAGCCGATTATTTCAATTTTGGGTGCTTTTCTTTGTCAAACTGCAAGCAGTTTAAATTCTTCCAATGGGTCAATCAAAAAAAAACTATTAAGTGCTGCTGAGATCACAAAAACAGTTACAGAGAAGAAGCCAAAAGAGGAGCAAAATAAAATAATATCCCAGAAATTATCAACACTGACAGTTGCTTATAAACATTAGGCTATTATTCATTACAACGATATTGCACATCTTAAACTAAATAAAACTTTTAATTTACTAAGTCAAAGTAAAACAAAATGCCATTTTTCGGAACCTAGAAAATAGAAAAACAAATGAGAAAATACACTCAACTTAAGGCCTCATTTGCATCACTATGTATTTGCTACAAGTGAGATAATTCCTTAAGGAGAGGTGAAACCATCAGCCATTGAAGTCGGGAGTACATGGGACTGGACTCGACTTGTCCTATGTCAACCTCAAATAACATTAATGATCCTGAAGAACCAAAGTCTGCTCTTACGCAAACCAACCAAATTTTTACGGGACATTCATGACTTGAATAGATTGCAACATATCAGAGACAGAAATAACCAGGTCGCCTGATTTTATCATTCCCCGTGCTTTCAGCAAGGAGAAAGTCTTATTGAGGTTGCTTTCCATATCATCGGAAAAGCTCACACGGAATGGTATTAGGCCCCATTGCAAGTTCAGGCGTCTACGTACTGATGTTGTAGTAGTAAAAGCAAAAATTGGGCAGTCGGGTCGGCAGCGTGAGAGAAGAGATGCCATGTGGCTAGACTTTGTGTAAACAAATATAGCATCCACCTCCAAATTGTTGGCTGCAGCCATATTTAATCATAAATTAGCACTTTGAAACTAGTAAAGATGCTGGCCCCAAATCGTTTTTAATTTTTTTTTTCAGAAGCAAATGTTTAATAGAATAGAATATAGAATTATTATAAGAGAGCACAAGAAATACTACTACATAACAGGGCTAATGCCCATTTACCCCTTGTTGATATGCATAATGTTCAATTTACCCCCTGTAAAAATATCTAAAGGATCAATATACCTCCTTCCACTGAAGAGTGTAACTCACTCACCCTATTGAATGTGGGAATGAAAAGTGTTGCGTAAAAAGACAAAATACCCTTCTCCATGTAAAATAATACAAGGGGTAAAGTGTCACATTAATAATAACACAGGAGGTAATCTGATGCATATAAAATAATACAAAGGGGTAAAGTGGTCCATATAAAATAACGTATGGGGGTAAATTGCTTCATTTATTTTTTAAGTTTAAAAAATAAGTCTACGTGTATAGTATATAAAGGAGGGTATTCTTGTCAAATCATACTTTTTTAAGGTTGAAAAATGTTAGGGAGGCAGTGTGGGTCCTTTATAAGAATCTAGGGAGGTAAATTACACTTTTTTTAAATCACAAGGAGTAAACTGAACATTATGAATATATCAGGGGAGTAAATTGTCATTAACTCCTATATAACAAGACAAGTAATATTTTAGTTCAAGAAAAGAGAGAATGTAAGATCTCTTTCTTCATTATCCTGTCTTTTTATTTTGCAGCATCGTGTATCGTAAAGGATTAAAATATATCATTGGTTAAGCATAAAAATATGATACAGGAAATGTTATAGATATTCTTAATTATAAAACATCTGAAGAAAATAGTTTCTTACCCATCTTAGCAGCAGAGTTGCAAATTTCTTCTGAAATTCTGTCAGCAAAAGAAGACGCTATTCCAGGGAGAATCATAGACTCATGGCGCTTCTCATCTCTCCACCATTTCTCAATTCTCAAGCTGACACTTCTCAAAACAGTCAATGCTTTATCAGGGAATTGGCCCATAGCAGACTCACCAGAAAGCATTAAGGCATCTGCTCGTTGACGCACGGCTTCAGAAACATCAGCTACTTCAGCTCTTGTAGGTGTGGGGTATTCTATCATAGATTCAAGCAACTGACTGGCAACAATAACAGGCTTATTTAATTGCCTACAGACTTGGATTATTCTTTCCTGTTCTGCAGGGACTTGTTCCAAAGGGATTTGCGCACCTAGGTCTCCTCTAGCAACCATAGCTCCATCTGCTGCTTGAACGATTTCCTCTAAGTTCCTCAATGAATCGATACTTTCTATTTTTGCAATCACAGAAATGTCACTGTAACACCAGATCACTTTCAATTAGTTATAATTAAGAAAATTCCAGTGCATATAAAAAAAAACGTCGTAGATAATAGCTTAAGGGGTGTTAGACGATCTTATGCCGTTGAAAAACATGCAACTGCACCGACTTTGTAAAGACATAAATTTTAGGGCATACTTCAAACTAACAAGTAATAAATTGGAGGTTCTTTCATGATGCAATGAGATGTGTAGGTAAAAGATTTATTCCCGGGAGGATGGGGTGCTACGAGCAGATAAAAACCCATACAAAGAATTTGTACAGGGGAGTACGGGGAGCTACCCTGGCTTCAACTAAGCAATAAATATTAATCACTTGAAAATTTTGTAAGATGTAACTCACCTATCACGAGCCCGTGCCTTAATATAGCTCCTAAGATTTTTTATGACTTCTGCAGATTTGACAAACGATATAGCAATAAAGTCAACACCCTCAGAAAGCCCGAAATCAATGTCCAACCAATCCTGAGAATGATGATTGAGTGTGAGACAAATTGAACAAACACAAACATGCGCACAAAGTAATCTCAACAAACAAACCACAACGTGCATTATTGTTAACAAGTTTGAACAAGCAACAGCGACAACATTACTAGCAGATAATGCATACATCAGTATCAATTTCTATACCAAAGCTTGGCCTTGTTTAGCCTCATAGGCAAACAACCATTTACTCTAAATCTCCTAATACGTGGTGGGCTTAACTCACCTTAACTAATGTTTCGTGTGCCAGTTAATGAACATTTACCAAATTCATTTTTGAACAACATCTAATACTGATACAATGAACAGTATCCCCATACTTTAAAGCTCACTGCTAATTACCCGGAAGAACAATCCTTTAGGGGGTTTAATCGACATTTACCTGTTAAGAGGAATGCCATGACGGTTATAGGTGAAAGCGAAGGACACTGTTTAGCCTACATGGTTGAGTTCTGGACGGCTGGACTCAGTTTGTCAAAAAGAATCAAACTAGTCCATGTCCAGCTTTGCTTCCTTAAGAAGGCAGTACAACTTTGTCCCTTCATTTCATTTTAAATATAATCCAAGTTCACATGACTGCATGTTTTCAAGAACTTGTTCGGTATCACTGTATCACCAAAGAGTCTCCTTCCCTCCTAGTAACTTAGAATTTGTTTCTTTGACAAATCATGCATGGCTATTATTTGATTATCAGTAGCAAACCATTGCATGATTCACATAACAATATGTCAAAAGTCAGTCGAGGCACTTATTGAGGTTCAAAACATCTCTTTTATCATGCTGAGGTGCCAAAGGGCTTGTACAGTAAGGGACAAGGGACAGATTCATACAGAGTTCCTTTATTGATGCCTTAAGCCCATGATTGAGAAACCAGTTAAGGTGGTATTCCATCCAAGAATTTGAAATTGATTTTAATTAATGAGATCTTATCTAAATTCAGTTCCAAGCCCTCGAGTACAACTTAGGAATCTAAACTTTCGATTAAGTTTGCAGCTGGCAGCATCTAAGCTTCTGTAACTAAAAAGTTGTCGTCAATCATGTCCTATCATAGACAATATCATGATAACCCAAAATCAAGGTCCTATAATAGTCTTGGTCAAAACCAAATTCTAGAACATGAAGAAATAAACATTCATTGCCATGTCACTGTTGTTGACATTTGCTTGCAATTTTGTATAGCCTGAAATTTTAAGAAGGTTGATAAACATAGTGCGGAGTTTAGGGTTTAGTGCAACATTTAACAAATAATTGAAAAAAGATAAGAGTTTTTTTATTTTGTGACATCCAACTGGAGACATAAAAGGGTAATGATTTATACGTGGAATGTGTTGAATTTTCAGTTTCTTATATATACAAAAGTGTCACCTTAAGATAATAGAATCCCGATTATCAGATTAACCAAAATTAAGAAATATCCAAAATTGAGGTGTCCAAAGATACCTGTTCCTAAATTATTCCGCCAACTAAGAAATAAACCTACACCAAAAATCATGGATACGTAGACAATGTCTGACCAGTTATGGTTAAATGATGAATTCTTAATAGTTCTTGACATTCTATTTTAGCGAGGCACCTAGACTCTGTATGCTTCTCAAACATTGGTGAGTACTACAAGTCACGCTTCATCACCAGGCGAGACTTGAGGTACAGGCACTCAAGTCAACTACTTTTGCTCTTCTACTTACCTAATTTGTTGAAATGATTATCCTAAAAGCAATACCAAAACTCATTCAATGGTTGTATTGACAAACCCAAAAAATTTACATGGCAAGCATGCATTGCATGAGTAGGAATAAACAAAAACAAAAAAGTAATATAGATACTCGCAAAACAGTTTCACAACAAAAATTTCTACTGTGTATGCTGAAGTAGTAATTAGCAACTGAAACTATACCCCACTATAAATTTTTTAAGCTGTTGCAGTGCAAGTTTGGCGAACTACGGATATAATACCAATTGAAAAGGAAAAATACATCAAGCAACTTAATTGGGAAAAAAGTTTCTTAGAACAAGGCTTAAGAAGAGGAAACATTGCCTGAGTGAACAATAACCTGGATATAAAGAAAACTACTTTTGAAAGTAGTAAGATGAAAGATGAACACTAACCTTTGAGGATATTGTGGGGAGCATTGCATTACGTTCCCTTACTAAGCTACCATCACGCCAGAAGGTAAGATTAGCTCGAGGTAATAGAAGGCCAGGATCTGTACAGCGACATTTGACGTCAGGGCCTATTTTCTCTATTACCTCAAACCTCACCATTCCACCATCTACTAGAAGTTCATCACCTACTCTTACATCTGTCATGAGATCAAAAAGCTTCATTAGCATCACATATCCTTTCAACCATCACAAAAGAAGTGCAAACACAATGTTTTGAAAGTGGATGTTTTTTACCTTCAGCAAAGCCCGCATAGTTCACATTAATAGTGTGCTCGGGTAGAGCCGAATCAAAAGCTCGAACACTGAAAGTCCATATTTCACCATCCTGTGTAGGAGAACAAGATCAGAAACTATGAAGAAGTTTTTTCTCCAATACTGAAATATGCAATTCATCACTTAAGTCTCGGTGGGAGGTTTAAAATAGATCTTACGACTTTAGGAGCTTATGACCTTCTAAATAAATATGTCATTTATGATAAGCTCTTGAGTTGTATGGATGAAATAAGCTCTCAAAGCAGAATTATCTTTTTGGCCAAATAAAATGGTAATTTGTCATTTATGTGGACAGTTTATAGTATTAACAAAGGAACGAAGGGACAAGATCCACACTCCCTATCTTATTTGATATTCTATAATATTGATGCCTAGCTTTTCAAAAGAATTGTTTGTTGCTCGTATACATGACAAAACGAATATACATCCAAATCCCAAACTCAATATGAAAATATCATAATAAAACTGAGAGAGTGGGTATTGTCCCAACGTTCCTTTCTCGGCACTATAACTTGTAATTTTTAAATCAACTTTCAAATATTTTTTAATCTGATTTATACGCGTCGTTGTTTGCTCACTATTATGTTATAGCACATGTTATGAAGTAATTTGCACTTTAATTGAAAATACATAATAATGTAGAGTATAGACACAATAAACGTTTTTGAGGTTATAAGCATTCTATTCATTTAGCCTATATAAGTGATTTGAGAATGAATGCATTATCTTTTTTATATAAAATTATATATTATTGTATCTATAATTTATTTAATACTTGTACTTATTTGCAGATTAATCAAGAAGATTATAGCAAAGGTGCTTCTCAAACATGCTCAACAGTGGTGATGAATTTGCGTAACAAAATTTTTTCGATCTCCTAACGAAGGAGTGGAGCAATCAAATGCCCTTATGGAAATCGAACAAAAGAAAATCAAAACGCACAAAAGAAAAATTCAATTGACTAGAAGCTCCTCAAATCTGCATACCTCAACACGAGATCCAATCGTTGGTAACCAACAAAAATAAGATCCATTTTGGGCGAGATTGTATTCTCATTCCGTGGAGAAAACTCATAACACTTTCAAACATCTGTTTAGAACCGTTAGACCGTAATCAACAAAGTTGTTAGCATGTTTGTTGGATGTTATAACCAAGTTCAGCAATTGCAACAGAGAGGCTCGACAACATGATAAGGTTTAGTACTAACATAATTTTATATATTCATTTTATGGCATAATAATTATATTTTTCAAATATACATAAGATCTTTGCGGAAATCAGTAAAATGTAATAATTATTATACCATAAATTAAAATCTAAATAGTTTAGGATTATACCCTATCATGCTCGGTCAAGCTATTATGTTGCACCTGTTGGACATAGGTATAACATCCACCGAGCATGCTAAAGTCTTTGTTGATTATGGCATATGGCCCAAAGGTTCAAGAATATTTTTGGTGCATTGGTATGTGTTTTCTAGTGAAAATAAAAATGCACTATCGCGGTATCGCCTAAAATGCATCTTGTTTCTGGTGGTTACCAACGATTGGATCCAATGTCATTGAGGTATGCAAATGCAAAGGGGAAGCCAAAATTACGCTCTTTTTTGTTTTGTTCGATTTACACCAGGATATTTGATTGATCTACTGCTTCGTTAGTATAACTGTCGAAAAAAGCTTTTCTTACATATTCATCATCTCAGTAGAGCATCATGATTGAGAAGTACCTTTATTCTTTTAATACCATTTGGCACATAAATAGAAGTATTAATTGAATCATAAACATAAAAATGTATCATTCTTATAATAAAAGAATGCATATAACCTCTGAACTCAGCATTTAACCGCAACTCAGTTTTTCAGATTAAATTAATTGAGTGCATCTTTTTAAAACAAATAAAGTAAAAAAATTAAACATGTTTTGAGGTTAATCTAATAGATGGATTTTATATTCAGTCTCTAGATATTTCCAGAGCCTTTTTTCCCGTGGAGAAGTTGCGGAGGAGATAATCTTCCATTGATTTCAGAGGTTCTCCAGCGACAAGAGAGATGCTCTCCCTAGTCGTCTTCCGTGGATTTCAGGGCTCCTCCCACAAAAAGCTCTGGCTTCTCCAAAGGAGAGATGCTTCATGCATCTCCTCCCCCCCCCCCCAATCAAATCCAAAGGCAAATACAGAGAGACAAAGAAACAAAGAATGATGACGAAGAAAGAGAGACAGAAACCACTGGCGGCAACAGCACCTCTTTCAGAACCTCTACAACTACCTTTTTTCTTTCCCATTTCAAGGTAGAGTTTACTTTCCTAATTTCCTTTCAATGAAACTATTTGATATAATTATCTTTTTTACAATTTAATTTTCTGTTTAGACCTTAAATATTTATTACCGTTAGGTCACCATTGCAACTGGTATTCATTGCTTTCACTGAGCTCTGTCAATTTATAGACAAAATTTAAGCGATCTGCAATCAAAAGCCAACGTTTAGCTCATCATTGGAGCACTCTCTTTCGGTTAGATTGCCAAAATAGCCAAATTCTGGCTTTTGGCTATCCGGAAAACCATCCATTGGAGTTACTCTTACAAGTATTGTTCCCATCTTAAGAGACCTATCTTTCAAAAGAGAGTTTCTACTTCACTACAAATTTGTAAACTCACATCAAAGTGGATTGAATTAAATACTATCACCATCCAGAATAGAATGCATCTTTGTTGGTTAACGTTGCATTGGATTATTCATTAATTTAATAGGTTAAATATCCAATCTGCGAGTATGAATTATCAACTAAACCCATTTTCCTATTTCAATGCAATACAAGTGACATTAAGAACTACTCTCTTATAATCCAAAGCAGAACCACAGGCGTTCCCTTATACTTCCGCCTCACAGAAACCCATATTTCACAACTCCATTCTTTCATTAATTAAATCTCCACATCCAAGTTCATTCCTTTAATATAAGCTTTTAAATTCAAATAAAAGTCAATTAAACCACGAAAAACACAGAGAAATAAACATCGAGATAGTATCAATACCTCCGCTTTCGCCGAGGAAGCGCCGCCAAGATCGCCCATGTGAATCTCGCTTCCTTCAGTATCCATCATAATCGCCACGGCATAACCTTTCTGCTCATTCAACCTCCTCACTCGCTGAATCACCTCCCGATGCCACTCCCGCGTCCCGTGGCACATATTAATCCTAGCCACATTCATTCCCCCAGCCGCCAGCGCCTCCAATTGCCCCGCCTCACAAGTGGCAGGTCCAATCGTGCAAATCAGCTTTGTCCGCCGTGTGCTCCGAAACCCATTCTCCTTCAATTCCACCTCCGTCACCGAATCAACCTCAATCGAGCTCGAATCGGACACAACCACAGGGTAAGGACCGTGATCCTGCACCGCAGAGGATAAAACCCCGCCAGAGCCGTTATCCGAAGCTCGGGTGACGAAAGAGACTTTGTTAGGGCTTCTGGAAAGTGAAATTCTAGAAATTCTGGAAATGGAGGTGAGGGAATGGGGAGAGGGGTGAGAAATAAGGGGTTTGTGGGAGTGGGAGGTGGAAATGAAGAGATTCAGTGAATGCGACGCCATGAGTTGAAGTGATTATTGATTGAATTGGTCTTGCTCCGCCGTGGATTGTATGAAACGGTGTCGTCCGGGTAAAGAGGTGCGGAGATTTTTGTGAGGATTTTGGAAGAAATAAAGAGAAGGGGCGGAGAAAACAGAGGAGGGGAGCATGGGAAATGTCGAAAGTTTCAGAGAGGGGTGGTGATGATTATTACTATGATGAAGAGGACAGTTCCTCTGCTTTCTGTGCGTACGCCTCACGTGCGTCATATTAAATTACTATATGTATATGGTAGGTTTTGTTTGGTTAGATCTTAGAACTTGGATTTGGACTTACATAAACCGGAATTTCCAAATATTAGAAGATTTGGTATTCGAAATATATGAAGCGAAGAAAAATATAAATTATGATTTCTTGTGAATACATAAGTTACAAAAATAATATATTTGTAAGAAAAATATTAATTGTGTGTATTATTATTTGCATTCATTTTTTTTAATTTAATGCATTACTAGTATCAAATTCGTAATGAGATTTTGAAGTATCTTGCTTATGGATTGGACAATTAATTTGGTGTACAATCTTACATGGTGGTGGTGGTGATTTTTTATATTTGAGATTTCAATGTTCCAAATTTTAATTTATGTTGAATACATCAACTAGTTAATGAATGTTGTTAATATTAGAAATTTTAAGATTCTGCGACATCTTAGTCTGAATCGACTAAAAATAAATGAATCAGTTTTAAATCAAATTTGATCCATTTTAGTGCAAAAAAAAATTGATCCATTTTTTTTTACAAACCTCATTTGAATAAATAAAAAGTGACTGTTGGGTCAAATATTCTTGGTTGGATCGGAGACACTGGCCCAAAAAACATTTTGATAGGTCCAACTCTATTATAATTTATAGGCTTACTTAAGGGTTAAGATAATTAGGTCAAATCGTTATTAAAGTATGTTTAGAATCTTTAATATATTTGAAAAACTGAATAATTTTTTAACCCAAAATAATAAATTGTTCATACATCTTAGGCCATCTCCAATGGTTCAGGGCTAGCCCTGGGCCCTGTCGTCGTCTCCAATGGTTGGGGCTCCGTGGGGGAATTAATTCCATTTTGAAACTTTGCCCACTCTCACCTATTAATATTATAGTTTAAAATTTTTTTAATATTAATATTAACAATAGTAATTATATTAATACTCGTAATTTAATTATTAATTATATTAAAAATATTAATATTAAATAGAATATTTAATAAAAGTAATTTAAAATTAATACAGAAAATTAATACGCAAACAAATATTTTTATAACACGGAAGAAAATACAAGAAATGAAATACAACAAACAACAAAGGAAATACAAGAAACAACAACGGAAATACAAGAAATCAAAAATACGGGAAATACAAGAAAGGAAACACATAATAAAGAAGGGTTGAGATTGGTGCAGAAAAAGAAGGGTTGAGATCTGATCGGTACAAAATAAAGAAGGGTTGAGATTGGTGCAGAAAATATAGGGTTGAGATCTGATCGGTACAAAATAAAGAAGGGTTGAGATTGGTGCAGAAAATATAGGGTTGAGATCTGATCGGTACAAAATAAAGAAGGGTTGAGATTTGATACATTTTGCCTATTTAATAATCCAATCTCACATTGTAGTGAACACATTCATTCTTAAAAAATATCTGATACATAAAATATTCACTCTACAAAAAATATTCACTCTACATAAAATATTTACTTTCTCAAGATGAATCCGTACGATGATTTTGGTGGTTATGGTGATTATGACGAATACAAGGACGATGACTCGGACGATGATGATACCGACATTAGCACGTCTCGTAGAGCACGCGCTAGAATTTATGACAATCGCGGAAAAGAGTTTCAAAATGTTGGACGGAGAAGACAAACGTTGGATAATTATATGCTGCGTCATGAAGCAATTCGTTCCAAGATGACCAACCGTAGACTCCAAAAAGACTTAATAGAACATGTTTATGCAAAATACGGTTAAAAACGAGTGTTTAAATTTAATTTTCTTATCTATTTAGTATGTATTTAAATTTTTAATTTAGATTAAGTATTAATCTAAATTTTATGCTTATGACGTGTTTATTTTGTATTTTTAACTAATTTGGTATTTTAAAAAAAAATTATTTGTATGAGTGTTAAATTAAATGGACTATTCTAATATTAAATAGTATATCATAATTTTATTTAAAATATCATTAAATAATTAATCATATTATATCTATATAATTAAAACAACACATTAATTAAAATAATACATTAATTACTATAACACATTTATTAAAATAAAACACTAATTAAAATAACACATTAATTAAAATAACACATTAAATAAAATCACATTAATTACAATAACACATTAATTAAAATACAACACATTAATTAAAATCACATTAATTACAATAACACATTAATTAAAATACAACACATTAATTAAAATTACATACAACATATTAATTATACAAAATTAACCATACACACATTAAATAAACCATACACCAATTAATACACCAATTAATTCATTAAAGAAAAGCAAAAAAAAAAAAAAATAGAAAGACCAATCAGGTGCCGCCACTTGGCGGCACCTGTTTTAAAGAGGGGCGCGTGTTTACACGCGCCCCTCCTTCTTCAATCGCGGCCCGGGCTGGGCGCAGGGCTCCGCCGAGCCCTGCGCCCAGCCCGTTCCGCCCCGTTTCCCAACCCGGCCCCCGCCCCGCGCCGTCTCCAGCGGTTCTCCTCCCCAGCCCGGCCCCGAGCCCGACCCCGCACACCACCGCTGGAGATGGCCTTAACGACTTAACCCAAAATAATAAATTGTTCATACTGGTTTTATTCAATTCGTCCCATTTACTGACTTTCAAGGACCACAAACTGAAGTGGGAAAGCAAACAAAAAGGCAACAAAAACATGTGTGGAAATCATGAAAAGCAAAAAAACATATTAGGCCATCTCCAACACGGAGGACTTTTCACAGTCCAGAGTGTCAATCTCTACCCGGGTGAATCTGCACCCTACTGAGCATCGTCTCCAATCCATAGGACTATCTCCTCCAATTAATTAAAAAAAAAAATTCCCCACTCTCACCTATATCATCTATAATAATAATAATAATAATAATAATAATAATAATAATAATAATAATTTTAAAAATAAGTAATATTAATAATAAATATGAAAATGCATAATAATAATTTTAGAGACAATAATAATAAAATTAAGCATAATAATATTACATCGGGGACAAGAAAAACAACAACGATTATATTTTGGCGTAATTTAATGCAAAATTGTATTTCTACATTTTGTCCCAATTGTACATTTAACATTTATACTATATTAGAGTTTAAATAAAATTTAAATATTTCAAATTAAATTTTAAATGTGATTAAATAAATTATTCTTTTGTAAACAAATATATAATTTCAAAATGTGGTTTATACTATACTGTTGTGTAATTTTGCTTTCATAGGCAAATTTTTATATCTAATTATGTTACATCTTTAATTTAAAATTAATTGTTATTAAACCTACAATAACTTTTATAATTAAATGTAACTTTTATTTTTAGTTAATTAAATTAAAAAGATATTGTTAAATACGTAGTTACTTTTTTTAACTTTTTTTATTAATAATTTATTTATTAATACTTATTTTTAAATTTAATAAAAAAATAAAGAAAATGCACCAGGTGGCGCCAAGTGGCACCATCTGGTGCTAGATGGGATTTTGAGGGTTGTGAGCTGGGCTCTCAATAGCCCAGCCCACAGCCCTGGACTGTGTATATAGACAGCCCTGGATGGTTGGAGACCATTCAAGGCTGTACTTTTGGGCCATCTCCACACACCCCCACCCAACCCCCATTGGGTTGGAGATGGCCTTATGAAAGGAAATAGATAGCAATACCAAAAAATTCAACATTATGTGCCAATGTTGGTTATTAATTACTTTGCAGGACAAACACAAAACTTAAAAAGATACCTATAATTTTGAAAGGTCTTATCAATTCATGAGTCAGAACAAAGAAATTCACAAATACTATCACATATATGAGTTGAAATTTTCAATCAAATTTGTATGAAAATTTTAATTGAAGAGGATGGAATTTCTGGCAATGCAAACACTCTACCAAATAAATTTTGCTTTCATTTTCTCACATTTTTCACAACCAAACAGACTCTCCCTGGCTTTGGGAGATTGTTGAGGCCTAAGTCAGACCGAGCTCCACTCTCGCTTAGGGCATCCCCAATGGTGGGGGTGCTCGGGGATCCAAAGCCCTGGGGCTGTCCTGCCCCCACCCCGAGTAATGTCTGATCATCTCCAATGGCAGAGCTCCGGAATGGAATTAATTCTATTTTTTTTCTTGCCCACTCTCATCTATAATTAAAATAAATTTGATAAATATAAAATTCCTTTGATTTTTTTTGGAATTATATTCTACTCCGTTAGTAGATTAAAACAGTATATGGTATGACCAAATCGGAGTTCGGGTGAATGAGAAATTGATTCTCAAATATCACCCTTTAAAATGGAAGAAAAAAAATCGAAGTGGCTTTATCACACGTTGGAATTAGATGAAAAAAATTTGAGGTTTATATATGATATGGCAATATAGTGGTATAACAATCTAGCTACCGAAAGTCTCTTACCTCACGCGCAGTGGGGTGGGGGGGGGGTTGCAAATCATGGATCGAAATTCACTTTGTCTCTTCAAGACTTGTGCGAGCCCGCGACCTGCGGACACGAATGAAGTCCAATTCTCTAGCTTTCGGACAATCCATTAGAACTTATTAAATGCACAAAAATTATCTCCATATTTTTATGTTTATTAAACAATTCTATTCTACACATTTACTTTAATGTAGATGTTAAATTCAATTTTGCTATATATTTTTTTTAACTATAATTAATTTTACTTTTTTAAAAACATTTAAAAGCCTTTTAATTAAAGAAATTAAAAAAAAAAAAAGCGGAACCAATCAGGGGACGCCACTGACTTAAAGAGGAGCGCGTGAATCTCACGCGCCCCTCTTCGTCCTGCCCCCGTTCCCCACCCCGCCCTTGGAGGCGGCTTCTACACACAGTCCCGACCTCCGGAAGCCTCCATTGGAGATGGTCTTAGACTCACTTGGTATAGGAGGATTCCAAACTTGGAGGTGGAAATCCACTCAGAGAGCATTTGTGTTTTGGTTAAAAAAAAACTACTTCATAGATCATCCACTGGAGGCCTAGTCTAATGGTGAAATTGAGGCCGCGAGACTATAAGGTTATTGGTTTAAATTCCACCGGAACGGTGAGTTTTTTTTCCTAGTTTAATACTAGCCTTGTTAGTGAGTTCTTTGAATATGTTGGTGAGAAACTCATTGTACTTTACTAGTAATGAAATATATTTGTTGGCATGACAATGTAATAACAACTTTCACTAAAAACATTATTTTGGAGCGCATGTTGTTTTAGATGGTCGTGGAACATTTGACATAGACACATATAACGAGCAACGAATTTGGTCGCGAATGATTAGCTAAGGGAAGCTAACTGATTGCTAGAGTGTTGATGAAGTGGGAAGAACCACCCAAGTTAGTATAGATTGTTTTTCTTGAGTACATGTTGTAGCTAGGAGTGTAAATAAGTCGAGAAGTGTTCAATGGCGACTTGATTTGAATTTTATATCAAACTTGAAACTGTGTAACTTTGATTTTATTTTAAATGAATCGAACAAACGAGTTCGAGTTAAGTATCAAATACCTTAATAAATATACATGATTTTTTGTCAATTTATAACTTATCAAACATAAATTATTATTGAAGCCAGTTGAAATTGTATGACAAATCGAACTCGAATGAAGTTTGATAAACGAGTATGAGTCAATATAAAATTCCTTGTTTTTATTTTGAGTCCATTCCGTCCAAGAAAAAGATAATGTCTATACCCACCATCTATATCTATATCTATACTCTATATACTTATACTTATACTTATACTTATTATTATTATTATTATTACTATTATTACTATTACTATTACTACTATTATTATTTATTACTACTAAATTTTATTATTTATTTATTTTATTATTTATTATTTTATTATTTATACTACTAAAAGTGTGAATGTTTTAAGTTTTTTTCTTTTTTTGTGAAGACAAAAATGCCCTTATTCAAATTGTTAAGTATATTAATAAAATGTAAGTAGACATGAATTTTCCTTAAATTTTTTCATCAAAAGTGGTAAGAAAATATTTTAAGAAAATTTGTAACTTCCTTTCTTTCTAACCAAGCACCATGAATATAGAAGAAAAAAAAAAGGAATATTCAAATTAGCGGAAAAAATACATATTTAGTTACCCAAGTTTAACTCTAAACACACAATAGTCACTCACCTTTCAGAAATAATATATATAGTCACTCAAGTTACAATTAATAACATTACTCATCACCAACTCTTTGACATATGACGGACAAATAACGGAGTATCATCACGAGACAGGCACTAGCATTAAAACCAAACGATAAGGTAAGCGAAATAATTTGAGATACACTTAAAAGGAGTTGAAAATTCGGTAAATACAGGTGAAATCATTGAGTGAAAACATGTGAAAATTGGTAAAATGAGTGAAATCAATAAAATGAAGAAAGTTCAACCAACAAAAACAATGTCAAGCCATTAGAAAAATGATTTAAACCGAAAAAACTAAAGAAATCGATGAAAATACACATGATGAAACCAATAAATTGAGTAACATTCATTAATGTGATATTTTATGACATAATGGAATTAATTTTACTCTGATTTACAACAAAATACAACTGAAATTAAATAAACACGTATAATGTATGTACACTTTAAACCGGTGAAAAAATGGATGTGAAATTAAATACATTTGAAATCGATAAAAAAAATCGGGTAAAATTTATGAAAAATAGATGAAAACGGGTAAAATTGGTTAAGTTAAAATAAACGGGTCAAAAATGTAAAATCGATGAAAATTAATTCGAATGAAATTTCTAAGAAAAATGATGAAACCAGTGAAATCCAGTCAAATTGGGTAAAGCTGGTGAAAAAAGGGTAAAATCGGTCAAAAACGAAAAGTTGGTACGAACATATTTAATCAATGAAAAATTCAGGTGAATAACATGTGAAATTAGTTTAAAAACATGAAAAATAGGTAAAACGGGTTAAATGGTAAGAACGAGTGAAATCGGTTAAAAAAAAGAGTTTAATTGGTGAAATCGGTAGAAATATAGTTTAAACTGAAGAAAAAAACGAAAGAAATCGACCAAAAACAAAAACAATGAAAAATATTATAACCGATAAAAAAAAAGTTTCTAAAATAAAATAAATCGGTAAAAAAAGTTTAAGCAGTGAGAACATATGAATCGATTAAAGTTTGGGTGAAATTTCTGAAGAATCGGATAAAATCAGTCAAAAAGCTTGAAGTCAGTGAAAATATATTTAACCAATGAAAAATTTAGGTGAATACTATGTGAAATCAGTGAAATAGGTGAAAACGAGTTAAACTTTAACCGACAAAAACAAGGTGAAATGGGAAGAAAATAGCTTAAATTGAAAAAAAGATCGACGAAACATGAAAAAACAATGAAATATGTTATAATCGATTAAAAAGTGAAAAATTTGATTAAAAAAAATTAAACAGTGAAAACATATGAATCGATGAAAATTCAGGAGAAATTGGTAAAAACTGATGAAACCAGTAATAAATAATGTTCGTGAAATAGATGAAAGTTCGGGTGAAATTTATGACGAAACGGATTAAACATGTGACATCGGTGAATAATGGATAAACTTGACATGAAAACTACAATGATGGAATGAGCTAAATAATGTTCATATAATCTTATTTTATAATCAATTTTATAAGATTTGATGATTAAATCAGTCCTTATTTTTTTATATTTTATTACAACTATTCAAAGCAATCCTTTTTTTTTTATAAACCAATAATAACTAATAAAATAAATTTCTTAAAGAATAAATTGACCTTTTATAAATATATAATATTCTATGACATAAAAATAACTAATTTTACTTTAATTTATGAAAAATACACATGAAATTATAACTAATTTTTATAAACATCGTAAGTGCACTTTTCTGGTCTTAATAAAAACTTAAAACTTTGGAATAAAGAAAACAAACGAAAAGTCGAATAAGACATCCAAAACGAAAATAATTCCAGAAAAACCAGTTCCCTTCAATTCACAATTCTTTCTCCAAAGGTCCAATTTTGTTTCGTATTTCACAAATTCTTCATCGACAAGTTAACTGCTTTGAATTTAGTACAAACATATTTCAGATCTTGACGGTGGCAATTTTTTTGGTAAATACAAAATTAAGATGGGGGCATTGATGTCAAAGATGTGGTTCATGTTATTCCCGGCGAAGGAATACAAGATCGTGGTAGTGGGACTCGACAACGCCGGTAAAACGACGACGCTTTACAAGCTCCATTTAGGGGAGGTGGTTACCACGCACCCTACGGTTGGTAGCAATGTTGAGGAGCTTGTCTACAAGAACATACGATTCGAGGTCAGCTACTTAAAAAGCATTGATTCAGTATTTTTGAAGGATTGTTTATCTGTTTTAATTTTTTATTTTTTCTTACTTTATATGTTTTCTATGTTCAAGGTGTTCTTCGGGAATTTAACAGTTCATATTAATTTAATCAAAAAAATAGTTCATATTAATGAATTTTTTTGATAAGTATTAGAGAAAAGTTTAGAACATTATTGAAAAGTTAAGGATGAGATGAACTTGTTACTTGTAGTAAACTGAAACTTATACTTGTAGGATTTAATTTTTTTTTTTTGGGTACTTATAGCAAACTGAAACTTATCCTTGATTAAATGGGGAAAAATTGATCTTTGACATGAGGATGCTTAGTATAGCATATTTGAGGTTTCAAAACCGATTTCGACATGATATATTATGTGGGACGAATAACATTTTTGGACTTCTAAAATCTTTATCCCCTATTCAGTTGGTTTATATTCTTGAATTCTGAAATGGGATGTTTTGCAGATTAGTGTCCATAGTTGTCTAGAACATTTACTTAGATTATTCTCTATGTCCTGAAATGATAACAAGAGTGACACCATGTAGGTTATGTCAATTAAAAAATGTGCTCTTTTAATTGCTCTGCTTGTTGGAATTAATTGTTGAAAACTTGGAAATATTAACTATAATTGATGAGATTATGGACTTTTCAATTGGGCTCAAGGGAGTGATTTTAATCATTTTATATTTGCCAAATTGATGTTCATGTGCAATCTAACTTGGATTTATTGAGCATTCAGGGAATATATATTCATATTTACGTGATATGTGTGCGGCAGCATTCGTTGCATGCTTATACCCAAGTTTTAGATTAAAAAAAAAAGATCTTCTTAAATCTATCATATATTTCTGAGTTTGTTTTTGTTGGTGAAATATTGTTATCCATTTTGATAGTATTTCAATTTTTCTTATTAACTCGTTGAGGCTGTAAGGTTTTGTGTACAAAATGAAGAAACGAGTTGTTGAGTCAACCTTCTTTAGTTTCTGAACATATAACATGGTATTCAAATCCTTAGCATCTTGTTGGCTCCGATGGGTTTTAAAACTGGTGGAAGTGCATATTTTGTCAGCTAAATTTCGAGCTGTTAAAAATTGGTCTTTTATTTTTGAAACAGACGCATTATCTTTTGGGTTAGGCCTTTTTTCCTCTTAAGTTAAGCACTTCTTGTCATTTGGCCACCACTTCTAATCCTCTATGTTCTTAAAAAAATGCATGTATATAAAAAAAATATCATTTTTATTAGTTGCATAAAATGTCATTTTAAGCTACCAATTCACCAACCAGATGGGTTTGAGAAAAGTCATAATACATGACTCTAAAAGATAAATGATTGAGTTTGAGAAAAAATTAAGATAAATGTATCGAGCCCAAAAGATAAAGGACTACCTTTTCGTGTACGAAAAGTCAGAACTCAGAAGACTCAAAATGAAATTTTGGCTTTAAAATTCCTTTTTATTTCTTTCCAATACATCAAATGTATTGTGAATAAATTTTGTTAGGGTAAACGCTAAGAGCCAGTCTAAGTCTTTGCGAGTTGCAGTTTGAGACGTGGATACTAATGGCCATATTGCTCATTGATTCGGCTAATATACCCTCTTTTATTTGATAGTTCTTATGTTGAAATGGATACTACTTCCATTTATCAAAGAACAAGGGGCGAGGGATGTAGTATCCTCATATAATTATGTTAGATAATTTCAAGGGTTTCTTATTTTATTTGGAAATAATTTCCAAATGTGCCGATTATTTAAATCAATCCATTTTTTCAATGAATCAGATTATTTTCATTGTTCATGCCTGCTTACCTCTGTAATGGTAACTCAAGTTAACGTATCTTATTAATCCTACGATTTCTGACCAGGTCTGGGATCTTGGTGGGCAAGATAGACTCCGGACATCTTGGGCAACGTATTATCGTGGGACCCATGCCGTTATTGTAGTAATAGACAGCACAGATCGAGCTAGGATCTCTATTATGAAAGACGAACTATTTAGGCTACTTCCAAACGAGGATCTACAAAGTGCAGTTGTACTAGTTTTTGCTAATAAACAGGATCTAAATGACGCCATGAAACCCGCTGAAATAACTGATGCATTATCCCTTCACAGTATCAAGAACCACGATTGGCATATTCAAGCTTGTTCTGCCCTTACGGGTGATGGCTTGTACGATGGTTTGGGTTGGATCGCACAGAGAGTAACTGGGAAAGCAACAAGTTAGTATAACTCGAGATACGGACAATGTGTTTGTTTTTATGTTTGAAGGTCGGTTGGTAGAGATTGTTTGATGTACTGCATACCATCGGTGTTCTGTGACCGATTGTACTTGAAAAGTTCTCTTGTTAATTTTTATTGAATGCGTTTGATGCTATGAGCATACTTATGGAATGATATAAAAGAGGCATGCTCAGTAGTGGTGCAGTTCTATTTTTTTTTTTTGGTTTCCCAAGGGTTTAATCCCTTTCGAGGCGCGTCAGACACATAAAGTGGGAACCTCTCCCAACAGGGATTCGAACCCGAGTCCGCTACTTTGCAGTTCTATTTAGTTACCTCTTGCCTTTTACAATTAAAGAGCCGAGGCCTCATTTAACCTATATAGGGCAAAAATTCCAAAATTGTCAACTTCTTCAAAAATAGTCTTCTAACTGTGTAGAATAGACTTTTCCAATTTCTATTTCTATCATGCAATTACAATTTTGATCCTCTGACCGAATAAAAAGAAATTGCCAGAAGAAAATTGAAATTTATTTAAAAATTGAGGACAGAATCTGTAACTGCAAGAAGGAAATTGAAATTTATTGAAAATTAGAGGACAAAGTTGGTTATACAAATGACTTGAATTAAAATTTGGTGAAAGTTAAAGGATTAAATGCGTGTTCAACATAGTTACATGACTATTTATGTGAAGATCTCAAAGATATTGGACCATTGGCAGCAATATAATGAGAGAAATGGTATAGTACGTTTATTTTATTTATTTTGAGATGGTGAATACATTGTTACATCAAACACTATATCGAATCGAAACTATTTCAATGATATCAAAGTGAATTAATTACTAGTATTAAACTAAAGAAATACTAGTATGAAACTAGAGAAAATACTCACATTCGTGGGAGTTGAACCCATGACCACAAGGTAAAATGTCAGAAAAATTGCAAATTTGGTACCCATACAATAGAGGATTTTCAACATTGATAACACGAGATACACAAATACATATTTAGTATCATAATTCAAATATTGGTTACAATGTTCATACAACTGCCAAATAACTGGACCGAAATGGATGAAATCGGCCATGCACTGCAAGTGACTATTATCTCGTCTTTCGGAGTGAAATTCATCGCGTATTAACGTGAAAATATAAGGAAAAACGTTATAATTTCCCCCCCAAAGTGAGGAAAACATGATTATTTTCTCTCCAAAACAAGAGATAGCGGTCATGCGCGGTGTATGTGGCCAATTTCGGCCATTTTCGTCCAATAATTTCACGGTGGTATGAACATTGCAATCAAACTTTGAAGTGTGATACTAAATATGCATTTACATGTCCAGTGATACCAAGATTGCTAGTACCCACTTGAAGATTTACCTTGTGTTACATTTACACATGGGATTCATTCTTTTCTGTTCAGTGAACACTGAAACTTGAAATTCCAAGGCAAAAATGAAATACAGTAAAACATTGATTAACAAGGAAATACATGATAACATTTTGTTGGAACTGCATTCCTCAATACAAAATTAAGGACAAAATAAAAGACACAAAACAGTAGAAGATCATAGCAAGTCGAAACAAAAACTATCATTCAATCACATTAAAAGTTTCTAAATCAACCAAACTCGTAATCGTTTTTCAATATCACGCCACATCTATCCTCCTTTACTGTGACCACCAACGAACGAGCTATATTGAGACTATAAATCCATGAAAGCACTTCATGGCAAGGTTGTTTGTTAAAACCACAATAGTTGCTAACTTGAACCAAAACAATTCAAGACCCTCATTTTTTCATTCTCCTTTATAAAGCAAATGTAAAAAAAAGAAAACAGTAATAATGCGTAAGGGTCAGCTTCAAAATAATTATCAACCTACAAAGGATCCATTAAATTTAAGCTAGAAAATAGGTGATCATTAAATAACAGTATCATCAAGAGAAATCTATTCATGTACAATTGCATGATCATTAAATGACCACGATTACTGCTTTAGGTGAGGCTCTAGGAAAAGTAAGCAATTGTAAAGCAACTTTCCTAAGATTTGTTGAAGTACTGTATTGAGAACAATCGAACAATTTTTCTGCTGTATTGATAACCATCTTTTCTAAGACCTTCGCACTATTAAGAAGAATTTGCACCATTGTTAGCATTGGTTCGCCAACAAGAAATGGGCCTGCAAGCCAGTTGATATTTATGGTCTTCAAATGAAACGCATCTAAACCCAAACTGTCATTACGCAAGTAATCTGCAGCTCCATCCAGAGTATATATCTGACAAGAAAATTGAAAATAAGTTGGGATAAAACTGAATACGTAATGTTAAGAAAAATGCATTTTTTTTTTGCATTGACTTATAGTAATACGATAGAATGATGCAAATAGCCTATAGACCGATTCATCCTTTGGACATACTGGAACCAATTCAAATAACTCACTGCGATGAAAGAATTTCTCAACAATGGTTCACGTGAAAATTTAGGAGAACATGTCCAACATCTAAAATAAGTAGTAAAATGCTCGAAGAATAAATTGGAAGTTAGATATTAAGACATTTTATTTGGATGTCGTAACTGCACTCTCAAATTCATTTTCATGTAGTGAGGCTCTCATGCTTTCACTTCCACAGTGTGTTGCTTGAAGTCATTAGTAACAGTTTAGTTTTCATCAGAAATACGAGAGATGACTTATACTGCTTTCATTAAGGCTAGATTTGGTTTATAGATTTCAGTTAGTAAAAATGATAAGTAAAATGCAAATGAACAAGAAATAAAGCTAAAAGATGCATCATTGGATGTAAGAGAAAACATTTTCCTCAGCGTTTTTCTCACTGAAATCCAAGAATTAGACTAAGAAAATAATTAATGTAAATTGAAGTGAATGTTCTTTAAGTATTATGCCGAAGATCAAAACGAAACATATTTACTCCATGGGACATAAGTGACGAGAATCTAGGAAGTAGGAACAAATTTTGCTAAAGAGTATACCTCTTCAGGGGGACAGTCCCCTCTTATGGCCAATGTCTCGAGGTTCGGATGCGATTTCAGGATGCATAAGATGCCAGGAATACTTCTTTTATCCCTCCACGCAGTTAGTGTCAAACATGACCGTGTACATGGTGGAAGCTGCCATCCGTTCACCTCCAACATTGAGAGGACCTTGTACAAAAAGTTGCATAAAAAGATTAAAAAATATGTAAACCAGGTAAGTGAAAAATGCATTACAATGAAGCAGAATTCAAAGACAGATAAAATTACTTAATTTGGTCAGACCTCGATGCACCAAGGTCCCAATTCAAGCTCCTTAACAGAATGAAGGCTTTCAAGTAGTTCTTTCATATAATACATGAGGCTAATAGGGTCAACATGCTCCTCGACTGATCCCTCCCTGTTGAAGTCAATTTTCGCTCGGACAACAGACGGGACATTTCTGAGCCTAAAATTCCTTCTTTCACCACACTCCGAAATTGATAAATCAAGCACATGAGGTGCTGAAATTTCAAGAAAAGATTCTTCTAAACCTTCAATACATAACCAGTCTTCTATCACAAGAGTAGTAAGACTTGGAGAGCTAATATTCAAACAAGCTAATCCAGAACATACTTTCAAATGCAAATCTTCCAAAACAGGACAACCTGATAATATCCTTTCCATTACAAACTCCAACAATAACACTTCATCAAGACATAAACTTTTCAAAGATACCCACTTAGTGGCTCCTGTAG
Organism: Penstemon eatonii; assembly: GCA_038501285.1. Taxonomy (NCBI): domain Eukaryota; kingdom Viridiplantae; phylum Streptophyta; class Magnoliopsida; order Lamiales; family Plantaginaceae; genus Penstemon; species Penstemon eatonii. The sequence continues at coordinate 74,037,594 of CM076715.1, forward strand.
GATGCAAAACGCAACTACCAACAGTCAAAGTTGTCAAATATGAATATGAATACAACATTTTAGGCAACTTGTACATATTTTCGTACTCGTGGTCTGTAGGACGACATATTAAAGTAATATGTTTCACCTTATTTTTGACAAGACAGTGAACCCAAAGATCAATTTCGGAAGCAAACCATGGTTTATAAAGCAACTCAAGTGTGAACTTGTTCAAGTGGATTCCGCTGCACATAAGGATAATCCTCCCAACCAAATCCACGAAATCGCCGTGATAATTAAAATTTCCCTCGCGCAAAGCCGCAAATCAAGCACCAACAAATAAGTCCAAAGAAATTGCCATCTTTTCGACAACAAACAAGTTCTCGCAGCTTGTTTTGTGTGGAGGAAAGATAGAATGTGAAGGAGAAGACAATCTGATAATGTATTGAACCTATCTTCTCCTTCTTCCTGTCCATTGTTTAGTTTTGCTATTTTACCGCTCTTCTCCACCATGATTCTTTCTTTCCCTACAAAATCAAAACCCTAAAAATTCCAAAGCTTTCTCACTTATCAATATTTTGCTGATTATATCTTGAGGAGAAAATCTCTAAAGTATTTTGGGGAATTTCGCAGAATCGCAGTTTTGGGCACTGCGAAATTCTGAAACACATGGGACGAGTGTTTAAACAGGGCCATTATGGGCTTGTTTGTTTGGTGTTTGAGAAAGTAGGTTGAGTGAGCAGTGGAGGTTTATGAAATAATCTCGAGATTTGCGTAATATTGTTTGTATGAGTTTGGTTAAATTACAAATATCCCCCTCAAGTAAGGCTTAATTACAAAAATCACCCTCACATATTGTGTATTACAAAAATCCCCTTCAGGTTTGTCACCTTCTTACAATTAACCTCTTGTCCCTAAAATATTCCAATTTTGCCCTTGTGTGTTATTTGTATTGTTTGTAATATCTTATAAATGTTAAAACTTGCGATCTAATTAGTATATCTTATAAATTAAAAAAGAGATAATTATATATTTACTATCAGAATAATTGATAAAATTTATAATTACATAAGTTTTAATAAATATTGCAAAATAAGGTATTTATATATTTATTAGAAATTTAAATTGTAAAATATTAAATTAAATATAATTTTAATAATATATTTTGTAAATATGAATTGTTTACACATTAGTTAAATGAATTTATTTTATAAGTTAGTTAATTTAATAAATTATGTTGTATTATAAATAAGATATTTTAATTTATTAAAGTTTATAATGTATTATAAATTTAAATTTTTATTGAAATTTATGGGAAATTATAAATTATATCAATTATTTTGGTGGTAAATATATAATTATTATTTTTATAATTTACAAGATATAACAATTAACACATAAGTTTTAAAATTTATAGCATATTATAAACAATACAAATAATTTCCAAGGTAAAATTGGAACATTTTAGCAACAAGGGGTTAATTGTAAGAAGGTGACAAACCTGAGGGGAATTTTTGTAATACCCAATATGTGAGGGGGATTTTTGTAATTAGACCTTACCTGATGGGGGTATTCGTAATTTACCCTATGAGTTTTGAGAGAGTGGTTTGATAAATAAAGTATGTGTAGGTTATTTTTGAAATAATTAGATTGTAGGTGTAAGATGTGTAAGAATTTATATCAAATCATATTTGTTATGTGAGATATGTTACTTTATGTCAAATCAGAGTAGAGTTTGTATAAGTTTTGTATAGAGATAAGAAAATTGTTGTTTGTTTGGCTTTTGAGAGAATAGCTTGAGAAAATTGAGAGATGAAAAATTAATTTCCAAAAATATAAATCATGTTTGATTGACATTTCCTAAACACGAAAAAAATTTGAAAAATGCCAAACAAACATGCCCTGTCGGTGGGTTCAGATTTTGCGATTTTTGGCCCGATTATCCGATTTTAAGGATTCCTGATTTGAAATATGTGGAGCGAATATAGATTTAGGTCAATTCGATCCTTTAAAAGTTTGTGTCTGATAATAAATAAATAATTATATATAATGTTACCGCTAGTTTTAGATGATAGTAGTTTAATAATTCTTTCGTAATTTCATTTTTATGCATATTTTTCATCTAAAAACATGAATAATGATTAAGAACAATGTATGTGGTATGTAATATCATTGTATAATTGTCTTTTAGATAATGTTAAATCGTTGGGGCATAAATGCCTCCTATCCCTACCCTTTTATGGTCTTCTTCAACAGTAAGGGACATATAATAATAATAATAATAATAATAATAATAATAATAATAATAATAATAATACAAAAAAATAATAATAATACAAAAAAATAATAAAAAATAAATATAATAATAATAATAATAACAATAATATAAATAAAAATAAAATAAAAAATAATAATAATAATAATAATATAAAAAATAATTATTATAAAATATTATTAATAATAATAATACAAAAAATTAAAAAATAATATTAAATTTAATAATAATAATAATAATAATAATGATAATGATAATATAATAGTAACAATAATAATAATAATAATAATAATAACAACAACAATAATAAAAACAATAAAAATACATAAACTAATAATAATAGTAATAATAATAATAATAATAATATTAATAATAAAATAAATAATAATAATTATAGTAATAATAATAATAATAGTAGTATTAACAATAATAATAATTCTAAAAAAATCGCAATCACTTATATATATCAAGTTATACTCGAGTTTGAATAATATTAAAGTTCATTTATTTGATTAAAAATAATTTATAATTCGATTAATTTGTACATTTTATCTAAATTATAATACAAATTTAAAATATTTAATTAAAAACTAATTCCTTTGAAGATTTAATTTAAAATACAAATTTATTAAATCATACACAAAGTTTATAAAAATAAAAAGCAATGAACAAAAAAAGAAAAAATGTGTAGGGGGTAAGGAAGGGCAAACTTTTGTCTTTTTCTTTCCCACTCCCCCTCCCCACTTCCCCCCACCATTGAAGATCATAATTCTAGAAAAACCCCAAACTCCCCATCCCCCTCTGCCTCACAATTGAAGATGGCCGAAAGGCAAGTTTGTGCCATTTCTTTCTTATTCCCCCTCCCACTCTCCTCCCCACTCCCCCTACTATTGTAGACCACAATTCTTCCCCCCTCACCCCCTCGCCTCCCCAAAATCCCCCTCCCCCTCCTCTCCCCTCCCCATTGAAGATGTCTTTCTTATTGTGAAATAGTTAAATTCTCTTAATGATCCTGGATTTCTAACCAAGTATGGAATCTTGGTGGACAAGACAGACTTCAGTCATCTTGGTATTGTGGGACTCATGTCGTTGTTGTAGTAATAGACATCACAAATCAAGCTAGAATCTCTATCATGAAAGACGAACTATTTAGGTTATCTCCAATGGCGGGCTTGAGGAGCGCGTGAGGGCCGGACTGGTCTGGAAAGTCGTCTCCAATGGCAGGGCGGGGTGGCTCGCGGGACGGCACGGGCTTGGAGGCGGGGAATGGCTGGGGTAACGGGGCCGCGTGAGTGGCTGGGGAAGAAAGATGTGTTGGGATTCGGTAAGATAAACAACCCTAGGCACATCGGAATTTAATAATTTTTAGGACCTCTTACGGAATCTTGCCAGGATATTACTCTAGTTGTATATATATGAATATTAAATTAAACGACATTAATAACAAGATCTATGTTATACCTGTCTCCTTGCAAATCCTAGTCAACGAACAAAGTCAGATTTCTCCCTCGTGTTGATCGATTCGAAGCCCTGCTATAGCGCCCCACATGTTGCGCCTATATGATTTGATACACCACAATATCACGAAATATAATATATCCTAATCGGCTAGAACATAGGATATATTAAGATCTAAGGTTAGAGAACAGGATTGGAGCAAGAATCGAAAAAATTGAACTCTTCCTAAATGGAAGTGAGTTCGGCCGATTTCTAGTGTAGGGAGGAGGGAGAGTTTTTCTTGACTTGGTTTTTGGCTCTTGTAAGTTGTGTATGAGATATGAGACTAAGTCTCTTATTTATAGATATCTCATTAACCTAATCCTCTTAGGATTAGTACTCCAAGTCTCCTACATGGGCTATGACCCTCTTTGATTAGAAGACTTAGTCTTCTAATTAATTCATGGCCCACTCATTAATTAATTTAATTAGATTTTACTTAATCTCCCAATTAAATAGTACAATTAATTAATTACTCTCCCAATTAATTAAATTAGATTCCAAGTCTATTTAATTAAATCCAACTTAATTAATTAACACACAAATTAAATTCCAATTTAATTTATAATCTTGATCCAATTCCAATCAGATCCATTTTGTTCCAATTGGGTCGACCCAGTCACTTAATCGACCCAGTCGATTTATTTGACCCAGTCGACCCAATCGACCTAGTCGATTTGGTCGACCCTGTTGCTTCCTTTTCCTTCGTTTTCGCTTCATGTGTATTGTGTATGCCCCCATAGGTTCACCACATAATTGGTTGCGGGTTATAATTAAATATTTATTTAATTACTCGAGTATTAAATACTCTAAATAAATCGAACACTATGTCGATCGATTATTCCAAAATTAGCACCCCTGCCAATTTAGGAATTCTCCCACACTTCACGGTCGATGTCTGGCCACAAGCCCATGGAGCCCAATCACTAATGAATTAATTCAGTGAACCTTTTAACTCATTTACAATTTCCATATACGACATAATCTATCCATCAATCAATCTCCCAGTCGAGACTTAAGGGTATGGACTTTTCATCGGTTCTCCTTTTCTTGTCTTGACCATATGTATTCTGATCTTGAAATAATTCTCTTTGACTTATCCTTTATGAGCTACTTTCATAAAGTCGTCAGATACCTTGACCAAGGATTTTATCAGAATTAATTTCTCACAGAAATCCATATGAGACATTCCCAACCTATCAAGTCGGGTCAATGGATCATTTGTTGATGATATGAACCTGCATACGAGTCCCTCTATACCAACATGAATCCACAAAGACTTTCTGGTGATCTCCAGTCGGTCGGAACTCACATCTAAGTATAGACGTTCTCGCACCAGATAAACTCTATCACCTCAAGTATTAGGGATCGTTCCTCGTATACTATCGTAAATTGGAATAACATCAACCCCGATATGCGACTACCGCTTCCATGGTGAGTTATTTCCTAATTGGGGTATTCAGTGCACTTGTCATCTCAGCAAGCCACCCACTTATGTGTATCGACTATCTCAGTCACGCTCGTGGATCCCAGCGTTCTCCAGTTCATCGGAGTATACATATTAGTGAGAGTCTAACCGAATCCAATGATGACCTATCTCAATTGGATTCTACGACTCTTGAATATGTTCTAGATCACGACCTTGGAGATCAGTCCACGGGTTGTCCCATAGCCCTGTGACCTAAGGACTTCTATCCTTATGCGTAGATAATTATTACATAAGATAAAGATGACCATATAATAAAGTGCATTTATTAATCTAAATTGAATAATTCCTTCATTTATTACATTAAATGACAGCCATACAGTTGGCTTGCCGGACACAATTCCTATCAAGATGTGCGTTTGTTCTCTCCACTCGCCCCTCTTTAAGTCAAGTTTTTTTTATTTGTTTTAAATGTAATAAAATTGTTTTAATTGTTTAAAATTTGTAATATTTCATATTTGTTAATATTATAATAAAATTTGTAATATTTATTTTAATTTGTTAAAATCAGAATAAATAAAAATCTTATTAATGATTTATGTTGGTTTAATATTAATAAAATTAATAATAGCTTTAATTATGTCTTAAATTTAATAATAGTAATTAAAATTTGTAAATAATTTGTTAGTATATTTGTTAATATTAGAATACCATTAAATATTATTACTATTATTAATTTTAATTACAATTCTAATTATTAATAATTTAATAAGAATAAAACTAAAAAATGATTTTAATTGTTTCTTCTATTTAATAGTAGTTAAATTTTGTAAATAATTTGTTGTTATATTTGTTAATATTAGAATCAAATAAAATATTATTATTATTTATTTTAATTACAATTCTAATTATTAATTATTTAATAAGAATAAAATTAAAAAATGGTTTTAATTGTTTCTTATATTTGAAAAAAATAAATAAAATTTGTAAATAATTTGTTATATATTTGCTAATATTATAATGAAATAAAATATTATTATTATTGATTATAATTCTAATTCTAATTATTAATGATTTAATAAGAACAAAATTAAAAATGGTTTTAATTGTTTCTTCTATTTAAAGAATAGTGACAAAAATTTGTAAATAATTTGTCAGTATATTTTTTAATATTAGAATAAAATTAAATATTATTGTATTGATTGTAATTACAATTACTATTCTTATTATTAATGATTTAATAAGAATAAAATTAAAATTTCCTACAAAATTAGAATTATAATTACTTGAAAATATAATTTAACATTTAGACAAACAATTTAAATTAATACTTAAAGTAAGAATTATTTTAAAACATACTTTAAAATATTTAAAAAATTCTAATAATCATTATTATTAATAATATCAATATTAAAATTAATATTAAAATTATTAATAAAATAGTGAGAGTGGGAAGAAATTAAATTGGAAGAAATTGATGTTAGGAGCCCACCATTGGAGATGATCAGCCAAAGTCAGGGCTGGCTCAGGGGCTGCCCCGACAAAACCATTGGAGATGGCCTTAGGTCAATTACAAACGAGGATCTGCAAAGTGGCAGTTGTACTAGTTTTTGCTAATAAACAAGATCACAAGGCTTGGAGAACTAATATTCAAACGATCCAATCCTATACATTCTTTTAAATGTAAAACGTCCAAAACAAGACAATCTGAATTTGATAATATCTTTTCCATTACAAACTCTTACAATTCCACTTGCTCAAGACATAAACTTTTCAAAAAGATCCCCACTTAATGGCTCATTCAGGATACATACCACAATAACCAATAGTCAAACTTGTCAATATAAATATGAATACAAGATTTAAGGCAACATGTACATATGATTGAGGTCTGTCAAGCAACGACACGTTAAAGTAAATATGTTTCACCTTATTTTTGACAAGACAGTGGAAAGCAAAACATGGTTTATACATCATCAACTTGTTCAAGTGGGTTCCGCTGCACATAAGCATAACTTTCCCAACCAAATCCACGAAATTGCCGGAGTCTTGAAAAATCTCCTGGCGCAAATCAAGCACCGACAAATAAATCCAAAGAAATTGCCATCTTTTCGACAACAAACAAGTCCTCATAGCATGTTTTGTGTTGAGGAAAGATAGAATGCGAAGGAGAAGACAATATGCATGGTAATGTATTGATCCGATCTTCTCCTTCTTCTTCATGTCCATCATTCAATTTTGCTCTTTCACCCCTCTTCTTCAGCATGATTCTTTATTTTATTTACTACTTTTAACTTGTTTAGATTTCGAATTTTACTATTTTTGTCATATTTTTACTATTTTGTCCATATCTATTTAGGCCGGCTTGAAGACTAATTTTGAATTAGTTGATTATTTGATATATTCAACTTTGAAAGTTTCTCTTCTTGCAATATTTTTATGATAATTTTGATATTTATATTGTGCCAACAAATTAATATCTAATTCAAGCCTCAAAAAATAAAATACAATAAAACAATGATTAAAAAGGATATACATGATAATATTTTGTACGACATGTGTGATGGCGTAGCCATGTAAAAACTTCAAGAAATGGTGGAAAAGAAGAAGCTAAAACAATAGAACGTGGAAAATTGCATATTTGGTACCATATAATAGGTCTCTTGGCAACATTGGTACCATCGAATACGTAAATGCACATTTAATAATATCATAATTTAAATATTGATTGCAAAGTTCATATCACAATCAAATAATTGGACGAAAATGAACGGAATTGGCCATAGGCGGTGCACGTGGCCATTATCTCGTCTTCTTGAGGGAAAATAATCACGTTTTCCCTAATTTTTGGAGGAAAATTATCATATTATCTCGTCTTTTGGATGAAAAAACGAGAATCAAGACATAACGGCCACGTGCTGCCAATTCCACCCAATTATTTGATGGTGGTATAACATTGAAATCAATTTTTTAAATTATTGTACTAAATATGAATTTATGTATCCAGTGGTATCAAAGTTGCCAAGTGGCCTACTAATGTTGTACCAAATATTTAATTTTCCCCAGTAGACTGCATTCTACACAAATTGCTACTCTTCCCCAATACAAAATTAAGGACAAAAATTAAAGATACATTACAGCAGAAAAACAAAGTTGAAATGAAAAACTATCATTCAATCACATAAAAATTTCTAAATCAACCAAACTCGTAAATTTTTTAATATCATGCCTCATCTAACCTCCATTAACAAGGAACGAGCTATAGCGAGACAATATGTTCCGTTTCTGCACAATGTGGCACCTTGCTTCCGTAAAATATGTGGCCTCAAAACCTCTTCTTGAAGAAGAAAAAGAATTCTTGAAAAAGAAAACAAGAATCATAGTATCCAGCATCTGCATCTGCATCTGCATCTGCATCCGGAAGATTCTTGTGGCCCTTCAAACCATCTATCCCATATTGGATTAAGTGGACCATTTGTTCTAACAAGCACAAACCAAACAAATTAATCCTTATAAAACAAAGTTGATTACAATTTGTGGAAAGTATTATTATTTATTATGAAGCAAGCAAGAGTTCTCACACTGGTAGTAGTGGATCTGGTCTCGTTTCAATGTTAATCAGCATCCTAGTTTAACACATTAGAATCGTTAGAGGATTCAAACTAGAAAATTAGCACGTCATGTAAATATCTTCCGACTTACTCTTTACACGCAGCTGACGCTTTCTCCATTTTCTCGAGCTTTTCCAGTTCTTCCTGTACACCAATCTTATAATAAGAAATTACTTATTCTTCACAAATATCACCATTATTTAAACAAGTTAAATCGAGAACGATAAAGTTAGAAAATTCAGCAAGGTATTAATTCAACACCATGGTCTAACCTTTTATTGTTTGTATGTAATTTTTAATGGATTACATAATAACACACAAATTTAAGTTAACAAAGTAGAATCAAGTCTAAAGTCCTAAAACAAGCACAAAGCAAGCTTCATTTTGTTTCCAAAATAAATAAAAAAATTCTTAAATTTTTCTAAATTACTTAGTATTCTATACTAAATCTCAATCCCCATATTTTAATTTGCCTACAGAATCACCAAGTACAATCCAAACAAAAAAATCCCCTCATAAAACATTTTGACAATTATCCAACTAGTTTGCAGAAGTAAACTAGAAGTTCAACCAAACAGGAAGAAAATATAACACCAAGATTTCACCTTTAACTACTCTAATTAAACAATTCACACTATATTTCAATTTCCCAGAAAATTAAAACAAGAAAACATAAAAAAAAAAAAAATGATTCAAAATTACACCAACTAGAAACAAACCTCCAAGAATCGAGTTTCTTGCTCGAGTCTCTTCAATTCAGCAGAAATCATGTGTTTCCCTCTTGTATCTGTTTGCATTTTATCATTCGGTAGTTCAAATGATATGTATTTACTTTAAAAAAATCAAATTCACATGAATTTAGAAAAGCTATATGTTTTGTTAGTTATTTAGTTGTAAGGCTACCTCATCGAGATTGAAAGTCGGAAATCATTTATTGGAAATGAAAAAGGGGGTTTACTAATTTGTATTTTTGTGGGTGTTGTTCAAGCCTTGAGGGTTGGCAAGAAAGGAGGACAAAAAGGAGGTTTGCTTTAATGGTTTGATTTTGTCAAAGAATCAAATAATGAAATTAAAGTTGGTGGGCTTTATTCTTTTTTCTAAATCTTTATGTCTTTTCTTGTCTCATTCTCCACTTTTGTGGTGAAGGGAAAATGATGAATTCGTGACTTCTATCCTTTTGAATTCTATTTTTATTTTAATTTTTTCAAAAATTAATTTATCATTTTTTTTTTATCATTTTATGGATTATAGCCAACTCCAGTTCGAAAAGTTCAGTTTGTAACAAATATCTGAATTTATGGATATTTAATTTTTTTAGAAAGTGCAATAAGTATTTATGTTTATTTTATTTATGAATTCAGATGAAAATTCTATTAATTATTCTCAAAGGATGAACTTCTCTAGATTATCAACTAGTGAATTTCCAAACATATGTTGGATCTATTTGGACCTTGAAATTTTATCAAAGAGAGCTAAAGAAGATCCTCCTCATTTAAGGACTAAGTGAGGTTCCAGATTATTTAAATTAGATAATTTAAGATTTGAATTCTATAAAATTAAATATCCTAATTGTTCCCTATTCTCTTGACAAAATCCAATTTGAATGTTATAAAACTTAAAAGAGCCCAAAAAAAAACCTATCTGATTTTGGGCTTAAAACTAAAATGACCCAAAAGCAAAGGGAGGACCGGAGGACATCAGTACATGAACTAACTATTGAAACTCGGCAGGCCCGTTACGAATTAACTATCCCCTCAAATAAGAAGTTTTAATTTAAATTGTCGAAATTGGCTATATTTGAGCTTTTAATTAGTTGTGAAAATTGACAACTGCAACTTTTTGCAAATTTATAATGATGATTAATATAATAAATTTTCAACTTTTTGCAACTTCAGCTAAAATTTTAATTTTAAATCTTGAATAATAAGTATCAAGACATTTACCCCCTCCCTGTTATATTTGTGCAATGAAGTTTCTCTTTTACTAAGGTTTTTTTTCCATTTTGCACCCCCAAAACATATAATTAGCACTTTGCACTATCGAATTAGGAACAACTTGGCAACTAGCACCACCCCCACCCCACGTTTTTTAAGGCAGAGTTGAAAATCAGGGTAAAAAAAACCTACGGAAAAAATAGGTAATATATTTTATTTCTTCCTTAAAATTTGCAAAATATGATTATGAATATTAGAACACTCATTTTTCTCTTCATCTTTCTTTTCATCAATATATATAGCCACGTTGTAGATTTGGATTACATTTTTATTTTTGTGATATGATTAGGTCAATTTTATGTATTGAATGTAAAACCCCAACATTTTTGCTTATAAAAATTTAACCCAAAGTCTTAAAAAAATTAATTAAGTGTTAAAATTTAATTGGGATATGATTGTACAATTCTTGATATTTGGGGTCAAAATAAAAAAATAAAATACAAAATAAAAACTTCAAAATTGTAGGGGTCTTTTTGCAATTTTTGCCATAAATTAACAATGTGGTTAATTCTAATGAAGACAACTCATGGGACACTTGTTTATAAGTTTTCTTTCTAGTTACATTTAGTGGAAACATGCAATCTCCCACATGTATGCATGCATCTTTGGACTAATGTGATTGGCTAAAACTCCTATAAATACTTCATCTTTCTCATTCTTGAACTTGAATTAACACAACATATTTCAGCCCCTAGTAGTGTACAAGAGTGAGAGAGAGTTACAAGAAAATTGGAAAGAAATGAAAGAGAAAGAGAGGAAAGAAATTGTGAGAAAGAAGTTGAAGAAATAGGAAGCTTGGGGAGAAAGTAAAGGTGATCGTTTGGAGTAAATCAAGCTTTTGATAATTCAATTTTCAAGTAAAAAAGATGAGCGTGGGAGTTTAAATAACGAGGAGTTAATCTTGACTCATTGTTATTTTAGTGCGTTAAAGTTTAGTTATAATCGTTAAGTGTATAATATTTCTCTTAAACTTTAAAAAATCAACAAATAAAATTTCTACTTTGATAAACTTTTAATTTCATAACTTTTAAAAAGATTGGTATAAAATGTCCATCTATAATTAAAATGGTAGGAAATTGCTATTACATCTAAATTTTTGATAGTTTGATGCATGATAGCTGACGTATTACTTAAATGGGACTGATTTTGCAATTTAAACTTGGAATGTGATAATGTGTCATTTGTTGATTTCTATTGGAATAATTCTATGTTGATATTTATCCGGGTGTAGCACTTTATCTCATCCGGATAAAAAGTTGATTATGTTAATTATTTATCTGCTTTTGTTTTGGGCCCATTTGGCTTGTGCGGTTATGTGATTAAGTTGAATAGCACAGGCTATTAACTCGATCATGAGCCCCTGGCCTGGCTCGTATATTCGAGAGAATAGGGTCTCTCGGATATACGAAGTATCTTTTGGATGCACTGACTAGTCATGCATAAGGTATGTATGGGGGAATGTCATAAGGTGTGTTTGGGGAAGCAAGTTTTGGAAGTCTACAGACACCGAGATGTATCCTTTTATACTGTACATTAATACTTATTTTGTTTACTTTATTTGGCATTTGTTGCTCTTTTCTTTGAAATTATTTAAATCCCGCACACCCACCTCACTAAGTTGCAAGTCAACTTACGTAATAAGTTTTACTTATTTTCAGATTTTTGGATATAGTATAGAAGCCAGGAGAATTCTCGTCGGCATTAAACTAGAATTTTGAAGCTTATATATATGTAAAATAGCTACTATTAACACTTATTTTGTAAAAACCAGCTTATATAAATTTACTAATTCTACATGTGAATATTAGTTAAGTAAATTTTAGTCGGGGCGTTACATTGAAACTTTCTAGATTTGGTTATGAATTACCTATTTAACCCCAATGATTTTTTACCCCAGTGGTCAACTCTGCCCAAAAAAACGAGGGAGCTAGTTGCTAAGTTTTTCTTAATTTTAGGGTGGTAAATGCTAATTTTGTGTTTTGGAGGTGCAGAGCACCCATTTCTCGTGTTTCGAGAGTGCAAGTTGCGGAGTTGTTCTTAATTAGAAGGTGATAAGTGCCAATTTTGTTATGGGGGTACAAATTGCCATTGTTTCATGTTTCAGGGATTCAATGTGCCAAACATTCAAAAATGAATTGCCGATTTTGCCCCTAGGTTTTTTTTACTCCAGTGGTCAACTCTGTTGGAATATGGGAGGGGGTGCTAAGTGTTTAATTGTTTCTGTTTCGGGAATACAAAGTGCTAATTCTATATTTCGAAAATGCAAAGTGCCTATTTCCTATGTTTCGAAGGTACGTTAGCACACTTTTAGATTGCATAAAAAACAGAAGGAAATTCATTTAGTGTTTTTCTTACCCGGTCGGTAATTTTTTAACACTATTCTCTGCAGTATCTTACTAGAAAAAAGATAGTTTGTAATAAATTCTCAGTTGGGCAAGTCTTAGGTTAGTATCATTAGAGTTGAGTATATGTTAGGAACCCATCTCTCTATCATTAGATTAACAATGAAATATGAGATTTTGATCTCAACCATTGAAAAAAAAGATGGACTACCCGTTGAACAGGTGATTGAGTTTAAGCCTATTTTTTATTTTTGATTTTTTAAATAAATAATAATATCTTAATTACACATTTAATCTTTCAATATATTTTTTCCATCCCAAATCAAATCATCTCTCTCAATATCTAGAACGACAAATTCTCAAATATCAAATCACAAATCATCAAAACTCAAATCACTGTGACTATTTGTCAATAATTCAAACAATCTCGCGAGTACCATTCCAGAAACTATCAGCAATATTAAGAACCTCGAGGAGTTTATTGAACTAAAATCAACTCACCGGAAGAATTCCATCTCTCTTTTCATTTTATGATTTAAGGATTAACCACTAGATGCCGCGGAGTGGGGGGTAGGGGTGTGTGTTGTTTTGATGATAAAGTTAAGCAATTGTAACATTAGCAAAAATAGATACTGATGGGGTCTTATAGATAAGATTAAGATTAACAGTTTTTTCCTTTTTATCTACCCCTGAGATAGAAATTTGAAACTGCCCAAGTCATTTTGTTGTTTAGAGCAAACCCAGATTTTTAAGAATTCGATTTTAATGATGGAAAATTGATGAATTTTTAAATTGTACAAAGCACAAAGAAGAAGAAAAGCGGTCTGCTATTTTTAGTTTGAGAAACTGATTTTGTTTAAGGGCAATTTGTGTAATTTTGAATTTTCTTTTTATTTTACCTTTATTTTAGTAGAACCAGTCAAAGAGGTACCCTTGAACAGTAACGCCACGTGTCATATATTTAGGGGATTCCTTACATATACTCAACTCAACGGATTCCTAATTTAAGACTAGACCTTCTCGGTTATATAACGTTATTTCTTCATGCAATCTAGAAATTTACATTACATTCGCAAATACAATTACAAATCTTTTCAACAGATATAAACTTTATATACTAAAAAAAACCATATGTTGTGACTCATGAGACCTTGAGCGACTGAAACATACGGGATGTGGTCAATGAAAATAATAATAATAATAATAATAAAACATTAGTGTTTTGCTAATAAAAACATCCCTATGTCTTTGTTTTAAATTTTTTTTGTTTCCATTACAAAACACCGGCAATGTGAAAGAATTTTCGCTGAAGACACTACATAACCAATTATTATATTAATTTCAATTATTTATGTAACAAAAAAAATATTCAACAAAAATATCAATCACAAGAATAAAAAATCGAAATGAAATTCTGCAAGTTCAAAAATCAATTAGCTAGGTAGATAGGAACTTGCAAGTAATTTGTCCCAAAGATTGTAATTTGTCCATTACTATAATTTTTTTTGGGCTGAATGAACACTTTGTCGCATTAGACTTTGTTAGTTTTCTTACATATACATAAAAGTTAGTGGCGATTTTGTCAAATGCCCAATTTTAAGAAACAATATTACAAAAATAATTTATTATAGAGTAGTATTTATTAGTGAGAAGCCAAGTTTTCAATTTGACCTTCAACTAAAATATGCACTAATTATAGTAATCAAATTGTTATGAAGAAAACAAATCTTGCTCTGGCATTATCACCCCGCCTAAGGTAATACTAGATGATATTGTAATTTTGGAACATTATGATTATTGAGGGTTTCATTAGGCCATCGTCAGTCGAAGCAGGCAATAGCCCTCTCATGTTTGCCTGCATGTCTGTCTGTCTGTCTTACCTAGTTTGTCATCTCCAACCGAACCAACATTAATCCAAAATATTTACTTCATTTTCAAACTTTTCCCACTCTCACTTAACAATAACAATAACAATAATAGTTATATTATTCTTATCGACAATAATAATAATAATAATAAATATAATAATAAACACAATTACTAAAAAAAACAACAATTATTATTAATGGAAAACATAATTATATTTTTAAATTAAATTGCAATAATAATAAGTTTTGTTAAGGCATAGTTATATAACAATAATTTATTTATTTAAAACTAAGTCGTAGTTTATCAAAATACACCCAATTTTTCTATAAACACATAAATATTTTAATTTATTTAAAAAAATAACCAATTACATAAAACTTACTATTTTTTAAAAATATTTACACAAAATTTTTGAGAATTTTTACACACACATATACATGTTTTATTTTATTTTTAAAAAAGTGACCAATTAAATTTTTTATACACATTAAATTGTTTCTATAAATTAAAAATTTTAAAAATATAGGGTGGCGCCAAATGGCGGCCACCCATTAGCCTTGGCCTTGCTTGCCCTGAGGCAACATTGCCTGCCTGCCTTGATGCTCCCCCAGTTATCCTTCGAAAAAAAATTCATCTCCAGTCGATGACCCCCTCATATCTGCCTCCCTTTCGGCTGAAGATGGCATTTAGATATTGTAAAATACCAGACAAGAAACGTGAAAGTACTTGGAATTGTCAACTTTCATTTTTTTCCTGAACAAATAAGACTAGGACAAATTAATAAAAACTAGTATAACTTTCTAAATTAAATGCAAATTGGATGTAGGAAACTATCTAGGCCTACATGAATTTAAACTTTTAAGTCAAAGCTGACAACCTCAACCAATAGCATAGGCCCACTTTAATTTAAAGCAGTCGGTCATGTCCAGCTTTCATACACCTTCCCTTCCTCGAGTCTTTTATTTTTAAGGCCATGCATATTAAATTAATTGATCAATCCACATTTATTCCAGCCACTTTTTCGGTGGTTTGTTAAGATCAATTGCTTTCTTTTAAAGCTGGTTCCATCTAGCCATTACCACTTGGAATAAAGAGTTTAATAGAATGCCCGTCACATGTTTCGTCTAGTGCGGGTAAAACATCTAGTATTAGATTTGTATCACAATTTGATGTCCAAATCACAAAAGTCGTGTGCTCGAGGAAGTTCAACAATTTGTTCTCCTCGATTTATGTACAAATATCCATGGATATTCATATTAGAGGGCTCGCCTCGAATTCCCAAAGTCTTGGTCAATAGGTTATTGTCTCGCATGATCTTGTGAATACGTGCTCATAATCTAGACATGTATTTTCTTCGTTTTTTTATTTGTCGCTTTGATAAAAAAGATTGTGTTCATTTTTGTTTATCGTTCTATGATTTCAATGTAAAATTAATGTTCTTTTATCAATTTTACTCTTCTCACTAATACTTATCATTAATGCTAAGATTATTTGATTAAAAGAGTATTTTAAAATTTTTACTTTAAAAATGTAGCAATTTATGATATTTCTTAATACGTGTGCAATCCTCTAAAATGACAAATAAAAAAGTAGGAGTAGTAACTAAAAATAAAGTTCCTTTAATAATAAACTGAATTACTCGTCATTTAATGTATATATATGATCTAGATTGCACAGATACGGATACGTCGATACGGTATAATACGATACGAGTACGGCGATACGGATTTTCAAAATATATAGGATTCGATACGGCAAAAATACGTGTATGTATATTTAAAAATATATAATAATAAGAAATCATTGTTTTAAAAATGTATTAAAATAATTATGTAATATATATTTAGTTCACTTTTTATTCCATATTAAAATAAATAATGTTATCTGCCTCTTACATAAATGTTCAAGTAAAACCATAGTATTACATATTTTCAAGCGTTTTGTGTAGATTTACTTTGATATTAAACATAATCTAGAAATTATTCGTAGAAATGCATGCTCTCAAGTATTCTGGGTGTTTACGATATGCCTTCCTTTGTATCCGATACGTATCTTTTTTATTTTCTTATTATTGAAATCGACACGGTGGAGTATTTTACAAGTATCGTACGAGTATCTAAATATTCGAGTATCCAGTACGCATACGATACTGCACTGTATATAATTTTGGAGTATCCGTGCAACCTAATCTATGATAAAGACATTTCGGTAAAGCTAGCAATATTTGCCAAGGACTAATTAATTATTGCTACCAGAGCAACCTTTTAAATAATGACTTATTTACCCTTAATTACCATGTGTTCAGTTAGAGAAAATTATTATTTGGAGAATTAATAAATGCATACAACTTCTCTTTCCTCAATTAATTACATTATAATTGAGGGTAAATAAGTCATATTAAAAGAATTGTTCCAGCAAGAATTAGTTCTCTCAAAATAACACTAGTCTTTCGTTAAAGATATATATCTAACATCCATATGGCCTTAAAAAATCAAAAATAGTGAAATTATAAAGTACCAAGACCCGGAAAAAAAGGACAATTTAATGATTCTGACTTTCAACATGTTAGCAAAGTTTTTCTCTGCTTCCCGTGTTGGGGCTACTGAAATTTATTAGGCTCATTTTCTTTGAGGAAGTGCATGTCCTTTTGTTGTGGAAAATGGAGATTTTATGAAGCTCAAAGTCCGATCTAGTTCTGAAGATTAAGCTTAGATGTTAGACGTAAACATAAAAAGTGTATTGGGTATAAACAAACTGATTTAATAGTGCATACTTAAACAAACTGATTTAATCACAAGGGATATATACATACATATGATCTATAAAAAAAATTGTGTATTTTTATACCTTGAACTAAAAACTGCATTGGGTATAAGTTCTTCTCAGTGTAGTGTCTTCAGTAAGATTCGAACTTGAGTTTCGTCTTTAGAGATCGCAAGCTATTACCGTTTAGTCCAACTACCTCGAATATAAGGTAAATGTATTCATTTATGCATTTCTTATGTTGGTTGATCACATTAATCCTTTTAGAGGCGCGTCGTACACATTAAGTGGGAATATTTCCCAATAGGAATTTCGAACATGGATTCACGTGACTAGTCTATTCAACTAGACCAACAACATTCAATAGTTTTTAAATGAATTTATAGCATATTATTTTTATATAGAACATATATACATCTCAACAACATTTAGAAAAGTTGAAAATCATACCTTAAACAAGTGTACTGAATTCAAATCTAAAGCTCTAGTTATGATTATTTTTTACTAATAAGACAGGAAACATTAGATTTGATCACATCAAATAAATATGATTAACATTCCAATTCATTTTGTTACAAATAATATAACAACTTGATGAAAACCACACCATAAATCCCTCTCTCAAAAATAAAAAATAAAAAATCTTCTAAAAACTAAACTAACCAATGGTTACCACTCTAGGCACCTCAACTGGAAAATCTTCAATTTCATCCATCCATGGATTCTTCTCCTTAGTCGGATCAATTCGTTTTAAAGCTCTCCAAACCGCACTATTACACTTAAAACCCGACCCAAATGCAATTTGCCATGTTCTATCTCCCTTCCTAATCCTTCCCTTCGCCTCGGTATAAGCCAATTCGTACCACAACGAACTACTAGACGTATTACCAAACCTATAAAGTGTCATTCTTGAAGGCTCCATATGCCATTGACTTAACTCAAGATTCTTCTCAAGTTCATCCAACACCGCTCTCCCTCCAGCATGAATGCAAAAATGCTCGAACGCAAGCTTAAAATCCGGTATATATGGCTTAATTTTCATCTTGAACACTTTTCTTGCGACCAATGTGACGAAAAATAGCAATTGTTCCGACATAGGAAGGACTAATGGACCTAATGTCGTGATATTAGTCTTTAAAGCCTCCCCTGCCACGGCCATTAGGTCTTTAGAAAGCGCGACACCAACTTGTTTTTGGTCGTCTTCTTCTTGGAACACACAACCATAGCTTTTGTCATCGGCACCTTTGTTGGTGCGGACCGTGTGTATTAGCTGGTATTTCGCGCGTTTTCTGTCCGATGACTTGTTGGAGAGGAGGATAGCTGCGCCACCCATTCGAAAAATGCAATTTGAAACGAGCATTGATCGGTTGTTGCCAAAGTACCAGTTAAGAGTTATGTTCTCCATGCTTACAACTAAAGCATATGAGTTAGGTTGAACCTGCAAGAGATTATATACACACCGTTAAAAAAATAAAATACATATGTGTAACACCAAAAGGTAACAAAAGTTGTAAGAGTCTTTTGCCATTCATGGAAAGTAGAGGCTTGGTGTCTTTATCCTTTATGTAATGCAATAAAGGTTGAACCTTTATGGTTGTAATACAGACATTATAAAGCTAACACACATGTGCTACTATTAAAACTTTCATGCTAATTTCACTACACCCCCAACAACCTCAAGATGCCATATATTTAAAAAACACCACCAAATAAATAAATGATTTCTCAAAAAAAAAAATTGCAAAATGTAACAAACCTGCAAAAGTTGTTTGGCAAGATCAATTGAAATTAGGCCAGCACTGCACCCCATTCCACCAAGATTATAGCTCAAAATATTTCCTCTAAGCTTATAATGATTAACAACCATAGCAGAAAGTGAAGGTGTTGGATTAAACAAACTACAATTCACTACAAGAATTCCAATATCTTTCGCCTTCACACCCGTTTTCGCTAACAAATCGTCTATGGCTCCGAACATGACCATCTCGGCTTCTTTTCTAGCCTCGGCCATACACGGGTTAGCCGGGATCTGCAGAAGGGCTTCCGGGAAATAGGTCTTTTGGCCCAAACCAGACCTTTCCAAAATTTTCTTCTGAAAATCTAAATTCTCTTGTGTAAATATATTTGCTTGTTTGGACCTTTCCATAAAAAGTTCTTTACTACACATAACATCTGGATTAGGTTTGTAACAAGCGAAATCGACTAGGTATATTTTTCTTGGCCTGGTCATGAAATAAACCGTGCCCAAAAAAACTAGTAGGACTGAACATAAAATAACTGAAACAAGATTGAATTTCAGATGGTCATATAATTGGATTAAATCTTTTGTAGTAATAGTTGAAAGATGAACAGAGACAATTCCTAATAATGGAATTAGGAGTAAATACATAGCATGTGAGATTAAGTAATGATACCCAAGTTTGACATATTTGAGCCTAACGGATTGAAGAAAATTGGGGAGATTTCTGTTTTTCTCAATCGAAATCTTTCCGATTTCGGGATTCGGCCTCTGTTCATCAATACCCATTTCTTTTCAGCAAAATTTGAGCAAACCCACCAATTAAAATGTCTATAAAAACCAAAATTTTGAAATTAAAAGGCCAGAAAAAATGGAAATGTGAGAGGAAAAGAAGTGAGAAATGTTAGGATTTAATGCAGAGGGCTTGAATAGAAAGCAAGAAAACAGAGATTTTTTTGTCCTTTTTTTTTTTTTTGGGGATAATTAACAGAGAAAAATTTGTGTATTGATGAAAATGGAGGGGATGTGTATAAGTATTTAAAGAAATGGAATTACGTGTAGTGTGTGTGTGAATGGGAGATGCAACTACCCCAACGAACTTTTAATTGTAAATTTGCTGTTGGCATTGAATTTGCCAGATGAGAAAACAGCGGGATTTCCTTTTCTTTTTCCTTTTTTCTTTTTCCTTTTTTGTTTTTCAATGATGATTTTGGTAGGGTCATATAATACGATATGATATACAAACGATAATTCAAATTTTTAAATTTAGAGGTCACAATTGTGTATGAAAAGTTGAGGTCAAATTATTCTTCTTACAATGCACATGATCTTGGTTAAATTTTACATTTGTAATACTCTTAAGTTAATATTTTTTTTTTGTTTTTATTATTTTATTTACCTGTTATTCGACTTCTTAAATAATGGAGTTTTTAATTCAACTTTCATCCTAATCATATCATGAATTAATATCACTTTTCAAAAAGGCTTAGGGGGTTTAAGGGAGTTGAGGTCAT
Source organism: Penstemon eatonii (assembly GCA_038501285.1). Classification (NCBI taxonomy): domain Eukaryota; kingdom Viridiplantae; phylum Streptophyta; class Magnoliopsida; order Lamiales; family Plantaginaceae; genus Penstemon; species Penstemon eatonii. The sequence continues at coordinate 74,058,602 of CM076715.1, forward strand.
GTAAGGACATGCTCGAAAGATGTGTAATGTGATTTGGTATCGTAAATTTTTCTTAGCAATTAAAGTGATTCAACAAAATTTAGAATCTTAAATGTGTCGCCAAAGAAGAAATTTTATATGCGTATTTGAATTTTTATTTATTAGATTTATAGACATACCATATAGCGTATAAAATCAAATACGTATAGAATGAGTACCGGATAAGTACTGAGTCCAAAGAGTATTTGATACTAAATTTTATAATTTTATGGAGTATCCATATACCCTAGCACATATGTGAACTTCTAACAAATGAAAAAAGAAGAAAATGTACCAACATGTGATTGGTCCAGACGTCCAGTGTAAGGGGCTAGTCACTACAAAGTAGCGGACTCAGTTTCGAATCCCTGTTGGAAGAGGTATCCACTTAATGTGCACAACCCGCATCGAAAGGGATTAAATCCTTGAGAAACAAAAAAAAATGTTAAAAGTTACAAATTCAAAATAGAGATAAGACTAAAATGCATAAACACCCCTTCTATTATATCTAGCTAGCAGAGAACCTCCTATATTGAACCTAGAAAAAAAATGACATTTGTGTTAATATTCTATTAGTAAAAAACCCAAACATCTAACTAGGGTTGAGTAAATGGTATAAATCGGATCGAACCGGACTAAAGTTCGGTATTTTTTCGATTAGGTCCATTTCAGACCACGAACCGTTTGTCGAACCGAAACTTTCCGTTTCGATCCAAAACAACTGAAACAAAAATTTACCTATCTTTCTTAAAAAAACAGGCAGTAAGTAACCGATAAAAAAACAAAAATTAGGCAGTAACCCATTCATTGGCATTAACAATGAGAGATCAAACTAAAATTTTGAATTAAATTTGTGATTAAGTGAAACAATTCTAATAAGTTAAGTAGGTATTGAAGTACGTTTGAGTCTTTTGAGAAAATTTTGAGAGTTTGAGCTTGTTGAGAAAATTTTGGTTTAGGATTTATGAATATCGTAAATGAAGTACAAATGCAAGATAATGATAACAATTATGATTATATAAAAATAAGTTTTTAATTCTAAAAATTAAACAAAATAATATAAAATATAATAACAATAAAACTATTAGTAGTTTATTAAACAAAATAAATTCAGTTTAAAAATATTAACGATTGTTATTTTATAAAAAAAAAATCAAAACTATTAATTTTCTTAAATTTTAGGAAAAAGATGTGAATATTTTCAAATTAGTGGTACTCTATACAAGAAAGAAAAATGAGTGGTGGTTGGAGAAAAGAATCTGTGGAAATTGGAAAGGAATACGGGAGAATTGTTTTGAAGAAAAACAAATATTGTGCTAATTTTTTTTATATATAAGGGTATTATTGTTATTGTGATTGTGCAACTGTTTTGACACTTTAGTTTATATTGAACTAACTGAAAATGATCAAAGTAAAATAAATAATTAATTTATAATGATGACTAACGTGAAAAATAAAATACAAGAGGGACCACTCTGTAAAAATTTAATGTTAAGGAGAACCTTAGTGATATTTACCCGAATTTATATAAAGGGTAGCTTATATACCCCATATAAATTATTTAAGTATGTTGAATTTAATCCAAGGTTAGTCAGGCCAGTTGGACCTCATAAACTCGATTTATGTTCATAAATTTACTAAACTTAATAAAATTGTTCAAACTTAAGGGTTTGGTGTTTGAGAAAGTAGTTTGGGAGAGTAGTTGAGGTTTGTGAAATAATCTCGATTTGCGTAATGTTATTTGTTTGTTTGAGTTTTGAGAGAGTAGTTTGAGAAAATTGAGAGATGAAAAATTTATTCAGAAAATAAAAAATATGTTTATTTGACATTTCTCAAACACAAAATTTTTTTGGGACACGTCAAACAAACAGGCCCTTTGGGTACACCTAATTTAATCATATTTAATCAGATCGTACTATTTTTCTTTGAGTACGACTCATTTTTTTTATTTTTATTTTTGAGAAAAACGACTCATTTTAACAGACCTACTTCACACGCGAAAATATTTATATTATTTTTCTTCCGGTCTTTACAGGAACTATAGAGTCTATCTGGATGAGTTTTGTCTCGGTTTCACGGGTCTCGATTTAAAAAAATTGGTTTGGGTGGTTTTGAGACTTCATTTGGATGGATTTTGGCTCTTGAATTTTGTGGTTTGAATAAGTTGAAACCCCACTTGGATTGGGTTTGAATGTTGGGATTTAGGGGAAAAAGTAGGTAATGTGTGTCAGATCAATGTCTTTTTTAGTGAGGTTTGAGGGAAAAAAGTAGGTAGTAGGTGGTCCGTGGTAGTTTTCAAATCAATGTTTTATAGATTTGAAGAGTTTTAGTGTGAGTTTCTGAATAGATTTTTGATGTTTTATGGGTTTGGCGAAAATTCATTTGAAAGGGTTTTGGCTCGGTCTCGCGAACCCGCCGAAACCAAGCCAAAACCCATCCACATACACCCATAAAGTCAAAGTAATTAAAACAATAGATGGCAATTGACAAGAATGTACTTTGAAAGAGTCAACAACTCTAACCAATCATACATTTCCATATAAAAAAGTACTGTGAATATTATCTTCCAATATTTTTATAAAACAAATAGCACTTTTTGGAAAAACAGAAAAGAGACATGAAAAGTGAAAACATTAGTACGAATCCGCTAAATTTCTATACAGGTAAATGCCATTTAAATTTCAGTTTGTGCATAAAAGAGGTAATGTAAATTTACTATATGAAATGCAAGATATTTAGTTTACCCCACGTAATTTAAAAAATAGGACTTTAAACCTCATATAAAAAATTTAAAGGAGCAAATTACCTCTTTTAACTCGAGAGTATAACTCAATCGCCAAAATTAAGAGTGCGAATTAAAAATAATCATATTTATGATAACACATGAGTAAATTGCCATATTTATCATAATACGGAAGAAGAGGAGAGCAGGAGGGTTTAAGGTGCCACATATAAGATGGTAGTTTTGTATTTGTTTTTTAAGTTTAACAATATCAGGGAGACAGTATGACACTTTTATAAAATTTCAGGGGATAAATTGTCATTAACTCTAAATATTCATAAGAAAATATATCAATCCCGGAGGACTGTCCAAACAAATTAACATGTTATCTAAACGAAATAAAATTTAGGACTGTTTACGAAATACTGTAACTGGATTGGCCACTACAAGAAGTTTAAGGTTCGCACACGTTTGCGGTAAATTCTATTACCATGGACTTAATTTGGACAGTTTCGTATTTTGGTAGGGTATTTAATACAAATAAAAAATTCAAAAACAATTTTATCCGGATGAGTTAATTTACAAAATTTCAGTGTGTATATATAAAACATGTACGCATGTCAAAAGTAATTAAAAAAGTAATTTATTCTTGATATCAAGTGTTCAATTTTTTGTTTTTATAATCTAACTTGAATATATTTTAAATTTTAAAAAACATTGGGATTTTTTTCTGAAAAAATTATCAGTTCACGCTGGTTTACTGGTGGTCCGATCCGAACTAGTTATTAGAGTAAGATCAAATAAACCATCAATTTTTTTATTGAATCTATCGATTTTCATTATTTGATTTCTAAAATGGGCATGTTTGTTTGACGATTCCCAAAACAAATTCATATTTAAGAAATGTCAATATTAGCGCAGCAAGAATTAAAGGTCAATTTGGAAGAAACGGGAAGAAGATCAGAAGAAGATCAGAAGAAGATATTGGGAGATAAAATTAGGGCTTATTTAATTGTAATTATGAATTGGGTATTTCCGTGTATTGTTAGTTAGTTGTTTCAGTTTTAGCTAATTTACTTTTCTGCCCCTATGTTATGTCTATTTAAACACTTGTAAGTTCAGTCATTATGTACAGAACACTTTACAATTCAAATACAATTTACAAGTTTATTTGCATAATATTTCTCCTAATTTCAGTTTCCTCTTCATACTCATATATTCAAATTCATACATGTATACATATTCATATATTAACACAAACAAACATGTTTTTTATTTTCTTCTTAAATAAATTTTTTATCTCTCAATTTTCCCAAACTACTCTCTCAAAAACCAAACAAACAATAAATTTCTTATCTCTAAACAAAACATATACAAACTCTACTCTGATTTGACATAAAATAACATATCGCTTACATCATTTATCTCACATAACAAACATGATTTGACATAAAATTTTACACATCTTACACCCAGGGGCGGATCCAGAAATTTGGGTCAGGGGGGGCTAAACTTATATAAAAAATAAAAAAAAAATCAAACAGTTAAAAATAAAGATTATGTTATTCACATAAGAACCAAAAATATCTACATATTTACTTTAATAATTGACCACGACGATTTTTCATCTTTTGAAACCGGTCCATGAAAGCATCATTTGAAATACTACTAAATATGTCTCTCTATAAAGACAACTAAACTATCATTTAGCCATTGATCGCTCATTCGGTTACGAAGTCGATTCTTTACTATCGTCATAGCCGAACAAGCTCTCTCCACTGATGCAGTTGCAACGGGTAGAATAAGCGTCAATGTCACAAGTTTGTAAACCATCGAGAATGCGACATATCTTTTAGTTGCAACCATCTTCTTAGCAATATCACCAATCTCTTTCAAACTAGAAAAATCATCACTTGATCGAACATCCCTAATATAATTTTCAAGTTGATTGGGAAAGCCGAGAGATCGAGAAAAAAAAAAGTCATTTGGATAAAATTCGGCAAGACGAACAAGTTTTCCTTTGTCAAAAGTTTCAAAGTGATTGGATGGGTTTAAGCATGCAACACAAAGAAGCAACTCCGTGTTTACTTCATTGAAATGGTTGTTCAACTCTTGCAATTGTCTATCTATCACCGAATTGAATCTCTCAACTTTGTAATGATGTTCAATAGTCACTTGTTCAATCATATGCTTTAGCCTCCCATATGGAACATACACATTACTCATTGAAGGAACTTCAATTTCATGTTTAGAACAAAAAGAAGTAACATCCTCCAACAAAGTTTCCCATCCATCATCTCTTGTCTCTTGAAGACGAACTTTAGCTAATTTGACTAATTTCATAGCATTCACTATATCTTGATCTTTTATTTGTAAAGCTTGAGACAAGTCATAGTGATCCCCAATATCGACGCCATCAAATATAAATTGAAGACAAAGAAAAATGATTGCAATATTATTAGGGCTTACAATTGGAAGAGTAAGTTATTGTTAAAGTGGGTATATTAATTGGACTTGAAATTATATTTGGGCTAATATATTAAATTTTTTGTTAAAAAAAAATTACAACACATATATATAAAAAAAAAAAAATTTCCAGGGGGGGCTATAGCCCCCCCTTGCCCCTATGTGGATCCGTCAGTGCTTACACCTACAATCTCACTCTTCCAAAAAAAATCTACACTATTTTATTTCTCAAATCACTCTCTAAAAATCCAAACAAACGACATTAAGCAAATCGAGATTATTTCTCAAACCTCTACTACCTCCCAAACTACTTTCCCCAAATACCAAACAAACGTGGCCTTAGTTAGTTATCTTGCATTACTAGTCCCAGCCAAATTATAAAGTATATAAGACCAAAAGAGAAGTCAAACCCTTTGGATTCTGACTTTCAACGTGTTGGCAAAAGTTGCTTTCTGATTCATGCATGTTTTAGGACGCATGAAATTTATTGTGTGATTTAGATTTGAAGATCCATTTATAATTATTTAACTCAAAGGATTGAAACTACTCCCTCAATTGCGTGATAAATATATTTGCTTAGACTTGGAATAAAAAAAGTGGAATTGGAACATTTTCAGTTGTTTAATTGATATACCAAATATTCAATCAATGACATGGCAAGTTACATGTCAGAATAAAGTCAAACTAAGACTAGAAATCTGCTCCTATTAGACATACACCAAACTGGTTCTCTTTGACATAGACCAGATCTGGTTCTCTTCGACATAGACCAGATCTGGTTCTCTTCGACATGGTCCAGATCTGGTCGTGTCAGATTGGGCTCTTATTCGACATAGACCAATATCTGCTCTTATTCGACATAGGCCAAGATCTGCTCCTGTTCGACATATATCAGACTGGACATGTTCGATATATAGCAGACTGGGCATTAATTCGACATAACCAATGATATACCAAATATTCGATGAAAGACTTTGCATATTCCACGTCATACAAATAAATCAATATCATTATTAAAACTATGTATGAAACTGATCCCATTCGACATCCAATCCAGATTAATCTGTCTCGTTCGACATCCAGGATCAGAATAATCTGCTCCATTCGACATCCAATCCAGATTAATCTGTCTCGTTCGACATCCAGGATCAGATTAATCTGCTCCATTCGACATCCAGGTTCAGATTAATCTGCTCCATTCGACATCAAAATACCATTTGATTCGACCCGAAAAGATCCGACCCGAAAGATCCGACCCGAAATATCCAACTTGGAAATCTATAAATAGAAGGCATTTATGGATTTCCAAAGGTAGATTCTGATCGACTTAACTATTACTTTTCTGCTATATTCTGCTATGCATTGAATTGATCTGACTTAGGCATCGGAGGGTCAGCGCCGGGTCAACCACCGGCACAACCTGACGAGTTTCTTTGAGCACAGGGTTAGGAACCTTGAAGTGGAGTCCAGCTCGATCTGACCGGCTTAGGATTCCATACTGTGGAGCGAAAAACATCATAACGTGGCACACTGGACGTGGACCAGACACTTAGACGAAAATTCCCTTCATCATTAATTATGTTCTGAATTGACTTTTTCTTATGTCAATTTTTTTTAATAACCGCGTAGCAACATGGGTATTTGATTGAAATTATAGTGCAACTTTTTTCCTTTTTTTTTTTTTTGTTTTTTTGAGAGGAAATTATTGCGCAACTCAACTATGTACAACATTAATACACTTAATAACGCTAAACATTATAAATTTATAATTCATGCTAAAAATGTACCGAATTTAAATATAAAGCTATATTTAGTTTCATTAATTATTAACATTTGAGACTTTAATTTTAAAAGATATGATCGCATCAAATAAATACTGTTTTAACACTCCAATTTATTTTCAAATATATATAATAAAAACATGAAGGAAAACCACCACAAATTATTACTTTTCTAACAAATAATAAAGATTAAATCTTTATAAAAGAAAATGAACTAATTACCAATAGTTGCTACACTAGGCACCTCTACAGGAAAATCTTCAATCTCATCCATCCACGGATTCTTTTCCTTTGCCGGATCAATCCTTCTCAACGCGCGCCATACTGCACTATTACACTTAAACCCTGATCCGAATGCAATTTGCCACGTTCGATCCCCTTTCCTAATCCGTCCCTTCGCCTCACTATAAGCCAGTTCATACCACAAAGAACTACTAGACGTATTACCAAACCTATAAAGTGTCATTCTCGAAGGCTCCATATGCCATTTGCTCAACCCGAAATTCTTCTCAACTTCATCCAATACTGCTCTCCCTCCCGCGTGAATGCAAAAATGCTCAAACGCAAGTTTAAAATCCGGGATATAAGGCTTAATTTTCATCTTAAACACTTTCCTTGCAACTAATGTGACAAAGAATAGCAATTGTTCCGACATAGGAAGAACTAATGGACCTAATGTCGTGATGTTGGTCTTTAAGGCCTCGCCGGCCACAACAGGTAAATCTTTAGAAAGCGAGACACCAACTTGTTTTTGGTCGTCTTCTTCTTGATATACGCAACTATAGCTTTTGTCATCTGCACCCTTGTGGGTACGGACCGTGTGCATCAATTGATATTTTGCGCGCTTTCTATCTGATGTCTTATTGGATAGGAGGATAGCTGCACCACCCGTTCGGAAAATACAATTTGAGACGAGCTTAGATCGAGTGTTGCCGAAGTACCAACTAAGAGTTATGTTCTCCAAGCTTACTACTAAAGCATAGGAGTTGGGTTGCACCTATTAACATTAATAAAATGAAAAAAATACAAGAATTTAGGCTTTTGATCCATGAAATGTGAAATATATAATATTTTGTTCTACTCTTATATACAATATTAATGTCATATTTTACGAATTATTCGCTACATGTCAAAAATAATTACATGATACTATGTGACAGATATTCAGAACCACTACCAAAAACAGAATCAATTTCTGAAAATAATTAAAAAGAATAAAAAAGGGTAACAAACCTGCAAAAGTTGATTGGCAAGATCAATTGAAATCACCCCTGCACTGCAACCCATTCCACCAAGATTATAGCTCAAAATATTTCCCCTAAGCTTATAACGATTCACAACCATAGAAGAAAGTGAAGGTGTTGGATTAAACATGCTACAATTCACCACTAAAATCCCAATATCTTTAACATTGACCCCTGTTTTAACCAACAATTCATCTATGGCCCCAAACATGACCATTTCGGATTCTTTTCTCGCCTCGGCTATGCTCGGGTTAGCCGGCACGCGCATAAGGGCTTCGGGGAAATAAGTCTTTTGCCCCAAACCTGATTTTTCCAAAATTTTCTTCTGAAATACTAAATTCTCTGGTGTAAATACCCCTGCTTGTTCAGATATATACATGAAATATTCTTTACTGCACATAACATCTGGTTTAGGCTTGTAACAAGAAAAATCAACTAAGTATACTTTTCTTGGCCTGCTCATGTAATAAACCGTGCTCAACAAAACTATTAGGGTAGAAAATAAAATAACTGAAATAAGATTTAATTTCAGATGGTAGTATAATTGGATTAAATCTTCAGTAGTAATAGTTGAAAGATGAACAGAGACAATCCCGATTAAGGGAATTGGGAATAAATACATAGCATGTGAGATTAAGTAGTGATAACCAAGTTTCACATATTTGAGCTTAACTGATTGAAGAAAATCTGGGATTTTGTTGTGCTTTTCAATTGAAATTTTTCCTGTTTTTGGATCTGGTCTCTGTTGATCAATACCCATTTCTTTTCAGCAAAATTTGAGCAGAACCCACCAATCGAAATTGCTTTATAGAGTAGAAGCCATATGAAAAATTCCAAATTTTGTGAAATTATAAGGCCAGAGAAATGGGATTTTGTAGGAAATGAGTACAGAAGTGTGGAGGGGGCATGTAATATAGCCCAAATGCTAGCTAATATCATATTAGCCCTTGTGATATTCTTAAAAGACAATTTACCCCTAAATAAAAAACTAAAGGGGAAGACATCATCTGGTATTTTTTATAAGAAGCACATTGACCATCTTTTGATTTTTAATTTTTCACAAGAGGTAAAGTGTGCAACCTCCACAAGAAATAAAATAAAGTGCTCATTATTTTATTTTACAGTGAAGTAATATGCCTATTTTTATTTTAAAGTGGAGTAAATTATCATTTAGACATATCATGAGGGCTAACTCATTAAAAACCCCATTATTATAGGAAAACCAAAAGTCTATCCCAACGTTATTATAATTTGACCTTTTCAAATCCAAAACCGCACACAGTATTGTTCATTTCGTTATAATATTCACCATATTGTTTCCACTTAAATAACCTTTTTTTTTTTATTTGAGATTCAACTTAAATAAGCTTAAAAAAAAAAAATTAATAGGAACATAATCACGTCTCACTGTCACAAAAAAAAAAGGTAATTTGGCATTATATCTATAAAAATTATGTTAGAAAAACTTAAATATTCATATTTTATCAGTATTTTTTGTATTTATGAAAGTGAGAATTTTTTTAATGATAGAATCCCAAAAGGAATCAAGTAAATTTGGTCTAGAACCACAAATTGTAATAACATTTTAACTTAGACTTGGTCTAGAAAATTTTAGATCATGAATTGAAAATATATCACATCATTATTGTAAAATTACAATATTTTCACAATTAATCATGTGTGTTTTCGACCAGAAGATCAAAAAAATATCACTTATACCAAATTTAAGTAAGAACTTTCCCAAATTGTATGGCGAAGAAAGGAAAGACTACATTGACTTTTTTCTTTTAATAATAAAAAAAATGGTCAATGAATTTTCCGAGCCGCCAGACCGGGAAACTACGGGATTTCTTTAGTTTTTGGTCAATGGCTTCGACGCTTACAAATAAATATATGTAATACTTCATCCGTCCCAATTTTCTTTATCTGTTGGTATATTTAATCAGTCAACTTAATTAAATTTGTAAAATTTATAATAAATAATTTAATTAATATATTTAACTAATAAGTTGATAATATCATATGACACCATATATATTAATATTTAAAAAATTAATACACCACAAATGTGAATATTTAATATGATAAGTCATTTAAAAAATTGAAAAGTTTGACCGGATACTGTAGCGAAGGAAGTAAAATCAATGGGACGGAGGGAGTAGTTAAAAAAAACTAAACTAAATTAAATTTATACCCAAGGTAGTTGGACCAGGTGATAGTAACTTACGATTGTCACAGGCGAAACTCAAGTTTAAATTCTACTGAAAACACCACACTGTTTATACTTTTCAATCCGAACTGTAAACCACAGGCTACAAATAAAAATAATAATAAATAGAGATAGCCAATTAGTTATATGGCTTTTCCTTGTTTGAGCACATAACTTTCTTTGTTAATTTGACTAGCTTTTCAAAGAGTAACTAGCATTTTTGGTCTTTTTTATGGGTCAAATTTTATATTTTCATCTCTTTTGAATTTTTTGTAGTAAATTCGTCCCTCTTATAATACATTTGTTCTTCTTAATTTTTTTTGTTGCAGATTCGTCCCTCTTATCAATGTAGTGTATCATACTCGTCCCTCTTAAATTAAAAATATATCAACTTTCATTAATTTAGAATATATTTTGAATCTAAGTGATGTATTTTGAATTTAAAAGGAATTAATGTGTTACATTATATTGATAAGAGGGACGGATCCACTATGAAAAATTTAAGAGAAACGAATATGTTAAACTATATTAATAAGAAGGACGAATGTGATACACTACATTGATAAGATGAACGAATCTGCTAAAAAAATTTAAGAGGGACGAAAATGCAAAAATTAACCCATAAGGAGGACAAAAAATACAATCCACTCCTTATGAAATGTGCATTTGTTCTTTTCTCGAACTTTCTATGTTTCGATTTGCCAGTTTGATTCAGAGGTCCAATATAGTTCCAGTGGGCTGCGAATAATCCATTGCATCAGAGGTGGATTAGGCCCAACGCTCCGGAATGCATAATCATATATATTAAATACATTTTACAGGTTGGGAAAATGATTTTTTCTTTATCAAACTGGTCTTTGCCAATATGTGTGAAATTCTTAACTTTGTGGACGTCGAAATTGGTTAAACAAAAGTTTTGGTCATCTTTTCATAAGTCCATTTTCTGCTTTGCTACTACGTGGGCTTTAAGAAGTTTAGACCTATTAATATTAACCCAATCCATCAATTAATGTGTGGGCTTTAAGGAAGCATGTTTTAATTGGGCGCAAACTAGTCCACTTAATATAGTCATTTTTTAAAGGTTGAAGTTTTCTAACATGCTAAGTTTATTTGTGTGTATAAAATTATAAATTGCATGTTTAATGGGAGATAACTTATAAATTCAAAATTGTTCTCATGCATTTAGTTATAGTATTATGTTTTATTATATATTTTATGAAGTTGAGGTTTTAATTTGATATATTGAAGTTGTAAATTTTGTTAGATGTTAATGTTGGTTGTCATGATTCTTGGCAATTCAACCTCAACTATGTTTTGAGCTAAATGCAAAAACACCAGTTATACTTTGTTTAACTAACAAAAATTCCCTTAAGTTATTTTAACTAACAAAACCCTATATGTTCGTCTTTTTTAATTGGCTAAAAAAACTCATTTTAAATTCTTTCATAATTTATAGGAAGGATTTTGTTAATTGTTTGAGTTGAACAAGTGGGTTAATGTCAATTTTCAAATTTAACAGGGATAACCTTTTAGATTAACAGAGGTGTTTTTGTATCCTCAAATAGTTAAGTTACTTTCTTTTTATGTATGTTTTTCCTAAAATGTCTGCCAAAAGAATATAGTAGAGAATTGAACTCTAAAACTACATTTTCAGATATTGATAGGCGCTTATATAGGAGAGATTATTTAGTACAACTGCTGTACCACGTCATCAAGTATATGTGGTGCAGCCCATCATTACACTTGGGACATGTGGATTGATAATCCACATCACCCCATATTCTAGTCATGATCCAAAAAATAGGGATTCAGAAAATTGTATTCACATTGCCAGAACATGGATGGCAATATGCCACATTTGTTGTATATGTTACTACTTCCATCAAGAAATTATTTATGCATTTTAGGGGTATCAAAATGCATAAATAGTTTGTTTTGAAGCAGTAATTAATATATTTTGAATTTCGATCATAATGGAGTAGGTGTCATCGATTGTTTAGCCACCTTCCAGTTAAATTTAACAAAGAAGAAATTATACTTTAGACAGGAAAAAAAATAGACGAGTGATCAGGTCTAAGTAAGAATTTTCCATAACTGCACCACCCATTGGAAAAAACAATTAATGACGAGCTTTGATCGATTGTTGCCAAAGTACCAATTGAGAGTTACGTTCTACATGCTTACTAGTTACTACTAAAGCATATGAGTTGGGATGCACATGTTACGTTGACGAAAGAATGAAGTTAGGCTGTTTGTTTGGCGTTTTCTAAACAAATTTCGTGTTTGAGAAATGTCAAACAAACATATTTTTTATTTTCTGAAATAAATTTTTCAACTCTTAATTTTATCAAACTATTCTCTCAAAACCCAAACAAACAACAATTTTCTTATCTCTAAAAGTAACATATATTGCAAACTCTACTCTGATTTGACATAAAGTGACTTATCTCTTACACAATTTATCTCACAAGAAACATGATTTGACATAAAGTCTTACACATCTTACACCTAAAATATAACTCTTCCAAAAAAACATACACCTACTTTATTTCTAAAATCACTCTCTCAAAAACCAAACAAATAAAATTACGCAAATCGAGATTATTTCACAAACATCCACTCAGACTGGCCCATAATATTCTGCACCGGTTATAATCTTTTGTTCCACTTTTGTGTACCATATTTATGTAATATTTACAATTATTTGGTAAATGTCCAACATAATTACTATGTCACTTAAATTCAAAAGACTACCAATTTACATAAACAATTTCTAAAAATAAATAGAATAATTTTCATTTTACACCTTATAAATATATTATTTTGATACTTTGTACTATGAAATAAAATTTGACAATGAGCATCTTCGAATTCCAATTCACTTAAAAAATATTGGGCAACTTGCACCCGAGATGCACTTACCTGAAGAATATGCAATTCTAAAAGGTAGAGTTTCAATCTCTTGGGGTAAAGTGCCAAAAATATAAATTTTCGAAGTGCAAAATGCCATATACTCAAATAAATGCAAAGAGTAAAGAAAGGGTAACAACAAATTCAAGAAACCTGCAAAAGTTGTTGATCAATTGAAATCAATTATCTTGTGGCATTTTCACGTGTAATTTTACACAATTACTTTAACACGTCAAGGTGTGACTGGTAAATGGTAAAATAAAAACTATCGTTATTTTGAGAGATATTATGCACGTGATATTTGTTGAAATGTACCTATCATTATATTATATATATCTTATGACCTAGGGCGGATGGACATAGGGAATTGAAATGTACCTATCATTATATTATATATATATCGTGACCTAGGGCGGATGGACATAGGGTATAGCCCCGAATTTTTTTTAATCAAAGTAGTGGTGGTTTTTTTTTTAAAAATTTTTTTTAATAAATTAGTCCAATATAAAATTTTCAGTCCAAATATAATCTTAGTTCAATTAATATCACACATTTCACTCTAATAATAACTCATTCTACCCACTTTCTAAGCCTCAATGAAAGGTCCAAATTTCCCTTCAAGAGACAAGAGATGATGGATGAGACCTTTAATTTGTTGGATGAATATACTTCTTTTTGTACTAGCATGAAATTGAAATTCCTTCAATGAGTAATATCTATGTTCCATATGGGAGGCCAAGGCATAGGATTAAATAAATGACTATTGAGAATCATTAAAAAATTGAGAGATTCAAATCGGTGATAGATAGACAATTGCAAGAGTTGAACAACATTTTCAATGAAGTAAACATAAAGTTGCTTCTTTGTGTTGCATGCTTAAATCCATTCAATCACTTTGAGGCTTTTGACAAAGAAAAACTTGTTCGTCTTGCCGAACTTTATGCAAATGACTTCTCTTTTCTTTAGCTCTCGACCCTTTCAATCAACTTGAAAATTACATTAGGGATGTTTGATCAAGTGATGATTTTTCTAGATTGAAAGGGATTGGTGATCTTGCTAAGAACATGATTGTAACTAAAAGACATGTAGCATTCTCGATGGTTTACAAACTTGTGACATTGGCTCTTACTACCCGTTGCAACTGCATCAGTGGAGAGAGCCTTTTCGGCTATGAAGATAGTAAAGAATCGACTTCTTAACCGAATGGGCGATCAATGGCTAAATGATAGTTTAGTTGTCTTTATAGAGAGAGACATATTTAATAGTATTTCAAACGATGTTATTATGGACCGATTTCAAAACATGAAAAACCGTCGTGGTCAATTATTAAAGTAAATATGTAGATATTTTGGGTTTTTTTTGGGACTATAACGGGGTATCATATGTAATTAAAATATCTCGTGTTGTTTATTTTTGTCAAACTCCATCTCCCTATTTTTTTATTGTTGTCATGTATTTTCTCTTGAATAATTAACTGTTTGATAGATTTTTTTTTTTATATAAGTTTAGCCCCTGACCAAAATTCCTGGATTTGCCCATGCTTGTGACTTTTTCCAATTATATTAAAGACAAATTTTTATTGTAGTATATTTTTTTTAATGGAGATTTCCAAACTCGTGGAAGTTGAACTATATAGCGGCAATAGATCCTCTGTATCAGAATTTGTGTACCACAAATGTGTACTATAAATGAGTAATTGACACATGTATATATGACAATTATAATTGTCATATATACATGTGTCAATTACTCATTTGTGATATACACTTGTGGTACAGATGATCTTGAGCCCTATATAACAGTCGTTAAAATTGAAAGAAGAAAATCCAAACGAATCAATCTATCAACCAATAATGTAGTGAATGAATGGTTCTTCGCATTAACATGCACAATAAAATAATTCACCAATAAGTCGGTAACAAATTTGCAGGCCAAAATATTCGTGTGGCTTGCAATGTTTTCAGAACCGGACCGGACAGTGAACCGGTAAGTCAACTGGTTACTGGTTTTACCGGTCGAACCGGTCGGACCGTTGGTCGGACCGGATGATGTCATTTTGATATATTATTAATTATTAATAAATTATTATATATAACATATTCCAACATAAAATAATAGACACAAATAAATATTTATTGAATGTATAAATTTTGTCCAATGCATAGTTAAAAATGAAATAAAGTTACAAAAGTAACAAATTACAACATCATAACATGTTTACCGATGTATAAATTCTAAATAAAAAAATTGACAAATTAAAACATAAGTTCAAAATAACCAATCAAACATCTAAGCCAAAGGAGAAGATGAACTTATTATAACTACTACCTAACTAATTTAAGTATTAACCGATATTAAAGAAAAAAAAATAAAAAAAGTGTAATATCAAGAAACTATTTTTGTGATTTTTTGAAAATTAATGTAACAACAATATATAGAGATTGTATGTAAACTAGGTTAAGAATTGAGAGAGACAGATTATATTTTATCATGTAATAGTTGTGTATTTCCTGCTAAAATGCATTACATATATTGTGCACCATAGCTACATAATATGTAATAATATTAATTGGGCTATCATGGATTGCTACTAACTGGGCCATATTAATACACTCCGGCCCAATTCTCTTCTTTGACCCGTTCCAACTCCATTTCCAGTCAAAAGACTGAAAAGGCAACAAGGCATCGTCTCTATTTACAAATATCTTCCTCCATTTCCAAAAATCTCACTTTGTTCCTTCTTCTCTTTTTTTCTTAAAATTCTCTTTGTTCCTTCTTCTCTTTCTTTCTTAAAATTCTCTCCAATATCTTCAATAATTAAAACACTTCTCACCTTTTAGATCTTGAATTTCAGCTAAACTCTCAACTTTTGTTCTGTTTCTTCATTTTTGTTCTCTGTCCAGTTTCAAAGCAGCGGCGTGCCCTAATTTTTTTTTTTTTTAAATTCAAAACTCAAAACCGCGGTTTAAACCGGTTCGCCGGTTCACCGGTTCACCGGTTTTGGACCGGTTCGCAGCGGTTCAGACTGGTTTTTCGGCTCCGCGGTTTTAGGGGGTTGTCCGGACCGGAGAGGCCTCCGGTTCGCGGTCGAACCGGTCGGACCGGCCGGTCCGGTCCGGTTTTAATAACATTGTGGCTTGGGGGTAGACCATCTGTCTTCCTCTTAATTAATAATATATATAATCAAATATAATAATGTACTCAATGGTATTGTTAATAAACACTATTACTGAAATTCTTTGAAGCAAAAAACAGGGTGGCCCATTTTTCTGTCCGCCATGAACAGTTTGCATCAATTAGCTTTGGTTTATTATATAATGGTGTTCATAAATTTGTCGCACTCGACCAATCCGTCCAATTCACCATTAACCCTTCGATTTTATTTTTGAAATAATTATTTCGTGGTCAATTCGCCATGAAATAATTATTTTCGTGTTCATAATTATTATATAATGGTGTTCATATGGACTGGTATGGACCAGATGACGGATTTGACGTTTATGGTAAGAATATATTGACACATAAGTTAGTAATCATATTTTTACTTGAACTTATCTCAAAATTATAATCAACGATACATAAGTTGGTAATAATATATATTATTACAAAGATAAATACTTAATATTTAAGTTATTTAAGTGTGATCTTGAAAATGTACATATTTTTTTTAATCGATTCAATGTTAGCAATAATACGTGTTTGTTTTTACATTTCAATTGATATAATTACTCAAAAACATTACGAACCCGTCAATTCGCTAGCCAACCCGCCCGCAACCAACCAATCCAAATCGCACGGTTTGAAGGTATAATAAATACGCTTCCGTTGGCTAATATAGCAACCTACTTGTATTGGGTCATGTTGATTTTCTATAAATACTCGCCCAACTCGCCCCTGTGTTCACTCCTTTGATTATATTTTAGTTTTGTATGTATTTTCTTCTTCTTAGTGCTAATTTCAAATTGATGTAACATTGAACATATTTGACAAATTTTATTCGTTATTCGAAGAACTTAATATTACTAGAAAGGTGCACGTACGTTGTACGTGTCTAGTTTTAATTTCATGGGTATTTTTCATAAATTAGAGTAAAATTAGCTATTTTTATTTCATAGAATATCATATATTGGTAAATTTATTTTTTTTTGAAATTTGTTATTATTAATTATTATTAATTTATAAAAAATGATGACTTTGAATAGTTATAATAAATATAAAATGATGACTAATTTATTCATTACATCTTATAAAATTGGTTCAAATAAGATCATAAGAACTTTTTTAGTTCATTACATCATAGTAGTTTTCATGTCAAGTTTATCCGTTATTCACCGATGTCACATGTTTCATCCGTTTCTTCATAAATTTTACTTGAACTTTCATCGATTTCATGATCATTTTTTCTTACTGGTATCACCCGTTTTTTCACAAACTTCACAAATGTTTACCAATTTCACTCGAAGTTTCATCGGTTCATATGTTTTCACTGTTTATTTTTTTTTTGTCGATTTTTCCATTTTTTATCGATTATAATATTTTTCATTGTTTTCCCTTTTTCGTCGATCTTTTTTTCCGATTTAAACCATTTTCTTTTGATTTCACCTTGTTTTTGTCGGTTAAAGTTTAACTCGTTTTCACCTACTTCACATGTTATTCACCTAAATTTTTCATCGATTAAACATGTTTCGCCGACTTCAAGCTTTTTTGACTGATTTTATCCGTTTCTTTAAAATAATTTACCGGTTAATTTTTTTAGCGATTTATTCCTTTTCTTTACAGCTTATAATATTTTTCATTGTTTTCTCATTTTTAGTCCATTCTTTTGTATTTCTTATTTAGTATAAACCATTTTTCTACCGATTTCACCAGTTATACTATTTATTTAACTGATTTCACTAATTTTTATCATTTTAACCCATTTTTACCTATTTTTCATGTGTTTTCACTAATTTCACATGTTATTCACCATAATTTTTCATTGATTAAATATGTTCTTACCAACTTTATGTTTTTTTACCGATTTTACTCTTTTTTCACCGGTTTTACCAAATTTGACTGAATTCATCATTTTTCTAAGAAATTCCATTAGAATTAATTTCAAATATTTTCACCAACTTTACCTTTATTTTAATCGATTTTACCCGTTTTCATCCATTTTCACAAATTTTACCCAATTTTTTTTTATCGATTTCAAATGTAATTATGATTTCACATACCATTACTTACGTTGTACATGTCTATTTAATTTCAGTGGTATTTTGTTGTAAATCAGAGTAAATTTAACTTCATTATATCATAAAATACCACATATTAATGACTGCTATTCAATTTATTAACTTCATCATGGGAATTTTCATTGATTTCTTTATTTTTTTTCGGTTTAAACCATTTATCTCTTGGTTTGATTTTGTTCTTGTTGGTTGAATTTTTTTTGTTATATTGATTTCACTCATTTTTGCCAGTTTAACCAATTTTCACATGTTTTCGCCGACTTTAGCCTTTTTTCACCGATTTCATTTTTCACAAATTTTACGAACGGAAGCTCTTATTTTCATATTTCTCATTCCTTATCTTAATTCTGAAGCTACTTCTTGGTAGAAAATAAGTTTCTTGCAATTTTGAATCTCGAATCGTATTGAATAAAAACTACCTAATCTGTCGAATCCTTGTTTCAGAGTCGATAAATTATACGTCCTCTGGTTGAATCATAACGACTTACTTCAATTTTTACTTTATCGCTTTTCACCTATTTCATCATTTTTACGAAATTTCATCGTTTCACCGATATCATCCATTTTGTCGCTAATTTCACTTAAATTTTCATCGATTTCACATGAATTTATCGAATTTTCAACTCAAATAATTATACATCTTCAATTACTTTTAAGTATATCTCAAATTATTTCACTTACCTTATCATTTGAAAGATATTTCTTTATCGATCTAAGTCATTCACTTATTATATTAATTAGTTTAATTCAATTTTCATTGTTTTTTTACTGGTTTTATATTATTTTACTGATTTACTCATTTTTTTTTATCAATTATACCCTATTGTACATTGTTTTTCCTATTTTTCATCAAGTTTCTTTTGTTTTTTCATATTCAAACAAAAATGACAAAAATTTTCTAGTGGTTTAGTTCACACTGTTTTGCTAGTTAAACTTTTTTCCTTTTATTTATGTTTATCAGTTTACCTTATATTTCACTGATTTCACTTGAATTTTCATTGATTTCATAGACTTTAACATTTATTCAATGATTCAACCCTTTCTTCATATATTTTACCCGCTTTTCACTGATTTCACCGATTTGTTTTCCATGTATTCACAAATATCACCCGAATTTTCATCGATTTCACATGTATTTATTGATTTTACTGGCACTTTTTATTACTGATTTGCCTCTTTTAATCACCTACTTCACCGTTCATAAATTTCATCCAGATTGATTTCACATATTTCCATCAATTACATCAAATTTATTTGAACGGTTTTCACTTAATTCACATGTTTTTGTTGAAAAGATTTCCATGAAAATTTGAGGTAATGTTTTCCATGTCAAATAAAGATTACTTAGTTCACTAAGTCATAAATATTTTTGTTCATTCATAGGTAAGATGCGATTCTACTTGAACATGTTTTATTATATTTAAGAGAATATAAATTTTTTGAAGGAGTGACATATTGTACTAAATCTTTAAATAATACAAATAATATTTTGCACATAACAACATTTTGATAATACATTATAATAATTTAGCAACTATTCAATATAATAGTGTTTTATTTTTATTTTTATGTGTTATAAGAGAACAATAATGAAATTATAAAAGTGATGTTAGTTAATTTTTTATTTATTAGAGTTAATATAGTTTAATTTGAATTTAGTTTTGTTTTTCTTCCATATTCATGGTGCTTGGTTAGGAGGAAAGGAAGTTACAAATTTTCTTAAAATATTTTCCTACCAAATTTTTGATGAGAAAATTTAAGGAAAATTCATGTTTAATTATAATTTTTATTATACTTTACAAGTTGAGTAAGGGCATTACTGTCTTCACAAAAAAAGAAAAAAACTTAAAATATTCACACTTTTAGTATTAGTATAGATATAGATATAGATATAGATATAGATATAGATATAGATATAGATATAGATATAGATATGCTTAATTGCTTATATTTTTCAGGAACTTGTCATGTGAGCAACACATGACCAAAACTTTGGGAATTTGTTTAGTTGGCGTCCACACGCCAATGACAAATTACTTTCTTTTTTAACTTCAATTCAAAGATCAGTGAATCATGATTAAGTCAAATGTTTTGAAATTCATATACTAAAAGGGTAAATGACCAAAATTGCTTACTGGAGAAAAAAACTATTCCAGAATTAATTGTCAACTAAAAAAGTTAAAGAGCTTTAAATACAAACAATGCACAATTTCTTGAAGCAAAAATATTGTGGCCATCTGTCTGCCCGTTGCTAACAATTTTCTTTTTTTTTTTTTTTTTTTTGGGTAAGAAAAAGCAACATAAAAACTACAATACATCCTCTTCAAGTAAGTACATCAAATTCTCCAGTTCCCTGTATTCCATGACCTATCCGAGCCAAAGTGTGGGCACATTTGTTATCATCTCTTAGGGCCCATTTGGATGGATGGATGGATTTGAAATGAAGAGGGATTTCAAATGAATGGATTTGATGATTTGAAATCCATTCATTTGCAATCTATTGTTTGGATAAAGTTTTTCACAAAGGATTTCAAATTCATTCATTTAAAATTCATTGTTTGGTATATCATTTGTGTTATTTAAAATTCTTAATGGTGCCTTATAATTTGCTCTATGAGTTAATTCTTGTTGTTGATTTCGGGATAAAATCGCATAAAATCGATTTGGGGCAAAATTATAATTTTTAAAAATTCAAAGTGCAAATTTGGATTCAGAAAATCTGGGACCGAATTTAAAATATTAATTTTTTGAAATTCTAGACTGAATTGGAACTTTGAGTTTTTCGAAAATCTGAGGTCAAATGGCAATTTTTGAAAATTAAGGGACCAAAAGTGCAAATTTGAATTTTTGAAAATCAGATGCCGAATTGAAAATTATAATCTTCTGAAAATTATGGACTGAATTGCAGTTCTGATTTTTTTAAATATGGGGTCAAATTGCAATTTCTGAAAATTAAGGGACCAAAAGTAAAAAATTTGGATTTTTGAAAATCAGGGGCCTGATTGAAAATTTTAATCTTCCGAAATTAACTAAATAGCAATTCTTGGTTTTTCAAAAATTTGGGGTCAAAATATAATTTCCAAAAATTGAGGACCAAAACTGCAAATTTGAATTTCTGAAAATTAGGGGCCGAATTGAAACTTTTTATTTTCTTAAAATACTGGACTGAATTGCAATTCTTGATTTTTTGAAAATCTAGAGTCAAAATTGCAACATCCAAAAATTGAGGGACCAAAGGTGCAAATTCGGTTCCTGAAAATCAGGGTCCGAATTGAAAATTTTATTTATGAAAATTCTGGACTGAATTGTCATTCTGGGTTCTTCAAAAATTTGGGGTCAAAATTGCAATTTCAGAAAACTGAGGGACCAAAAATGCAATTCAAATTTCTGAAAATAGTAGTTGAATTGCAATTTTTTTTTTAAATTATGGACTGAATTGCAATTCTAGGTTTTTTGAAAATCTGGGATCAAATTACAATTTTTGAAAGTATACAATATGAATTTTTTTAAGTTGATTTCAAATTACTAGTTTTAGGAGGATTTTCAAATCCATTTAAAATTGCCTAAAATCCATTGGACTAAAATCCATAATTTCAAATGAATGGATTTAATTTTGTATCAAAATAACATGATGAATTTGACAAGGAATTTCAAATCCACCCAACCCAAATCCATACATTCAAATGGGCCCTTAGTGTATGCACCATCCAGATGTCCCACGACTTCCTTAGCAAACTCTTGCAGTCCTAAATTAACCTTCCAAGCGGGTGGCAATCATTATTAGCCTCCTTGATGAGTTGATGAATCACCTCCGAGTCGGTTTCAAGAAGCTAGTTTTGCATTTATTCATATTGGGGTCGCAAATTGGCGGATCGAGTTGGGTTTAGCAGATAAAAAATAGGTTAATGTAAATGGGTTGGGTCAAAGGTGCTTAAGCGAGAAACAGGTCGATTTGGGTTTGATCATAGTTGCCAATGTTCTCTTTAAAAAATTATAATCCCTTCACCCATTTTCTTTTGCTCCCTTGAGTTTTGGCACGGAGTTTAAAGTGAAAGTTAAAAATGTGAAAATGCGATAATTAAGTGTGTATTAGCTTCATAAAACTTTACAAATCTTCAAGCCCCATATGGATCTAGTTTGACTCAGTTTAGTCTCTGTCAAACTGGGTCAAACCATGTTTGGCAACAGGCCTGGTCAGGCTCGCCTCAGGGGAGGGGACTGGGGATAGGCGCTGATCAATTTTTTTATTACTTTTCTTTTTGATAATTTATTTGTTTATATACCAAGTTTATATAATTTATATTTTAGCAGTATCAATTACAATACTACTTTTGGCATTATTAATTTTTATCATATTATTTGGTTGTTTCATTATCAATTTTTGTATTATATAATTAATATTAAAATATCTAACTGCACTTTAAATGTTATATTTAATTATATTAAAAATTTATGTTCATCTTAATATAGTATATATTACAACATAAAAATATGTATTAATTATCTCATTATATATATCATTCTATTTAGGGTAAAATAAAAATTTTTCCCTTAAAGTATGGGGGTGATATCAGTTACCCTTAAAATTATCACTTGTAACACTTATCCCCTTCTGTTATAGTTCCGGAGTTTTTATTACAAAAATACCCCCACCTCTTTCATAAATAATAAATTTCTTTGTTACTTTAATAAAAAAAAATTGTTTTCTTTATTAATTATGAATCGATCCATTCACAAAACAATATTATGTTTCAATTTTTTCTTCATTTATTTATTTTTCTTTCATTTTTCGATATCAATTTTTTTTCTTTAATTTCAGTTACATTTTTTTCTTTATTTTCTATTTCATTTTTCATTTTTTTTGTCTCAAATTTTTTCTTAATATTTTTCCCAGTTTTATTTGGTCATAATTATTTTATTTATTTTTTATAATATTATACATTATGTGAATGATGTTTACAATTTTTGCATTCAAACAATTGTTATCAAAATATTTTATCGTATTTACGTATTATATTTGATTATATATTGGCTAGAAAATGGTGTCGTGTCAGATATTATATATATATTATAATTTATAAGATAATAAAATTATTTATAATTTTATTTGAATAAATAAGCACTCAATTGTTTTATCTTCATCTAAATTAATATCACAATCATATCTAAATTAATACAATATATTCTCAATCATTACAATATAATAACTCATCATCTCAATCATTATACAATAAAATATTATATTTCAAATCCTATAAAATTATTGATTTGACAGCTACTATTTATTTTTCTTTTCCAAACCCCAACAACCAACCACCATCCAAATCAAATCTAAAATTTAAAATCAACTAACTTTTATTTAATAATATTTTACAACCTCAATATACCATTGCGACCATTATCCAAATCAAGTTTCAAAGGTTTCGTTCAAACCATCGAAACCACTTTTGCAGACCAAACCCAACCAAAATACTTCCATATTAACCCTCACAATGTTTCACTATCTTTTCTAATTCAGTTATCAAATAAAGTATGAAACTATACATCAACGAAGACATAAAATTCTTAAATAGACTCGGTCTATCTTGTGGTTGAAAATTCAACACATCATTAATTATGATGAAGTGATGCTCTCATAATAATAATATGGTATATTTTTCAATCACAAAATTTAGAAAAATTTCATAAACCTGATATAGTCAAGATTATCCTAGCGAAGACTCACCCAAGCAAATTTAGAAAACAACCAATAAGAAATTTTGACTTTAATGTTATTCTTTTCCCTATATATGTATTCAAATTAATGCATGTTAGATGCTCTTACAGCTCGAGGGGCTAAAATCAATTTTGCTACATAGAAATTCTTTTGGTATTTTGCTTAATTAATTGGAAATCAAAGAACCAAGTGTATCTTATGTACCTAAAAAGTTGTACTCCAACGTAACATTTTAAAATGTGAATATAAAATATGATTCTCAACCAATAAAAAACTGATCTCTTGTTACATATAATTTGTAACCCAGAAATAATATAATCTAAATAGGAGTATTTAATTACACTAATATTGGAGAGAGAAAAAAGGAAATGAAGAGACATTTATAAATTGGTAGGGAATGGTTAAGAAAATGATTTAATGTAATTATAGGAGTGAGTATAGACTACCGGACGTAAGACAGCCTGTAGACTGATTGTAGGCCCTAGGGTACAGGGATAGTATCAATGGAGGAGCTAAAGCTAGGCTGGGACCCAAAAACAAGATGTGTGGGGCACCACCCCACACACCGCCCAACTTCCCTCCAAATTCTTCCCCTCTCCCCACAAAACTTCATTTTCTCCAACTTCTTCATGGATTTCCCCTCCCTCCTCCTTAATGCAGATGACCTTAAAAACATTGTTTGGGTGATTTCGGTAAAACATTTGAAATTTCACTTGGTAATGTTTTTTATGTTGAGTTTTGTGATTTTGAAAAAGTTGAAATCCCACTTGAAGTGGATTTGAATGTTGGTGATTGGGAAATAAGTAGTTGGTTGGGGGAAAAAAAGTAAATGGTAGGCGTCAAATAAATTTTTTAATGGCTTCAAGCATAGCTATCAAATCTTGAATCGTATCGTGTATGGAAGACCCACTGTATAGATACGAATCGTGTATAAAATCGTAAGATACGTTGGACTATAAAAAAATGCATAAATCAAAATTTTCACGTAATTAAAATATTTCATAAGTATAGCAAAGTCTCAAAACCAACCAATTAAAGCCAAAAACATTATTAAATCAAGTTCCAAGTTTGAATTTTAAATTTCAAGTCACAAAATAAAAACAAATATAGGTATTCACTAAATTAACATCAAAATATCAATCAAACACCATAATCCAAAAATAAAAACTAAAGTACTAATGCCCGCATGGGCAGCTCAAGAAACTAAAGTACTAATGCCCGCATGCGCAGCTCAACTGGTCTCAGAGGTGTAATTTGGAACAAGAGACCAAGGATCGAACCTCACCAGCGGCAGTGTGGGAGCAACCTCTCAAAAAATGAGGGGGGCTCCTTGTGCGCAGTGAGCACTGGTCCCAGCCTCTGTTGCCGGTTGAGTCACCATGATTTACCTCCTCTCACAATCCCGCCGGGCAGGGGGTGAGGGACGCCCGGGGTGAGCGATTTCACCTTTTGGAACAAGAAACTAAAGTACTAAATATTAACAATTTAATACCCATTCAACAAACTAAAGTACTAACCAAGTAAATATTAACACCCCAATCTAAAATAATGACTACAAATCAAAATAATAACAATAACAAGGTATTTAGGGACTTTGTGTGTACCTCAAGAATGCCCAAGTTGAGGAACGGCTCCGAAATCATGAGAGACCCACAAGAAATCCGAGTGAACCGCTTCGGTTTGGTTAGAAAGGTCTTGAATCTTGATTTTTTGGTTGGAAACACAATTTTTATGTCGAGTTTGCTTGGAACTAAATTTTTAGTTGAAATTTGATGAAATTTTTGTGGGAAAAAACTACGGTTTGATGAATTGAAAGAGGCCGAAAAAATGACTAGGTTCGGAAACAAATATCGAATTATATGTTTAAAATGAACCGGGTCATGAAACTTCGAAACTGTTCAATTCGATTTGGACCCACGACCTGAATAGTCAAAGATACGTATCACGAATGTTTCGTTTCGCGATACATACGATTCCGTATCGAATCACAAAATAATCATACAATTCTTTGGTCCAGCGATGAATCATACGAGTTGACTCGTTTTGTGGTCGACTCATATCGAATCCTACAATTCTTGTTCCAAAAGGTGAAATCGCTCACCCCGGGCGCCCCTCACCCCCTGCCCGACGGGATTGTGAGAGGAGGTAAATCATGGTGACTCAACCGGCAACAGAGGCTGGGACCAGTGCTCATTACGCACAAGGAGCGCCCCTCATTTTTTGAGAGGTTGCTCCCACACTGCCGCTGGTGAGGTTCGATCCTTGGTCTCTTGTTCCAAATTCCACTTCTGAGACCAGTTGAGCTGCCCATGCGGGCTCGAATCCTACAATTCTTACTACTATGGTTTCAAGAGCTTGGGTTGAATTTCTGAAAAGATTTGTGATAAGTTTCACGAGTTTGACGAAAATTCATTTAAAAAAGTTTTGGCCCCATCTCGCGAACCAACGAGACCGGACCAAAGCCTAGCCACATAGGCCCGTAAATTTTTGACTTTAGCATCGTCTCTTAACTACCAGAAGAAAGTAAGTGAATAATCGTTTCTAACTTTAAATTTGTAGGTCCAAGTGTAGATCTTCTGGAACGTGTTTGGTTCTGGACAATGTCGATTTCATCAACTATTGTTTGATTTTTTATTTATGTTTTGTTGTTCGATATACTTGCTTAATAATATTAGGCACTATGTTAATGATGTTTATAATTGATATTACAATATTGTATGATAATTAATGTAATGATTGAAAAATTATTATGGTAAGCTGAAATAATCGAAAAATCATTAAATAGGTTATACTTTTTAAAACTATTCATATCTAAAAATATACTGTTTATTTTATCACATAAAGTCAAAACAAACAATATTAGAAAAATAGACACTTTCTAAGGCCATCTCCAACCGAAGGCTTTGTCCAATTGCCTTGCCCTCATACATTTTCGACCAACCTAAAAAACTCATCTCCAACCGAAGGGCAATCAACATCCATTAATTCAATTTCACAACTTTCCCCACTCTCCTCACTCAAACTTATTTTAATAATAATAATAATAATAATAATAATAAAATTAATAAAAATCATAATAATTTTTTTAATAGTTACACAATCATGAAAATTAAGGCATTCTTTATTTAAGTTGTATTGTGTTTTTTTTTTAAATTAAGTATTTGTGTTTTTTATTTAAGTTGTATTGTTTATTTTTAAATTAAGTATTTGTGTTCAACAAAACTCATTTATTTAGATTTGTATTTGTCTAATTATATATGAAATTGTTCAACAAATCTCATTTATTTAGTTCATGAAATTTAAAAAAAAAAAATAGCACCCGAGCCCCGGCGGCCCCTGCCAGCGCCCAGCAGGGGCATTTGCCTGCCGGCAAACAGGCAAGCAATGTTTGTCTGCCTGCTTGTCGGGTTGCTTGTCCCGAACCCCTTGCCAGCCTTGCCCCCTTGCCCGTCCACTTGCCATCGTCCTTCTTCAACCAAACCGAGCCAGTCAGGGGCGGATCCAGGAATTTTGGTGGTGGGGGGGGGGGGGGGGCTAAACTTATACACACAAAAAAATCTATCAAACAGTTAAACATAAAGTTTATATTATTCACGTAAGAACTCAAAATATCCACATATTTACTTTAATAATTGACCACGACAATTTTTCATCTTTTGAAACCGGTGCATGATAGCATCGTTTGAAATACTACTAAATATGTCTCTCTCTATAAAGACAACTAAACTATCATGTAGCCATTGATCGCCCATTCGTTTACGAAGTCTATCTTCATAGCCGAAAAAGCTTTCTCCACTGATGCAGCTGCAACGGGTAGAATAAGCGCCAATATCACAAGTTTGTAAATAATCGAGAGCTTAATAAAAGAGAAGTCATTGGGATAAAATTCGGCAAGACGAATAAATTTTTCTTTGTCAAAAGCTTCAAAGTGATTGGATGGGTTTAAGCATTCAACACGAAGAAACTACTCCGTGTTTACTTCATTGAAACAGTTGTTCAACTGATCTTGAGTTTGGAGATATTGGGAGTAGGAAAAAATTGGGGCTTACAATTGAATAGAGTAAGTTATTATTAAAGTGGATTGTGTATATTAATTGGACTGAAGTTATATTTTGGTTAAAAATTCATATTGGGCTAATATATTAAAATTTTCGTAAAAAAGAATTACAACACAGCTATATAAAAAAAAAAAAAAAATTGCAGAGGGGACTATAGTCCCCCCTTGCCCCTATCTCGGTCCGCCTATGGAGCCAATAGTCTCTCCTTATACCCGGTTGTCGGCTCGGTTGGAGATGGCTTAAACCATCAATTTATCTTTTAAAATTATTCAAAAAAATTAGAGATAAACATGCACCACAAGAGCACATTTTTGTGGTACAATTATAAACGTGTTTACGTGTTGGTAACTATTTGCCACTGGCTCCACCATACCGTCCATTTATCTTAAACCTTGTTACTTTCTGTAACTTTGTGATACAATTATAAACGTGGTTACGTGTTGGTAACAAACCCCCTCCCCGGAAAATTCTTGTCCAAGCCTGGCTTGGTCAAATCCATCCAACCACCAAGCAAGTATATTGCACTTGCTTTGTGATTGGTCATTCTCTTGAGAGTTACATCCAATCCCAAAGCAAGTGTATTGCACTTATTTTTTAGTTATTTTGGGTTTGGCCAAACCCGGTTTGAGTAAGAATTTCCCCCGTTCCCCTTTTTCCTTTTAAGAAACTTACTTACATATTAATTCGTACGTCTAAAAGTAAAATTTTCAAACGTGCCTTGTTGGTTCATTTCTGGAAAATATTCATCTTTTTAATTAAGACTAGGAAGGTGCACGTACGTTGTACGTGTCTAGTTAATTTCATGGATATTTTTTATGATTTAGGGTAAAATTAATTTGATTATGTCATAAAATAGAGTAAATTAATCTGTTTTTCACCTATTTAATTAATTTTTCACCGGTTTAGCATGTTTTTAGCCGATTTTATTCATTTTTACCACTTTGATTTTTTTCACTTCACTGTTTTACCCTTTTTTTTATTGGTTATAACTTATTTTCACTGTATTTAATTCATAGTAGTTAAAAGCGAGAAAAGCGCTCACTATAGTGCGCTTTTCGCTATAGCGAGACTTCCTCGCCTCGTTGCGCCCTGCGCATGCGCTAATCACTTAGCGCGCGCTATTTGCGCTATAGCGCAACAGCCCATAGCGCCAAATAGTGCGCTATTTAAGGAAAATCGGAAAATAGAAAGTAAAAAAAAGAAAAAAAACTTGGTGAAATTAAGTAACTTGATTGCATAATTAATTGTTGGTTTTCCTAATACAAATGAAATTTACCATTAGGTTAATTTAGCAGAAATTTGGTTGGTTTATGTAATTGATTTTCCCTATGTTTATATGAAATTTATAATTTCCATCATCATATAGATTGGCAAATATGGCTTCTAAATCCGGAAGATATATATCTATATCTTCTTCATTCTTTGTATGAACAAATTATCACACTCCTTAATCTCAGAGCTTGAGAGCTGATCTCCATTATCAAACTTCTACTGATCTCCACGACCATGTTGATCAAATTCAGAAGGTTTTTTTTTTATTTACAAACTTTTGCGGATTTTGGGTACGAAACTTAAAAAATTTTAAATTTGGATATGTTTGGACGTTTACTTTGGAACTCGAATTTGGAACATGCATACCGTTGTTCACACCTTTCTCGTGTTCTTGGAGCTTGTTTACACTAAGTTAGTTAATTCCTGATTTTCCTAAATTAAAATTAAATTTGCCTTATTTTGGTTTAAATATTTTGCTTAAAATCAGTTTAAATTGATTGATTAATTTAATTGTTGATCTTCTTGAATTAAGATGAAAATTACATTATATTTCACTCATTTTTTATGTTATTTAAATAAGGATTTTAATGAAAAGTTTGGCTGAATTTACTCAAAATTAGCATAAATTTAGTTGAAATGACTGCTAGCTGGCAGATTTTACAACAATTAACTTTTTTTTTTTAGGTATACAACAATTAACTTAAATTAGGTGAAATTAACTTAAAGTTGGCAGAAATACACTCTATATTATGAGTACTTATTAGCTTTATGTTTTTATGTGTTAAAGTTAGTTTTTATGTTCTATAGTTTCAAAATTTAGTAGCATTATTGATATATATTAAAAAACCTGTATTTATGCGTTTCATTTTCGAAAAAGCCGCGCTATCGCGCTGCGCTATGCACTATAGCCTCGGAAGCCTTTGCGCGTCGATGTGCTATGCGCCTCTGACTACTATGATTTAATTACGATTTGTCCTATTTTTTCGTTTTAAACCATTTTTCTACCGGTTTCACCTTAATTTTGTAAGTTAAACTCTTTTTTTTTATTTTACTTATTTTTCACACGTTTTATCATACTAACCTGTTTTTACCTATTTTGCACATTTTTTTTCACATGTTCTTTTCACCAACCTGAATTTTCATGATATGATACATTTTCACCGACTTTATTCATTTTTTCACCGATTTCACTTGTTTTTCATTAATGTTGTCGTTTCATCTGTTTCATCATTTTTTCACGAATTTGACCCGAATTTTCATCGTTTTCAAATGTGTTATCGATTTCAGGGGCACTTTTTACCCGTTTCACCCAAGTTTTCACCAACTTCACCAGTATTCATCAATTTCACCCGAATTTTCATTGATTTCACATATTTTTAATGATTTCATAAATTTTTTTTTTATCGATTTCACCATTTTCCACCAATTTCACCCATTTTTCACAAAATGAATTCCATTCAAATTTGAGGTTATGCATGTCTTGATATTATTAAATATTTTTTATATTTTCTATTTTAGTCAAACTAAAATTACGTAATTAGCTGAGTCATAAGTATTTTTTATTCTTTCATAAGATGCAATTCAATTTTAACTTTTTTTTAAACATAAAGATATTTAAGAGAATTTCATTTTAAATTCTTACATTTAAAGTGTTTATGATTTATGGTTTACTAATATTTTAAATTAACATTTTCTTACTTAAAAAATATTGATGCTAAAATATAATAGTTTTTATTTATTATTTAGGGGCTATTTAAAATAATAGTGAATTTTTATGGTTTGTTTTTATCTATTATAAGAGAAGATTAAAATTATAAAATTATTTATGAGAGAATTTATAATTTTTAGGAGTTTATGTAGAAGATAAATATAATAGACTTAATGGTTAATTATACCTCTTCAGTTACTTTTGTATATTTATCACTGAATTAAATAACAATCCAAATAAGGGTATTTTAGTCCGCACAAAAAAGTTAAGAAATATTCATGCTTTTATAAAGTAGAGATAGAGATAGAGATAGAGATAGAGATAGAGATAAATAAAGAGATTTTTTGTGAGTTTAATCTACATAATCTTGTATAGCAGTAAAAAAAAGTACCATTATTTGACGAAATTTTTTATGGCTATCCATCGGAAAAAACCCTCTTACAAAATTTTTTCGACGAGAATTTCACGCAACAAAGTTTTTGATGAATTTTTCCATAGGCATATTAGTTGGAAATTTTCGAAGGATCTATCTTTGATAAATTTCCAACAATAAAATCCGTCGAAGAATGTCACTTGTATATTTGATTATTTTTGTGATGAATTTTATCCATCGTAAATTCTTCGAAAATTTAGAATATTTCCCCCCCAAACAAAATATACTTGAACATCATCGTGTACTGTAAAACAACAATTATAATTCTAACAATCCAAAAATCCCAAACAATTTAAATATTACAATTCAAATGCGAGAACTCAAAACCATAACAAGTATTATTCAAAACCACGAATAAACATATTTTTTGCATTAAAAGAAAGTTAATAGTTTTTCGGGTGAATCGCATATTTCATCCTCCTTATTTACAATTTCATCCATCGTAAATTTTTTAAAGTAGTTGGGTCCCTCTTACCAATGTATTGTTTTCATTGTGATTTTTCTGGCAACCATACGACCTCAAGTGCCTCGCACATGCCTGACTTTGAGGCCATTTTCAACCCTTCACCTCTAAACGTATTTGTCCGCTTTATATAAAATAATATATTGATCTACTTTAATCCATCTTGTAACACTAAAAATCCCATTGAATTTGTCTCTCGAAAATGAAAATAATGTATAATTGTGAAACTCATCTAAGTTAGTTGAATCAAATAATTATTTTTCATCATACTATTGTATTAATAACATACCACATAAATATTTTGATGTAAACAATCATTTGAACGAATGAACAATATCAATTATTTTCTTCATTGACCTTGAACCAGATTCGATCACTACAACTTCATCATAAAACAAGTAAATTTACAGATATTATGTAATTGATCACTCTTTCAAAAATATTAGATAAATAAGCTTACAATATATAAACTTATCTAATAAAAGTTAAAATAAAAATGCAACTAGTAGTCCATGCCAAGAGTTTTAATACCAGATGTTGGGATTGAGTGGCTAACATATGCTTAATTACTAGCTATATATCTTGTAGCAATCACATAGATTGTGAGTATCTAAGCATTGATGGACCACTAAGTGTACAGTGCAGCACATGAATTTTCCACATTGCCTCCAAATATCCACATCAAATTTATGCCACTTTTGTTTCTTTAATTAATAATATTGTAAAGGAACCAATTGGGGACTTTATTTTCCGATAAAATTCATATTTCATACAATTAATAAAAATTTAAGGGCTTGTTTGTTTGGCATTTTCCAAAAAAAATTCGTGTTTGAAAAATGCCAAACAAACATGTTTTCTATTTTCTGAAATAAATATTTTATCTCTCAATTTTTTCAAACTACTTTCTCAAAAACTCAAACATACAACAATTTTCTTATCTCTAAACAAAACCTATATAAATTCTACTCTGATTTGACATAAAGTAACATATCTTTTGCATTATTTATCTCACAACAAAACATGATTTGATATAAAGTCTTACACATCTTACACCTACAACATAACCCTTCAAAAAAAACATACACCGACTTTATTTCTCAAACCACTCTCTCAAAACCCAAACAATACGCAAATCGAGATTATTTCATAACCCTCTACTACTCTCTCCCAAACTACTTTCTCAAAGACCGAACAAACATGCCTTAAGTCGTTGATTGTTCGAAACTAGGTAACTAAGTCGCCGAACGTGTGCGTGTACTTGTGCGCGTGCGAGAGCGTGAGAGCGCGAGGGATTAGAAAATTGAAATATAAGAACATCTATAAAGCGTCTTTAAAATAATAATATAATATTATTAAAATTATAATAGAAATGGGTTATCTAAAAAGATATTATGATTCTTACTAATATTAAATTAAAAGTAATTTTCTTGATGGTTAAATTGTAGAAATCATGTTTATATTTAGAATATACATAATGCATGTTAAAATGATATGTAAGTATTTATAGACGAATTATAATTTTCTATTTAAAAAATATTTAATCATCTGTCTGATTCCTTATTTATTATTTTAGAACATTTCATATATGAGCTATATCGCATCTCAAAAAAAATATACTCCTTCTGTTTCATTGTTTTTGCTTTTTTTTTTTTTTTTTTTTTTTTTTATGTCTTAAAATATAATTCCCTTTTTCTCTTGAAAAATAACAAAAATTTAATTTTTTAACAAATAGTCTAAAATTTTGTGCAAACCTAATGGAAGCAGAAACTTTGAGACGGAGGGAGGAAGTATATATGAGCTGTATCTATAGAACTATAGTACAGTTTGCATAATATATAATATTCAATTAATTTCATATTTTTTCTTCTTTCATTTTGTTATTTGTACGATATGAAATGTCATCACTACAAAGACATTTATGTACATAAGTCAGGTGGACCCCACAATCACTATTCCCCACAGTTTTGTTTCCAGCTCTTACAAATAAGGTGACAATATTTGTAGGCTTTATATAGACACGTGTATGACTAATATTTGATGGGCGAATTTTAACCCATGAGGGCACGAACTCTTTCTCGAGCGCGAATTATTTGATGGTGATATGGATTGTTTTGTCAATTAAAAATAACACATGACTCACGAGGTTGTTTATGTACATTGCTATTTTATTAGAGCAACTCCAATCGATGTCGGCAAGAGGGTATAAGGGGGAGGGGGAATCGCCGTCGGTTGGAGATGATAAAAGGCAAGTTGGCGGGCAAGGTGGGCAGGGCGGATAGGCACGGGGGCAGACATGAGGGCAAGTGGTCAACTGCCCGGTTGCTTGCTGGGCAACGCGCTTGGGCGCCGGAGAAAGATGGTTGGCCGCCCCTTGGTGGCCACCCATTGGTGGCCACCCATTGGTTCTATATATTTTTTAATTTTTTTTATAGTTTAGAAAAAGAAATTCCTTGATCTTGTTTATCTTGACATAGGCAAAGTGAAGAGGAGATTCAATCCACCAAATGTTGAATATTGATTGCAATTTAAAATCATGTTTGCAGATTTATTTGCAGGTGAGTTGTTTTGAGAGAAAGAGAGAAATGAGTTCGAGAAGAAGAAGATTATTCTAGAAAAGACAAAAGTCATTGGACTCCTATTTAATTATCATTTAATCCATTTTAATTCTCATTTAATTAAAATTAGAAGATAAGTCCAATTTATGGGTGCTTTTTTAAAAAAAAAATTCATGAATTATATAAATGAGATTTGTTGAACAATTTCATATATAATTAGACAAATACAAATTTTAATAAATGAGATTTCTTGAACAAAAATACTTAATTTAAAAAAATACAATACAACTTAAATAAAAAACACAAATACTTAATTTAAAAATACACAATACAACTTAAATAAAAAACACAAATACTTAATTTAAAAATACACAAGATGAGTATGAGTGGGGAGAGTGGGGAAAGTTGTGAAATTGAATTAATGGATGTTGATTGCCCTTCGGTTTGAAGATGAGTTTTTTGGGTGGGTCGAAAAGGCACGAGGAAAGATAATTGGGCAATTGGGCAATTGGACAAGGACTTCGATTGGAGATAACCTTAATGTTTCCCTCGTGCTATAACCTCTCTTTAAATGAAAGGGTTGTGTGTGTATCTTTCTCATTAATCCCTCATAACTACTGAAGAGAAAACAAAAGAAAAACACATAATGTGGGCATCAATTGTGGGAATTCCACTTCTCACAATACTAGCTTTGATAACATGGAGATTCATCAATTGGGTTTGGGTCCAACCGAAGAAAATGGAGAAAATCCTTCGAGCACAAGGATTGAAGGGAAATTCTTACAGGTTTTTGTTCGGAGATGCTAAGGAAATAGCCACAATGTATAGTGAATCCTACTCCAAACCTATTGGCATCCACGACGACATCGCTCCCCGCGTCATGCCCTTCATTTCCAAGACCGTAAATACATATGGTATATTTCAAATTTATATATATATATACTAGTATAAAACCCGTGTTATGTACGAAAACTTAAAACATAAAATTATTATATATATGTATGTATAAGATATTATTTTTCAAGTAATATATGATTGATTTTTGCAGGTGAAAATTCGTTTATGTGGGTCGGGCCAAGACCATTGGTATTTATAATGGATGCTGAATTGATGAAAGTTGTAATGAACAAACACACTTCATTTCAGAAATCTTTTAAGATATCAAATCCAATTTTTAAAAGGTTGATTGGGGGACTCATTCGATACGAAGGTGACCAATGGAGCAAAAATAGAAAGAAATTGAACCCACTTTTTCATCTGGACAGGCTGAGGGTAAGTAATCAGTTGTTAATTAATTAAACATTTTCTATAATTATTACTAATTATTTCATTTGTTAATAATTGAAGAATTTCACATTCCACATCATATATATATTGCAGTATAACATTTCGTACGTACTTTATTATTAAGTGGGAATTCTTCAGGTGTACGCACGTGCATGCTAAGATTAATAATTTGAATTAATATGTGAATACAACATATATGATATATCATTATTTCGTGACTCGTGAGTTTAATTTGTAATCCCCAGTAATGCTAAATTCGATATAAAATACATTTGTTTGGTTCAGTATGATAGGAATATGTATATATGGATACAAAAATTACATCTGAGCCAATAGAAACAAAACTAAGATTAATTTCAAAACTTTTTGTTTGTGAAGCCGCGATTCTTTTTGCGAGTTTTCATCAATAATCTATAAATTTGAAAACCAAGATCCTAAAAACTCCAGAGAGAGAAAATGGGTAATATGATAAAAACGTGTAAAATCAGTAAAACAAATTGACTGTTAAAATAAGGTGAAACCGTAAGAAAAATAATTTAAAACATTAAACTGATAAAAATGAATAAAATCGGCTTAAACCGTTCAAAAACGAATAAAACTACTGAATCAAATAAGTGAAAAATAATTAAACTTACTACTCATTTCATCAATTTTGATATCATATATAGTTTTCTGAAATCTGAAATTCTATTTTTGTGTTGATGATACAGGGGATGGTACCAATAATGCAACAACAATGTGAAAACATCCTGAACGAATGGAAGGACATGGTCCCAAAAGATGGTCATGCTTTGGTGGATGTGTTCCCCTACTGCCCAGACTACACAGGTTCAGTGGTGTCCCATTCATTGTTCAGCCTTCCATTTGAAGGAACTGTGAAAAGGACTTTTAACATTATTTCAGAGCTTACTCTTCTTGCAAACCAAGCTCAGCCATTCAGTATTCCTGGTGAACAGTAAGGCCATCTCCAACAGCCCTCTTAAATTCTGACCTCTTATCTTAAATTTTAAGGAGTGAACAGTGTTATACATTCCCATTTTTTACTTTGCACTCCAACAGCTAGTTTATATTTTAGATTCTACTTTTAAACAACAACACTATTTCACTCCAACATCTAGATAATATTGAATAAAGTATTTTTAATTATGATTCACATATAAATAATAGTGGGATATATATACAGAGTGTGTGTATATATATATATATATATATATATATATATATATTTATTTAATATAATAATAAGATATTAATAATTTAATTTAAATTATCGTGTTCTATGAATTTAAATTAAATATTTCGTAAAAGTAACATAAAATTAAAATATTATTATTTAAAAAAATAATATGAATTACTATTAAAACATTTTTAATTTCCTATGGGAAAAGTACAAAAGTTCAAAAGTATTGTACTATCAATGCAAGAACAACTTTTAAAATTTAACTTTGGCCTCTTATATTTAAGAGGCCAAACTTATATTTTTTTGTGGATCTTAAAATATAAGAGCTCTCTTGGAGCTCATTTTTTTGCCAAAACTTATATCATTACTTATAATTTGAGTTATACATGGTCTCTTGTAGATGGTCTAAGTAATTAGTAGTTATTTAATTGTCATTAATTATTATTATTCAATAGTACTTCGATATCTTAATTTCTTTCTTGTAACACTTACCCCCTCTATTATAGTTTTGTGTTAATCTTCCAAAAATACCCTAGTCATTTTCATAAATAATAAATTTCTTTATTAATTATAAATCCATTCATCCACCAAACAATATTATGTTTCATTTTTTTTCATTTATTTAGTTGCCTTCCTTTTTAATCTCAAATTTTTTCTTTATTTTTGTCTCATTTTTCTCTAACCGAAGGAAACTAAAGAAATGAAGAAACTGAAACAAATATTGTTTGGTGGATAGATGAATTAAAAAATATTAAAGAATTTTTTATATATGAAAAAATGAAGAAATTGAAACATAATATTATTTGGTGTCAAATTTGAATTTTGCGAGAAAGAATTTAAGGGAGGTAATTGATACCACCCCTATACTTTAAAGGGGGGGGGGGGGGACTGTGTTTCACCCTTTCAGTTTACACCGTGCATTATATTAATTGCAAGCTAATGTCAATTTATCCTTACCTCCTATAATATGCATAATGTTGTGATTTGAAAAATAACACTTTACCCCCTTTGTGAAAATTTTAAAGGAGCAATCCTCCTTCAACCAGATAGTGTAACTCACTTGCCAAAATTGAGAGTCGGCATGAAAAGCATTTTGGTAACATAGGGATAAAGTTAAAGATTTATTATAATACAAAGGGTAAAGTGCCACATTTACAGAGTATAAAGTACCACATATAAGAGGGGTAATTTTATCAATTCGGAATTTTGTATTCTTTTAAGTTTGAAAATGTAAGGGACATAGTGTGAAACTTTTATAAGCTTATAGGGGGATAAAGTGTTCTTTTCCAAATTACTGGGAGGTAAATTAAACAATATGCATATCATTAATTCATTACCATTATCTCTATTAATTGCTAATGGGATCACTAATGCTTGTATAGATACTTACCAACCAAGAAATACAGAAGGGCCAATGAAATTGAGAAAGAAGTACACGGCACATTCTCCTCTATGATCAACGAAAGATTAGACAAGAGAAACAGAGGAGAAGCAAATGGTGAAAAAGATTTATTTGATCTATTCTTGGATGAATTATATGAACAAGACCCAAAAAACAATCAAGAACGAGAGATGATTATTCAAGAAATCATTCAACAGTGCAAGCTCTTCTTCATAGCAGGTTACGAAACCACATCGAATCTCGTGGCTTGGACTATAATCATGCTTGCCGCTCATCAAGATTGGCAAGCTCGCGCGAGAGAAGAGGTTCGCGAAGTCTTTGGCAACAACAAGCCAATCAATGCTGACGATATGAACCACCTAAGGAACGTAAGTCTCGCATCACTTTCTTCCGTGGTTTCAAAATTTCGACATTCATCGTGTTAACGATATATGTTGTATGTTCATTGCAGCTAACGATGATCGTATGCGAAGTCCTGCGTCTATTTCCACCATCAGTAGAAGTCTCCAGGGTAGTCGAAGAAGAAACATCATTAGGACAATATTGCATACCAAAGGGCTCAATGGTAATGGCACCGGTGATTCTTTTGCACCGCAATCCAAGAATTTGGGGAGACGACGTTTTAGAGTTCAAACCCGAGAGGTTTGCCGAAGGAGTACTTAAAGCGGCCAATGGGCATGCTGCATTCATACCGTTTGGTTGGGGTGTTCGTAACTGTATTGGGGCGAACTTGGCCTTATGGGAAACCAAAGTATTCGTCACATTGATGCTGCTTAATTTCTCGTTCGAGCTTTCACCAACCTATAAACATGGCCCTTTGGTTTCCCTAAACATGCAGCCACAATATGGTGCTCCTCTCATTCTTCGCAGACTCTAGCCTTGCATGAAGACTTATATATATATATATATCAGAACTTATTATTATTATTGAGCTCTAGTAGGTGTTAATTTGCTTTTGTGTGTGCAACATATATGTGTAGTTATATGTTGGTGATATGTTTCAAATTTTCCTTTGAACTGAAATAAATATGATAGTAGATTATGTTACTGTTGTTTTGAATATTTCAGATTGATTTCATTTAGAATGCAATAAGGTTTCATTTAGATTGATCCCAGTTTTCATCAAATCGCTAATAAAGGGAAAAATTATATATATATATATATATATATATATTTAATGTCATATTACAATATTGGTACAATTGCATACGTAAATGCACATTTAGTACCATAATTTGAATTATTAGTTGTAATATTCATACCACCATCGAATAATTAGATAAAAAGGGACATAATT
This sequence comes from Penstemon eatonii, assembly GCA_038501285.1. NCBI lineage: Eukaryota > Viridiplantae > Streptophyta > Magnoliopsida > Lamiales > Plantaginaceae > Penstemon > Penstemon eatonii. The sequence continues at coordinate 74,098,554 of CM076715.1, forward strand.
GGCCTTGTGTGGTTGCACGTAGCCGTTATTCTCATTTTTTTTTGGGGGGGGGGGGGGGGGAATTATCACACATTGCTCACTTTTTGAGGGAACATTATCACGTTAACTTATCTTTCAGAAGAAGAATGATGATGTTTAATTTTATGGCGTTTTTACATTATCATCTGATATTCTCCTTCCAAAAGAGGAGATAACGACCACCTGCAATGCACGTGGTCAATTTCGTCTATTTTCGCTTAATTATTTGATGGTGGATGATATGAATATTACAATCAATATTTAAAAATTGTGGTACAAAATGTTCATTTATGTATCTAGTGGTATCAAAGTTGCAAAATATCATATTGTATGGGACCTAAGACTGAGGTCGCAGGTAGAAGATGTTATATGTTCAATTTCCACTAACGTTGATATTCTTTTTACCGTGTTGTGTCTTGTAAATTTCGAAAATCCGTGTCGCCATTTTCGAGTCGGTGTTGTAGTGCTTGTGTGAGTGCAACATAGCTATAAGTATGTGTATAAATGCAGTTGTTTAAATTTTGTGTTAGAATTCCATCACATCTTTTAAAATGGTATGAATAATTGTAGGTGAAAATTCATTCATGTGGCTCGGGCCAAGACCATTGATATTCATAATGGATGCTGAATTGATGAAAGTTGTGATGTTTGAAACAGAAAGAAGCCTAACCCCTGTTTTCCATCTAGACAGTTTGAAGGTGAGTGAGATTCCAACATTGCAAATTGGAGCTAATAATTGGAGCTAATGACAATCTAACCCACTATGATACCTCGTGATTTGAAGAAGTGCACCAAACCCTTCATAATTTTATAAAAATTTCGACACTGCATCAATGACATTTTTAAAATTAAATAAAAATAGGAATTAGCAAAATTACCACTCTTATATATATATATATATGGTATTTTGACTTAGTCAACTTATAAATAAGCCACTTGAACTCCATGTGTTATTATAAATATGACATTTTATCTCTCGGTGTATCGATAAATATGTTATTTTAGGGCTTCTCCAACCGAAGCCGGCAGGTGAGCATGAGGGGGAGGGGGAGCCGCCTTCGGTTGGAGATGGGAAAGGGCAAGGTAGCGGTCAGTTTGGGCAGGGTGGGCAGGGGACTGGGGCAGGCGTGAGGGCAAGCAGGCAGGGGATGGTTGACCGCCTGCTTGCCAGCCGGCAAACGCGCTGGCGCGGTAGTGGGGTGCGGCGGTGTGCTGGTGGCTGCGGCGGTGGGGGAGAATGTGAAATAAAATATTTAGGGGAGAAAATGTTAAATAAAATATTATTTAGGGGGTAGAATTTGAAATTTGGCCGATGTGGAGGGGAGAAAATGTATGTTAAATAAAATATTTTTAGGGGGTAGAAAAAAAAAGGTTTCGAAGAATGGCAAAACTAGCTTGCCCGAATTTAGTTTTTATGACCGACATTCGTGTCCGCAGGTCGCGGGCTCGCACGAGTCATCAAGGTTTTGAAGTGAAACCCATGATTTGCACCCCTCCCCCCCCCCCCCGCCCCCGCGCGCGAGGGAGGAGACTCTTGGTTGCTATTTGTTACACATCTTACTTGAGAAATCATATATAAACCTCAAATTTTTTTGCTCATCTTTCTATGTGGGATAAATTTTTTTTCTCTAATTCAAATGGTAATCTTTGAGTTTCAATTTCTCATTCACCGGTACTCCGATTCGAACATACTATATACCGTTTTAATCTATTCACGGAGTAGAATATAATTCCGCTAAATTTTACATATGAATGATTTCTTGGATCTCATAGAAGGGAACCATTAGAGCGTACACTCGAACATACAATGTTCATTAAAGTAAGGTCAAGATGATTGCTTTGTTTCTGTATTGGAACATATATTTAATGAGCACACCTTTCATTCATTATGCTAGTCGTTCTTGTTCCTTAAATTATGTTTACTTGTTGTTTATTTTTTTATTATTAAGAATGCCTTTATTTTTAGGATTGTGTAACTATTTAAAAATTATTATTATTATTATTATTATTATTATTATTATTATTATTAAAATAAGTTTGAGTGGGGAGAGTGAGGAGAGTGAGAGTGGGGAAATTTGTGAAATTGAATTAATAGATGTTAATTGCCCTTCGGTTGGAGATGAATTTTTTAGGTGGGTCGAAAAGGCATGAGGGCAAGGCAAGAGGGCAAGGCAATTGGGCAATTAGGCAGGCAATTGGGCAATGGCTTCGGTTGGAGATGGCCTTACTACCCCCTCCCCTTACGATAAATCTGTCATTTTGCCCCTTGTGCTATAATAAAAACGCTTTATCCTACTAAGGATACTTTTCATACCCACACTACACATTCTGTACCCACCATCAATTTCGGAGAGTATGTTACACTCTGCATTGGGCCAAAGGTAGGTAATTAAATTGCTCTTTAATTTATTTTATAGGGAGGTAAAGTGCTCTTTTTCAAATAAAATGAAAAAATAGGGGTAAATTAGCTTTATCCCTTGCAAAATGTGACAAAAATACCGGATACCAAAGTTTTTTGTCATTTTTTATAGTATTAGAAAAGTGCACGTACGTTGTACGTGTTTAATTAATTTCATAGTAATATTCAATAATTAAAGTAAAAATTAATTTTATTATGTCATAAATAAGAGCAAATTAACCCATTTTTTCAACGGTTATAACTTATTTTCACTATTTTTACAATTTTGTCCTTATGTTTTTTTTCGTTTTACACCATTTTTCTACCGATTTCACCTTATTTTATCAGTTAAACTCTATCTTTTAAATGATTTAACAAGTTTTTATCATATTAATCCGTTTCAACCCTTTTCACACATTTTTTCACTGATTTCACATGTTCTTTTCACAATTTCACCTGAATTTTCATTGATCTGACACGTTTCACCGACTTTATTAAATTATTCACCGATTCACCTGCTTTTTGTTGATGTTGCTGTTTCATCGGTTTCATCATTTTTCACGATTTTTACCCGAACTTTCATCGATTTCACATGTATTCATTGATTTCATGGGCACTTTTTAATGGTTTCACCCAAATTTTCACCAACTTTGTCAGTGTTCATCAATTTCAACTGAATTTTCATCTATTCTATTTCACATGTTTTTTACGATTTTATAGATTTCACCATTTTTCACGAAAATAATTCCACGAAAATTCAAAATTATGCATGTCCTGATATTATTGAATATTCTTGATATTTTTTTAATTCTAGTCAAATAAAAATTAAGTTATTAGCTAAGTCATTTTTTATTCTTTCATATTAAGATGTGATTTATTTTTTTTTTTTTTTTTTTTTGGTAATAGCATGATTTAAGAGAATTTCATTTTAAAAATTTATATGCAGAATTTCATTTAACTTATGTTGTACTAAATCGTTAAATGAACAATTTCTTACTTAAATAAATATTGATGCTAAAATATAATATAGTTTTCATATATATATTTAGGGACTATTTAAAATAGTAGTATCTTTTTATTGTTCGTTTTTATCTATTATAAGAGAATTGGAGATTAAAATTACAAAAATTGATGTAAGAGAAAATTTATAAATTTTAGAAATTTATGTAGAATATAAATATACTAAGATTCTATGTCTAATTATACCTCTTCAAATATATTTATCATTGAATTAAATATCACTTTATAATTTAAATAAGGATATTTTAATTCGCATAAAAAAATTAAAAAATATTTATGTTTTATAATAATAAAGATAGAGATAATAATAGAGATAGTTTTCTGAAATCTATTTCTGTGTTGTGTGTTACAGTGGGTGGTACCAAACTTCCAATAATGCAACAAAAGTGGTCCCTAAAGTTTTTGGTGGACGTTTTCCCTTATCTCGTGGAATGCACTAGCCTGGCCTGTTCCGATGTGTCGCGATCACTATATATTTTTATTTTTGAGAATCTATTAAAAGAACTTTCAAGGAGAAGAGTACACATTAATGACAATAAACGTGCAAAACATTGTCATTATTTATTAATTGGGTGAAATACAGTTTCCCCCTTAAAGTATTGGGGTAGTATCAGTTATCCTCTTAAAGTATCAATTGTAACATTTATTCCCCTTTATTATAGTTTTGTAGTTTTTATTTAAAAAAAAACCCCACCACTTTCATAAATAATAATTTTTTTTATTAATTTATCAAAATAAAATTGTCTCTTTATTAATTATGAATCCATTTATCCACCAAACAACATTATATTTTAAATTTTTTCATTCGATCTCAAATTTTTTCTCCATTTTCATCTCATATTTTTATATAACCGAAGTAAACAAAAGAAATGAAGAAATTGAAATATAATATTATTTGGTGGATGGATGGATTAATTCATAATTAACAATTTTTTGATAAAAAAATGAAAAAATTAATACTTAATATAGTTTGGTGTCAAACTTGAATTTTGCGAGAAACAATTTGGAGAATTACTAAACATTTTGAATAACAATTAACACAAAAAATAAATGAGATAATTATCACCAAATAAAAACTCAGAAAAAAATATAAAGAAAAAATTTGAGATAGAAATAAAAAAAAATGAAACATAAAATAGAGAAACAAATTGAAACATAAATAAAGAAAAAAATTGAGACCATAAAACCGAAGCAAAAGAAATGAAGAAATTGAAAAATAATATTGTTTGGGTATTGGATGGATGAATTCATAATCAATAAAGATTTTTTTTTATGAATTAATAAAGAAATAATTTATTTGTTATAAAAGGGGTGGGGGTAATCTTGGAATAAAATGTTCAATACTATAACATAGGGTGGTAATTGTTACAATTGATACTTTAAGGGGGTAATTGATACCAACCCCATAATTTAAGGAGGGAACTGTATTTTACCCTTATTAATTTAGTGAAACCCCAAAAATATAATTATAAAATTGTCATTAAATTATAGTGATAATATTTATTGTCATTATAAGAATGTCACTAATTGTTAATTGTGACAACTTAATTTTCATACACTTATCACTAATATTATGTCACTTATAAAAAAGTGACAGTTTCAATAATATCACATAATATTTTGTCACTACAATTCATTTCTCTTATAATGAAAGTGACAAGTTTAACCTTATCACTTGAATATCTCAGTCACAAAAATTATATTTTCTGGTAGTGAATTTTCATGTGATCATATGAACATTAGTATTTAATTTCAGTACAGAATAAACTAGAAGTAGTTATTTTGTGATGGAGGCTCACCGTTGTATAAACTTTGCTTCCATTTTTTTTTTTACTTACTAATGGAATTTTAATTTATCCAAATAAAAACCTAGGGCCTGTTTGTTTGGCATTTCCCAAAAAAATTTCGTGTTTGGGAAATGCCAAACAAATATATTTTCTATTTTCTGAAATTAATTTTTCATCTCTTAATTTTCTCAAACTACTCTCTCAAAACCCAAACAAATAACAATTTTCTTATCTCTAAACAAAACATATATAAACTCTATTATGATTTGACATAAAGTAACATATCTCTTACACAATTTATCTCACAACAAACATAATTTAACATAAAGTCTTACACATCTTACACCTACAACCTAGCTCTTCCAAAAAAACATATACCCACTTTATTTCTCAAACCACTCTCTCAAAAACCAAACAAACAACATTACGCAAATCGAGATTATTTCACAAACCTCCACTACTCTCCCAAACTACTTTCCCAAACACCAAACAAACAAGCCCGTAGTATCTAAGTAGGATTGTCATTTCTTTTTAAAAAAAATTAAGTTTAAAATTATTATTATTTATACTTTTGGATTGGTTAAAAAAATCAGATTAATTAATTAATTATTTCATTGTCAAGCAAAGGAGGAACATGACACTGAGTCAACCAAGGGGCTTTTTTTGGCTTAATCATACAATTTTAAAAAATCAAATTAGTCTTGAAAATGCTATCTTATTTCTAAGAAAAATCTAAACAAAACTCAGATAGGTATAAGTTTGACATAATTAAACATACTTTTAGGTAGGTTACCTAAAATCAGTTATTACAACTCAAACCTTATTATTATTATACTGGAAAAGCACATTATAGTTAATTAGTCAAACTAAATCTTTCTGATTTCAATTAGTCAATTACTTTCAAAAGACTTTAATCACCATCAGTGTTATTAAAATTTCCGAGTGATCTTAGTAATATGTCCAAGATGTGTACTAAAATCCAATTAATTGAATATTATTGAACATCCAAAATTGTACTAAGTCAAAGATTAAAATAATACTAGATTTATCTGGCCCAATTAAAAAGGCAAATTCACAAATATTTAAGGGCATCTCCAACCCGTAGGGCTATTTACAGCCCTGGGGTGTCAATTTTCACCCGGGGAATCTGCACCCCCCTGAGCATCATCTCCAACCGGTAGGGCTATCTCCTCCAATTAATTAAAAAAAAAAGCTTTCCCCACTCTCACCTATATTATCTATAATAATAATAATAATAGTAGTAGTAGTAGTAGTAGTACCAATAATAATAATAATAAATGTGGCTAAATAAATTATTATTTCATAGACAAATATATAATTTCAAAATTAATAATGGATAAGAATTTTATTATACTATAATTTTTTTTAATTTTACTTTCATGGCAAATTTTTATATCTAATAATGTTACATCTTTAATTTAAAATAAATTGTTATTAAACCTACAACAATTTTTATAATTAAATGTAACTTTTATTTTTAGTTAATTAAAATAAATAAGGTATTGTTATAAGAAGAAAAAAAACTTCAACATAAGTTATTAGACATTATAAAATTGCTCACATGTTCATAATTAATCCGTACTAAAAAAAACTCATAAACTTTTAACTAAAAAATTTTATTTTGTCCAAAAAGTAAAAATATTCACTAAAATTTGTAGTTAATTTTTAAAATTTTTATTATTAATTTATTTAAAAATTTAATAAAAAAAATAAAAGGAAATCCATCAGGTGGCGCCAAGTGGCGCCACCTGATGAATTGTGTCTGGGACGCGCTGAGACTTGGGGCGGTGGGCTGGGCGATTTTTCGCCCAGCCCACAGACCTGGGCGGTCCATTTGGACCGCCCAGAGTGCTCTCCAACCCGGGAGAGGTGGGCTAGGCCCATCTCCACCTACCCCCCTCCCGGGTTGGAGATGGCCTAACACCTCCTCCTTCAGCTCCTGGGGTGCATCAAGAAGTGGTTGAGCCCGTTTTATTTTGGATGCATCAATTCTTTTCTTTTTCCTTCCATCTTATTAATTCTAAAAGAAATTGCACCTTGGCCATAAGATTTTTATAATTTTTTTGAAGTTATGGTATATTCTCCTTTGACCCAAATTCAAACTATGTTGCTTAAATTATCCATTACAAAGGTTAAGGAATCTTTGCCTAAATATGTGATTCGATAATAAAGAAACTAAATACCTTTTTTAAAAATACACCTAATTCTTGACAGGATTAACAGGGGCTTTTTGCACTTTGCACCCCCGAAACATAGGAAATAGGTACTTTACACCCTCGAAACTTAGATTTAGCACTTTGCACCCTCAAAATATGAAAAATATAGCACTTTGCACCCTCTTTTATTTTCAAGCAAAAACTCAAGGGCATAATAAGTAATTCAATTATAAATCTTTGCATCCCCAAAACTTGAGAAATTGGCACTTTGCACCCTCAAATAAAATTAGCGCTTGTCACCCTCGAATTAAGAACAAATCAGCAACACGCACCCTCGAAACACAATAAATTGACAGTTTGTACTTCGAAACACAAAATTAACACTTAACACCCTCAAATTTAAAAAAAAAAATCAAACCCCTCCTTTTCTCCGGCAAAGTCGACCATTGGGGTGAAAAAGATCTAAAACAAAGGTGAACTTACCAATTTTTACTTATTCAACTGTTTTGCATAGCATGTTTAATTTGTACAAGCTATAATTCATGATTGTTAATTTGTTATATGTTATAATCATTCCAAATTCATTGTATTTAATTTATATATATGTATATAAATGTAGGTTGTTCAATCGGATCGGAAACTTACCTATTTTGCCTTAGATTTTTTTTTTCACTCCGATGGTCAGCTATGTCGGAAAAAATGAGGGATTTGAGTTTTTATAATTTGAAGATCTTAAGTGTTAATTATGTTTTTTGAGGTTCAAAGTGTCCATTTATTGTGTTTTGGGGGTGCAAGTTGCTAATTTGTTCTTAATTCGAGGGTGCTAAGTGTTAGTTTTATTTTGGGGGTGCAAAGTGTCAATTTCTCAAGTTTTGGGGGTGCAGAGAGCCAAAGATTTATAATTGAATTACCTATTTTGCCCTTGAGTTTTTGCCTAAATAGAAAAGAAGGTGCAAAGTGCTACATTTTAAATATTTTGAGGGTGCAAAGTGCTAAATCTAAGTTTCGGGGATGCAAAGTGCCTATTTCCCATATTTCGGGGGTGCAAAGTGCAAAAAACCCGGATTAACAGTGCATATTTTTAGATTTACAGTCAAAAGCTCCTCCAATTTCAAAGACCTTCTATAGACTTTAATTTGTTATAATTTTACACATTCTTTTATTTTTGAAACCAACCTTTAACTTTTTTTTCTAATTAAATGTGGAAATTCATTCTACCCATCCAAATTCGTTTCAACATCAATAGCTATGGGTACAATAATCTATTTCACACTTAATTCCAATATATGCTATATATTTAGTTTTAGACATGCACATCTATATTGTATTAATATCATTTATGATATTATACTCAGTAACTACTTTGCCATTAAATTGAACTTTTTATTCAATTTAATTTTCTTGGTATTTTTTGGGCCCTTAAAGAAGAAGACAAGACATAATAATAGTACGTCATTGGTCCATGAATATAATTGATTGTTTGTACCCTTAAACAAGAGGATAAGAACATGAAAAGGTTAATTACTTCGTCATTTAGACCAAGGAGGACTGAATGCCACAAGACTACAGGAGTTTTTAGGCCATTCCCTTTTCTTTTCTTCTTTTTTTTGTAATTTTTTTAAGGCTTTTCTTAAGAAAAGCCTTAAAAAAATTACAAAAAAAAGAAGAAAAGAAAAGGGAATGGCCTAAAAACTCCTGTAGTCTTGTGGCATTCAGTCCATATATATATACATGTTTAATAAATATTCAAAGCCATGTTTTGATGAAATTTAGTTTATGAGTTTCATAACTTTGTAGGTGAAGATAAAATAATTATTGAAACATAGTTGGGATGAAAACAAAATTTTTTGTTTTGAGGAACACTTGAAACATATATAGGATTAAAAAAATTATTGTTTTGATGAACACACTGTATTAGTGAAATTTTGTATGTTTGAACTTATGAAAATAGGTAGCGATAAGTTCACAATGTATTCAATATGTATAGTAAAGTGGGGGTGAGCATTTGGATCGAATCGGACCGCGGTTTCTGGTCGGTTAGGTTCTGAAAATTCATGGACCATTTATCGGATCGAAATTTTCGATCCGGTTCGTGTTTACCATACTGTGGATGCATGTTTAGTACCATAATTTAAAAATTAGTTACAATGTTCAGACCACCGTCAAATAATTAGACAAAAAGGGACATAATTGGCCTTGTGTGGTTGCGCGTAGCCGTTATCTAATTTTTTGGAGGGAGAATTATCACCCATTCCTCACATTTAGAGAGAATATTATCACGTTAACTTATCAGAAAAAAAATAGGATAATGATAATGTTTTTATGGCGTTATATGTTATCATCTAATATTCTCCTTCCAAAAGACGAAATTTGCCTATTTTCGTTCAATTATTTGATGGTGCATGATATGAACATTACAATCAATATTTAAATTGTGGTACTAAATATTCATTTATGGTGGTATCAAAGTTGCAAAGTGTCATATTGTATGGGACCAAATATACGATTTCCCCATCAACTAAAGATAAAAGGTCCTGTAATTTTGTTCTAGCCTATTGGCAAGGCACTAAGGCTGAGGCTGCAGGTACAAGAGGTTATGTGTTCAATTTTCACTAACGTGGACTTTTTTTTTATGTCATGTCGTATCTTGTAAATTTCGAAAATCCATTTGATCATTTTCGAGTCACGTCGTGTCGGTGTTACGGTGCTGGTGTGCGTGCAACATAGCTAAGCATGTGTATAAATGCAGTTGTTTAATTTTGTGTTAGAATTCCTTTAACATTTTTTAAAATGTTATGAATAATTGTAGGTGAAAATTCATTCAGGTCAGGCCAAGACCATTGATATTCATAATGGATGCTGAATTGGAAAATTATGTTCCTACTCTGGTGGATTCAATCCATTGGGGTGTTGGATGAGTGACAAGTGTGTATGATAGGACAATTTTTTGTGCCTCTTAGGCACAAGGGGCAAAATCCAACTCCTATAAATATAATTCACAGGTGTAGGATGAATGTAACCACCGAATTGATGAAAGTTGTTATGAAGAATCACAACTTTGAAACAGAAAGAAGCTTAGTCATCTAGACAATTTGAAGGTGAGCTAGATTCCACCATTGCAAATTGTAGTAATGACAATCTATCCCACTATGATACCTCCGTGATTTGAAATATTGCACTTTAATCCTTCACAATCTTATAAAAGTTTTCACATTGCATCAATGATATTTTTAAATTTTAAATAAAAATATGAATTGGCAAAACTAACACTCTTATATATATATGATACTTTGACTTAGTCAACTTATAAATATGTACTTATCAAAAAAAAAAAAAAAAAACTTATAAATATGTCATTTTAACTCCGTGTGTTATTATAAATGTGATATTTTATTTCTTTGTGTAACGATAAATATGTCATTTTACAACCCCCCCCCCCCCGGTTACGGTAAATCTGTCATTTTGCCCCTTGTGCCATGATAAATTTGACGGTTTATATGTATTAGTGATCAAAAGTAGGTAATTAAATTGCTCCTTTAATTTATTTTCCAGGAAGATAAAGCGCTTTTTTTAATGTAAATTAGCTTTCTCCCTTGCAAAATGTGACATAAATACCGATATGAAAGTTTTTTGTCATTTTTTATAGTATTAGGAAAGTGCACGTATGTTGTACGTGTCTAGTTAATTTTACTGGTATTTTTTTGTAAATTAGAGTAAAACTAATTTGATTATGTCATAAAATAGAGCATATTAATTAACCCGTTTTTACTTATTTAATTTATTATTCACCGGTTTAACCTTTTTTAGCCAATTTTATTTATTTTTACCATTAATATTCTTTTAACTATTTTGCCATACCCTTTTTTTATCAGTTATACCTTATTTTCATTATTTTTACGATTTTGTCCTTTTATTTTTTTTCATTTTAAACTATTTTTTAACGGTTTCACTTTCTTTTGTCGATTAAACCCTTTTTTTTTTTACTAATTTCACACGTTTTTATCATATTAATCCATTTTCACCTATTTCACACATTTTTTTCAATGATTTCACATGTTCTTTCAACAATTTCACTCGAATTTTCATTGATTTGACACGTTTTCACATACTTATTAATTTCTCACCGTTTCACCAGCTTTATATGTTGTTGTTTCACCAGTTTCATCTTTTTCACAAATCTCATCCAAATTTTCATCAATTTCACATGAAATTATCGATTTCAGTGGAATTTTTTTTTTACCGATTTCACCCGAATTATCATCGATTGCACCATTTTTCACCAATTTCACCCGTTTTTCACGAAAAGAATTCCATGAAATTTTGAGGTAATAATGCGTGTCTTGATATTATTGAATATTCTTTATATTTTTCTATTCAAGCCAAAGTAAAATTACATAATTAGCTAAGTCATAAGTATTTTTAATTCTTTCATAGTAAGATGCAATTCAATCTTAATTTTTTTTAACATAATGATAATTAAGAGAATTCCATTTTATATATATTTTTAGGGGTTATTTAAAATAATAGTATTCATGCTTTGGTGGACGTGTTCCATGGACTACGCTGGCCTGGCCTGTTCAGTGGTGTCACCATCACTATATATTCAGCATCCCATTTGACGAAATTATAAAAAAATACTTTCAAGGAGAAGAGTACAAATTAATGACAGTAAATATTAATTAAAAACTTATCATTAATATTTATTGTTATTAAAATAATATTATTAATTGTTAATAGCAATAACTTAAATTTCATACACTTATCATTAATAGTTATTTTCTTGTAGTGAATTTCCAAGTGATCATATGAACGCTAGTATTTAATTTCACTACAGAATAAATTATTCCCTCTGTCCCATTATTTTTACTCCATTATCTACAATATCCGATCAAAGTTTTGATCAATTTTTTAAGTGACTTATCATGTTAAATTATTCACATTTATGGTGTATTAAATCTTCTAAATATTTATTTAACACACACACACACACATATATATATATATATATATATATATATATATATATATATATATATATATATATATATATATATAATATTATTAAATTATTAGTATTTAATTTGTGATGGAGGCTTGCGTTGTACAAATTTTGCTTCAATTTTTTTACTTACTAATGGAATTTTAATTTATCCAAAAAAAAAAAAAAGCTAGTATCTAAGTAGGAAATGACTTGTCATTTCTTTTTTAAATTATTTAAGTTTAAAATTATTAAATTTTAATACTTTTGGATTAGTCCTATAATTAAAAATCTTATTAATTAATTAATTATTTCATTGTCAAGCAAAGGAGGAACATGACACTGAGTCAACCAAGGGGCTTTTTTTGGCTTAATCATACAATTTTAAAAAATCAAATTAGTCTTGAAAATGCTATCTTATTTCTAAGAAAAATCTAAACAAAACTCAGATAGGTATAAGTTTGACATAATTAAACATACTTTTAGGTAGGTTACCTAAAATCAGTTATTTCAACTCAAACCTTATTATTATTATACTGGAAAAGCACATTATAGTTAATTAGTCAAACTAAATCTTTCTGATTTCAATTGGTCAATTACTTTCAAAAGACTTTAATCACCATCAGTGTTATTAAAATTTCCGAGTGATCTTAGTAATATGTCCAAGATGTGTACTAAAATCCAATTAATTGAATATTATTAAACATCCAAAATTTCCGAGTGATCTTAGTAATATGCTATATATTTAGTTTTAGACGTGGATGCCTATATTTTATTAATATCATTTATGATATTATAAAGTTTAAGCGTCCAACCCACGTAACTACGACTTTGCCATTAAATTAACTTTCTATTCAATTTAATTTTCTTGATGTTTTTTGGGCCCTTGACGAAGAAGACAAGACATAATAATAGTACGTCATTGGTCCATGAATATAATTGTTTGTTTGTACTTTTTACCCTTAAACAAGAGGACAAAAACATGAATGCCACAAGACAACAAGAGTCTCTAAGCCATTCCCTTTTTCTTTTTTTTTTTCTTTTCTTTTCTTGTAATTTTATATATATATATTTAATAAATATTCGAAGCCATGTTTTGATGAAATTTAGTTTATGAGTTTCATAACTTTGTACGATAAAATAATTATTGAAACATATTTGGGATGAAAACAAAAATTATTGTTTCGAGGAACACACTATATAAGTGAAATTTCGTGAAAATAGGTAGTAATACATTTAAAATAGACATCTGTTGAATCGAACCGGACCGAATTTTCGGTTCCTGACCGATTAGATCCTGAATTTTATGGACCGATTTTTCGTTTCGGTAATCAGTCTGGTTCTGTTCGAGCGGTTTTTCAAACAGTGCTCAACCCTAATAGTAATAGTGTTTTTTAGAATTTTGATCAATGTTATTAAAATCGGACCGGACCGGCCGGTCCGACTGGTTCGACCACGAACTGGAAGCTGGTCCGGTCCGATTAATTCGCTGGTTTTAGCGGTTCGACCAGTGATTCGCCCAGTTCGACCAGTAAAACCACTAAACCAGTAGGCTCAACGGTTCACTCTCCGGTCCGATTTTAAAAACATTAATTTTGATACAAGAAGCTAATAATGTATTAATTAGAATGTAAATATTTCATGGAAAAGTAAAGCTTTGTAACTATTTTTCTTCTTCAATTTTCTTTACAAGTAATACTGTTATAATATGGGGTTGAGGAATTTCCATGCCCCAATGACGTAGGGACATCCGCTTTGTATTTGTGTGTGATATTTTAGTACGAAATATTAAGTTTACAGCTTATCATTTAAAACTGGTCTTTTCTATGATTCAACTTTCTCCAAGGTTTATGCGTCAAACAAGTGCTTTGCCAGTTGGCTTATTTTATTTTATATTACTTTACGGGAAATTCTTACCTAGACTGGGTTTGGCCAAACTCAAAACAACTACATGACAAGTATAATACATTTGTTTTGGGACTGGATGTAACTCCCAGGAGAGTCACCAATCACAAAGCAAGTGCAATACACTTGCTTGGTGGTTGGTTGGGTTTGACCAAGCCAGGTTTGGACAAGAATTTTCCTCACTCTACGTGTAACATCATGATCTTATGCAAATTTACACAAAACATCAATTTTATTTCCACTTGAATCAAAGCCCGTGCGCCACCTAACATTATTATAATATATATACATAAGACCCCACAACTGAAAAAGACATTGATATTCAATAATTGAAGTAAAATTAGTTACGTATCGTGCATGCACCACAAATTTTGCAATATAAAGCGCCCACACACACTCACTCCGAACCCAATTCAACAAGCCAAATCCAACAAGCCAAACAATGTGGAAACTTGCTCTTGTTTCATTGTTAACAATCCTATTTGTTTGGCTATGGAAAGTTCTCAATTGGGTTTGGCTTGAACCTAGGAGAATCGAAAAGCTCCTCCGGAAACAAGGGTTCAATGGAAACAAGTATAGATTGTTGTTTGGAGACTCAAAGGAGAGTGCAGCATTGTACAAGGAAGCTCACTCCAAGCCCCTTGGCCTATACGAGGACATCGTTCCTCGTGTCATGCCATTCGTTGTAAAGACCATAAATAAATATGGTACGTACCTAGCTACCAAAATTAAACATCTTCGTAGTTTAATTCTTATCTAGATAATTTTGTGAAGTACGTTCTTAAAATCTTTGTGTAGGCAAGAATTCGTTCGGGTGGATCGGGCCAAGACCAAGGTTATACATATCGGATGGTGAATTAATGAGAGAAGTGCTTACTAAACATCAAACCTTTCAGAAGAATTTCCGAACAACTAACAAAGTGTACAAGTTGATGGTTGGAGGGATTGTTGAATTTGAGGAAGAGAAATGGAGCAGACATAGAGGGAAGTTGAACCCTGGTTTTCATTTGGATAGGTTGAAGGTGAGTCAGTCTTTTTCTCTATTGCAAACCACTCAAACAAACTACATATATATATATAATAAATATTTTGAATTCGTCTTCACAGCAAATGGCACCTACTGTTGTATCATGTTGTGAAGATATTTTAGAAGACTGGAAAAAAAAATTGACAAATGGGAAAGGTGTAGTTGATGTGTTTCATTACCTGGAAGCCTACACCGGTTCAGCAGTGACAAGAGCATTGTTTAGCCATCCTTATGATGAGAAAATGCAAAAATGTTTTCATACTCTCAGAGATATGTCACTTATGGCTAATATAGCTGTAAAGACATTCCCTATCCCTGGATCCGAGTACGTAAATATTAACTTAACCTAAACCGGCCTATCCATTTTTTATGATTAATTTTTGAAGATTTGGTTTGTTCATTCTTGATTTAATAAATAAATAGGTACTTGCCAACTCCAATTCATACCAAGGCCAAGAAAATGGAGGCAGAAGTCCGGAAAGAATATAGAGACATGATTAATGACAGGCTAAGGAAAAGAAAAGCAGGAGATACAAGTGGTCGAGACTTATTTGATTTGTTCTTGGATGATTTGTATGACCCAAACAAGGCTAAATATGTTGACATTGAAGGTATTGTTGATGATGCCATTGGAAATTGCAAACTCTTTTACTTTGCAGGCTATGAAACTACTTCAAATCTTCTTGTATGGACCATGGTTAATCTCGCAATTTACCCCGAATATCAAACTCGTGCAAGAGAGGAGGTCTTCCGAGTTGTTGGAAAGAAGAAGAAACTCTCTGCTGATGATTTAAGCCAGCTGAAACTTGTAAGTATGAGTTCAAATAAGCAATGAACTGAACTATAAATGCATCAAGTTTAATTAATTTCCTTTTCTATAGGTACACATGATTATACATGAGATCCTACGTTTGTTCCCACCCATCTTCGAACTCTCTAGAGTCACTGAAGAAGACACAAAGTTGGGGCCATTCGTCATACCAAAAGACGTACTTATCCAACTCCCCATAGCCATGCTACATAGAGACAAAGATATTTGGGGCAAAGATGCAGCAGAGTTCAGGCCAGAAAGGTTTGCCGAAGGAATTCTTAAAGCTACCAATGGCCATGCCGCCCTTTTGCCCTTCGGGTGGGGTCCTCGGATTTGCATTGGCCAGAACTTTGCCATAATGGAAGCCAAGATTTTTCTGGCCACTGTTCTGCAGACTTTCACTTGGGACTTCTCTCCGGAATATACCCACGCCCCCTACGCCGCTTTCACGACTCAGCCGCAGCACGGTGCTCCACTCATCTTGCAAGAAATCTAGACATGGATGGTGAATAATTTAAACTGAATTTTAATCTTTGGATCTTGTATTATTATTGTGTTTCTTTGTGTTGTATGATCTGTTGTTGTATGTGTATGCTGCATTTGTGTGTTAATTATCCATGTGATTGTAAAACTTTTATGCATGAAGTATTTCAATAAATTTGAAGTTGTAACTATAAATCTTTCTTATCCATTTCAATGAACAAAACAACTTATAATAATGAATTAATAACTAACAACTAGTATGAAACCAGACAAATGTCGGAACCCGAACTCAATACCTTTTAGTCTTAATTTTCTTTTGAAATAAGACGAGTTTATCCATCCGAATTCATGATGAATCAACGGAACAAAACCTTGACATGTACAGGGGCGACCCCTTAAGCCCCTCAAGAAAAATACGAATCAAATATTTATATAAACACTTATTAAATATATTGAATAGAAGGCAGTGGAATCAGTGGCGGAACCACGCTTTGGACCCCCCCTGAAATTTTGGTCCGAAGTGCATCTATATATGCTATACTGCTATATAAATAATTAATATATGTTCAACTATAACATAATTTGTAATTTTCTTTTAGTATAAAATTAAATTTTTAAATAAAAGGGGTCCATATTTATAAGAGTTTCATAAATTTAAGAGTTATAAAGTGGACATTAACTCAAACTCTAATATTTTATTTTTATTCTGTAATTTGAATCATACTATAACACTAATAATACTTTTTAGGGTTTCACACTTTTTAGGGATTGACACTTTTTAGAAATATCAAGAGTCTCTCTAATTTCATATTAGTCTTTCTTTCATCTTCTTCTCCATTCTCACAAAAGAACCTATTTTAAAAAAACGTGCAAAACAAAAATACAAAGTAAAAAAATAAACAAATTGTCATCGAGTTTTTCATATTAAGAGGAGAACCCATTAATTCTTCAGGAAGACATAAGGTATGAAATATGTATGTTTATAATTATAGTAGTGAATTCGTTACAGATGATTCAATCATGCAACGATTTCAGTCTATGACAAATCGACGTGTACATTTGTAAAGACGTAATTTTCATTCCATATAATTTATTTTGAGTTTGAATTAGTTTGGTCGTATTTTAATTTTTTTTAATATTTTAAATAATACTCATAAATTTATAAGGACTCCGATGAAAAAACTTTCTGACTCCGCCATTGAGTGGAATAGTGGTTGGCAGGGGCGGAGGGACATGGGGTGCGGATGGGGGCACCCGCACCCCCAAGCCCGTGACTTATTTCTTGTTTCTACATTTCGTCGAACACTTGGCATGATTTTCTCACACATCCTTTTTGGGTGGCATTTTCTTCCCGAAAGACATAATTTTACCCAACCTTTTAGTAGTTGAACTAGGAGCACACAATTCCTTCACTAAATTATATCCATTCCCAACGTTTCAAAAATCAAAACCAGTTTTTTTGGAATTATATTTTTATAATACGTTTAAATAATATTTTTATAAATTATTTAAATAAACACGCGATTCAGTTGCCAACAGTGCCGTCTTAGCTCAGCTGGTAGAGCGCATGGCTTTTAACCATGTGGTCGTGGGTTCGATTCCCACAGACGGCGGTGATGAAAATGCAATACCGACATGTTTTTTATTTTCTGAAATAAATTTTTCATCTCTCAATTTTTTCAAAAACTTATACCTACAATCTAACTCTTCCAAAAAAACATATACCCACTTTATTTCTCAAACCACTCTCTCAAAATCCAAACAAACAACGTTACGCAAATCGAGATTATTTCACATATCCCCACTACTCTCCCAAACTACATTCTCAAACACCAAACAAACAGGCCCTTATATTTTCTCAATTCCTTAATATTTTGAACTATTATTGAATGACAATTATATATGCAATTGATCCTTAATATTTACTACCGAATGCACATGCACAATACAATATTAATTAGCATTTAACTTAATATACTCATACAATAAGTTGTACTAACATATACTCCTACAGTATATGCTACAGTGCAATAACTTCTCAATTCATAAGGAATTATTCAAGAAAATAAATAACTCGCAAATTTATTAAATAAAACAACATACAATTTCACATATATTGGACTATTATCCATTTGACTTAGACCTAACACGCCTTAAAATCTAGCTCAAGGTCTTATAATCTCAATAACAATGGCTTCTTCATGGTGCAGATTGCCCGAAATTAGAGAAAGCTCGATTATAAATACTGAAGCCACCATCTATCATAAGATTGTGTCCGTTCACAAATTTAGAATCTTCACTCGCCAAGAAAAGAACCGCTTGAGCCACATTTTCAGGGCTCATCGAATCAATGTTCATGTCCGAGAGTATCTTATCGCATCCCTCGTCGTCCACATTGAAGAACGTATTTAGCAATGGCGTAGTCACGATGTAAGGCGACACGCAGTTAACGCGAATGCCGTGTTCTCCAAGCTCGACCGCCGCATTTCTCATAAGCCCAACAAGGGCGTGTTTGGAACAAGTGTATCCGTAAGGGCCGACCCCACCTAGTGATCCTGCAACGCTGCCAGTCGAAATTATGACGCCACTCCGGTTTGGGATCATCACTCTCGCAGCATGTTTAGTGCCTAAAAAGACGCCTACGAGGTTCGTGCTAAGTATGCGTTCGAAATCGGATTTTTTGGTTTGGACGATGTTTGTTGTGAGAGACCCGAGAATGCCAGCATTGTTGATCATGATGTCGAGTTTGCCGAACAAGGATACGGCTGTGTTGACGGCATTTTCTACGTCTTTTTCATCGGTTACGTCGCAGTGGACAAAAGAGGAGAATTGTGATCCCAATTCATGACTTAGTTTTAGTCCTAGGTCATCTTGAATGTCAGCTAGGATTAGTTTTGCGCCGTGGTTATAGAGTAGTCGTGCATAGCTCTCGCCCAGACCACTTGCAGCGCCTGTGATCAATGCTACCTTACCTTCCAACCTATTAACAATTAGGATGCATGAGATTATATGGTTATAATGGGAGATTTTTGTTGTTTAGACAAACCACAAGGGGTTTAATTAACAACTTGTTAAAGATGTTTTATGGTTAATTAATCGAAGAAAAAAGTTAATAATTTCAATTGTATATATCCTAAATTACATATTATTTGGTAAAATAATGAATATTTTATGCGCGTGCAAAATGCCAAAATGGTTTAATTCTAAAATGCAAATTACTCTAAATTGGCTAAAAATCAGCTCGCCGACGGATTTTAAGTATATATGGTTAGAGATCTCAAAAGTCCAAAAATACGAACCAAATTTGAATTTGTAAATTCGATCCGAGTCCCATCCATTTGAAGAGCCACAACATTTAATTTTTTTGCTAGTAATTGCAAATATATATAGATAGATAGATAGATCGTTTCTGGAAATAGAGGTTCGGCCGAGATCGGGGAGAATGCAAGATACTCTTATTTGTCATGCTAAACCTAGAAGAAACTATCATGTGAAATTTTTATTGTGCCAAACTTCATTGTGTTTTCAAAAATCCTACAAAAAACACTCAATTTGTAAAAAATAAGTCGTTTTGGATCGACATATTTCAAAAAATAATTTTTAAAATATATCACTTGAAGTTGTAGGAACCAACTTGAAGTATTATAAAAATGATTTCTTGAAATATGTCGATCCAAAACGAACTATTTTTTACAAATTTGGTGTTTTGTACAGGATTTTTGAAAACACAATGAAGTTTAGCGCAATAAAAATTTCACATGGCAATTTCTTACAGATTTAGCATAACATTGAAGAGTATTTTGCATATACCCCACCGAGATCAGTTATACTAGCTGTCATGATAACACAAATAATATAATTGCAAAATCTCATTAATGATTTCAGCACATAATATAGTATTTAATTTCATAATTAAGTTCGAGAAGTAAATCAAACAAAGTAATCTTGAATAATATATTGTTCGGACTTTAAAGGCTGTGTTTGGATGGGTTTTGGCCCGGTCTCGCGGGTTTCGATGAGACCGAGTTAAAACCCTTTCAAATGAGTTTTCACCAAACTCATAAAACCATCAAAAACATATTCAGAAACCCACACTCAAACTCTTCAAACCTATAAAACATTGATTTGACACATATCATGCACTTACTTTTTCCCCTAAACCCAACATCCAAACCCAATCTAAGAGGGGTTTCAACTTATTCAAACCACAAAACTCAAGAGCCAAAACCCATACAAATGAAGTCTCAAAGGTTTCATCGAAACAACCCAAACCAATTTTTTTAAACCGAGATCCGTGAAACCGAGCCAAATCTCATCCAAATAGACCCTTTGATATTAAAATATTTGATAATATAAGCACAAAAAAATGTTTAAAATTTACCTTCTCGGAGAAGTTGAGGCCATTGAGAACATTTTCTGTAGTGAATCTATTTATAGTTCTTGTACTTGTTGCTCTACTAATAATCACAACAGTTTGATGATGCTGCTGGCTTTTTAATAATTTTGAGTTAGAACCCGACCATATATATATATATATATATA
The DNA here is from genome assembly GCA_038501285.1 of Penstemon eatonii. Lineage (NCBI taxonomy): Eukaryota > Viridiplantae > Streptophyta > Magnoliopsida > Lamiales > Plantaginaceae > Penstemon > Penstemon eatonii. The sequence continues at coordinate 74,119,700 of CM076715.1, forward strand.
TATATATATATATATATATGTATATATATATATATATGTATATATATATATATATGTATATATATATGTGTATCTATATATATGTGTATCTATATATGTGTATGTATCACCAAACCTTTAAATAGACTTATGGAGTACAATCTAGCTATTATTAAAGAAATCACTGACAACGTACATTACCCCGGAATGGTACGGTTAAATGCTACCATATCTAAGAGTGATACTCTAGAAAGGAGAGAATTTCACTTTTGATATCACAATTATACTTATTTTAGGGATTTGATACCACAACTATTAATTAGGTCGACACATTTGATATCATAACTCAAATCAACTTTTCACATTTAATACATCCGTCAAATTAATGACAGAATTGTCGACGTGGCCGTTAAATCTGAATTTGGGGGGAAACTCAATCCAGGTGGCATCGTTTTTGGAGGAGAAAATTGCAATTCTGGTACAGAGGTTTATGTGTCCAACACATATGGTACAAAGTTTTAACAAATTGTGACACCGTTGGTACAACCGTTAAAAATTGCCGTTGCAGTTAATTCTAATTGAAAGTTGATGCCATTTCTTATGTTGACTGATAATTTTACCTCATAACATTTCAGGTTACCAAAAAAGCCCCACATCTCCAAATTTAGTGAAGATTTTAGTCCACATTGTTGCCAAATTTTCAAATTGACTCGAATAAAACCCCGTGCTGACCAATTTAGAAAATTTTATTTATTTTATTTAAATAACTAATTTAATATATAAATAATATTAATAAATTAAATAATACATTAACATAAATATCACAAAATTTAAGAAAACATATTATTTTTAAATATAAAATTTATATAATAGAATTAATCTATTTAATATTTATTAAAATAATAAATTATATAATTAAAAACTATTTAATATTTATTAAAATATTAAATAATAAATAATTATAATTTAAAAAAAAAATCCCCACCCCACCCACCCAAATGGTATCAAATGTGAAAAGTTAATTTGAGTTATGGTATCAAATATGTCGACATAAATAGTTATGGCATCAAATCTTTAAAGTATATATAATTGTGGTATCAAAAGTGAAATTCTCTCCTCTAAAACGTAAGTATATTGGAGGATTAATTATAAGGATCATTTTGCTGGTGATCTCTTAAAAGAATTTTTAAGTAGACCTATTTATGATGAGTATGGAAATGATGTAAGCGATCAATAGAGTGCTATTCCTATTTGCTGTCCCGCATTGTTTCATCATTTATTTAATATCCGTTTAATGAGTCTTTTTTTTTTTTTTTTTTAACAAACAACTATTCACATTTTATTTCAGACTAATGTATATGTTACAAGGTGAACCAGTGGAAACTATTCTATGTACATTGGATTGTAAATCCCTACGCAAAAATTCCACTAGACAGTCGGGGCATGAGTACTCCCAAAACATTTTATGTAGTCCAATATCATACACAAAAGAGGACCCCATTTTAGCCAAAAAGTCCGCAACTGCATTGGTTTCCTTTAATGAGTCTTTTTATGAAAACTTGACTCTATACTTTCCAAAACATGCATTTATAAGATATAAGTCTTAGGCAATTATTCCTTTCAACGAATTAATCATTACCACATGAACTATTGACCAATTTTATAATGGAACACTATCCAGTATGCGAATATATTACAATATATATATAGAGGAGGTGAATTATTTTTCTATGATGGATTATTCAATGTTATTATTGACGTGCATGGATGATATATACTGGAAATGTTATAACCAGTCAAATGGATGTAGATAATATGAGTGTGAATATACATACCCCTGTATATATAGGTGGGAGGACCCCCCAAACGTATGGGTATATTATATATACCCATACGTTTGGATAATATATATACCCATACGTTTGGGGGGTCCTCCCACCTATACAGGGGTATGTATCAATGCATGTAGAGAAATACTATAATTTTACAAAATTACGGTCAGCCAAAAAATTCTAACGTTTAAATTGCAGAATCCAAAATCAAAAGAGGCGGCCAAACAGTTTCTAATTTGCGTATCAAACGCAAATTATAAAGTAGAACAATGTAAAACAGTTTCACGATTGAATTGTTCTACTTTTCTTGTTCCCTTCACTTTTGAATTTTTTATGTAAAAATTATAAAGTGGATTTTTTGGGTAACTTTACATATATGATCTTAAAAGTAAAGTGATTGATAATTAATGGTGTCAAATCATTATATTATGTAATATGATAGTTTTTTGGGAAAAAATAGAAATAGAGTTTTGTTCTAGGACATCCAGTTTATAATAGAAATTTGACTGTTGAAGTCATAAGGTAGGACCAGTTGGAAATAGGCATGTGTGATCGCATTGCATGTAATTTCCATGCTACACATCCACACTTGATCTATGTTGTTAATTACTTGAGTATTGTGACCATTGAAGGTTGAAGTCATGAGTTAATTCGACTAAAGCCGCTTTGATCCTTTATATTTGTAAATTAATGGACCAGATTGAGATATTTCAAGGAAGAAATAGCATACTGCGCGCATTAATGTTACTTCTAAACAATCTTAGGAAATTTATACAGTCCAAGTGGGAGATTGTTGGAATTTTTTTATTGTTAATCCAATAATAAATCATTTAGGTGGACTTTTAATAAGTTTGGTTGATTGTTAAGAAGGGCTATTTCAATTATATATATATGTACGATTAAATTGATCGAATTAAGTTAATTATTATATGGGCATAGGAAATATCATTTTATATAAGTGTGGGGTAAATAAATTAATTTATATGTGTAGAGTACTGAAAAGTGTAATTACTAAACTTTGATGGGCTAGTTTAATAATTACACAATTATTAACTGCTGTTGCAGTTAATAAATAGGGAGACTTGGTCCCTGGGTCAGTTAGCACTACAAAACAACGTGTTATCTCCCCACCATCAGAGAAAACAACTGTAGAAAAGTTTTTGGTAACCAGATCTAGAAATTCAAGTCTTGGGTAATTCAATTCATCAATTCCTTCAAGTTCGAGTCATCAATTCGGAAAGGCTTCGTAACAATGGATTCTGGTAGGTTTTCTTAAACCCCTACGGTGAGTAATCCTCTTTTAATCGACTAAATCGATCAAGGGTTAGAAAATCCACTTTCATATTATGTATGATTTTCATCCATCACATAAATGGTGGCCACGGCCCTACGAGATATGGTGTGATCGCTATCATCATCGTCCGAGTTATCATCTCCATATTCATCTTGTTCGTCCTCCACAATCATATTGATACATGAAAACATAATGTTCCCTGGGTCTAAAAGTTACGTAATTTTGTTTAGTTATTTTTGCTCTAAAAGTTAGCTAGCTAGCTTGTAATAGGTGCAAGCAAACAATTTGAAACGATATATGTTCTCTCAAAGTCTAAGGATCCATTAATTGTAATGCTTTTCAAAGTCTTCGACCTTCCTCTGCTCACTTGGCTTTCATTTGAAATACTTTTTTTTTCCTTCCCAAAAACACTTCTTGCAAACAAGCTCTTTATATATGAATAATTATCTACACTCCCCCTGAAGTTGGTTGAAATTAGAGAAACACCCCATGAGGTTTCAATAATTACCAAAATTGCTCCCATTTGAAGTTTCACCACCTTTTTTTTTCCCAAGGGTTTAATCCCTTTCGAGGCGGGTTGGGCACATTAATGTGGGTACCTCTCCCAACAGGGATTCGAACATGAGTCCGCTACTTTGTAGTGACTAATCTCTTCCTCTAGACCGATCACATTTTAATAAAGTGTCACCACTTTATGATACTCCTCCACGGTTAGTTTGTATAAATACAATTGTTTTAGTGAAATGTCCACGTTACCCTTCGTAAATATTGACTTTTTTTAAAAAAATAAAAATAATAAGTAGGGGCAAAATGGACATTTTATGCACACCACCTTTTTTGTTGTGAGACCACATGTTAGGGCTACATACTAGACCATCAGACTAGTTTATTCGCCTTTTCTTTTTTTTTTTTAGAATGAAACGACGACTTATATCATTACATCACAATATCCTTAAACAAGCAAATTGCAATGAATAAATAAATAAATAACAAGACTGGTATGAAGTTAGACAAATAAATAGTGACCCTTTTAGGGGGACTTGATTTCAAAACTTAGGGGCCTCAACTTTTTGATTTATTTCGATTTGTTGAATGTCCAGCTTATCAATGTTGTTAGAGGCACTACAAGTAAAATTTAGAGTCGGATGGCTGAGAGTTTCAAACACAATACCTCTTTCTAGGCCCTGACTCATGATATCATATTGAATGCTACACTCATCTAAAAGCTTAAGATGTTAGGGAGAAGTGACATTTAATATTTATATTATTACAATTATAACCTCGGGGGTAATTGTGTACTTTTGCAGGTCAAAACTCCTATACTCTTCCTTCTTAATTTGTGATCATTTTTTTGTTAATTGTACACTGAAGAGAGATGAACAGTGTGTCATTCTATTTTATTTATTTATAGAAATATTAGGCCCTTTCAGATTCTTGGGAGATGTAAAGTGTATCTGTCACTGGAACAATATTATTATTGAAGGAGATTCTAATGTGGTTGTTGCGGCTATATATGGGATCCTGATAATAGATCGGAATACGGAAATATAATTGTGGATATTATAACTTTTGAGTTGGTCGATTAATGAAATCTTATTTCTCCTAAAAAAAAAGTAAAATAGTTGCATTATATTCTTTTCCAGTTCACTAAAGACAATTTGGAAGGAAAAATAAATTTTTAGTTATTAGTACGTAAGAGCAGTGTTTTGAGAACCGGACCGGACCGGACGGTTGACCCGGTTTAACCGTTAACCGGTCCCCAATTCGATCCGGTTCATTCCTAAAAATCAGTCTCCTAATTAATCAGTTCGAACCGGTAAAATCAGTGAACCAGTGGTTCACTTAATTTTTTTTTTAAATTTAGAGATTTTTTGTTATTGTTATTTATTTGAACTCTTGTTTAACATTTAATAGAATTACATTTATATACTTTAATTAGAATAACATTCATTATTTTAGTGTTTTCACAATCAATGCAATAATACATTTTCTTTTACATAAAGAAGTACATAATCATTTTCTCATCATTGTGAATAATATTATTTTGTGTATAGTATTATGCAAATCAATTACCATATAAACATCAACTTATAACAATAGAACCCAAATGAACAAGCCAAACTTTAAAAATTTGATGAACATTTAATTTTGTTGTCTTGTTTTGAATGTATGTATATTTGAGGAATACTTGAGATTTATATTTTTGACATTGATCTTAATTATTAAGACTTTTGATTATTTGCATGACACAATAAAAATTTATATTGACAAAGAATGATAATTTCTTGAATTATAATTGTATTTTTGATAATCTAAAAATATATATATAAATATTACATAATAATAAAGTCACACCGATCGAACCAGTGGTTGACTCGATCTAACCGATCGAACCAATAACCAGTAAAGTTTCCGGTTTAATGACCGGTCGGATTATAAAAACACTACGTAGGAGTATATAATATAGAACATCCATATATGATATAACATTCATTTTAAAAAAAAAAAAAAAAAAAAAAACATGCATTTAAAAAGTCAAGTTTCTAGGTCAAAAATTGCGTTAATACACATTAATGGCAACCAAATTTTCAAAAAAAAAATTAAGGCGTGTCAAGGACTATGAATTGTCTTTATTACAATTTTTCAAAGTTTTATTCTCACTATTACAATATTTCAAAGATTTTGTTCCTTAACCTGTACAAAATTCATAATTTTATTCATTAGGGAAAAACACTTTTGGTCCCAAACTTTACCCCAAAAAACACATTTTGTACCATGTTTTGCAGAAAAACAGATTTGGTACCACAATTTAGAGAGTCTTGACACATTTAGTCATTCCGTTAAATTTTGGACGGAATTTTCGCGCGTGACTGTCACGCGCGCGTTAAATTCAAAATGATCACGAGTTTTGCACGTGATAAATCGGTCAAAACACTTTTGGTCCCAAACTTTACCCCAGAATACACATTTGGTTCAGAAGAACAAGTTTCCCATGTTTTTTTCCAGTATTTGCAAAACCAGCCCAAAAATTTGCATTTTTCAATATAATTGAATTTTGACTGGAGATACTGACAATATTTCCAAATTAGTTCTGGCTGAAGGGCAAACTTGCAATAGAGAAAAAATTTACAATTTTTAAAAATAAACCACAATTGAAGAGAAAAAGAACAACAATTGAGATTTGTTTGCAAGAAGAGCCTTCAATTTGTGGAGATACTGGCTAAATTACCCTTTCAAAATTTTGTTGGCAAATGAAAAAAGAGAATCCGTAATTGGTAATCAATTTTTAGTTGCTTCCTCACAATAAAAATTAAAAGACCTAGAAAGAACAATTTGTTTGAGGAAAGAGAAGAAACATTCTACTTAAATTAATGGCTATGTAATAAGCATTAATCATTAAAGGTATATTAGGATTTTTTCAAAAATTGTTGCTCTACCCATATCGCTAGCTTTTTAGTAGTTGAACTACGAATACACAATTCCTTCACTAAATTATATCCATTCCCATTCCAACGTTTCAAAAAATCAAAACCAGTTTTTTTGGAATTATATTTTTATAATATGTTTAATAATGTTTCTTAATGGATTTAAATATACCACGCAATTTGATTGCCATGATGCCGTCTTAGCTCAGCTGGTAGAGCGCATGGCTTTTAACCATGTGGTCGTGGGTTCGATTCCCACGGCGGTGAGGAAGCTTTATATTTTGTCAATTCCTTAATAATTAATATTTTAAAATCTACCTCAAGGCCTTATAATCTCAATAACAATGGCTTCTTCATGGTGCAGATTGCCCATAAGCTTTATTATATAGGATAAATAACTCACAAATTACAATTAAATTGGACTAATACCCATCTGATTTGGATCGAACTCGCCTCAAAAGTTAGTTCAACTACTTATAAGATGAATTTAGAGTTAATTTACGATTCACGTGGGACATTAAAATCTCGAGTCTACAACGTAACAATGGCTTCTTCATGGTGCAGATTGGCCGAAATTAGAGAAAGCTCGATTATAAATACTGAAGCCACCATCGACCATAAGATTGTGTCCGTTCACAAATTTAGAATCTTCACTCGCCAAGAAAAGAACCGCTTGAGCCACATTTTCAGGGCTCATCGAATCAATGTTCATGTCCGAGAGTATCTTATCGCATCCCTCGTCGTCCACATTGAAGAACGTATTTAGCAATGGCGTAGTCACGATGTAAGGCGACACGCAGTTAACGCGAATGCCGTGTTCTCCAAGCTCGACCGCCGCATTTCTCGTAAGCCCAACAAGGGCGTGTTTGGAACAAGTGTATCCGTAAGGGCCGACCCCACCTAGTGATCCTGCAACGCTGCCAGTCGAAATTATGACGCCACTCTGGTTTGGGATCATCACTCTCGCAGCATGTTTAGTGCCTAAAAAGACGCCTACGAGGTTGGTGCTAAGTACGCGTTCGAAATCGGATTTTTCGGTTTGGACGATGTTTGTTGCGAGAGACCCGAGAATGCCAGCATTGTTGATCATGATGTCGAGTTTGCCGAACAAGGATACGGCTGTGTTGACGGCATTTTCTACGTCTTTTTCATCGGTTACGTCGCAGTGGACAAAAGAGGAGGATTGTGAACCCAATTCATGACTTAGTTTTAGTCCTAGGTCATCTTGAATGTCAGCTAGGATTAGTTTTGCGCCGTGGTTATAGAATAGTCGTGCATAGCTCTCGCCCAGACCACTTGCAGCGCCTGTGATCAATGCTACCTTACCTTCCAACCTATATATTAACAATTAGATTAACAATGGACAAAGCACAAGGGGTTTAACAAGTTGTTAAAGGTGTTTTATGGTTAATTAATCCATGAAAAAAGTTAATAATTTCAATTGTATCCTCAAATTGCATATGTGTTTTCAAAAATCTTGTAAAAAACACCCAATTTGTAAAAAATAGGTCGTTTTAGATCGGCATATTTCAAGAAATAATTTTAAAAATATATCACTTGAAGTTGTATGGACCAACTTGAAGTAAAAATGATTTCTTAAAATATGTCGATAAAAAACGAACTATTTTTATTTTTTTGTAAATTGGGTGTTTTGTGCAGAATTTTTGAAAACACAATGAAGTTTCACATGGTAGTTTCTTACAGATTTAGCATAACACAGGAGGAGAGTATATATTTTGCATTTACCCCGCGGATATCAGTTATACTAGCTGTCATGATAACACAAATAATTGCAAAATCTCATTAATGATTTCAGCACATAATAGTATTTAATTAATTTCATAATTAAGTTCGAGAAGTAAATCAAACAAAGTAATCTTGAATAATATATTGTTCGATCGGACTTTAACGAGTTAATTTGATGATAATAAAATATTTGATAATGTAAGCACAAAAAAAATGTTTAAAATTTACCTTCTCGGAGAAGTTGAGGCCATTGAGAAAAAATTTCTGCAGTGAATCTATTTATAGTTCTTGTACTTGTTGCTCTACTAATAATCACAACAGTTTGATGATCGATGCTGCTGGCTGGCTTTTTAATAATTTTGAGTAAGAACCCGACCATATATATATATATATATATATCACCAAACCTTTAAATAGACTTATACAATAAAGAGACAACATTAACCCGGGATGGTACGGACTGAAAGTCAATTCATGTAGGCTATCTAACAGGATCATGTTCTACATCACTTCTCCCATTAGATTAATTTTTCATAAATATCCAAAGAAGAAGCATGGTGGAATTAAAAGTACTATATAATTATGGAAACTCATGCCGACTTATTGCATGGAGTAGTACTTCTACTTAATTTAATGCAACTTGATGTGTGTTACGGAGCAACTACTTAAAAATTCCAAACATAAAGGACAAAAATAAAATAAAATATTAGTACGAGGGACGAAATTGTAACATTGAAATATTATGAAACATGGTATTTCAAAAATATATATCCTTCCTATTATGCATGTATTTCGCACATGATGTATATAATTTTTTCAGAATTTGCCCAGAAAAGAAGTGATTGTGGTATGTAAGAGGGATAAAAGTATAATATTTTATCGGAAAATTCTTGTCCAAGTCTGGCTTGACCAAATCCATCCAACAATCAAGCAAGTGTATTGCACTTGCTTTGTGATTGGTCACTTTTCTAGAAGTTACATCCAATCTCAAAGCAAGTATATTACACTTGACATGTAATTGCTTTGGGTTCGGTCAAACCTGATCTGGGCAAGAATTTTCCTATTTTATCTATGAGGGATGACAGTGTAACATGAACGATTAGTGTGATTTTGCCTATTAAAGGTGAGATTGGTCTAACGGTGATAGAATTAATTATTGGAGAATCCATTATGTTAAAAGTAATTATACAATAATTGATTATCTTATAATTAATTGAGCATTTGGATTTAATTTTTAAAATTAGATCGAGATTTGCATTCTCACATAAAAGTTACTAAATTAACCTTATCTGTAAATCAACTAGACAATAAAATATTCTAGAGATAAGTAGAACAATGAAAAAGATAAGGTTGGTCTAGTATAAAAAATACTGTAAGAAAATAATAAAAATTTAAAAATGAGCTAATTACACGAGTTTTACTATTTTTATTGCTCTTGAAAAGATAAAAAAAAATAGATAACAAAGAAAATGGTTTCATAATAATTTGGTGGATATATAGAGAAGTAGAAATGGATTCGTAATTATTTGGTGGATAGAAAAGTAATACTGGCTTCATGCACCCTAGTATCACTTGAGGCAGTAAAGGACAAAATAGAGAAATACTATAATTTTACAAAATTACGGTCAGCAAAAAATTTCTAACGTTTAAATTGCAGAATCCAAAATCAAAAGAGGCGGCCAAACAATTTCTAATTTGCGTATCAAACGCAAATTATAAAGTAGAACAATGTAAAACAGTTTCACGATTGAATTGTACTACTTTTCTTGTCCCCTTCACTTTTGAATTTTTTATGTAAAAATTATGAAGTGGATTTTTTGGGTAACTTTACATACATGATCTTAAAAGTAAAGTGATTGATAATTAATGGTGTCAAATCATTATATTATGTAATATGATAGTTTTTTGGGAAAAAAATAGAAATAGAGTTTTATTCTAGGACATCCAGTTTATAAATTTGACTGTTGAAGTCACAAGGTAGGACCAGTTGGAAATAGGCATGTGTGATCGCATTGCATGTAATTTTCATGCTACACATCCACACTTGATCTATGTTGTTAATTGCTTGAGTATTGTGACCATTGAAGGTTGAAGTCATGAGTTAATTCGACTAAAGCCGCTTTGATCCTTTATTTTTGTAAATTAATGGACCAGATTGTTCTTTGAGATATTTCAAGGAAGAAATAACATACTACGCGCATTAATGTTACTTCTAAACAATCTTAGGAAACTTATACAGTCCAAGTGGGAGATTGTTGGAATTTTTTATTGTTAATACAATAATAAATCATTTAGGTGGACTTTTAATAAGTTTGGTTGATTGTTAAGAAGGGCTATTTCAATTATATATATGTCCGATAAATTGATCGAATTAAGTTAATTATTATATGGGCATAGGAAATATCATTTTATATAAGTGTGGGGTAAATAAATTAATTTATATGTGTAGAGTACTGAAAAGTGTAATTACTAAAGTTTGATGGGCTAGTTTAATAATTACACAATTATTAACTGTTGTTGCAGTTAATAAATAGGGAGACTTGGTCCCTGGGTCAGTTACCACTACAAAACAACGTGTTATCTCCCCACCATCAGAGAAAACAACTGTAGAAAAGTTTTTGGTAACCAGATCTAGAAATTCAAGTCTTGGGTAATTCAATTCATCAATTCCTTCAAGTTCGAGTCATCAATTCGGAAATGCTTCGTAACAATGGATTCTGGTAGGTTTTCTTAAACCCCTACGGTGAGTAATCCTCTTTTAATCGACTAAATCGATCAAGGGTTAGAAAATCCACTTTCATATTATGTATTATTTTCATCCATCACATAAATGGTGGCCCCGGCCCTACGAGATATGGTGGGATCGCTATCATCATCGTCCGAGTTATCATCTCCATATTCATCTCGTTCGTCCTCCACAATCATATTGTGAAGAATGATACATGAAAACATAATGTTCCCTAGGTCTAAAAGTTACGTAATTTTGTTTAGTTATTTTGGCTCTAAAAGTTAGCTAGCTAGCTTGTAATAGGTGCAAGCAAACAATTTGAAACGATATATGTTCTCTCAAAGTCTAAGGATCCATTAATTGTAATGCTTTTCAAAGTCTTCGACCTTCCTCTGCTCACTTGGCTTTCATTTGAAATACTTTTTTTTTCCTTCCCAAAAACACTTCTTGCAAACAAGCTCTTTATATATGAATAATTATCTACACTCCCCCTGAAGTTGGTTGAAATTAGAGAAACACCCCCATGAGGTTTCAATAATTACCAAAATTGCTCCCATTTGAAGTTTCACCACCTTTTTTTTTTCCCAAGGGTTTAATCCCTTTCGAGGCGGATTGGGCACATTAATGTGGGTACCTCTCCCAACAGGGATTCGAATATGAGTCCGCTACTTTGTAGTGACTAATCTCTTCCTCTAGACCAATCACATTTTAATAAAGTGTCACCACTTTATGATACTCCTCCACGGTTAGTTTGTATAAATACAATTGTTTTAGTGAAATGTCCACGTTACCCTTCGTAAATATTGGCTTTTTTAAAAAAAAATTAAAAAATAAGTAGGGGCAAAATGGACATTTTATGCACACCACCTTTTTTGTTGTGAGACCACATGTTAGGGCTACATACTAGACCATCAGACTTTTTTTTTTTGAGTGAAACGACGACTTATATCATTACATCACAATATCCTTAAACAAGCAAATTGCAATGAACAAATAAAGGGAAAATTGCTTTTTTGGTACCATAGGATAGGCTGACTTGCACTTTTGGTATCATTGGATATGAAAATGCAAATTTGGTACCATAGGATAAGTTTTTATTGCAATTTTGGTACCAAACCCAATTTTTCTACAAAGTTAATGGCAATTTACCCCATACTAAATGCATAATGTTCAATTTAACCCCTCGTGGTTTAAAAAAGAGCATTTTACCCCATGAAATTTTGTAAAAATTTCACATCGTCTCCCTGATATTTTTATAGGCGGCACTTAATCCACTTTTATTATGATAATGTGAGTTTTTACCCATTGTGTTATGATAAATATGGCAATTTATTCCCCTATGTTAAATAAAATAGTTTGAATGCATACTCTCAATTTCGCCAAGTGAGTTACAATCTTCGGTTGAATGGGGTAATTGCTTCATTAAAATTTTACAGGGGGTAAATTGATTTTTTTCAAATTATAGAGGGATAAATTGAACATTATGCATTTCATAGGGGGTAAATTGCCATTAACTTTGTAGAAAAATTGGATTTGGTACCAAAATTGCAACAAAATATATCTTATGGTACCAAATTTGCATTTTCGTATCCAATGGTACCAAAAGTGCAAGTCAGTCTATCCTATTGTACCAAAAAAGCAATTTTCCCAATAAATAAATAAATAACAAGACTGGCATGAAGTTAGACAAATAAATAGTTACCCTTCTAGGGGGACTTGATTTCAAAACTCTCAAAATTTTGGGGCCTCAACTTTTTGATTTATTTAGATTCGTTGAATGTCCAGCTTATCAATGTTGTTAGAGGCACTACAAGTAAAATTTAGAATCGGATGGCAGAGAGTTTCAAACACAATACCTCTTTCTAGGCTCTGACTCATAATATCATTTTGAATACTAAAAGCTTAAGATGTTAGGAAGAAGTGATATTTAATATTTATATTATCACAATTATAACCTCGGGGTAATTCTGTACTTTTGCAGGTCAAAACTCCTATACTCTTCCTTAATCCTTCTTAATTTGTGATCATTTTTTTTGTTGTACACTAAAGAGAGATGAATAGTGTGTCATTCTATTTTATTTATTTATAGAAATATTATGCCCTTTCAGATTCTTGGGAGATGTAAAGTGTATTCTGTCACTGGAACAATATTATTATTGAAGGAGATTCTAATGTGGTTGTTGCGGCTATATATGGGATACTGATAATAGATCGGAATACGGCAATATAATTGTGGATATTATAACTTTTGAGTTGGTTGATTAATGAACCTTATTTCTCCCAAAAAAAGTAAAATAGTTGCATGATAATATTCTTTTCCAAGTTCACTAAAGACAATTTGGAAGGAAAAATATATTTTTAGTTATTAGTACGTAGGAATATATAATATAGAACATCCATATAACATTCATTTAAAAAAAAATTGCGTTAATACATATTAATGGCAACCAAATTTTTTTAAAAAAAATCAAGGCGTGTCAAGGACTATCAATTGTCTTTATTACAATTTTTCAAAGTTTTATTCTCACTATTACAATTTTTCAAAGATTTTGTTCCTTAACCTGTACAAAATTCATAATTGTATTCATATAATGTAAGGACATGAAATAATTATTCTGGTTGCATATTTGGTTTCAACTTTCAACTTGTGTAATGTTTTTGATGATTTTATCGATTTAATTTATTTAGGTATTTAAGTTCATTATTTAATGTGATTAATTCAACATCATACTGCCAATACATCAAGTATCAGGTGAGTTCTACCCCCAAAAAAAAATGGAATTTATGTTATCTTAAAAAAAAATTCCAATGAGAAATAGAATAAGCCAAAATGGATAAGATGCAAAAGTTGCTCCCTATCACACAATTAATTTCTTCCAAACTCTTAAACTGAATAATACGTGGCAATGTATCATTGGTTAATTGACACTTATTATTCAATAAAAATATTATACCGTTTGCAAAAAAGAAAAATTAAAAGAAAGCAAAAGCACAGAACAAGCTGAAAATGGCGGGTTCATTAAAAGTATCATCAGTGCTTACCATCACTAATTCAATCCCCAAGATATTATCCAAAGAAAAATCTGAAATATGTGAAATCAAGAAAAGTGGTTTCAATAAAAGAAACCAAGATTCAATTTTTCTGAAAATTGGATTAAATAATGTTAGAAATAGTTCAACAAAATTGTTTGCTGGGTTCTCACAAATAGAACCAGATCTCAATGAAGATCCAAAAGACAGATGGGCAACAAATGGAGTCGATGAGGTATATTTTTCTTTTTTTAATTATTATAAATTTAAGGGATTTTGTTTTAATCAAAATGTAGTTTTTATTTGATTTCTTGGTGGATGACTGCAGGATGATTTTGTTTATGGGAAGTATGATGGTCATCATACATACTTTGAAGGTGGTGAAAAAGGTAATCCTTTTTTTATTTACTTTGTTTTGTTGATGTGTTTCAATCGGTTAAATATCTAAAATATTTCTATAACTTTTCGGAATTTTTCTGAAAATATTTGAAAAAATTAGTAAAAATAGTTTCGTTTCATCAAAGTCAGTTTGAGATTGATTTGTTATGTATAGCAAATCTAATTTGAATAACATTTATTAATTTGATCACTTTTGAGCCTTACATACTCCGATATAGTATGAAACTAACAAGCTATTGGAGCTCGTCTCGTGTTAGGCTCGATTGAAGCTCGTTTGAGCTCTATTCATTTCACAATTTAACCAAGTTCAAACACATAATGTCAACTGTCAATCTCGATAAGGCAGTCAAACCAAACTATTGACCGTAGGATGATATTAGTTAGAAACATTTTAGGCCCTTGTGTGTTTAAATAAGAAACAGAGGATCGGTATTGATAATTGTCAATATCCCAGACCAAAGTTTATTCAATGTATTCAGAACTAATTATTTATTTTTAAAAGATGCCTGGAGGATGGAATCAAAATTAAGGTAGCAATTTGATTTTCTTAATTACTTATAATGAGCCAATACTTTTTGTGAAGAATATTTACCTTTAAATAATATGAAATCTTCATTACTAATTGATATAATATCGTGTATATATATATATATATATATTTTTAGTTTCTATGATCTGTACTCCTAAAAGATGTAAAAATATTCATCTTATGAACAAACTTATAATTTAGAATTCCATTTCAGCAACATTTTGGGAATCAATTTCTGAAGACTATGCAGCAGTTGGACCTCCCACAGGATTCCAAGGTATATAAATTAATTTGATCTCAAATATAAATATATGATCAAAATCAAATAATTTAATTTGTTCCATCTTGTTTTGACTAATTAGGTCTAATATCATGGCTTTTCCCTCCTGCAATAATTGCTGGGATGTATTTCAATGCTCCGGTATCAAATACAATAAAATTAACCATTTCAGTCTATTCAATATTTCTGCACATTTAATTTCTTTTCTGATGAACGGTTCGTTTATTCCTCGACTTTCAGGGAGAGTACTTGTATATCGGTGCAGCTATTTTTACGATAGTATTTTGTATTATTGAGATGGATAAACCGAGTGAACCGCACAACTTTGAGCCTCAGATATACAATATGGAGAGAGGACTCCGCGATAAGTTGATTTCCGATTATAACACCATGGACATATGGGAATTCAATGAGAAATATGGAGAGTTATGGGATTTCACAGTAGATAATACTAACATTATAAAGAGATAGAGTAACAATAATCGAGCTTCGATTGGGAGATCGATCGAACGGTACATCGTATTTGTTGTTAGAGTAAGAAGTGGAACTACAAGAAAGTTGTAGTTTTATACAATAATGTGCATCATTTTTATCAGAATGTGTAAATGTATGGACTGCAATAATTATGTGCATCGTTTTGAAATTTCTGAATGACTTAATGGTAATTTAGCCCCTGTGATATTTATAATGTTTAATTTACCTCCTATGATTTGAAAAAGAGTTTTTACCCCCTGTAATCTTATAAAAGTTTCACACCGCCTCTCTGATATTTTATACATGGCACTTTACCCAATACACCCCCCCCATCTCTCGTGTTATGATAATGTGGCAATTACCTCCTTGTATTATGATAAATGTGACAATTTACTCCCCGCCTCCATGTTACAAAACGTTTTTATGTCCACTCACAATTTCAGCGATTGAGTTACACTCTTCGGCTGAAGGATGTAAATTGTTTCTTTAAAATTTTCACGGGGCGGTAAAATATTCTTTTTCAAATCACAAGGAAATAAATTGAACATTATGTATTTCACATGCGGTAAATTGTGGGGAACTCATTTCTAAATGTAATTATTTCAGCATAGTAGAATGTACATATGGGTGGTAATTGGGCTGAGTTTTTTTGGATCAATTCCAAGTTTGGGACGAAAATGTTAAATTGGTCAGTCAAGCTGGTTTAAGAGGGTTCTATTACTTCTTTTTAAGCTTTGTTATAAATATTTTGTTCAGTTAAGCGTTAGAAAAACATTACATAATATAAACCATGGTTATCAAACCGTGTATCGTATCACGTATCGTTTTCCTCTCGTATCGCATGTATCGTATCGCGAATCGCATCATTTTGGGCCATCCGAGTCGTATCGTTTTGGGCCAGTATCAAATCGTATCGCACATATCGTATCGCGAATCGTGCGATACTAACTACCATGATATAAACAGATTAAGCTTAATGATCTAACTTAATATGAAACATATAAACTTTCATATATTTCATATGTTGTTAAGATTGAGAACAATTAAACGACCACTAGCTATGTGATTAATTAAAACGATATGCATTAATTGGAAAGAAAAAGAAAAGATGTCATCGAGTCACATTATGATCATTTTAAGAAAAGAAAAGCCTGTTTGATCAACTTTTGGTCTTACTTGGATCCATTTCTAGATTTTTTTAGTTTGAGTTGAATTTCAACTTGACTGTGATCCCTTTTTAACTTTTTCTTTTTTGTTTTTTGAGAAGAGATCCATTTTTACTTGATTAACTTGATTTTGATCATTTTGCAACATGTGAAGTCATAGCCGCCTTTACCACGAGATGATAGAAAATATCATAATTGATGCCCTAAACAATACGCCAATTTTTTCATCCAAAACGACTAAGACCAAATACATCATATAGACCTCTTTCAACATTATGACTATAAACTTCAATTGTCATACAACTTTATTGAAGATCCTATTTTTGTTTCATACTTTCATATATTTTTTTTCTCTTTATTTATTGAAGTCTGAAATCAAACTATTAAAACTTTGGGATCTTCTAGGACTGGTTTTCGCCAGGTTTCACGAGTTTGTGAAGTTGGTTCAAATTATTTTCAAGCGAAGTTTCAGCATAGGTTTCGTGAAGCTCTTGTTTCATATTATAAATTCTAACCTTTTTTTCTTTTTTTTGGAGACCAACCTAATAAATATCAAATCGCAAAAAAAAAAATTGACTTGACATCTATCACCTATTTTTCTTTGTGAAAATACTAATTTGACATTTACTACATATTTTTCGCCTTCTCATGCCAACATCCAAACTCAATAACCAAAAAAAAAAAAAAATCCCTTTCAACTTATGATAACCATAATAAAACATTCAAACTCAATCAAAATGGTATTACTGAGACTAAATGTCCCACATGCCACATGAATTGCAAATATGTCATGTGTTGGGCTTATACCCACACGTTCAATCCGTCAACTAGTTAAGAGGGAATATTGAAACTTAATAATGCCCCACTTGGTTGAAAATTTAAGTCCACCTTATAAGGTCCTGGACAATACTCAATTCATAAGATAATTTTTGAGTTTGATTTAGGCTCAAATCATGTAAGTGACCCATGTAATGAACTCTAATACGAGTCTCAAAGATTTTACTAAAACTATTCAAATATTTCAAAAGAGAAAATAATGGGAGACACTATGAAAAATACCATTTAATTCTTTCAGGACTTTTGTGTCAAGCAAAGACTCTTGATTTAATTTTTTCACGACTTTTGTGTCAAGCAAAGACTCTTGATTTCGCTATTATTAATCAATCGGGCAAAAAAATCAAGCCTAAATTTTGAGTAATTGAGATTTGAAACTTGAAACTTGAAACTTTCAAACTCATGACCATTACTGAAGAAGAATCAAATAAGAAAAGGACTTTTGTAGCTTAGATCAGATGAACCAAACATATAAAACAACTTTTTATATATAATTACATCATCATTAAACTCCTCATAAACCAACAAATGCAATTGATAATGGTTGACCATAAATTTCTCTGTGGGACCATCCATTAGAAAAACACCCATATTGCATTGATGATTTTCTCAAGTCTTAGGTATCCAAAACTCAAGCATCTTCACCCAGAATCTCTATACATAATAACCCTTCTTTCACACAGACATTTCATCGAACACTTTCCACTCACCAAGCTCCGATGAAGAAAATCATACCCATCTCCATTTTCTCACTCCTTTTTCTCTTCCTAAATCATGTACAATCACAACCAAACACCATAGGCCACAACTGCACAGCAAATCAGTCCACAAACTCGTGCCAAACCTATGTTTTTTACAGAGCCATGGCTCCATATTTTCTTGATTTAGCAAACATAAGTGACCTTTTCTCAGTTAGCCGTCTCATGATCTCAAACCCGAGCAATATTTCAACCCGAACCTCCCCTCTCCTCCCCGAACAATCCCTTTTCATCCCAATAAGATGTTCTTGCAACACAATCAATTCCAGCATTACTCTTTCATATGCAGGGCTAAACTACACCATAAGAAGTGGCGACACTTTTTATCTCGTCTCCACACAAAATTTCCAAAATCTCACTACTTACCAATCAGTAGAAGTCGTAAACCCCACGTTCGAACCCACCCGTCTCAACATCGGCGATGTTATTGTTTTTCCAATCTTCTGCAGGTGTCCTAACGCAACACATATCCAAAACAGAGTAAATTATTTCATTAGCTACGTTTTTCAACAATCCGACACATTAAGTGCAATTGCGTCAAGATTTGGATCTACAGAACAGTCTATAGTTCAGATCAATGGTAATAACATTAACCCTTTAGATACGATTTTTGTTCCGGTTTCACGGCTTCCGAATATAACACAGCCTGTAGTGGAATTTCCACGTCCACCTGAGGCGACGGATAGGAAAAATGTCGTTATAGGATTGGGAACTGGACTGGGGATTTGTGGTTTGGCTTTGATTTTGGTTTGTGGAGTTTGGTGTTATAGAGAGGGGTTTGATGAAGGGAATTTTCGTCTAAGTGTCTGGTCCACGTCAAGTGTGCCACGTTATGATGTTTTCCGCTCCACAGTATGGAATCCTAAGCCGGTCAGATCGAGCTGGACTCCACTTCAAGGTTCCTAACCCTGTGCTCAAAGAAACTCGTCAGGTTGTGCCGGTGGTTGACCCGGCGCTGACCCTCCGATGCCTAAGTCAGATCAATTCAATGCATAGCAGAATATAGCAGAAAAGTAATAGTTAAGTCGATCAGAATCTACCTTTGGAAATCCATAAATGCCTTCTATTTATAGATTTCCATGTTGGATATTTCGGGTCGGATCTTTCGGGTCGGATCTTTTCGGGTCGAATCAAATGGTATTTTGATGTCGAATGGAGCAGATTAATCTGATCCTGGATGTCGAATGGAGCAGATTAATCTGATCCTGGATGTCGAACGAGACAGATTAATCTGGATTGGATGTCGAATGGAGCAGATTAATCTGATCCTGGATGTCGAATGGAGCAGATTAATCTGATCCTGGATGTCGAATGGAGCAGATTAATCTGATCCTGGATGTCGAACGAGACAGATTAATCTGGATTGGATGTCGAATGGAGCAGATTAATCTGATCCTGGATGTCGAACGAGACAGATTAATCTGGATTGGATGTCGAATGGGATCAGTTTCATACATAGTTTTAATAATGATATTGATTTATTTGTATGTCGTGGAATATGCAAAGTCTTTCATCGAATATTTCGTATATCATTGGTTATGTCGAATTAATGCCCAGTCTGCTATATATCGAACATGTCCAGTCTGATATATGTCGAACAGGAGCAGATCTTGGCCTATGTCGAATAAGAGCAGATATTGGTCTATGTCGAATAAGAGCCCAATCTGACACGACCAGATCTGGACCATGTCGAAGAGAACCAGATCTGGTCTATGTCGAAGAGAACCAGATCTGGTCTATGTCAAAGAGAACCAGTTTGGTGTATGTCTAATAGGAGCAGATTTCTAGTCTTAGTTTGACTTTATTCTGACGTGTAACTTGCCATGTCATTGATTGAATATTTGGTATATCAATAGTCCCCCAAGTTCGAGAGTTCTATTGTAAATCGAAGTTTCGAAGTTTGTAACTTGAATTTTCGAATTCCTAGTATATCAATAGTCCCCCAAGTTCTAGAGTTCGATAGTAGATCGAAGTCTGGAAGTTATAATTTTGAACTTTATGATGCAATTGTCAATTTAATGGGTGTTCAATTTTACTTTCTTGATCGAACATGTTATTGAGGCTCTCATTGGTTGAGAAGCTCGAGGCATTTATAGTACTTGGTGACTTTTTATGTCGTCGAAGTTTTGAAGCTTTAGATCGCATTTTTGGTCGAAGTTCGACCTATACTTTATCAATATTTGATGTTGATTTACTCTGGTCGATTTATTGAATGATGCAAACCTAATTTTGGTCGAATATGTATCAATTTGAACAACTTATATGTCGAACAAATAGCACTTTGGTCGAACATGAATCAATTTGAACAAACAATCATTTTGGCCGAATAAGAGACCATTCATTTTGGTCGAATTGGAGACCATTCATTTTGGTCGGATAAGAGACCATTCATTTTGGTCGAATTTGGACTCATTTGATCTAATTCATTTGATCAAACATGAGACCATTCATTTGGTCGAATAAGACTCCTTTGATCTAAGTCATTTGATCAAACATGAGATCATTCATTTGGTCGAATAAGAGACCATTCATTTTGTCGAATAAGACTCCTTTGATCTAAGTCATTTGATCAAACATCAGACCATTCAATTGGTCGAATAAGTGATCATTCATTCATTTGGTCGAATAAGAGACCATTCATTTTGGTCGAATTTTAACCTAACACATTAATCGAACTTAAGCAAAGTTTTGACCGAATTGCAATCCTTTCAAGACACCAGTTTGGTCGAAGACAAGATAACAAACTTTTTGAACTGCAATCCTTTCAAGAACACTTTTTGGTCGAAGAGAAGATAACAATTTCCTTGAATTTAACCACAATAATTTTGGTCGAATTGCAATCCTTTCAAGATCACTTTGGTCGAAGAGAATATAACAATCTCTTTAAATTTTAATCACAACAATTTTGGTTGAATTGCAATTTTTTCAAGACCACTTTGGTCGAAGAGAAGATAACATTCTCCTTGAATTTAACCACAACAATTTTGGTTGAATTGCAATTCTTTCAAGACCACTTTGGTCGAAGAGAATATAACAATCTCTTTAAATTTAATCACAATAATTTTGGTCGAATTGCAATTCTTTCAAGACCACTTTGGTCGAAGAGAAGATAACAATCTCCTTGAATTTAACCACAACAATTTTGGTTGAATTGCAATTCTTTCAAGACCACTTTGGTCGAAGAGAATATAACAATCTCTTTAAATTTAATCACAATAATTTTGGTCGAATTGCAATTCTTTCAAGACCACTTTGGTCGAAGAGAAGATAACAATCTCCTTGAATTTAACCACAACAATTTTGGTCGAATTGCAATCCTTTCAAGACCACTTTGTTTGAATTTAAAGTAAGCAACTCTTTGGTTGAATTTAAAGTAAGCAACTCTTTGGTTGAATTTAAAGTGAGGAATTTATTGGTCGAATTTAAAGTGAGCAATATGTTGGTCGAATTGGAATCCTTTCATGACCACTTTGGTCGAGGAGGTTGATGTTTTGAAGCGATCAATCGATCAACTTATCACTTTGCAGTGTAAGGATTTCGACGCTTTGAAGCTATCGAAGAGGTTGATGCTTTGATGCAATCAATCGATCAACTTATCACTTTTATAGTGTAAGGAATTGAGGCGCAGTTGAGATCGAAGCTTTGAAGCCGTTCGACCGTTCACTTGTCACTTTTATAGTGCAAGGAATTGAAGCTTTGTGACCGTTTTCGATCTAATTTTTAGTCGACGGTTTGAATGTTGTCGACCAGATTCTTCACTAACACTTTTATCGTGTAAGGATTTTGATGCTTTGAAAGCTATCCACTTTTCAACTTTATCACTTTTATAGTATAAGGAATTGAAGCTTTGAAGCTTTTGATGTGTCGACTTATCATTTTTGTAGTGTAAGGATTCGATGCTTTGAAAGCTGTCAAAAAGATTAATGCCTTGAAAGCTATCAATTGTTTTATAAGAGCCGACACTATGATCATCTTAATTTGGTTGAACAAATCAAATGTTTCACATTTTGTATTTTGATCAATTTGGTCGAACAAGTGAGTAGCAATATATACGAGTATTTGGTCGAACATATTAGTACCAAGTTGGTCGAAAAGTAGCAATTTGATCAGATATTTTTAACAAAGTGTTTGGTCGAACAGATTAGTACCAAGTTGGTCGAAAAGAAGAGTAGCAATTTGATCAGATATATGAAACTGACTAGTTGGTCGAACAAATCAGTCTCAATTTGGTCGAAATAAGATGAGTATCAATTTTGATCAAATATATGAATAACTAGTTGGTTGAACAAACCAGTTCAATTTGATCAGGTGTTTTTGTTTTGAAATATAAAGCGTGAGGACTTGAAGCTTTTAAAGCTGTCGAAAATGATTGATGCTTTGAAAGCTATCAACTGTTCAACTTATCACTTTTATAGTGTAAGGAATTGAAGCTTTGAAAGCTTTAGATCAGTTCATCTTAGCACTTTTATAGTGCAAGGGATCGAAGCTTTGAAAGCTGTCGACTGTTCAGAATTCGATGCTTTGAAAGCTGTCGAAATGATTGATGCTTTGAAAGCTATCAACTGTTCAACTTATCACTTTTATAGTGTAAGGAATTGAAGCTTTGAAAGCTTTAGATCAGTTCATCTTAGCACTTTTATAGTGCAAGGGATCGAAGCTTTGAAAATTTCATCACAGAATGGGGATCTTTTGCATGATCGAATGACTGGATTTTCATCTTCAACTCTTCTTTCTTGATTTTCTAACTTCTTGGTTAAACATTTGACCTGTGATGCAAGTTTATTCACTTCGACGGAGAATTCCACTGGTCTAGCTTTATTTCGATCAGTTGGGTGATATTCTTGCTCTTTTGGTCTGCTGTCTACTTCCTCCGAAACTGCTTGTCGATTCTTTCCTTTTCCTGAGCGATGTTCTGGAGCATTTGGTCGTCGACCTTCGACATCAAATAGCTTTGATTTATTCAACCAGTCTTTATGCGCTGTAGTGATCAGTTCTTGCAGCTCTTCTCGAGTAAATTTGAAAATTTCTTCTGGTGGATGTGAAGGTCCAGCAGCTTCCCGCTCCTTACGCATGCTAATTTGATCACCTTCGATATTGTCTCCTTGTTCCTCCCGTTCCCGTGCTGCAGTTTCTGCTATTGCTGCCATTGCTGCTTTTGATCTCGTTGTCATTCCTCCTCGAACACTGATTAGTGGTTCCCACAGACGGCGCCAACTGATGAAGGGAATTTTCGTCTAAGTGTCTGGTCCACGTCAAGTGTGCCACGTTATGATGTTTTCCGCTCCACAGTATGGAATCCTAAGCCGGTCAGATCGAGCTGGACTCCACTTCAAGGTTCCTAACCCTGTGCTCAAAGAAACTCGTCAGGTTGTGCCGGTGGTTGACCCGGCGCTGACCCTCCGATGCCTAAGTCAGATCAATTCAATGCATAGCAGAATATAGCAGAAAAGTAATAGTTAAGTCGATCAGAATCTACCTTTGGAAATCCATAAATGCCTTCTATTTATAGATTTCCATGTTGGATATTTCGGGTCGGATCTTTCGGGTCGGATCTTTTCGGGTCGAATCAAATGGTATTTTGATGTCGAATGGAGCAGATTAATCTGATCCTGGATGTCGAATGGAGCAGATTAATCTGATCCTGGATGTCGAACGAGACAGATTAATCTGGATTGGATGTCGAATGGAGCAGATTAATCTGATCCTGGATGTCGAATGGAGCAGATTAATCTGATCCTGGATGTCGAATGGAGCAGATTAATCTGATCCTGGATGTCGAACGAGACAGATTAATCTGGATTGGATGTCGAATGGAGCAGATTAATCTGATCCTGGATGTCGAACGAGACAGATTAATCTGGATTGGATGTCGAATGGGATCAGTTTCATACATAGTTTTAATAATGATATTGATTTATTTGTATGTCGTGGAATATGCAAAGTCTTTCATCGAATATTTCGTATATCATTGGTTATGTCGAATTAATGCCCAGTCTGCTATATATCGAACATGTCCAGTCTGATATATGTCGAACAGGAGCAGATCTTGGCCTATGTCGAATAAGAGCAGATATTGGTCTATGTCGAATAAGAGCCCAATCTGACACGACCAGATCTGGACCATGTCGAAGAGAACCAGATCTGGTCTATGTCGAAGAGAACCAGATCTGGTCTATGTCAAAGAGAACCAGTTTGGTGTATGTCTAATAGGAGCAGATTTCTAGTCTTAGTTTGACTTTATTCTGACGTGTAACTTGCCATGTCATTGATTGAATATTTGGTATATCAGGGTTGATGAAGAAAAGAGGAAGGGAATTTAGAGATGAAGAGAAGAAAAAAATAAAAATGGGAAAGGGATTCTTGAAAGGTGAAGAGGTGAATTTAATGGCGGATGTTTCAGGGTGTTTGGATAAGTATAAAGTGTATGGAATTGATGAATTGAGAAATGCAACAGATGGATTTGATGATAAATGGGTAATTCAAGGATCTGTGTATAAAGGTTGTATTAATGGAGAATGGTTTGCAATCAAGAAAATGAAATGGAATGCTTATGAGGAATTGAAGATTTTACAGAAGGTAAGTTTCATAATTACTTTTCGAAATTCATTATATTGTGTTCATGTGAAATATATGGAAATTGTATTATTTTTAATCGTACACGATCGGATTCTCGGCATTTTTTGTTCTACCCTTCACGAAATTGTCGTTTTGATACTTATTCTTCGAAATGTTTTGGGACCAAAAGTGCAAAACCTAGACAATCTAATGGTATCGAAAGTGCCGGAAATAGATTATTATGTGAGACCAAAAAACGTAAATCTACAAAAATTGTGATTTGTTAAGTACAGGACCAAAAATAGTTGAAAAAAATTGAGAGCAAAATGATTACTTCGTAAAGTACATGATAAAAAGTGCCGAGGATCCAATAATTAAACGTGCAATTTATAGTGCGTTGTCCCTATATTTGTTAGCCTTTAATAACACAATAACGATTCTACTATTTCGTGTACATTTTTCTATTTAGATATTATAAAAGTACAATTATGATATATAAAAGATAAAAAAAAAAATGTATTATTATAATATGAGTCGAATGAATTAAGTTTAATAAGTCGGTCACAATATTGTGTAGTTAAGTCCCTTTTGCTATACAAGTAAATTTGTTACGACTCACTAATAGGTGATTTGGTATAGTGGAAGGAACTAGTCATTATAAAGTATCGGACTCAGGTTCGAATCCCAGTTGGGAGAGATTTCCACTTTATGTGTCTGACGCGTCTCGAAAGGGATTAAACCTTTGGAAAACCAAAAAAAAAAAAAATTGTTACGACTCATAGGAATTTAGCTTTTTTTTTTTTAGAAACACAAGAACATAATCATTAACTAAAATAACACAACGAAACTTTAGCTAGAAGATGATCAAATCAATTGAAATTTTTTGATAGTTCGTACAATGATGCATAATGAAGTATATGTGATGAAATTGTAACAAGTTATAGTGTGACAACTAGGGCATCATTTTCAAGAAAAAAAAAAGAATTTGGAAGATTAGATATTATATTGAAATCTATTAACTAAATTAATGGTTAGGTGAAGTAACATGTCTTAATCTTCAAACTTATAGTAGTATAAATTAAGAATACAAGTGGGGTTATCATTAAACTATACTATAAAATAATTAAAATATTATTGTCATCCTGCCTCCCTTGGAGTTTTATTAAGGAACGTAACAGAATCCTATGATTATTTAAATATATCCTATTGGATTATTCCATCGTTGAATGTAGATTATTGGTGCTTCATAAGTCATGATTTAATTTATACTAGCTCTAGTGGTGGATTTAAATATTATTAGCAATTTGTCCTATTTAAAAATTCTTGGTTTTTTAATTAACTTTTTGTAGGCCTTATATGGTTAAAATATATATTATACCATTTCAAATCAGGGCAATGCGCCATTTCGATGAAGGAGAATTACTTAAAATATGAGGCCTAGTTTATTTATAATTATTTATAATGATCATCGTCTATGTTTTGAAAAATTATACAAACTATCATTGAGGTATTAAATTCATTACAATTATCCCCATTACGACTTTAATTCCTAATGGCGCATGTTGATGTTATCAAAATAACATTTGAAGTGAAGAAATAGGTGAAATTGTATAAAGAAATTGGTGTAAAAAAAGTGAAATTGGATGACAAATAGGTAAAATTGGTTTGCTATCCTTCAAAGTTGTGATATCTTAGATAATACCCATTAATTATTTCTGAAATTTAAACTTTTTTCTTGATGAAATTGATGTCGTAAGGTCAACACGGCAATACCTTTTGGATAGTTCGAGTAATTTCTCAAATATGGAGGATGGTTAATGTAATTACACTAAACTTGATGGATAATTTCAGTAATTTTACCTTTCAATAATTTGAATAGTTCATCATTGTCTGAATTTATAAGTTTATAACCAAAAAGAACATCTCTTATTTCTTTGAGGAAAACTAAAATTCTAATCGAGGATGGAACTGACCATTGCAAATTGTTATGCTTTAATTAATTATCTGTACTAATTATTATTAATTTAATTGCCAAAATATGATTATATTTCTATTGTAGGTGAACCATGGGAACCTTGTCAGACTAGAGGGCTTCTGCATAGACCCTGAAGAAGCAAACTGCTACCTAGTTTACGAATACGTCGAAAATGGTTCCCTTTACTCCCGGCTCCACGAGAACAAAACCGAAAAGTTAAGCTGGAAAACAAGGCTAAAAATCGCCATAGATGTAGCCAATGGCCTCCAATACATCCACGAGCACACGAGGCCGAGAGTCGTGCACAAGGACATCAAAAGCAGCAACATTCTCCTGGACTCGAACATGCGAGCCAAAATCGCAAACTTTGGGCTAGCAAAATCGGGGTGCAATGCCATAACAATGCACATTGTAGGCACACAAGGATATATCGCCCCTGAATATCTAGCCGATGGGGTCGTTTCTACAAAAATGGATGTTTTCTCGTTCGGGGTCGTGCTTCTTGAACTCGTGTCTGGAAGAGAGGTTGTGGATGAAGAAGGGAAAGTTTTGTGGGTGAACATTGGTGGTATTTTGGATGGAAAAGAGGAGAGGAAATTGAAGAAATTGAGAGATTGGATGGACGAGTGTCTCGTCAACGAGTCTTCCGCGATAGAGAGTGCTATGAATGTTATGGTTGTGGCTGTGGCTTGTTTGAGTGGGGATCCGGCCAAGAGGCCTAGTATGGTGGAAATTGTGTATGCATTGTCCAAGAGTGATGATTTGTTCTTTGATGTTTCTTTGGATGGACTTTCACCTAAACAAGTTTTGGCAAGATAGGTAGTTTTTTTTTTAAAAAAAAATGTTTGAGATGAGGTTGTAAATCATATGTAAATTAGCTTGAGTTATGATGTAACATGAGATTGATTAGTATTGAAATTCTATGTTTTTGGTTCGCATTGGCATTGTATGTTTCCCTATACAGGAAAGTAATAACTCACGTATGGTACAAACGACTCATTCAGTCACAAAATAAGTTTGTTTTGTACATGATTTGTGATTTGTCACTCTCATAAAATATATTGGGGATAAATGCATGATACTACCCTGTATTATGTAAAATCTGCATAAAACTACCATGTTGTTATGAAATTATTCAATAGATAATCTAAAAAAATAAGCTAAAACTATAATGTAGAGAGTAAATTAGAGAGAGCAATATATTTCATTATATTCATCTTGTTGTGTACAAAATATAATACAATATCCACTATATATAGATCTAAGAAATCTATCAAATAAGAAGAGTTATGAAACTCTTCATTTGTCACATAAAGACAATTCATATCAAAGAATACAAGATCCTTCATGTGCTCTCTTCAATGCCATATTTAAGATGAGAGGTAAAATTTTGAGTGACCAATGGACATCCATATTATATATATTTTATAACACATGTGAATATTTTTTCACCAAACTTCCTTTTACTTTCAAAAATCCTGCATAAAACAACCAATTTTCCGTTTAGTCACTAACACTGTTAATTTTTAATAAGTTTGTTTGTGTAGAACCCCCTTGTGCTTTTGAATGTTTGCGCAAAACTCCTTTGTATTTTTTAATGTTTGCGTAAAACTCCCTTATATTTTGAATGTTTGAACAAAACTCCCTTATACTTTTAAATATATCTAAAGGTAGTTTAGGAAATTCATTTAAAAATTAACGTTTTTTTATTAATTAACGGAGATTGAGTGTTTTATGCAAGATTTTTTAAAGTACAAGGGTGTTTGATCTAAAAAAATTCACAGAATAATTTGATGCAGATATCACATAACACATGATATTATCTTAAAAATATAGTACTATAAAATTTAAGTAGCAAGCAAAAGATAAATATAAATGCCCATCTAAATAACATATTTTTTTTATCATTGAAAAAATCAATTTTCTTTGCAACTTACCAAAATATCTACGAATTCTATTTCTTAAAAAATGTTCTATAGAAAGAATCAAACAAACGCAGCCCATCTTTTCCGTTTTCATTTTATTTTGTTTTTATGATCTACCCCGAGGAATTGCTTTATCACATTTATCAAAAAAAATATTATCACACTTTTGTGGCCCCACCATTAACCCCAAAAAATCATTCACATTTTTGACTTTTTATTTTTTCAGTAGAAAAAAGAAAAGAAAGGCAAAAGCACACACCACAAAAAAAGTAACACACGAACAAAATCATTGCCGGTTCCATTAAAAAAGCTCCGACCTCTTTCACTACTTCAAAAACTCTCTAAACCCTAACCCCCAAACTTCTTGTCACCGTCGACAAATTTCCGGCATGGCGACGAACCCTCCGGACGGGTACGCCGCCGACGACTTCCTTGAGCAAATCCTCTCTATTCCCTCATACGCTGGCCTCACTGCAGCAGACGCCGGCAATTCGTCCGGAACGACGTCGTTGAATCATAGTGTTTCTCAGCTGCACCATTCGCCGTTGTTTCCGTTGGGCCTTAGCCTCGATAACGGCCGTGATGTCAGCGACGCCGGAGCCTATGTTGTGAAGCCTGTAAGCTTTTGATTTTTTTTTACCATTTTACCCTTTACTGTTGGCTAAAGTTAGAAACTTTGTTGCACTGTTGTGAGTGTAAATTATGGTATAATAAAGTCATCACTTCATGAACTGTTTCAGCTTCAGATATGTGACGAATTTTTGTGTTGTTTGTTTGTGTGCGTAAGAGAGTTTTATTGTAAATTGTAATGTGGTATTTTTCCATGTCAATATTTTCTGTTTGTGCAGGAGAGGGAAGCCGTTAATAACAATATTGGGAATTTATATCCAGCTTTTGACCATTTACAGGCTCATAGTATTCGCCATCCTGGCCCTCATGTTCACCAGGTCATTCTCTTATGTGCATAATGTTGTGTATACTTAATTTATTAACCGATGAGAACTTTTAGTTGTGGGTTGTGCTTGTGTTTAGTGGTTGTACTTTCAGTTGTGTGGTTCTATATTTGGGCAATGGGTATAATTCTTGTAAATTGGTTTTAGTTTTTGATACTAGAAATGGGGTTATTGTATCATTTACTATATCTAATGTTGCTAGTACTGTTAAAAGCACTTTGAAAATAATATGAATAAGGGAGGTATTGAGTCTGGTGATTAATTGATTTGACTGCTTAAGTTTATTTGGTCAAAGCTAACTTAAGATAAAGGACGAATACAATGCAGTTTTGAGCTTGATCAATTGTTTTGGCCTTGAGGATGGCTTATTATGACAAATTACTATGAAACCTTCATTGCTGCACAATTAATGTATCACCATCTGTTTGCATCTTCTGATGATTGTTGAGAAGAAATGAATAGGATTATTTAACATAAAATAAAGATTTAGTTGTATTCTATTTGAAGAAGTCTCCATTCATTGGAGTGACATATTTGCTCTTGGATTTTATGAACTTGGATTCGTTATGTTGTTGTACTTGGTCAACATATCAGAAGTCTAGCAATAATTTTCTTCTCCTCGAGTGAAATAGCTAATGTATGGAGGGTATAAATCCTTAGCTAAACTCAACAAAAAAATTGTATTTTAATGTACAAACATTATTTGGAAAAAAGTGTTGTATATTACCAAAAACAACCATCACCATTGTGGGGAAATGAATTTTTGATAAACTTCAAATTCAAAAATCTTGTTAAGGCCTCTATTGAGAAATGAAAAGAAATTAGGCTCGTTGCTAGCATCAAGTATTTTGTCTTAGTCGCAGCTATGCGATAATTATGTTTTCAAAATTCACCATGTTAAAGGGCTTGTATTTCTTTTACCAAACAGAAGCATAATATTCAAGCAAAGGAATAAATTAATTTTGCATTACTTCTATAGGCTTTTCAAGGCCAGCCAACACAAAGCACATCAGTTACTGTTCCACACCCACCTGGCATTAGACCTAGGGTTCGAGCACGAAGGGGACAAGCAACAGATCCTCATAGTATTGCTGAAAGGGTATATCTTCTAATATAAATGCAACAAAAAATATGCCAGAAATAACTTGTTCTCAACTTCTTAGTTCTAATGCTCTTACTAAAGTGATTGCATCTTGATACAGCTGCGTAGGGAACGAATATCAGAGAGAATAAAGGCCTTGCAAGAACTTGTTCCCAGCTGCAACAAGGTGTGTAAAATTCTTTTTTCCAGAAATCTTCTAGCTTTAGTAGTTGGTTCACTTTTGTTCTTATGGTTTTAAGTTTAGTACTCTGCTTTTGCAGAAATCTGGTCAACATACAGGCCCTTATGTATAGAGTACAATGTATTTACTAGTCTCTAGTATATAAATAATATTAGCTGAGTTGTTTTTGTAAAAGTGAAACAGTTTGCTTTAAACTACTTTCTGACTATGGCATGAACTTGTTACAACTTCTTTTATGTTTGTTGGTGTCTACTTTGTCTTCAGCTTTTACAGTAGCTGATCATTGCTAGTCTTCCGATGTTTAGAAGGAAGGTTTGAACTTATAACGGTTGTGTTGATCATCTTCCTTTTATTTTTGTAGACAGATAGGGCTGCCATGCTTGATGAGATACTAGATTACGTGAAGTTCTTAAGGCTTCAAGTCAAGGTAAAAATGATGTCTAACCATTCTTGCGGTTAACAAATTTCCCTGAATGTAAGTTACTTATGACTGTTTAAGTAAACTCCTATGTAGGAAACCATTTCCTTGGCTTGTGAACTGATAATCACTTTTTCAGCACTTGAAGTTTTCTCTTGGTTGCTACATGCTATAAACTTTAGTCCCAAATTACAGAATACAAAGTCCCTCTTGTTCCATATTATCTCTTTTCTTTAATCGAAACAATAAAATGCTACAGGTTCTGAGCATGAGTAGGCTAGGAGGTGCTGGTGCAGTGGCACAACTCGTTGCTGACATTCCCCTGCAGTCCATTGAGGTATCGTAAATATATCCTTAAGCCATTTCACAAACACTTGCATGCTATGTTCCTAATTTAATTCTCAAACTTTGTTTGGTTTTGATTACTTTCAGGGTGAAACTGGTGAAAGAGGATCAAGTGAGCAGGTGTGGGAGAAGTGGTCAAATGAGGAAACAGAACAAGAAGTTGCTAAACTTATGGAAGAAGATATGGGAGCTGCAATGCAATACCTACAAGCCAAATCACTTTGTATCATGCCTATTTCACTTGCTGCTCTAATCTACCCTACTAATCAACCCGATGACACGGGACTCGTCAAACCTGAGCCATCTGCTCCCTCGTAAACCCTCTTAAGTCATTGCACGTGCCTATGAAGACTCCCAGTGGCCTCAATCCCACTTTCTCTATTCAAACATCTAATATAAATCCTTATCACTTTTGCATATTGTCCTATGCAATCAAAGTCAGATGCCACGATTTTGCTTTTCTAGAAGTCTAAGACTACCTTTTCCTTGCTTGAGCACCTTGATGGGAGCAAAAATGATGGATGCACTATAATATTTGAGAATATTATTTCAAAGTTATCTTCATATGCTGCTCCCTCCTTAGCTTCATGGGTCGCTGGACAGTTTGGACTGGAAGTGCTAATACTCTACATGTAATGTACGTATAACTCTGTCCTTGTTTACGAGTCGAGTAGCTATTAAATTATCTTATGTTTTTTGGCTGTAACATATTGTGCCATTATTTTGTTTATAATTCCGTGAGGTCTATTGTAACCTTAAGTGTGATGACTTGTGTAACATTTTGTTGTTGTACTATGCGTTGTATAGAATCGCACCTTAACTTAGTTTGATTTTATACGCTTTAAATGTATGACTATAGAAATTACTCGGTTGGTTATGTTTTCATTAGAATTAGGACTTTAAATTGAAATATGATAAATAGGGAACCAAATTGATATTATGTGTCGGGCTTTACTCAAAATTACAATATAATTGACAATGATTGCATGAGTATGCCCATGTAATTTTTGTTTTGCTCAACTACAACGCGACATATATTTTCTTGGTCTTTAGGTTTATTTTGGGATAGTTCAATAAATATTCTCAATTAAAGAAAAGGTATGCATTTCTAGAATACACATTAGGAGCATGAATCATAATGACTAAACTAAAATATACTCTTCTTTTCTGAAACAGAGTTTTGGGGATGTTCCAACATTTATATTTTATTTGTAAACTACAACATTAATTTGGAAAAAAAAAAACTCACGTTCATTAGACGTAATAAAATCACTCATTTTGAATCTTATTTTTGTTGAGCTCAAATTTAATCGAGGGCTTCTATAGACCCGAACAATTTTATTGATAACTTTGAGTATGTGTGTGAGTATACATAAAAAATATTATCTTTTTAATTTTTATTATGAGCTATGGTATTTTATAAAGTAGGAATCTGAGACCTATTTATACTAAAATATGGAGCTATCTATAAAAATATCTAGATATTCTAATAAAATATTATTAAAAAGCAATTACCTAGATACTACTTTACACTAGAAGAATTTAGGGCCTGTTTGTTTGGC
Source organism: Penstemon eatonii (assembly GCA_038501285.1). Lineage (NCBI taxonomy): Eukaryota > Viridiplantae > Streptophyta > Magnoliopsida > Lamiales > Plantaginaceae > Penstemon > Penstemon eatonii. The sequence goes on from CM076715.1 coordinate 74,153,190, forward strand.
GTTTTCCAAAAAAATTTCGTGTTTGGAAAATGCAAAAGAAACATGTTTTCTATTTTCTGAAATAAATTTTTCATTTTTCAATTTTCTCAAACTACTCTCTCAAAACTCAAACAAACAACAATTTTCTTATCTCTAAACAAATCATATACAAATTCTACTTTGATTTGACATAAAGTAACATATCTCTTACACAATTTATCTCACAATAAACATAATTTGACATAAAGTCTTACACATCTTACATTTATAAACTAACTCTTCCAAAAAAACCTACACCTATTTTATTTCTCAAACAACTCTCAAAACTCAAACAAACAACATTACACAAATCGAAATTAATTCACAAACCTCTACTACTCTCCGAAACTACTTTCTCAAACACCAAACAAACAGACCCTTCGACATTCTAGGGTTCTCATATATATAAGTCCCTTGAATTAACACTATATGGTACTTTGATCAGTTGATAACTTACAGAGTTACGCCTGATAGCTCTCTCCAAGGGTTGTGCTTGCATTCTATAATTCTTGTGATTCCATACTTACAGATAGAATTTTCAAGCAGTCAGTCAACCTATCCACTAATTAGGAGAAAAGGTGCAAATTTGTTTTTTGGTAGGGAAGAAAGCTCCAAATTTGATTTTCAAAAAATTATTTGGCAATCTTTAACTCTTTGAGTCCTTTGACTTCTTCAACCTTAGTAGATCCTTCATCATTTTCGATCTTGAGAAGCAAATTGATTATGTTCTTAAAGAAATTGCATGATTTTGTTACTTTCCTCGTTCAAATTCAAACAATTTGTGTTCTGCATTTGGCAATACATGAGAACTGTCATAAAAACATTAAGGGCCCATTTGGATGGATGGATTTGAAATGAAGAGGGATTTGAAATGAATGAATTTGAGATTCCAATGATTTGAAATTCATTCATTTGCAATCTCTTGTTTGGATAAAAAAATTTACATTCATCTGAAATATATTGTTTGGTATATATCATTTGTATTATTTGAAATTCCCAATCGTGCCTTATAATTTGCTCTATGAGCTAATTCTTGTTGTTGATATCGGGATAAAATCGCATAAAACGATTTGGGGCAAAATTAAATTTTTTGAAAATTGAGGGGCCAAAAGTGCAAATTCTGATTTCAGAAAATATGGGGCCGAATTGAAAATCTTAATTTTCTGAAAATTCTGGACTGAATTAGAACTCGGGCTTTTAGTAAATCTGGGGTCTAATGGCAATTTTTGAAAATTAAGGGACCAAAGTGCAAATTTGGATTTTTGAAAATCAGGTGCCAATTTGAAATTTTAATCTCCTGAAAATTATGGACTGAATTGCAATTCTGGGTTTTTTGAAAATATGGGGTGAAATTGCAATTTTTGAAAATTAAGGGACCAAAAGTGAAAACTTGGATTTCTGAAAATTAGGGGCCGAATTGAAAATTTTAATCTTCCAAAATTAACTGAATTGTAATTCTGGATTTTTAAAAAATTTAGGGTCAAATTGTAATTTCTGAAAATTTAGGCCGAATTTAATTTTTTTAATTTTTTGAGAATTCTGAACTGAATCGCAATTTTTGATTTTTCAAAAATCTGGGTCAAATTGTAATTTTTGAAAATTGAGGGACCAAAAGTGAAAATTTGAATTTCTGAAAATCAGGGCCTAATTGAAATTTTTAATTTTCTTAAAACTCTGGACTGAATTGCAATTCTTGGTTTTTTGAAAATCTAAGGTCAAAATTGCAATATCCAAAAATTGAGGGACCAAAAATGCAAATTTGATTCCTGAAAATCAAGGTCCGAATTGAAAGTCTTAATTTATGAAAATTCTGGTCTGAATTGTAATTCTGAGTTCTTCATAATCTGGGGTCAAAATTGCAATTTTCGAAAATTGAGGGACCAAAAGTACAATTCTAATTTCTGAAAATAGTAGCCAAATTGTAATTTTGACTTTTTGAAAATTCTGGACTGAATTGCAATTCTAAGTTTTTTGAAAATCTGGGATCAAATTACATTTTTTGAAAGTATACAACGTGGACATTTTTTTTAAGTGGATTTCAAATGACTAGTTTTAGGAGGAATTTCAAATCCACTTAAAATTGGGCTGAAATCCATTAGACTTAAATCCAGAATTTTAAATGAATGGATTTAATTTTGTATCCAAATAGCATGATGAATTTGATAAAGGATTTCAAATCCACTCAACTCAAATTCATCCATCCAAATGGCCCTAATGATATTTCAACAAAGCAAATGCTACTGTTCAGTTGTTCTTTAGGAAATGAATGATGTGAAATGATAGAAATACATCTTCATCATTTAATTGATTAAAAAAAATATATCTTCATCATTTATTTCATCGTATTCAACACATTTCATCTAACTGTATATTCCTGGTTAGCATTTTTAATTAATCATAAAATTGTCAACTTTAATCCCCTATCCCTAAATTGTATTACAAAACTTACTCATAAAAACATATTAACACACAAATAAACAATATATTATTGTTAATTACACAAGTACGAAATAATAACTCACAATGTAATTTTATCAATGTACCGAAATTAAAACTTATTAAATATGTTACATTACTCTAAAGTTAAGAATAGAGGATTGTAAGTGTCAACTAAATGAGTAAAATAAAAAACTATTAGTATTTTTGATAGATGAGGAACAAATTTTTCAGAGATAGAACACATAATCTTTTTTAATTTTGAACTCAAATTGACCCATTGCAATCCCCCCCCCCCCCCCCCCCCAAATAGTAAAAATACACTTTGGGTGCTTTAATTTTTATTAGTTCGCAACACTGGCACATTGTTAGGATATTCATTCAGTCCAATGCTCTTGGAATTAAAAAATTAAATGACAAAAAATTAAGGGATTTTGCTTGAACCAAATTGCAAATAAATATGCTGATCAAATCAAATGACAAATTTCGACAATAATTTTGAGTTCAAAAAGCAATGAGCCAAATTTGCACTTACATATTCTAAAATTGCAAATACTAAAAATTCAAAGGACCGTAACTGCTTGCCAAAGAGAAAATTGTCCAAAATAGTCACCTTTACAAAGTTCAAGGACAATGCCCTAAGAATACATTACCAAACGGCAGCGTTTAGCACGTCTATAAAGTAAGAGAGAATTGCTAGAAATTACAAATATGGCGCACGGGGGCTACGGCAAGCGCAGAGCCGCCGCAGAGCGGAAGAAACCGGCGAAAAATGGGAAGAAACCCAAATCCCTCACCGTGGCCAAAAAGCCCAAAGCCGCCACTATCCAAAACCAAATTCGCTCCACTGAACGCTTCCTCCGCAAAGTATTTAACTCTCCGTTTCTCTTTAATATTTCACTAACTCCACACACTCGCACAGTCATTCTCTCATAATCGTAATTTTGTAGTATAAGTGAATGAAAACTAAGTTTGTAAGGTTATTTCTTAGATGTACAAGCTTGGAAGCTTCTTAGATGTACAAGCTTGGAAGCACGTAGTACGACTCTTGGGTTTAGCTTTATAATCGGGCTTTTTTTTTATAAGTAATTGTTCTAATATTGCAAATTTAAATTTCAACTTCCCGAGCATATTATTTGTTAGAAAATAACAGATATGCACATGGTTATAAATCAGTTAAGACATAATTAAAACTAAGTGCTTCCTTTTTATCCTTTTATTTATTTAGTGAATGGTTTTATTAGGGCTGGTTTCTCGGGAATGATAGTGTAGGCAATGAATTTTTTTGCTGATGAAATAATCTGTACTCTGTTTTTCTGAGATTAGTTTGTAAATCCTTTGACGTTTCAACAATTTTTGGTCATGATTTTCTCGAGGCATTTTATTTATCTCTTCTTCGTCATTGAATTTGATTGTTTTTTTCATCAAGCAGTTTCTTTTGATTTTGTTATTGAGTTGGTTCTTATTGACGTTACTGTATGCATGATGTTGTTTGAGCAGGATTTACCTCCTGAAATCAAGGAAGCCCAAGAGAAGAAATTGGAGGGACTCAAGAAACAGCAAGAGACACAAAATCGTCTAGCTGTGGAGCTACAAAAATATCTGCGGTACAAAAAAATCAGATTTTTCGGTAATGAGTTAGATTGTTTATTTTGAATGCCTTGTATAGTATTCATAGTAGTTAATAGCTCACATAAACCCGTTTATTATTTTGAATGCCTTGTATAGTATATTAGTGTTCTACACAATGTGATTAACTGTTGTAACTGACGTAATAGTTTCCAATTTCTATGTCTAGAGAGAAGAAAGATTGACCGAAGGATAAAACGGTTGGAGAAGCAGCAGAATGCTTCAACTGATCAGGCCCAGGAAACAGAGATCGCCAACCAACTATTGAAATTGAAAGAAGATCTTGAATATGTCATGGTAAGCTATGAAATGTTTCCTCTCCCTATGCCAAATTTTCTTTTTTCGCTCCTTAGTGTTTGACAGATCTGTTTTAAATGCTATATTAGATTCTTCTCAATCATTTTCCTTGTCAGTGACTAGAAAATGCAAGGGTTTCAGGGTTGTTAACAACAGTTTGATGTGGCCTTAAATGCATAACATTTCAAAATAAGACATTTGTCTCGAATGGGCAAAAGAACCTTGAATGCTGGGTTCTTAACATATTATTTGATAACATTACGAGGCAAATACAACTTCCTATGAGGAGAATTTCCAGATTACTTTCCAAGAAAATAGGCTTTTCTAGACTCTGTACTATATCCAGATTTTGCCTGCATATTTCAATTATGAAAGATATTTTTTATCATATTTTCTTCTTCTGAAATTATATCGCAGTTCTTCCCAAAAACCGAGAAATATGTTCCACTATTTGTGGGAGGCGACGAGGCAGAAATTGTTGAAAAAAGAAATAGTTTGCGTGTGCAAATCAAAGCAAATCTGATTGCTGCTGCAGCAAGTGGGAAGAAATTGGAAGGTAATTCCGTATTCTCTAGGTCCAGAGCATACTATTGTTATCTTATCTCTGCTTCTAGTATGTGAATTTATAACGTTGTTCCATAAGTCTTTACTGGATCCGGTCATGAAGGATACTAATTTCACCAGAAAATTTGATTGATGTTGCATTAGTTGCATGTCAAAAAGATAAGGCAAAAGGAATTGAGCATAATTCAATTGTTGCTAAGCCATCTTACAATTGTAACTTTTCATTTTTGGGAAGTCTATTGAATTAATTTGTTTAAATAATGGATTACCGTTGCTCTGGTGTCTGGATAATATAATCTTGTAAATTGGAATTTGATTAGAAAAAGCTTCTTAAGAAAGAATGACATTTCTATGGTCAAGGGCAGTAACTTCTTTATTGGGAAGTCTGCTAATACTTATATAACAACTAGAATGTTATAATCTTATTAAGGAAGCGAGATAAGTTATGTACGAGCAATCTAAATGAATGTACATTACCCTATCAGTTGTGATTCACATGATTAATAGACAAAGTATAAAATAACCCATCCATCCTAATGATTTAGCAGTTGTTTGTGACCTAGTCTTTCCAAAAAAGAAATTTACTCTGGAGTCCATATATGTAAGCACATTAAAGAATAATAAGAAATACAATAGTTTGGAATTGTCCATGCAATAACTACATTCAAGAGGACCAAAAAGATAAAATAACTGCAGTCATACTTCGGTTATAGGATGTATGAGAACATAGTCTAATTTTAGAAACTAATTCAGCTCCTCTCTCAATGTTCGATTCATGCCTCAATCGAATGGTTTTATGAAGTATAGGGCATGGGTTGTTAGTGAAAATGTCAAAATATCGCATACTTTTGCTCCTTCACCCAAATACGTAGGACTCTATTGCTTCGTTACCGAATAATGACCAGTGTATTTCATTGTTGTGCACTTGCAGTCCGCAAAATATACTTGGGCTTAAGTAGATACGCCTCCTTTTGTCCCCTGTGTGTGCTTAATACCACAGATGGCCAGAAGTTCATAATAGATAAGTCTACAAAAAGTTGTTAGTTATATGGAATTTCAAAATCAAGAAGTATTCAGTGATATTCTGTGTAGGTTGTCCATGATTCATTTTCTGTCGTCCTCTTTAAAGTCGAGCGAGGCAAACTTTTACTTATATTTTCCCCCTAATGTTATGTTTTAACCTGTACTAAAGCGGTTTTGCATAACAGAAACTGGGAATGAAGATGCTGGGCTCTTGGATCTCGGTAAGGATGATTTCTTCTTGAATGGAAGCTCCAGTGATGAAGCTGATGCAGATGATAAATGGACAGACAAAAGCGCAAGGTACTTGTCACAACCATAGGAGTAAATCAATTTTATGATCTGAGAAATTTGTCTTTGTTCTTTGATTTTCCAATCTTCTATTCAAACACAGAGATTGGACAAACAAACATATTAATGATTAGTCGATAAATATTATTTGATGAATCTTGTTGGTTAGAAACATTATTAGTAGCTTAAAACCTTTTTCATTTGGTTTGCAGGGAGGTAGCCTCCAGTGCCTCGGGTAAAGCAACATCTGGGATATCTAGTGATGAAAGGAATCAGGTTAGCAACTGAATTTGAATTTTCCGATCTACTGTGATGGACAAAAATGCACTTTCTGTCCCGTAAGACTCACTCGCTACTTTTATTCCCACCCATGGTACTTTTGGTCCCAACTTTTGTTTACACTTTGCCCTTCCCCCTTTGTAATCCAAAGACAATCTTAAGGGAACAAAATAGGATGGAAAGAGGGGAAAAGATGAAATGTGTAATTTTTTTGGGAAAAATTGGACCAAAAGTGCTAGTACTTTTTAAAGCGTGGGATTTATACTGTCGAGTGTTTAGTCATGTGGTAAAAATACAATTTTTTTGAATTTGATGTCTTTTTTTGATAAATTTCCCCCTTCAAACTTGTTTACGCAGAGGCAAATTTCTGCCCGTGCTTTAATGCCACCTCCTGGCCCACCCGCCAAGCCATTTCCAACCTCCTCGAAAAATAAACCAAGATTTGCAGACACTACAAGTAAGAAGCCATACGATAGAGCTGAAAAATCCCCATCCAGTAACAACTCCAGTAGCATCAATCAATGGACAAATAAACCAAGATTTGCAGAAACTTCAGATAAGAAGTCTTACAATAGAGCTGAGATATACACACCCAGTAAAACTTCAGGTAGGAAGTCATACAGTAGAGCTGAAACATCCGATTCCAGTAGCATGCATCAATCTTCGTTCAGAAATAGAGGCCATGTGGATTCCGCCACTGAAAACAGTGGTAACCTGAGTTCTAACTCGGATGCTAGAAAACCTAAAAGAAAGAGGAGGCCTAAGAAGAAAAAGACATCATAGTTTGAAGTTTAATATTCGACATGTTTGTTGTATTGATAGTTTCTTGTCCAATTGCTGGGAAAAGTACTTCTCTTCATAGTTGCGTCATTTCTTTTAATATCCACAATTTACATTTCAAAATTGTAGTACATTTATATTTATAACAAGTAGTTTTCTTACATGTTGATTTTGGATTGTTTGTTGCGTCTCAGTCTGATGATAAGTTGATCTGCGTAAGAGGTTAGTTCAGTTTGGTAGTTAAGTAGAAGCTTTTGAACCTGTTATAGAATAATATGCCTACACTTGGGATGAAAACAAAATAATTTTACTTGACTTTCAGATTGAATTTGTTTGATATAATAGGTTTTTTTGAGTTTGATTGTTTTGGATTCGGTTTGAATTCGATCCTTTTAGAAAAGAAAATGATAAGATTATGTAAATTTGTTGACTTCTAAGATTCAATTGGTGTTAGATAGGTTAAAATGTGGTTTCTTTAACAATAAAATAAAATTAAATATTTCATTTTCGAACAAAAGCAGAAAAAATGGACTTTCTAAACAAAAATTGTAGTTGGCAACTATGATTTTTGTTAATTTTTTTTCTTAATTTCCAGATTTTTGAAATTAACTGGAAAGTCAAAGCTGGCACCTGCAATTTTCCTGAAGAATCGCAGCTAGAAAAAGGTATATTTTGAAAAATACGTTTTAGTTCAAGTCATATTAAAAAATACTTTGATAAAAAAAGCCATATTGAAAATAAAGGGTTAATATGGAAGTAGATTGACTGAGTTTGGTCTCGGTTTGGTCTTAATAAGTAGTTCACGAAACTTTTGAAACTCGATTTGGATAATGGTTTCAATGGAATATTGAGATTATAAAATATTAGTATTAAATAATAGTTAATGGGTTTTGAAGATTTGAGACTTGATTTGGATTGGAGTTTGGTTGTACGGGATTGGGGAGAACAATAAGTAGTAGGTGTCAAATCAATAACTTCATGTGTAAAAGATAGATGAAAGATATCAAATCAATAATTTTATAGGTCTTAAGTAGGTCTATGTAGATTTCGTTTTTGAACTGAAATTTAGGTTTGAGCTGAGACTTATTTAAACTCTTTACCATATGAGGTTTGACCGATATAAATGAGACCAAACCTAGCCAGTCTCATTCCATTTAGACCAAAAAGGTCGCATTTTTTTTACATATTGAATGTTGATTCTACTGTATAGTCTGTATATCCGGATTGTTGTTGTCTGATGATAAGTTGATCTGCGTAAAAAGTTAGTTCAGTTTGGTAGTTTTTTTCCTTTTTTTTTTAGAGAAGTTCAGTTTGGTAGTTAAGTGGAAGCTTTTGAACTGCCCACACTATGCAAATAACTTAAACTAAAATATTTTGGATTTGTGCTAGTTATAATAAGTTTGAGTTCTACGTGATATTAGGGCTATCAATGGGTCGGATTCTGATCGGATCAGGCTCGTCCAGATCCGGCTTCATTTATATCGGATCGAATCTTGTTCGGATTGTGCTTGGATCTAGATTTTTTGAATCCAACGGATTTTGGTCGGATTTGGACGGATATCGGATATTTTTTGGATTCAAAAAATTTGTATTTAAAAAATTAAATATATATTTTTTTTCCTAAAACAAGTTTATTATCTTTTCAATTTTATTTAATTTTAGCTCACATTTTCAAAGTTTCGTTACTATATTCATATTTGTAGAATGAATATATTGGTTTAAATAAAATTATAAACGAATGACGTTGAGATATTATTAATGATACTTATTTTATAAATCATTTTGTATATATATATATGGGGTTATATATATCTTTCTTTTTATTTGTTGTCGGATACGAATCTTTAACGGATCGGATCGTCCTAAATCCATATTCGCTCCATGAGTTTCGAATTTCGGATTTAACATACATAAAAGCAGGAGACACGATCACATTTAAGGCGTTTCGGGGGGAAAGTACGAAAATTAAAACAAAATGGGGGGTGACATGCAAAAATCCCTTATATATAAACCAATAAATAAAATTAAATATATACTGATTTGACGAGTACTTGTTATTCTATCTCAAAAAAATTATATAGAAAAGTATGACACATATCTTCTACTTTGTCCTCTGGAAATCATTTCAACTTTCAAAGCACTAAATTCAAGGGAAATTACAAAATACTCCGTCGTGTTTTGTGCATGTAACACGTATGAAACTACCATGTAAAATATTATTTGATATAATCTCCATGTAATGTTAAAAATGCAACACATAACCCTCCATCTTTTTCGGACCAACATATTTTAAAAAATTATTTTTAAAATAGCTTGCGTAAAGTTGTATAGGCAACATGAAATATTTAAAAAATAATTTCTAGAAAGTTGAAATGACTTATTATGTAAAGAATGGGAGTTTCATTTTGAAATTTTAAAAGTAAAGGGGATTCAATGCACTAAATATTTCATAAGAAAATATCTTGCATTTATTCTGAAAACTCAATCAATATCCAAACTCAATTCAAACTATGTTCCAATATTTTCATCAAATTAAATCATCCAAGTTATATTGTCGCAAAGAGTATTGTCTCTATCTCTATAACTCTTTCTCTAACTACAAACACATGTACACACACTCACACTCACAAGGCATATATATGGAGAGAATTGCATTTTTGGTACACAGCTATAGGTCAATTCACACTTTTGGTACACAGTTTTATGTGTCCAACACATTTGGTACACCTCTTTAATAAAGTTCGACACATTTTGTACAACCGTTAAATAAATTGCAAAATCACCGTTAATTCCGTTAGTTCGACACATTTGGTACACCTCTTTTACAAAATTGGCATGCGCGCGGCACATGGCTGCCCAAAAAAAAAAAAAAAAAAAGAAAAAAGAAAAAATTGAAACTTGATAAACTTTTTTATTATATTTTATTCTTCTTCCAATATTAAACTATAAATGACATTATAGTTTATTATATTTTACATGTCATATAAATAATAAATACATATTTTTTAATAATTTTTATAAACATGATAAATTAAAGTAACTTGTTTATTATATTTTATTCTTCTTGCAATGTTAAACTATAAATGACATTATATAGTTTATTATATTTTACATGTCATATAAATAATAAATACATATTTTTAAATAATTTTTATAAATAATAAATTATAAAAATAATAAACTATTTTTATAAATATTTTTTAAAAAATAAAACTTGATAAACTTTTTTATTATATTTTATTCTTCTTCCAATATTAAACTATAAATGACATTATATAGTTTATTATATTTTACATGTCATATAAATAATAAAGACATATTTTTTAATATTTTTATAAATAATAAACTATTTTATAAATAATTTTTAAAAATTGAAACTTGATAAACTTGTTTATTATATTTTATTCTTCTTCCAGTATTAAACTATAAATGACATTATATAGTTTATTATATTGTACATGTCATATAAATAATAAATACATATTTTTTTTATCATTATATAAATATGATATGATAAATATAATAAATACATATGATAATTTTTATAAAAGTTTATCAAGTTTAATTTTTTTTTTGGGCAGCCATGTGCTGCGCACATGTCAATTTTGTAAAAGAGGTGTACCAAATGTGTCGAACTAACGGAATTAACGGTGATTTAGCAATTTATTTAACGGTTGTACCAAATATGTCGAACTTTGTTAAAGAGGTGTACCAAATGTGTTGGACTCATAAAGCTGTGTACCAAAAGTGGGAATTGGCCTATAGATGTGTACCAAAAATGCAATTCTCTCCAGTAATGAGCTCCAAAAGCACAACGCCAAATGAAAAAACATCAGACTTCTCATTCAGTTTACCAGTTGATGCATCGAGCCACGTATCTGCAAGTTATCAAAATATCTTGATAAATGAATCGATGCACCAATAAGAAATTATGACAAGCTACCTTATTTGCTATAAATTTAGTTGGTGCAGGACATTGGACTACTAAACATTTCACAATAAAGTGGAGACTTACCCAAAGGATCCCAAAACACGGGTAGACACGTGGGTATGTAAATCTAATTCCAATGCTAACCTTGCAAGCCCAAAATCTGCAACCTGTCCATAAGTGAAATAAAGGTACTTAATGACGAATGAATAAATTATTTTTGCGTAACAAATTATATGAGTGCATTCAGATTTTATGTTGTTTAAATTAAAAAATAGCAACACAGGATAAACTTATAAAACTATATAAGTGCAGGACGAAAAAATAGCATACCTTCGCTTCAAAGTTGTTATCCAAGAGAATGTTAGTTGATTTAATATCTCTGTGAATGATACGGGGTTGACCTGGTAAACATGCAACTAAATACTTTCTTTAGCTTCTTTACTAAAATTTCAGAGCAAACTTCAGAAAAGAACAACAGTAGATGTTATCTCGACAATCAACTCTTCCATTTAAGAATAGTTAAAAGTTATACTGCTTAATTTGTTGATGATAATTAAAATGTTCTTTGAGGAAAATGCACAAATCAAAATCTAGGTTTTATGGAATCACACAAGGAAAATGGGGAAAATAAAAATTATGTAAAACAATACCTAGAGCTTACAGTCTTCGTGAAGGTAGGCTAAACCACGTGCAGATTCAACTGCAGCTTTCGCTCGATTAGCCCAACTCATTGCCGGTTTGCCTTTACCTGCAAAATCATAAAATTTCCAAGGTGAAGTCCTAACTTTTTTTTTTAATACATATTTTTGATAATCCTCCATTTCAGGTACGAATATTTCGAATCTTTCTGTTGATTGTTACAAAATTCAGCTAAACTAATTTCCTTTTAAACAAATTAGAAAAGTGCACGTATTTTGCGCATGATTTAAATTGGGTTAAACCGGAGAGAATGCATGAACTGATTAACAAATATGAAGATCAACTAATGGGTTAACTTGAGAATGGATGGATCGATTAATAAAGTGGACAAACCATAAAAAATTTGTGAACGAACGGGTTAAAATAACAAAAAAAAAATGATAAACTCAATGTAAAAGATGGTAAAATCGATATTTCTTTCCTAAGTTTTTATGAAATTATAACTTATTAAAGAACTTAAAATAAAAGGCCACATTTGGGCTATAGGAATAAAATAAAAGTTTATTTAGTTAACTGAAAAACTTATAATCAAAACATAGAATTGTTAAAATTAATGAGAAATGGTAAAATTCTGTTAAAATATATATATGATATGATATAAAAAATGGTAAAATCAATAGAAAAATGAGTTAGATAGAAGAAAAATGACTTAAAGAAAAAAATGGTGCAATTGATAGAACAAAGGGGTAAGCCGGCAAAAAATGGGTAACTGGTAAAAATGAATGATATTGACCTAACATGGGATAACAAAAAATAAATGGTAAACTCAATTTAAATTTTTGGGAACAACATAGTCATAATTAAAGCGATTTAATCAAATAAATTATTTGGTATATCATTTAGATCATAGTATGATTAAAAATGATGATATTATTCAACTAACAAAAGAAATTAGTTAATCACGTGCAAAACACGTGCACTTTTCTAATTTGATTAAAAGAAATTAGTTAATCACGTGTACTTTTCTAATTTGAGCAAAACGAGAACCAGATCAATAATCAGAAAGGCGGACTTCAAACATTAAGGGCATTTTTGAAGCTAAGGGACGCACACAAGCTGCAGCTGCTTCATTCATTAGAAACATTTCTTCTACAACGAAGTTATTCTCCAATCTCTGATCTACTAGGTTTACGACCAGTAATGAGCTCCAAAAGCACAACGCCAAATGATAAAACATCAGACTTCTCATTCAGTTTACCAGTTGATGCATACTCTGGAGCCAAGTATCTGCAAGTTATCCAAATATCTTGATAAATGAATCGATGCACCAATAAGAAATTATGACAAGCTACCTTATTTGCTATAAATTTCGTTGGTGCAGGACATTGCACTACTAAACATTTCACAATAAAGTGGAGACTTACCCAAAGGTTCCCAAAACACGGGTAGACACGTGGGTATGTAAATCTAATTCCAGTGCTAACCTTGCAAGCCCAAAATCTGCAACATGTCCATAAGTGACATAAAAGTACTTAATGACGAATGAATAAATCATTTTTGCATAACAAATTATATGAGTGCATTCAGATTTTATGTTGTTTAAATTAAAAAATAGCAACACAGGATAAACTTATATAAGTGCAGGACGAAAAAATAGCATACCTTCGCTTCAAAGTTGTTATCCAAGAGAATGTTTGTTGATTTAATATCTCTGTGAATGATACGAAGTTGACCTGGTAAACACGCAACCAAATACTTTCTTTATCTTCTTTACTAAAATTTCAGAGCAAACTTCAGAAAAGAACTACAGTAGATGTTATCTCGATAATCAACTCTTCCATTCAAGAATAGTTAAAAGTTATACTGCTTAATTTGTTGATGATAATTAAAATGTTCTTTGAGGAAAATGCACAAATCAAAATCTAGGTTTTATGGAATCACACAAGGAAAATGGGGAAAATAAAAACTATGTAAAACAATACCTAGAGCTTACAGTCTTCGTGAACGTAGGCTAATCCACGTGCAGATTCAACTGCAGCTTTCGCTCGATTAGCCCAACTCATTGCCGGTTTGCCTTTACCTGCAAATTCATAAAATTTCCAAGGTGAAGTCCTAACTTTTTTTTAATACATATTTTTGATAATCCTCCATTTCAGGTACGAATATTTCGAATCTTTATGTTGATTGTTACAAAATTCAGCAAAACTAATTTCCTTTTAAACAAATTAGAAAAGTGCACGTATTTTGCGCATGATTAAAATTGTGTTAAACCGGAGAGAATGCGTGAACTGATTAACAAATGTGAAGATCAACTAATGGGTTAATTTGAGAATGGATTGATCGATTAATAAAGTGGACAAACCATAAAAAAATTGTGAACGAACGGGTTAAATAACAAAAAAGAAATGATAAACTCAATGTAAAAGCAGGTAAAATCGATATTTCTTTCCTAAGTTTTTATGAAATTATAAATTATTAAAGAACCTAAAAGTAAAAGGCCACATTTGGGCTATAGGAATAAAAAAAATATTATTTAGTTAACTGTAAAACTTATAATCAAAACATAGAATGGTTAAAATTAATGAAAATGGGAAAATTCTGTTAAAATATATATATGATATAAAAAATGGCAAAATCAATAGAAAAATGAGTTAGATAGAAGAAAAATGACAAAGAAAAAAATGGTGCAATTGATAGAACAATGGGGTAAGCCGGCAAAAAATGGGTAACTGGTAAAAATGAATGATATTGACCTAACATGGGATAACAAAAAATAAATGGTAAACTCAATTTAAATTTTTGGGAACAACATAGTCATAATTAAAGCGATTTAATCAAATAAATTATTTGGTATATCATTTAGATTATAGTATGATTAAAAATGATGATATTATTCAACTAACAAAAAAAATTAGTTAATCACGTGCAAAACACGTGCACTTTTCTAATTTGATTAAAAGAAATTAGTTAATCACGTGCACTTTTCTAATTTGAGCAAAACGAGAACCAAATCAATAATCAGAAAGGCGGACTGCAAACATTAAGGTCTTTTTTTAAGCTAAGTGATGCAGACAAGCTGCAGTTGCTTCAATCATTAGAAACATTTCTTCTACAACGAAGTTATTCTCCAATCTCTGATCTACTAGGTTTACGACCAGTAATGAGCTCCAAAAGCACAACGCCAAATGAAAAAACATCAGACTTCTTATTCAGTTTACCAGTTGATGCATACTCTCGAGCCAAGTATCTGCATGTTATCCAAATATCTTGATAAATGAATCGATGCACCAATAAGAAATTATGACAAGCTACCTTATTTGCTATAAATTTAGTTGGTGCAGGACATTGGACTACTAAACATTTCACAATAAAGTGGAGACTTACCCAAAGGTTCCCAAAACACGGGTAGACATGTGGGTATGTAAATCTAATTCCAGTGCTAACCTTGCAAGCCCAAAATCTGCAACCTGTCCATAAGTGACATAAAAGTACTTAATGACGAATGAATAAATCATTTTTGCATAACAAATTATATGAGTGCATTCAGATTTTATTTTGTTTAAATTAAAAAATAGCAACACAGGATAAACTTATATAAATGCAGGACGAAAAAATAGCATACCTTCGCTTCAAAGTTGTTATCCAAGAGAATGTTTGTTGATTTAATATTTCTGTGAATGATACGGGGTTGACCTGGTAAACACGCAACCAAATACTTTCTTTAGCTTCTTTACTAAAATTTCAGAGCAAACTTCAGAAAAGAACTACAGTACATGTTATCTCGACAATCAACTCTTCCATTCAAGAATAGTTAAAAGTTATACTGCTTAATTTGTTGATGATAATTAAAATGTTCTTTGAGGAAAATGCACAAATCAAAATCTAGGTTTTATGGAATCACACAAGGAAAATGGGGAAAATAAAAACTATGTAAAACAATACCTAGAGCTTACAGTCTTCGTGAAGGTAGGCTAATCCACGTGCAGATTCAACTGCAGCTTTCGCTCGATTAGCCCAACTCATTGCCGGTTTGCCTTTACCTGCAAAATCATAAAATTTCTAAGATGAAGTCATAACTTTTTTTTTAATACATATTTTTGATAATCCTCAATTTCAGGTACGAATATTTCGAATCTTTCTGTTGATTATTACAAAATTCAGCTAAACTAATTTTCTTTTAATCAAATTAGAAAAGTGCACGTATTTTTGCGCATGATTAAAATTAGGTTAATACGGAGAGAATGCGTGAACTGATTAACAAATGTGAAGATCAACTATTGGGTTAACTTGAGAATGGATGGATCGATTAATAAAGTGGACAAACCATAAAAATATTGTGAATTAACGGGTTAAAATAACAAAAAAGAAATTATAAACTCAATGTAAAAGCAGGTAAAATCGATATTTCTTTCCTAAGTTTTTATGAAATTATAACTTATTAAAGAACCTAAAAATAAAATGCCACATTTGGCTATAGGAATAAAAAAAAATTATTTAGTTATCTGGAAAACTTATAATCAAAACATAGAATGGTTAAAATTAATGAAAAATGGTAAAATTCTTTTAAATATATATATATATATATATATATATATATATATGATATAAAAAAAATGATAAAATCAATAGAAAAACGAGTTAGATAGAAGAAAAACGACCTAAAGAAAAAATGGTGCAATTGATAAAACAAAGGGGTAAGGCTGCAAAAAATGGGTAACTGGTAAAAATGAATGATATTGACCTAACATGGGATAACAAAAAATAAATGGTAAACTCAATTTAAATTTTTGGGAACAAAATAGTCATAATTAAAGCGATTTAATCAAATAAATTATTTGGTATATTATTTAGACCATAGTATGATTAAAAATGATGATATTATTCAACTAACAAAAGAAATTAGTTAATCACGTGCAAAACACGTGCATTTTTCTAATTTGATTAAAAGAAATTAGTTAATCACGTGCACTTTTCTAATTTGAGCAAAACGAGAACCAGATCAATAATCAGAAAGGCGGACTGCAAACAATAAGGGCATTTTGGAAGCTAGGTGACGCACACAAGCTGCAGCTGCTTCAATCATTAGAAAAATTTCTTCTACAACGAAGTTCTTCTCCAACCTCTAATCTACTAGGTTTACGACTTGTAATGAGCTCCAAAAGCACAACGCCAAATGAAAAAACATCAGACTTCTTATTCAGTTTATCAGTTGATGCATACTCTGGAGCCAAGTATCTGCAAGTTATCTAAATATCTTGATAAATGAATCTATGCACCAATAAGAAATTATGACAAGCTACCTTATTTGCTATAAATTTATTTGGTGCAGGACACTGGACTACTAAACATTTAACAATAAATTGGAGACATACCCAAAGGTTCCCATAACACGGGTAGACACGTGGGTATGTAAATCTAATTCCAGTGCTAACCTTGCAAGCCCAAAATCTGCAACCTGTCCATAAGTGACATAAAGGTACTTAATGACGAATGAATAAATCATTTTTGCATAACAAATTATATGAGTGCATTCAGATTTTATGTTGTTTAAATAAAAAAATAGCAACACAGGATAAACTTATATAACTATATAAGTGCAGGACGAAAAAATAGCATACCTTCGCTTCAAAGTTGTTATCCAAGAGAATGTTTGTTGATTTAATATCTCTGTGAATGATACGGGGTTGACCTGGTAAACACGCAACCAAATACTTTCTTTATCTTCTTTACTAAAATTTCAGAGCAAACTTCAGAAAAGAACTACAGTAGATGTTATCTCGATAATCAACTCTTCCATTCAAGAATAGTTAAAAGTTATACTGCTTAATTTGTTGATGATAATTAAAATGTTCTTTGAGGAAAATGCACAAATCAAAATCTAGGTTTTATGGAATCACACAAGGAAAATGGGGAAAATAAAAACTATGTAAAACAATACCTAGAGCTTACAGTCTCCGTGAACGTAGGCTAATCCACGTGCAGATTCAACTGCAGCTTTCGCTCGATTAGCCCAACTCATTGCCGGTTTGCCTTTACCTGCAAATTCATAAAATTTCCAAGGTGAAGTCCTAACTTTTTTTTAATACATATTTTTGATAATCCTCCATTTCAGGTACGAATATTTCGAATCTTTCTGTTGATTGTTACAAAATTCAGCTAAACTAATTTTCTTTTAATCAAATTAGAAAAGTGCACGTATTTTTGCGCATGATTAAAATTAGGTTAATACGGAGAGAATGCGTGAACTGATTAACAAATGTGAAGATCAACTATTGGGTTAACTTGAGAATGGATGGATCGATTAATAAAGTGGACAAACCATAAAAATATTGTGAATTAACGGGTTAAAATAACAAAAAAGAAATTATAAACTCAATGTAAAAGCAGGTAAGATCGATATTTCTTTCCTAAGTTTTTATGAAATTATAACTTATTAAAGAACCTAAAAATAAAATGCCACATTTGGCTATAGGAATAAAAAAAAATTATTTAGTTATCTGGAAAACTTATAATCAAAACATAGAATGGTTAAAATTAATGAAAAATGGTAAAATTCTGTTAATATATATATATATATATATATATATATATATATATGATATAAAAAAATGATAAAATCAATAGAAAAACGAGTTAGATAGAAGAAAAACGACCTAAAGAAAAAATGGTGCAATTGATAAAACAAAGGGGTAAGGCGGCAAAAAATGGGTAACTGGTAAAAATGAATGATATTGACCTAACATGGGATAACAAAAAATAAATGGTAAACTCAATTTAAATTTTTGGGAACAAAATAGTCATAATTAAAGCGATTTAATCAAATAAATTATTTGGTATATCATTTAGACCATAGTATGATTAAAAATGATGATATTATTCAACTAACAAAAGAAATTAGTTAATCACGTTCAAAACACGTGCATTTTTCTAATTTGATTAAAAGAAATTAGTTAATCACGTGCACTTTTCTAATTTGAGCAAAACGAGAACCAGATCAATAATCAGAAAGGCGGACTGCAAACAATAAGGGCATTTTGGAAGCTAGGTGACGCACACAAGCTGCAGCTGCTTCAATCATTAGAAACATTTCTTCTACAACGAAGTTCTTCTCCAACCTCTAATCTACTAGGTTTACGACTTGTAATGAGCTCCAAAAGCACAACGCCAAATGAAAAAACATCAGACTTCTTATTCAGTTTATCAGTTGATGCATACTCTGGAGCCAAGTATCTGCAAGTTATCTAAATATCTTGATAAATGAATCTATGCACCAATAAGAAATTATGACAAGCTACCTTATTTGCTATAAATTTATTTGGTGCAGGACACTGGACTACTAAACATTTCACAATAAATTGGAGACATACCCAAAGGTTCTCATAACACGGGTAGACACGTGGGTATGTAAATCTAATTCCAGTGCTAACCTTGCAAGCCCAAAATCTGCAACTTGTCCATAAGTGACATAAAGGTACTTAATGACGAATGAATAAATCATTTTTGCATAACAAATTATATGAGTGCATTCAGATTTTATGTTGTTTAAATTAAAAAATAGCAACACAGGATAAATTATATAAGTGCAGGATGAAAAAATAGCATACCTTCGCTTCAAAGTTGTTATCCAAGAGAATGTTTGTTGATTTAATATCTCTGTGAATGATACGGGGTTGACCTGGTAAACACGCAACCAAATACTTTCTTTATCTTCTTTACTAAAATTTCAGAGCAAACTTCAGAAAAGAACTACAGTAGATGTTATCTCGATAATCAACTCTTCCATTCAAGAATAGTTTAAAGTTATACTGCTTAATTTGTTGATGATAATTAAAATGTTCTTTGAGGAAAATGCACAAATCAAAATCTAGGTTTTATGGATGTTGGAAAATTCCAATGGTTATGTGGGCATAATATGTTAATTTAGTGTGTATTGCTATTATAAAGTAAAGTCCATAATTATGTGGTCTAATTATGATAACTTTTGGACTATGGGTATTAAGTTTATTATGGAATAAAAGTGTAGATACCAATTTGATATTTTCAATTTGATGAAGGGCCGAATTGAAAATAATGAAACATATACTAACCCTACTAGGTTATTATATATAAGGGGTTATGATCCCCACTTGTACACAACATAACAACAAAATATAGAGTTACATAGTTCATATTCTCTGCAATCCCTTTCTGCGTGAGTATTAAGGTTCTAAGGTGTGTATCAAGTGGAAGATCATAAAACCCATCATCACTAAATCATCAATAACATCAAGATTGCTGGCATGAATCAAGGTAAGTTTCCGCTGCATTAAAGTTTTAGATCTACTTTTAATCTCTTGACAATCGACATGGTTAGGCAATAAGGTTTTCGGTATTAAATCGAATTAGATCTAATGATCATTATGTTTATGTATTCGATTTAGATCCAACAAGTGGTATCAGAGCCACCCATGTTCGATTACTTGAGATTTCTAAAACTTATGTTTATGATCTATGAAAATCTGAATTTGGTTCTGAAGTTTAAAAGATCTAGATTATGCATATTGAGATTCTTTGCTATCTTGATCTTAAACAATTTAGAATTTCATGCTTTTTAAATCTTGATTATGCAAATTAGGGTTTATGGCTTTCCTGATCTTGCTTTATAAAGATTCAGTTTTATGCTTTATGTTTATGCAATTAAAGTTGCTTTATGGATTTATCATGATACCTTCAGTTAGATCTAGTAGAAATATGTTTTTTTTTTTTTAAAACTAGATTAACGAATTAAGTTTAGATCTCTTGTTAAAGGATTGAGAAATTCAAGTACAATTTATTTTTATATTAAATAAATTATAACAATTAATCAAGAAAATGGGAAAGTGGGTTTACGGACTTCTCAAAGTGAATTTAATAAAGTGAGCAACTTCCATGACTGTGAGGCAACAACTGAAACTAATTCACCATGTCACTGTCCGATCTCGCTAAAGTGTAATCAATTGCCGGAACTTTTAGTTCTCTTCAACCAATTAAAATCTTGTTGCGTACTTTCTTGATTTTTCTGATTTTGTTGAAGTAATTGTGTGAATTAGGTGTTTCTACACCTTCGTAGACTTCAATTCCTCTTCATGATTGTCGATTTCGAGTTTGTCAGAGAATTTAGGTCAATTTCATAACTGGGTGAAGTAGACAAACTTTTGGGTCTTTTTCGGATTTTTCGGATCGGGAGATGCGGGAATATCCGAAAAATTTAGATGGGTCAGCTCACGGGTCAGGTTTCCTCAGTTTGGGTCAGTTTTGACTCATTATTTTTTATCGGATCAGGCTGGATTTAATTTTTATCTGAACTAAATCTGGGCAGAATTGGTTAGCGGCTGTTTGGAACCTACAAAATTCGAAATTACTGTTCCTAAGGGCCTGTTTGGCTAATTTAAAATTATATTTTCAGGAAATTGCCTAGTTTGGTAATATCATTCGAATAATTTTGATACATAATAGTGACTTTATCGGTCAGTCTGACATTCAATATAACCAATTGAAGCAACATGTCGCCAAAGTGACCTCTCTTGTGTAGATTGGCTTATTGAGAATGTTAAGATGAATTTGTGTATGCAAATTCATGCGAATATTAAACCGGCCCAAAGGAAGGATAATGTTTGGCCGAATTGCATATACACCTGTGGTGATGAATGTGTGATTATTATTAGGTGTCCATGTGTGTAATTAGTCGATCCAAAGATAGACTCTTTATTTGACAGGATTTATTTTCAACATTCGATCACTACAACAAGAGTACCACTTACAATTAATATTACTGTCCAAAGACTTGATATTAATGTTGTGCTAGGTATCTTGCTACGTATTTAATAATTATTTGAATTAATGTCTTTCATAAAGTAAATAATTATTATATAATTATTCAATATGTGAACATGTGCCTAACTTAATATTCGTTCTTTGTAACAATTAAAGTATCTGCCAATTCACTATCTGATAATAATTAATGCATTTTCATTTTTATGAAAATATCTAGGGGCTTTAAGTTTTATAATCATTTATTAAAGTCAATTTTTTCAAATGGGAAACGCAATATTTTTGAGGATGTTGAGTTTGGGGGGAGAAATAAGGTTAGAAACATTGTCTTTGAGAAGGAATCAATTACGACTCCTACTACTGCTTCTGATATGTTCAGGTTTTCATTCTTGTATTTAATCGAGAAGCAGATTTGGAACCTTAACAAGACAATGTTGATCAAACCCCAACTGAAGTTGAGATAATTGAACCTGAAGTTCAACCTCAACAACCTCAAGAACAACCATTCTTAAGAAGATCCATGAGAGAGAGGAAAGATGGCTATACTAGATGATTATATAGTGTTGTTCAAGAAAATGAGGCACATAATGGATTGAGGAAAGATGATCCAATTAACTTCCGTCAAGCCATGAAAGATATTAACTATCTCAAGTGCATTAAAGCCATGAATAAGGAGTACACGTCTATGCAAGACAATCAAATTTGGGATCTTGTCCCATTACCTGAAGGAAAGAAACCAATTGGTTGCAAATGGATATTTAAAACCAAGAAGGATTCACAAGGCAATGTGGAAAGATGTAAAGCTCGTCTTGTAGCTAAAGACTTTACTCAAAAGGAAGGCATCGACTATAAAGAAACTTTCTCTCCGGTATCTTCGAAAGATTCTTTTAGGACGATTATGGCTCTTGTTGCGCATTTGAACCTTAAGTTACATCAGATGGATGTTAAGACGGCGTTTCTAAATGGTGACATTGATGAAACGATCTATATGGTGCAACCGGAAAACTTTCTGTCTGGAGACCCAAAGAAAATGGTTTGCAAATTAAGAAAATCCATCTATGGACTTAAGCAGGCTTCCTATCAATGGTACTGCAAATTTCATCAAGTAATTGTCTCATTCGGTTTCGAGACAAACACTGTTGAAGATTGTGTTTACCAAAAGTTCAGTGGGAGTAAATTTGTATTTTTGATTTTATATGTTGATGACATACTAATTGCCACCAATGATATAAATATGTTGCACGAAACCAAGAAATTTCTATCAAAGAAATTTGAGATGAAAGATCTTGGGGAAAAATTCTTATGTATTAGGGATTCAGATACATCGAGACAACACTCGAGGTATCCTTGGATTATCACAAAAGAACTATATAGAAAAAGTGCATGGCATGCATGTAAACCAGAAGATACCCCTATCGCTAAAAGTGACAAATTTAGTCTCGATATGTGCCCTAACAATAACCTTGAAAGTAAAGAAATGCAGATGATTCCCTCCCTATATAGCATTTATTGTTGGAATGTTTGGCAGATATTTAGAAATTTTAGGATGGATCATTGGAAAGCAGTCGATAGTATTTTTAAAGTATTTACAAAGAACTAAAGACTAAATGTTCACATATCGGAAATCAGACCAGTTAGAGATCATAAGATATTCTGATTTATGATTTTAGTGGATGCCAAAACATTAGGAGATCCACATAATGCTAACACTGTTTGTTAAGTGGAGATGCTATCTAGTTGAAGAGTATCGAACAAACACTCGCAGCTTCCTCCATCTTGGTATCAAAGTTTGTAGCTTGTTGAGGCATCCAATCAAGTTTTGTGATTGCAGAATTTTGTCACTAGGTTGCATATTATGATTCGGTTAGAAAGATCACTAAAGATATATAGTGACAATAACTTAGCAGTCTTATATTCTGACAACAATGGGAGCTCATCTAAGTCAATGCATATTGACGCAAAGTTCCTAATTTTAAACTAAAGAGTACATAGTTGACAGATTTTCATAGAGCATATTGGGATAAACTCCATGATTACGATTCCGCAAATTAAAATATTACAACCTGAAGGTCTTCCTGAGCATACTGCTCTTATGGGTGTAATATTAAATGAGGATATCGGGTTTTTTTGTGGGAGTTTGTGATTTAGCTGCTCTATATGTTATTAATTTTGGATCCATTTATATATTTGGATATTTCTGCAGAAATAAGGTTTTCAGTTTTTGCACTATGTACAATTATGTTAAAGTTGATCTCAATAAAGATTAAGGAGGATCAGTTGAAAATAGGCATGTTTAAGATCACATTACATGTAATTTTCATGCTACGCTCCATGATAGATCTATGTCATTTGGTTTTGTTGGTATATGTGATTACTGATGGGTTTAGTTACGCTATTTGTGACGAAAGCTCCTTTAGTCCTTTGCCGACTAAATCAATGGACGAGATTGTTTGGAATACCTAAGGAAATAATAGCAAATTTTGAGCTCATAAGGATATACACATTTATCTGATAACATATGTGGCCCAAGTGGGAGATTGTTGGAAAATTCCAATGGTTATGTGGGCATAATATGTTAATTTAGTGTGTATTGCTATTATAAAGTAAAGTCCATAATTATGTGGTCTAATTATGATAACTTTTGGACTATGGGTATTAAGTTTATTATGGAATAAAAGTGTAGATACCAATTTGATATTTTCAATTTGATGAAGGGCCGAATTGAAAATAATGAAACATATACTAACCCTACTAGGTTATTATATATAAGGGGTTATGATCCCCACTTGTACACAACATAACAACAAAATATAGAGTTACATAGTTCATATTCTCTGCAATCCCTTTCTGCGTGAGTATTAAGGTTCTAAGGTGTGTATCAAGTGGAAGATCATAAAACCCATCATCACTAAATCATCAATAACATCAAGATTGCTGGCATGAATCAAGGTAAGTTTCCGCTGCATTAAAGTTTTAGATCTACTTTTAATCTCTTGACAATCGACATGGTTAGGCAATAAGGTTTTCGGTATTAAATCGAATTAGATCTAATGATCATTATGTTTATGTATTCGATTTAGATCCAACAATGGAATCACACAAGGAAAACTCATTGCCGGTTTGCCTTTACCTGCAAATTCATAAAATTTCCAAGGTGAAGTCCTAACTTCACCTTTCAGGTACGAATATTTCGAATCTTTCTGTTGATTGTTACAAAATCCAGCTAAACTAATTTCCTTTTAATCAAATTAGAAAAGTGCACGTATTTTGCGCATGATTAAAATTGGGTTAAACCGGAGAGAATGCGTGAACTGATTAACAAATGTGAAGATCAACTAATGGGTTAACTTGAGAATGGATGGATCGATTAATAAAGTGGACTAACCATAAAAAAATTGTGAACGAACGGGTTAAATAACAAAAAAGAAATGATAAACTCAATGTAAAAGCAGGCAAAATCGATATTTCTTTCCTAAATTTTTATGAGATTATAACTTATTAATCAGTTTACTCATTCTCTCCGGTTTAACCCAATTTTAGTCTGATTTTACTTATTCTTTTGCTTATTTAATATATTTTCTCACATATTTCACTTTTTTTTTTTTGCCTATTAACTCTTTTTTTTTCTCTTATCAATTTGATCCCTTTTTTTGTTTTCCCGTGTTTAGCCGATGTCATTCAATTTTATTTACCGGTTTTGCCCAATTTTTTGCCGGTTAACCTTTATGTTTTATCAATTCACCATTTTTTGTGTTTGTTCTTTTATCGATTTGATCCATTTTTAGTTATCCTGTGTTTAGCCGATGTCATTCAATTTTTTTTCTGGTTTTACCCATTTTTTTGCCGGTTAACCTTGTTTTTCTTATCAATTCACCATTTTTTTTGTTTAACTCGCTTTTCTTTCTATATGATCAATTTTCCTATTGATTTTACTATTTTTATCATATGTTTTTTATCGAATTGTTGATTTTAACAATTTCTATCTTTTGACCTTTTGGGGCTTAAGGCAATTATACATTTTTAGTTAACTAACTAGTACCTTTTTTTATTCATGTAGTAGCATGAACGTGACATAATTTTTTTTAGTCTCTTAATATTTTTGAGGTTCCTTTATAAGTAACTTTTTAACAACTTTTCAAAGAAATTTTTGAAGAAATATAGAATAAATTTATTTGTGTTATCATTAATATTTTAATGAGTTGTAAAACTTTAAAAGATAATTATAAGGTTGATGTATGATAGACTTCTTGTCAAATTATACTTCTAGGATTTTTTTATTTACTTTTTTGCCATAAAATTAAATATCACAATATAATTTAAATAGGGGTATATTAGTCTTCACAAAAAAGAGAAGAAATTTCCTTAAGCCAACTCGTACTTTTATATATATATATATATATATATATATATATATATATATATATATATATATATATATATATATATATATATATATATATAGAATATAGATAGATAGATTAACATTTTAACTCTCTATGATATTGCATAGGGGTAGGATCGATACGGATTTTCGAGAATTCGAGAATTTTGTGAACGGTATTCGGGTTTCGGGATTCAAATTTTCTTCCCGAAATCCGTTTCGATTAATTCTATACCCGGTATTTCGGGTTCCCGAAAAAAATCGGGAAACCCGGTAGTGCTGAAATTTTTTATTTTTAGTTTTTTTAACGGGTTGAGAGAAGTATTTTGATTTGATAATTGAAATTAAGGTTGAAAGTGAGATAGATTTTCAGATTTGATTTGAGAGAAAGCGTTAGTTTTATCTTATAAAACGTGGGTGGACACTGGACAAATAAAAATTGACTGGCATTTGAGTATTTGACTCAATTGAGAATTAGTGGTGCATATATGATATATATAACCGGGTTCCCGATCGGGTAGGACCTCCTACCCGAAACCCGTACCGATTTATAATAATCGGGAAATCGAGTTTTTCAAAACCCGGAAAATCCATAATTTTTTTTTTTTTGGTAAAAACCCGATCGGTACGGTTCGGGTTCCCAATTCCTGATACCAAATGCTCACACCTAATATTGCATAATCCCATATGAACATTTTACTCTATTATAAAAATGTAAAAATTAAGATGGAGGCAATGTGTATAACTTTATAAAAACACGAAAAGATATTTTATCTTTTATTTATCACAGGAAGCTAACATGTTTATTTAGAATAACGCATAAAATTAATTTGCTATTCACTTATTTCTCATATTTGGTTTGAACTCAGATTAATTTAGAAACACATTTTTGTAAAGAGGGAAAAATACTTTTGGTCCCAGACTTTACCATAGAAAACACATTTGGTATAATGCTTTGCAGAAAAACAGATTTGATACCACAATTTACATACTCTTGACATATTTAGTGTCCCCGTTAAATTGATAAAAATCACATATAATGAACATACAACAATTTATCTAAAAGATTTGATAAAAATCACAAAGTGTGCTTAAATCATTGAAAATATTCTTAACAAAAGTACCTTGGATACCTGCCTTGGTGCACTTTGACTTGCACTTGTATCCATGGATTAAAATTTCGTTTCGAAGAGCCAAATATTGAAAACTTTTCGAGACTATTCAGAAATATTTCAGAAACACTAAGGAAAATGGAAACTACATCTTGTTTTCGGAATTACATCTTGTTTTCGTTTCGCCTGATTAAAAACTGGAAACTTTTCGATGTTTTCGATGGAAAAGATGGAACTTTTGATCGGTGCTTGTATCAACATTGGAATACAAGTGCAAGTCAAAGTGCACCAATCAGGTATCCAATATACTTTTGTTAAGAATATTTATAATGATTTAAGTATATTTTGTGATTTTTATCAAATTTTTTAGAGAAACTGTTGTATGTTCATTATATGTTATTTTTATCAATTTAACAGGGACACTAAATGTGTTAGGAGTATGTAAATTGTGGTATCAAATCTGTTTTTCTGCAAAGCATGGTACCAAATGTGTTTTCTGGGGTAAAGTTTGGGACCAAAAGTTTGACCAATTTCTCACGTGCAAAACTCGTGATCAATTTGAACTTGACGCGCGCGTGACGGTCACGCGCGAAATTTCCGTCCAAAATTTAATGGAATGAATAAATGTGTCAAGACTCTCTAAATTGTAGTACCAAATCTGTTTTTCTGCAAATCATGATACCAAATGTGTTTTCTGAAGTAAAGTTTGGGACCAAAAGTGTTTTTCCCTCTTTTTGTAGATTATCAACTACTCAGTTTCAATTCGCGTTAGGTAGTTTTACATTGCGGTTTCTGCAACAAGCAAGGAAAGTTTATACATAAATTGAATTTTGATAAGAAAAATAATATTCATTCGCCTCAACGTCAATATGTGGTTAACTATCATCCCTATATTTTTCTCCACAACAAGTGTACGTCCTTAGTATTAATTGTAATTTAACGTCAGATAATTAGATAAAGGTTTATCAACGAAATTCGAAGCTATTAAAATTAATTGAGAATTGGATGCAAGTACTCTATGAAGCATTTGGTGGATGAATTTCATAAGCCTGTTTGTCTCAATTTTTAAACAAAATTTCATTTTCAGAAAAAAAGTTATTCTTTCTCAAAACTTAAAGATGATATGTTCTCAAAAGATTCTATTATCTCTATTTTTTTATATACATAGTATTCATTTCATTTCTAAATCCATACGAAAACCTAAATTTATTATATCTGAAACCACTTTTAAAAGCGCGAGACAAACATGTCCCATGTATTTAAAAAATATTATCAAATCATGCATTATATCATTATTAGTTTTTTTTTTATTCTTTTTTGAGATGATTTCTTTATCAACTAGATAGACCTATCCATCTAACTTTTAAATTGTTTTAAAAAGCTAATCAATAATTCATGAGTATAGCTTAAGTTATACTCAAGAAATATACCTATCAAGCAAAGTTCTCCAATAAAATATTCCATGCATGGTCCAAAATATTTGGACCTTTTCAGATCATGTGCTATGAATCTATAAAATAAAATTTGCAATTCCAATTTTTTTTTATTGCGATAGACACATGATTTCAAGCTTTGTATTATGTCTAGTAGCTAGTTACTACAAGAGTTATTGAAAATAATACCCAGCAATATTAAATTATATCAATTATTTGGCTGTCACAAACAAAAAAATCTATTATCTTTCCTAGGTCATTGTATTTTCTGCCCAAATTATCATGCCTAACTAAATACATAGCTAAAGAATAAAAATGATCAAATTGACATTAAAAAGAAAAAAAATAAGAAAAAAAGAAAAAAACAATTGTGGCGCTAGATATCAGCTCCAAAAGTGACAAAAGCAATCAGTACAGTACGGCATACTCCTCTCACCTCTTGTCACATACAGCAAAAACTCGAGATCCATGGAAACTCCGAAGAAGCCTCTGTTGCTGATTCTGCTAATTTTTTCGCACACCTTTATATGCAGAATTTTATCAGAAGGCGTCACTAAAGAGGAAGCCAAACAGCTTAGAGACGAGGTCACCACCAAATCCAATTAATAAAAACCAATTCTGAAAATGTTTTACGGAATTAATCATTTATTTAATGCGAGATGAAGTATTTGTTGTTTTAATTTGGGCGAATTGTCTAGGGCTTACTGATTTGTGATTTTGTTCATTTATTTAATGATTTAGGTTCGCGAGATGTTTTATCATGCATTTGATGGATATATGACACATGCGTTTCCAAAAGATGAATTGAAGCCTTTATCATGTGGAGGGGAAGATACACTTGGAGGATATGCATTAACATTGGTGAGTTCAACAACCATTTATTTGCTCAATGGTTGTGGACATTATAATATTAGTTTTACCTTAACCAATTTTTCAGTATCTTGCTACCTTGTGTTACTACTCAGATTGATTCATTGGATACACTTGTCTTGCTTGGTGATCGAGAACGCTTCACTTCTTCTGTTGAATGGATTGGTAAAAATCTTCGATTCGATATTGTGAGTATGAATTTTGAGTTGATCACATGTGAAATTGAACGCACCAATGAACTTTTCTACCTGTTTTCTTGTTCAAATTTGGATTCATGAATGTAATTAGGTTTAATTTTTATGAAAATGTCTTGCTATTGGACCATTGGAGGATAATAAATAGGGTACTTGATGTTGTCTCAATGCGTTTGTCACGCACATCTTGTATAAATGAAAATCTACAGTATGGGTTGGATCTTCTATTTGAAATTTGAATGGAAAAATGCTTCTTTGGGTATTTCTTTCATTTTTCTCTACGAAAGAAATGAAAAAAATAACTTAACAAGTTCAGAGGATTCTTTTGAATCCTTTTTGGGGTCAGGGTTGGAACTTAACTTAGTAATACCAGCTGAGCATTTTTTTGGCGAGAGCTGTAAACCTTCTCCAATTTGGTGTAAGATTTTAGGCAAATTATACAATGAAATGGTGATGCCAAAAGAATAAGTGAAGAGTGAATCTGTACTTTTCCTATCTATTTCAGGCCCATAGTACCGATGAAGAATGCATGTAGTACTACAAAGCTGGCTTGGCCTCCTTTGGAAACAAAGAATACACATCATGCCCTTCAAGAGTAATAATAGTTACCCTGTTTTCGCTTCCATAATAGGATGGGTCCAACATCTGCAATAGATGTTCTTGCCTTCTTGGCAGACATCAACATCTAATCTAGGCACATTCTTTGTTTTTTTTTTTTTTGGTTTCATCAACTTGGGATTCTTTTGATTCAATTTAGCCAAAAATAAACTTTGAGTGCTGCTCTAGCCATCATTTATCACTAGTGTATGTAGGCCTTCTGCTTTCGTAGGATTAAGGTGCCAGAAGAAGAGAATGAAGCAAGGGAAGTGAAAAATATATTTGGGGGGGGGGGGGTTTCAAATTGGCAAATTTGTAAGCTACTGGTGAATCTTGTAGTCTCATATGTTCAGGAAAAACAAGAGATGTGGTCAACTTGAGTCTAACAATGTAGATACCATTTAAATTCAAATCCTTATCTGGCCAAGTTATTTGTGTTTAGCATGAGTATACAGATGTCTTTTGCTGGAACAACTTTCTCTGGCTTTTATTAAGACTAAAGTTTGCGTGTCTCTCACTCTGTTTGTTATAATGAGCTCCAAGTGTTTGATGCTCGCTAATAATGTGCACTACATAAAAATGAGTCCCAAAACAAAATACTAGGTGTGATATTGACTTGATTAACTGACTATTAAAAAATCGTATCGATTTACCTGTACATTCATTTTTTTCTTCTGAAATCTATATTCATCTTATTTTCAGTGTCCCTGTTGTTCTTATAGATAATGAGACAGGTGTCTTTGATCTCATATCTTGTAATTTCTGATCAGGGTTATGATTTTGACGATTTGTATTTTCTTTGATAAGCAATCTTAAATCTTAATATATCCAGTTTCTGACTTCTGCGATCTTAAAAGCTCACACATGCTTGCCAATTTCAAAATTTAAACTTCTACACCATATTATTGCAGTCATTCAAAATGTGGTTGGATGAAGCATGTTGACATCAGAAATGGCAATATTAAGTTCATGAAAGGAAACTTCCTGACTATAACATGACGTTTTGTTTTACTCTTGCAGAATAAGACGATATCTGTCTTTGAAACTACGATAAGGATACTAGGAGGTTTACTTTCTGCCCATCTCATTGCAAGCGATTATAACACGGTATAGCTTATCTTACCAAAAACCATCGGTACCTTATCACAGATATTTTCGGATTTTATTTTTCCCTTTCTACGTATTTATTTTCTGGTGTGATGTTGAATAATAAATAATCCAAGCAGCAAATAGTTATTTAATAAATTGAAGCAATGGCCATTAAGTAAAATATTTTAATATTACAGAAAAGAACAAAAAAATAAATTCTGACTTGTGATAATTTCTAAGTGAGATAGAGTATCCTGCAGTTCAATTGCAAGTAGCAAATACTGTTAAGTATCTATGGAATGATTTAAGTCATTTAGTTTCTATATGTTTTGTTGCGATTGCTTGTTTCAATTTCAAGGATGTACCTGCTCTTGTTGTATGGTAGATTGGGTTTGTATTTACATAAATAATTAAATATTATGTTCCAAATTCAATCAGCTTATGGCAGCCTTAATGCTTATGATGTGGTTGTTTGGGCTACACTGTCCAGAATTTGCAAGATAATTCTAAACTTTTACCACTACAGGGCATGAGGATACCATCATATGAGGATGAATTACTTCACTTGGCAGAGGATTTAGCTCGTAGGATGTTACCTGCATTTGATACTCCTACAGGTATCATCACTGATTATCGTGGCTTTGACTTTTGAGACACAAAACTCGCTCTAAATAGAAGTTGTGATTTGCATTTCTACTTGTATATTACCACTTACGATATTGTTGTTCTTTCTGATATAATTTCTTGCTATTTATTTTGAAGATTTCTACCTTAATTTTGAATTTCTGAATATACTCCAATTTGAAATCTTGAATTGTTTTTCCTACTGACATCGTGGCATTATGCAGTTCTTTTCTGACGTTTATTACTTTTATTTGCTACAGGAATTCCTTTTGGATCAGTAAATCTGTTACATGGAGTTGATGAAAATGAAAGCAAGGCAAAGCCTCTTTGTATTCTCTTCACCCTCTTAAAGTGCTATTTATTTCTATATTAGTAAATAATTATAAGATAAAGTCCATGTACAACAGACTAGTTTCTGCTTATTCTGGAAGTACCAAACTTTAGCATGTGATATCAGTTTCACCTAATTCTTGTTAATTTCTCTTATTTCATCTAGGTTTTTGTACTCAAACAGTTTGTCTTGATTGGCAATTTTAGTTCAATATGAAGTATATTTTAAGGAAATTAATTTCTTAAATCTTAATTAGTACATATAAGCGTTGTATCACATAGGACACTGAATTCCTTTTTCCTCATGAATCTATTTTGTTTGTCTTTTTTATTTACCTGAATTTTATATTTTTGATACTGAAGATCTCATGTGTAGATAACATCAACTGCCGGTGGAGGGACCCTGACGTTGGAATTTGGGGTGCTCAGTCGCTTAACAAATGATCCCAGTAAGTACTGCCGTGATTTAGGCTATGCATCTATCTATTCTATTTGGTTTTACTGTTGCCATGTATGGGCATGTACACATGATTTTCTTCCTTAGTATATTGAAATTTTGTACTCCCATCTTTTTTATATTTTTCGTTTTGGAGGATTGCACACAGATCAAGAAATGCAATAAATAGCCACTTTCTTTAAGAAAAAACCCTCAAACACCCTTTTGATCAAATAAGCTTCATTAATTAACATTAATTATAACCATTAACAAGAACGGTAAAATTGGCAGAAAAAAATTAATTTTACATTGAACTCCTAAAACGACAAATAAAAGAAAACAATTTTTTTTTGCCAAAGCGACAAATAAAAAAACCAGAGGGAGTATCTTGACAAAAGGTACAATTTGTCCCATCTGAAGTAAGATGTAAACACTTGGGCCTGTTTGTTTGGTGTTTGGGAAAGTAGTTTGGGAGAGTAGTGGAGGTTTGTGAAATAATTTCGATTTGCGTAATGTTGTTTGTTTGGGTTTTGATAGAGTGGTTTGAGAAATAAAGTATGTGTAGGTTTTTGTAGGTGTAAGATGTGTAAGACTTTATGTCAAATCATGTTTGTTGTGAGATAAATTGTGTGAGAGATAGATTACTTTATGTCAAATTAGAGTAGAGTTTGTATAGGTTTTGTTTAGAGATAAGAAAATTGTTGTTTGTTTGGATTTTGAGAGAGTAGTTTGAGAAAATTGAGAGATGAAAAATTTATTTCTGAAAATAGAAAACATGTTTGTTTGGCATTTCCCAAACACGAAAATTTTGTGGGAAACACCAAACAAACAGGCCCTACTTTCTAGAGTCATCAGATTATGCAAGCACAAAATTATCACCTGCGACTTCTGCTGGATCTTCTTGATCTTAAAGAAAAAGCAAAAGAAATGTTGGATGTGGTGCTTCATGATAGAAGCAACAAAAAATAAAGTAATTCACTATGTTGCTTTAGGACAGAATTGAAGGCTTTCTGTTTAATAGAAAAAAATTAAATATTGGTTACCTGTATCTCTGAGAAAACAAAATGTGCTATAGGTGAAGTTTGCATTTTCATATGCTTTACTTTTCTCAATACGTTCTATATGGAATGTAGTTTTTGAACAAGTCACGAAGAATGCCGTTCGAGGACTTTGGGCCCGCCGTTCAAGGATTAATCTAGTTGGTGCTCATATTGATGTTTTTTCTGGTGAATGGACTCAAAAGGTTACTTCTTCAACCTAAATCTTTCGATAGGAGACGGATTTTGGTGACTTATATCTATTATACTTGGCTAATATAAACTTTAATATTGGTATAAGAAATGACATATTTGGTGGTTTAATTTATTTAAGCATTTGGCTTCAAATGCTTTTATCGTTCACATTGATAATCCTTTAAATTTTCTGTGGCGTTAGTCACTTTACATTCCATGTAAAGCTATGTAGATATCATTCCTCCTTTAATCATATATAATTTGTATCATTTACGTGTATGTAAAAACTGAATAAAAGATGCATTTGGCTGAATGCTTTTGTAATATTCCTGTAGATGTATTTATAGGGTCTCTTCTAGGAGACAAAAAAGATACTCCCTCCATTTCAAATTAATTGGCATATTTGTCAAATTTTTATGTTTCAAATTAATTGGCACATTTGGTTTCCCAATGCAATTTTTTCCAATTTTGCCCTTTTTTGGGAAGCTCAAGGGTCACCAATCAAAAATAAAAAGGTAGAATAAAATGTATGACGTAGTTCATGAAAAAAGTGATAGCAATCATTGAAGAGGGTATTTTTGACATTTTACCATAGAAAAGTGATTCATTATGAGTTTTCTTAATAGTGAAAACAAGGAATGTGTCAATTAATTTGAAACGGAGGGAGTACCTAATCTCCCTAATTAAAAAGGAAAAAAAAACTGGTTTCTAAAGATCTCTATTGACCTAAAATTGCACCTAATCAAATATTTACATAATAACAAATATTCTAGGAGATCTTTTATCAGTATGTCTAATAAGATGAATATGAAAAGTAAAGCTCAGGTGTATTTCTGTTGAATTGCAGGATGCTGGAATAGGAACCAGTATCGACTCTTTCTATGAGTACCTACTAAAGGTGGGTTCTTTTCTGGGATTATGACAATGGATTGCATTATATTACTGTATTGTTTTACATCAATGCACTTGCATCAGCCATCCATTCGGCATTGCTTTTTTTTTTTTTTTTTTTTTTTTTATGTGGAAGATCATCCTTTGGGTGCTACATAAGTCTCTTAACTTGGCCTTTTAATGCCTTTATATTTTGCTTCCGCTACCATGTCCAGAGCCCATATTTGCCACTGTGCCTTGTGATCCAAACTGGCCATTGTTGTTGGTTAGCAATATTTATTACAAACTTATTTTATTACATATGACAACCATAGGAGGCCTAATGGTGTCAAAAATGATTTTCTTTGACTTGTGGACCTTCATTTTTTCTTCTGTTCTTCTACATTGCTTGAATTCAATAAATACCGAGTGGAAAAATTGTATTAAGAATCATTCATCTTTGATGATGTTAGAGTTATTGGAATATTAGTGTTAAAGATTGAGTAGGACTATTAGAGTTCTATTTGAAAATAATCCTATTTGAATTAGGAACGATTTACTTCCTTCTTTAAATACTCCTAGGTTGTCTGTGTAACGCAACACATTGATTATTAATGAGAATTAAATCTTCCCCCAACTTTATCTTTCTATACATCATGGTATCAGAGCAGGTACCGATCTAGGATTTGAGAGTGAGTGAAACCCTGGCCGCGGCGGCTCCACCCTTAATAAGCAGCCGCGGCCCCCAAACTCCGCTAAAATTTTAGTATTGTTTTTTTGTTATGTCTTTCTTTCTTCTTGCCTTCGTTTTTCTCGTTTTCCGCTATCGTCAATTTGTCATCCAGAAACCACTCGTCAACTGTCACGCCCTTTCCGGCTTTGGTACTGATTTGTCCGTTGTCGCCAGCCCTGAAGTTCATGTTTGTCTCAATCTTTCGCTGCCATCTTCTGCCATCCTCCATTGATGGGTTTCGCAAATATCTTCGTTGCTGTTTTGGGCCATTAGTGTGAGTGAAATTTTTTCGCTGATTTTGGTTAGATCTTTTATCGGTTCTTCGATGGATGAGTGTTGGATTTGATCCGGTTGTGGTTTGTCAAGTTGTTAGTATTTTGGAATTGTTGAATTGTTGATCGACATTGTGGTAGTTGGTTGTCATCTTGTGGAATTTGCAGTAGCTACGATTGTGGTGTACTGTTTCGTTGACTTCCCGGGATTTGTGGATACACTTTTTAGTGAAGTGTGATCAACGGTTTTGTGGATACACTTTTTGTTTGGATTGGTAGTGGTACCAATTGTTTGTCACCTACTCACCTTGGTGTTTGTTTAGACTTCCAAGTCTTCAAGATTGGTTGCCGGTATTCTTTTGTGAAGATCTGGAGAATTCACTTTTGGTTCGCCATTGATGATCAACAATTGTTACATATGTCAGCAATTCGTTATCGTTATTAGTTTTTTGTGTTTCAAATTTTCTGTTGCAAGCTTAGAGCATGTATGCTCTAGCTTGAGGGAGAGTGTTAGTGTTAGAGTTAGAGTTATTGGAGTACTAGAGTTCTATTTGAATTATGAATGTTTTACTTTCTTCTATAAATGCTCCTAGGTTGTCTCTGTAACACTAAACATTGATAATTAATGAGAATTAAATCTTCCTCCAACTTTGTCTTTTTGTAAAGATGATGATTAGACTTTTATTCTGTTGAGTTGTCAGTTTGATAAAGGATATTGTCTGCCCCTTTGCTCTATTTGCTTCTTTTAGATTTTGCTTTCTTTTCTTGGTTAGACACGTGGTGATTCAGGTTTTCTTCTAGCGTCAGCAATATAAGTTTTGAGCTTCATTTCTTTATAGATTGACTAGTTCATGCAACATAGTTTTGATTTATGTTATTGCAGCACTTAGGATGATGTATATTAGTATCCTGAAATTATTCCAATAGTGTAAATTAATCTATTTTACAGTCAGTTGTACATAAGTAATACAAAACCATAAAAAAGGCTTGTTTGATCAACAAGAAATTTATGTGGGAGAATGATTCTGAGGAACATTAGAGAGACAAGAAAAAGGAAATAACTTTCTGATACATTTTTGTACATTTTTTTTAAACTGCTGTTACTGAAGAGTGTGAAGATGAACCAGAAATAAAGGAAAGCTTTTTCTTCGCGGTAGTGCTCATTCGGAACACTGAAATTGATTCCATGAGCTGTCCTCCATTTCGTATCATCCATATTCTTTTTTCACAGAACCGGCCTGGCTTGGGAAAATTATCAATTGATCCTACTCATCATATGGAGAGAGAACTGATAATAGTTGAAGTAGTGTGAAAATTAAGATCCATGAAGTTGTGCGAAACTTAGAAGATGTTTGCTCTTGGTTTTGGTGGTTCATCTATAAGTGAGTTTTCTGTCTGTATAAAAGTAAAATACTGCATTAGTGTTTGGGTCATCTCACATGTTCCCAGTTAAATATTCTATGCAGCTAGTTTTCTTGATGCTAATCTGTATGATCTATGTTAGTAAAAATTATTTCTGTGAACTTGTACATGTACAACAAAAGAAAAGTGCAAAAATGTGTGGAATCTCCAAAGCTCTTAGCCGCTCATGTTTTTAATATCAACTTATTTTATTGACTTCAGGCCTATTTATTATTTGGTGATGAAGAGTATCTTTTTATCTTCCAAGAAGCTTATAGAGCTGCAATGCACCATCTTTACAATGATCCTTGGTGGGTGAATTAACTTATCAGCTACTCCTAATATATGTTCGTTGTTCACCTCATATTTCACTTAACAAATGTAGTAGTTATGATTTTGATGGTTTATAGGTATGTGGAGGTGAACATGAATTCTGCTGCCCTTGTCTGGCCGTTATTTAATAGCCTGCAGGCATTCTGGCCAGGCCTTCAGGTAATTTATTATGTTATTTCATCACATTTTGTGAAGTTATAAAAGTATCAGTATTTACTCAAGTAAACAGAAACTCATAATTCTCGTGGCAGGTTCTTGCTGGGGATATTGAGCCCGCGATTAGAACACATGCTGCCTTCTTTAGTGTCTGGAAAAAGTATGGTTTCACCCCTGAGGGTTTCAATCTGGCCACTTTCAGTGTTCAGGTAGTTTTCGTACTGTCATAAACTTGGATATATTCTTGACAGTTTGATTTTTTTTTCTTTTCTATTTCTACACATGAATCAACTCTTTTATTGATTCAGCAGCATGAAATACCTATTAACCTATTAACCTTGTCCGTCTTATATTAATTACGTCTACCTGTTGAATTGGCTTGCCCTTACCTATTTCCAAAATCAACTATATTTTAGGTATATATGCAGTACTCAAAACAGAACCTGCGAACAACAGCTACCTTGTCATCTAACTTGAGAGTAAATATATATTTTTAACCCCATGTTCTGCCATCTTATGGCCTCAGAAGAACGTCCTTCTCTCTAGTAGTTGCTACCTGTAACCTGTGCCTGTAGAGACTCATCTAAATGAGTGATCAATCGAAGTAAAACTTGTCGAATGTAGTATAAATAACTCTCATGCGGGTCTCTTGCTTTCTACTCTGTATCTTTCCAGATCTATTATTTATTATTTTACTTATTTCTGAAATTATCTTCAAGAGTTTAATGTACTGAAATTTTAATTTTGAGCTAGTCTCTCTGCTGTGATTAATCTTTGACCTTCCTTTTATTGGCTAGCACGTGATAAAAGGCTCAGGTTTTTCTGCAGCTGCAGAACACATAACCAGTAAAATTGCTATGATTAAGGAAAAGGTTGCTTGCTTAGAGGAAGTTATAGGAGACTCTGGACTGAATACGAAAGGATGTATATAAATACCTGTGATCATATATGCACGTAGCGTTTTTCTATGTCCATAGTCATTATTTGCATGTATTGCAGAACTTAATTGAGCTGTTGAAGGACACAAAATTTGGGAAACGAACTAATGCTTATAGATATGTCTGCCTACGCATATCTTTCATACACAAGTATGTGTCATATTATATGTAGGCATTAGTCTTGTATAGGCAAAGAAGAGTTAGGTTCATTGGATGACAAGTCTTCACCTCGTCCATTGCTTATCTTTATATATGTTATCAGTTTCTAATTATATCGATCCCTTGTTTGGTCCCAGCGTGGTCAGAAAAGCTATCCGCTGCGTCCAGAATTGATAGAAAGTACATATTGGCTGTACAAAGCTACCAGAAATCCCAGGTTGGTTTTTGTGATCTGTGAATTATCAAAAAAGAAATTTCCACTAGTATAAAAGAATAAATACACAACCTTTGTTATTCAAATTTCAGTCTTTCTTGTTTCTTAACTATGTAAGCAACAGCAGGATGCCTGACCAAATTTGTAGATTAAAAATATAAAGGAAAGTCGAAGCACTCAAAGAATGTGGAACTTGATTCTTTTAAATTTTGTCTCCTAATATAGTATTTGCTTCACTCAGTAAAAGAGGGACAATCTACTGGTCTAAGAAAAAGACAATCTGGAAGAGGAAAAAGTACACTACTACCATTTTTTGGGTCCTTTAATTGTTTATTTTACAATGAGTTGACTCCTAACTTGACAATACCCTTCTGATCATCTGATGAACTCATTCTCTGATTTTCTTTTTAATGGATACAAACAATGTTGCGTCTGCAGAATTTGTTTTATTAAATCGAGTAGAAATACTACAATATCATGCCATTCCTTCGGTCCACAAAGTTGAAGATTAAGGTCATAATTACTTCTCTTATAAGCTTTTGGCAATTTTCTTATGTTGCCTCGTAAAAAATATTTCTGCTAATTTTTAAAACAATCTTTGAGAACAAGGAACATAACAAATGGTCAATATATTTTCTCCTCTATAAATTACATGCCTTCTTAATCATATTATCTGGCCTCTTAGTTACTATTTTTCTAAAGACATGCTCAAATTTTTATATCCTCCACCTTCTCCCTCTTCAGGTGTTATTCTCCCTTATTTAGTTATTGTCTATATAAAGGACAAATGCACAAACCCAAATAGGCCATGAGGACCATTTATCCCCAATTACATTTTGATTTCCAAATCCCATATTTCTCTTCCTCAGTAGGGTGGAGCTGAACACGACATCGTAGGTGATGTTGGAGACAAGATTTAGAATAAGGGGTTCTAGAGGGGATAGTTACAAAATTAAATTAATCTTTATATATGCAATCTGAGCCTTTGTTAAAACTGTGTAGATTTCTTGATGCGGGAAGGGACATGCTTGCTAGCCTCCAGTCTGCAGCTCGATGCACTTGTGGATATTGTCATATATCAGATGTAGAATTTCACCAGCAGGAAGATCACATGGAAAGCTTCTTTTTGGCTGAGACTGTGAGTATTTAGCATCTAATTTACACATCATGGTATTAAACACTACGCCGAGTATCTTACCCTATTAATTTCTCCCTTGCTACATGACTTGAAAATGAACATCGCATTGTTTGAGATCTCAGAGTCCATTATTCTCTGAAAGCTTCTTTCTCGTTTACAATATCCAGTTTTTGATATGCCATCAGTAACTCTGAAAGCCTGTTAGTGAACTATCTCGTGTCTTGTCTTGAGATGCCCAACTTGGGTTGGGAACTTAAGAAATATCTCTGGTTTAATGCTGTATACTATTCAAATTGGAAGACTTTGTAATCTGTGATGTTTCTATTCCAATATGCATGACGTCTTTTCTCCTCTCACTTACATTTTACGAACGTATTCAGGTCAAATATCTTTGGTTGTTATTTGATTTGGCTGCTGGTCCAGATAACTTGGTTGAGAACGGCCCATACAAGTAAGTTCCTGCATGATCATTTACGGTCATTTATTCATAAACTATATTGTCCAGTTGACGTTCTTGCTTGCTTGATATTTTGGATGCTGGTATGTAAATAAAGCTGTAAGTACCGAAAATCTAAATCTCAAATTTTCAGATACATCTTTAGCACGGAAGGCCACTTACTTCCTGCGACTCCACAAGTATCTTTAGCGAGTGAACATTGTTCATATCTTGGAGCGTACTGCAGAAGTAGCATCCTGAGACAAGAAACACACACTTCAAACATTGCAAAGGACTCTTGGGTTACAAATCATACTGAATCTTACACAGACACTGATGCCACCGATTTTCCATCACGCTCCAATTTTCACAAGTCCGTCGCTGCAGGATTGATTAAGGTAAGACTATATACCATATGCTACTAACTAAATGGCCTTTATAAGCAGTAAATTTGTCTTTGCTCTATAAATTTCTCCTCATTCTTGTAAGGACTGTGTGTTTTCTCGTTTGCAGTTGAGCACTATTTAGAAAGAATTTACAAAGCATACATTAACCAATGCTTTTTGATCAATATTGTAGAGAAAATAATTAAGTTGTATCCTAGACTAGTAAATTTACTGTAAAATTGGTTAATAACTCTATTACATATTGAGCCTCTGTTGTTATGCATGACAGGGGTTCTGTCCAGGACTTACTCATGGGCAAAGGTATGGCATATCATATGTTGATTCGGATGATAATCTTGAAAACGAGTCATCAAACCAGAGGCAGGTTGCTATTGTTAAGAATTCTCCAGTTGTAGTGGTTTCCGACCAAAATGCCCACTCCCCACAACCTCATATCGATAAGGATCCTGATAATCATGTGGAATCTATTGATGATCATAGAGTACCTCAACTTGAAACTGTAGAAACACAAATTGTTAATGAAACAAATGGAAGTGAAAGAAGCGATTGAGGGATATTTAATAATCTTGAGAGTTCTACATCCTTCCGCGAAGAAAGACAAGTGATTGGATGACTATTTTGAAGGTCTTAAATTAACCCAGCAGGTGAGATTGATTTTGGGTTCCTCGCTTAGCCATGGGCGACATCTAAAAAAGGGTGGGAAGCTGACAAAGATAACAACTCGATTTCTGATGAACTTTGATACTAACCTTCTTTTGTAGCCTTATTTGAGGAAATGCTATAAAGTGTATTATAGTTGCTTTTGCAGGCTCGAAGGGTTTTTAAAAAGATTTTGATAGTGAGGCTATCTTATTAATTTATTTAAATCCAGTTTTGGATTAATACAAATAATTTGATCAGTTTTTATTTGCAGATATGTACAAGAGGAACATTATTATTGCATACTTTTGTAGAACATATTCATATAGAGTTAAAGGTTGAGCGACTTGAGATGTTATGCTTCATTTTCCCATAATTACAAGGCCTGTGTTGTATTCTATTATTATAACAATTAAAGCAAACATTCAATTAGAAAGTTGTGTTTTCGTTTTCCAGTTTATTTATGCTATGTTTGGTTTATGGATTTCGGTGAGTAAAATGATAAGTAAAATGCAAATGAACAATAAAAGAAGCTCAATGTTGCGTCATTGAATGCAAGAAAAAATATTTTCCATAGTGACTGAAATCCTTGAATCAAACATAGCCTTAATTGACTAAACAAAAGCAGAAAGCTCCATTAGCAACAAATTACAAATCGCAAGATTTCTGGGATATTGCAGCTCAGTTTTTCTTTCTTTTTGGTTTCTCAAGAGTTTAATTCCTTTATGAGGCGGTTTGGGCACATTAAGTGGGTACTTCTTCTTACAGGGATTCGAACCTGAGTTCCCTACTTTGCAGTTCAGTTTGTTAATACTCAATATTTACGTAGTCTTAAGTCCAAGTGTACCTGCACGTATTTTGTAATTGCTTAATCTTATTGAGAGTTGTTATTCAAACATAAATATATTAGTGTGATTTACACTCAGACTCCCCTGATGTTTAGTTATTTATAGAAAATTGTAGTTTAAAAATTACAAGGATACCTTTTATAGGGTTTTTTTTGTAAATAATTTTACAAGTTGCAAGGGATGTTACAAAACTTGATGAATCACATAGGTTTTCTTTGTAATTTTTGAAATGTTAGAGAGTACTTTATTGAGTAAATCACCCAATATATTATATGTATCTTATAATAATCTAGAGGGGATGAGCTCAGTTCCAACTGTTTTTTTTTTTTTCTTTTTCGAATATCAGTTTCCAACAGAACCACATGAAAAACTACTGATCCAAATTCGTGGAAATTACTTAACATTGGTTTGGTATTGGTGTAAGGATGAGGTGTTGCAATTAAAAAAAAAAA
The DNA here is from genome assembly GCA_038501285.1 of Penstemon eatonii. NCBI lineage: Eukaryota > Viridiplantae > Streptophyta > Magnoliopsida > Lamiales > Plantaginaceae > Penstemon > Penstemon eatonii. The sequence continues at coordinate 74,196,157 of CM076715.1, forward strand.
GGTGATGCAACTAGGGTTGTTTATTCGGTGAAAACCGAACCGAAATTTTGGATTCTTGATTTTTTCGAACCGAAAACCGAACCGAACATCCTAATTCGGTTTTCGGTTTTACCCGAAAAATTTCGGTTTGGTTTGGTTCGGTTCGGTTTCGATTTAACCGAAATTTTATATTATTGATAATTTATTAAAATTATATAATCAAATACTAAATCATTTATCATAAAAAAAATCAAATTAATAGATAACCATAACACTAAACATTATTAAACATTAATAGAACTAAATAGTAAAGTGGTTAACATTTAATAATCATCAAATGACATAAATTAAATAACTAAAATTCATATCATAGGCATAAAATTAAAGAATTTTACAATACAACTGCAAAAACTAACATTTAATAATCCTCAATTGACATAAATAAATAAAAAATATTCATATCCATAGGCATAAGATTAAAGAATTTTAAAGTCCATAAAATTGAACAAAAAATGTTAATTATTTGAATCAAAAATTTGGTTTTCGGTTCGGTTCGGTTAACCGAACCGAACCGAAAATCGAGTTAGGCCAAATCTCAAAACCGAAAACCGAAAACCAAAAACCGAACCGAATAGCTTTGGTTCGATTCGATTTTCACCGAACTCATTTCGGTTCGGTTCGGCCCCTAGATGCAACAAATAGAGACTATGTTTAATCCCTAAGGAGCAGTTGACTTCAAATATCGATCATCTCCATAATACTTTACTATATGTATATGTAAAAATCGACTATGATTACACTCATTTTGTATATTTTATCACATTATTGATTTCGTGCAGTTATAAAATAATATCTCAAATCTGGACCCCGAAATGATAGTTTTTGCACTTTGCAAATAAAAAAAAAAAAAAACATATATACACGAGTTCTCTTGAAGAGTAATTAAGGTTAATAAAATGCGACTTTAGCCGACCGTTGAAAAAGAAACTAGATTGCCGCCCAAGAAGTCAAAAAGTTCTCATGAATCATATACTATGTTTAACAAAATGTACACCCGTGCAGGTTGTCAATGCCATTCTTTCACCAACAGGAGATTGGTTTAGTGGAAGAGACTAGTCACTACAAAATAGCGGACTCAGGTTCGAATCCCTATTGAAAAATGTTCCCATTTTATGTGTCCGACACGCCTCAAAAGGGATTAAACCCTTGGGGGAAAAAAATAAATATGCCATTCTTTCAGCTTAAAGTGAGTTAATATTGTTGTCACAGAAGCATATATATATATATATATATATATATATATATCAAGAATCAGACTTCAAAAAATAATTAATGTCCTAGTTGTGATATTGTTTTATTAGTATGTAAAGTGAGTGTCTTTTTAATTTCTCCCGTATTCCTGTCTTCCTCTCAATGTGTTTATCTTAAATCTACCAAATAGGAAATAATTTAGTTTGTTAGAAGATGGAAAATAGATAATGTAGTATTTTATAGGCTTCTGATAATTCTGTCTTTAAAAGCAGCCAATTTCTGTCTAATATCCAATATGCTCAAATTTGACATTTATTTAAAATGAACCAAGAAACAAAGTAGAACTAGTATAGATTAAGTCATGGATAGCTAGTTGGATACATACTCTAAGGACATTCGGAATATGTTAGTTCATTTCATTCAAAATATTTTATTATTGTTGTTAAGTGAACTTGACATTATATTTGCTCAATCATCTTAGGAGATTCAAATTGTCATAGTCAACATTGTATTAATTTATTTATTTAATTATACATATGTATATATTCGCATTTTGTAGTATTTAAACTATCTTAATGCAAACAACTCTCTGCTTCATCAGCAGCCCTGCCCACTTAAAGAGTTGTTATACAATAAGAAACAAGACAAAAAATTGGAGAAAGTGTCTTAGATTGAGATGAAAGTTTAATATTTGAATCAAAAATCAATTTACTAATTACTCCCTGTATCTTTATGTCTTATTGTTTGCCAAAGTTCAAACATGTACACCATTACATTATATTGAAGTATATTTCTAACATTTGTAAGTGGCTGTAGTGAATCAATGCACCTATATAATATTAATAATAAAGAAAACTTTTCTTGTAACCAAAAAAAAACAAAATTATAAAGAAAACTTTTGACACACTTCTCTAAAGTACATTATTAATTCTACATATATAATATAACCTCTTTTCCTGAAAAAACTACCTTTATAATTACACACAGAGCTGCAAAATAGAAATATTAAATGATCTGCACATTAGTTAAGAAATTCAGTATTTATAATGAAGAAAAGATTTCTTCTTTGCTCAAAAAAGATTCTCACACTAAAGATTATTATGACTATGTTTCATGCCTGCCAATTGGGTAGCATTATTGTTTTGAATGACTTTGGATGCTCTATCTCAAATATGGAATGAATTAAATAAAATTACCTTTCACATGAAAATTTGCAGGTTCTCTAATTTTTTAAGATTAATCTGCTTTAGTAATATGCTTTTCTATGTTATTAATCAAAAACTATATACTACTTTTCTATGGTAGCATTTAAACCTCGACGGGGTGTTGCACGCTCCCTCGCGAGACTTCATTTTGATGCGAAAAATGACCAATTTTTCACAAGGGGTTGATAACTTTTGATTAGTATTATACTATAAAACTAGATACAATTCTTGAAATGCTTAAGATAATGAAAATCATTAAATAGCTGGACTTGAGAAATCCAAAGATATTTGTAACATTGTTTTGAATACCAACAGATAATTGACAGGCTAGCTGTTGTGGTTGTGATAGAACATTAATTAATGAGCTGGGAAATGATTAGAGAATACATATGAGTTTGACCAGAAAATTCAGAATTATAGCAAATCTACATGACCAGTTTCAAGGATCTTTCTGAACACACTTTTTTGAAATAATAAATATTAAATGTCCCGATTCTTTAATAGTTTAAGATTTTAAATTAGCACCCAAATTTTAAAATTTATAAGATATCATAGACACTACATGAAATAACCCTCAAAGAGCAAACTTTGAACATTTTAGAGGCAATGGGTTAATTGTAAGAAGTTGACAAACGTGAGGGAAATTTTTATAATACCCAATATGTGAGAAGAACTTTTATAATTAGACCTTAGCTCAGGACAGGAGTATCCGTAATTTACCCTAGAAATAATGGATGTTGAACTTTTAGATGAAATGATCATACAATATGAAAAGGAAAATTTCTGTGTAAATTGGATAAGATGTTAATATCAAAGATTTGCTGACCTTGCTTCCATTATTTTGCAGATAACCATTTGGGCTGTTGTTATCCTTTTAGAGGTGTACTGGAGATAATAACATCACAATCTGGGGGTCCTAGATCTAGTCAAATAAGAATATTACCTATTAACTGTAATAAAATGAAAGAATAATAATTAATTAATGACCCTTTCCTCCATTTGTCAGCAGATGACAGGATATAAATGGTGGTTCAAAAATAAAAAAATATTACATTGCATCAAAACATATCTTGTACAAAGAAAAACATAGCCCAAAGTTGAATAAACAGGATTATGTATATCTTTTTTGTACAATTTGTTTGACAGAAAACATGCCTGTGTATGTTTTTGGTTTGATGGATTTATTACAAGCAAAACATGAATATTACAGGTTCTCAAAAACACAAAGGTTTTCTCATGCTGTAATGATATCAAGAAAAACTGTAATTACTATAATACATATATTTTATATTATGATGTGTTTTCTTGGTGAACCTCCCCTAATGAGCTAGGTTTGAAGAAAACACTGCTGATTACAAAAGGAATTTAATTAAAAATCTAATCTTCGAGATCCCAAGCTTCAATTCATGTGTTCTATATGATTCTCTCTTCTTCTTCTTCTTCTCGATCGAGTTTCGTTCTAAACACCGCAGCCCAAGCCTCTGGCTTCAGATCCTTTCATGATTCTCAGTTTTTTGCATGATGTCATGAACATACTGCAAGACATATTGCAAAACAACATGAGCACACCAATTCTTGGACAAAACATTTAAATATATATATATAGGCAAGATATATTGTTCATTTTTAGTCCTATTGATTGACCCCTTTCCATCCATTTTTTGCACTTTTGGTCCCATGAGATGAGACTGTTTAAGTTTTGCACGTTTGGACCCAGATTAAATGAAAAGGGGACAAAAACTGGAAAAATACTCCTAAAGGTTCAATTTTGTAAAGTGCGGGACCGAAAGTGCTAAAGACTTACTTCCATGGAACATCGCCGACAAGCATCAAGTCACCATCTTTATCTTCATATGCAGGTGCATATTCTGATCCTTTGTAGCCTTCTCTTTCTGAGTATTCACCTGTTGATGTAACCATACAAAACAATCATTAATTAGAACAACAAGCCCAAGAATTCTTAAACTTAAAGAGTATAATTAATTAATTCCAAGAATTAAAATAAACATGTACATACCTATAGTGAATTTGAACATGGTTTCCAAAGCTTTGAGAAGTTCTGCATATCCATTGTAAATCTTCAGATCAATCTTTCTAAGGTAAGGAGCTCCATCCATGCTTACTTTCACAAAAGTCCCTGTTTCTGATTCTGTTTTATTTGTTTGGAGATTGTTCTTTCTGTAGGATCTAACTGGTGGCCATCCAATTATCTGTGCCCTGTAATTCAAAATCAAACCAAACAGGTCATTAATCATTATTCATTATTCCATTCTTTTTGTTAAATTCAGAAAGAAAAAAAAAAGTTTCGAAATTTATGGAAAAGGCTCTTACTTTGGTGCAGGGGGAGTTTCTGGAGAAGTAATGTCTTTTGATGCATTGTCCTCAACAGTTTCAGACAAAGATCTCTTGTTGTTGTTCTTAACAGAAGATATCATGTCCTCACACTCATTTGTACCAGGTAATCCCAATCTCAACTCAGTTGCCTTAAAGTTTAGTTCACTTTCTTGAGCCATGATTAATTTGATTTTGAAAAGGGTTTTTTGGTTATGGGGAGTTGGTTTTGAATGTGTAAAAGAATGAAAGATGTTTTTATAGATATGGTTTGATCTTTGATGAAAATGGTCATGTGAATTAAGGGTATTTGTATTAATTTGATTTGGTATCTAATTATTTAGTGCATGAATTTTGGACAAAGGCAAGTTAAGCTTGTCTGCAGGAGTTGCAGCAGTATTGAGGCAAGTGTTATTATGTTTGGGGGACAAAAGAGGGACAAGCTTAGCCGCCCATATGAAAGACTTTTTTTGGAAGGAATCAAGAGGATCAACGGTCAAGATTGGTTCTTCTTTTGGGGGTGGGTGGGGGGGTGGGGTGGAGGTGCCTACCATGTGAGAGGGGAGGGTCCACATGGGTGTTGGGTATTGGAATGGTATGACCATGTGGACCTAAGAATTCTTGACACGGTCCAAATTTTATTTAGTTAGAGTTAGATCATTACTATATTATTACCTTTAGTAATTATTTCTTCGAAATTGTGATTTTACTCATAATTTTAGATAAGAACTTAAAAATATTGTCCTTTCCTCCCATTTATTTTGTTCCCTTGGTACGGTTGACTGAACAACTTGATTAAATTTATAAAAATTATAATAAATAATTTAATTAATATATATCGCTAATAAGTTGATAATATCATATGACATCAAATATATTAATATTTAAAATGTTTAATACACTACAAATATGAATAATTTAATATGATAAAATCACTTAAAAGATTGAAAAGTTTGATCTGGTACTGTAGCAAAGGGAGCAAAATAAATGAAATGGGTCAAAGTGCCGATTTCTCGTATTTCATGGGTGAAAATTGATGAGTTTCTTCAAGGGTGCAAAGTGCTAGTTTTATATCTTGGAAGTGCAAAATGCATATTTATCTTGTTGTAGGGGTGTAAAGTGCTAAAAATTCGAAGTAAATTATTGTGTTTCGAGGACGAAAAGTGCGAAAAACCCAACAAATTATTTCTGAACTGTTATATGCATTATTTCATGGCTGTGTCAACTAACTATAGTTCTGTTAAAAATATCGTGAGAAAGTATATGTATGGATTAAAATTTCATTTTCGTGGTATGTTTCGGTTAACAAAAAATTAGAAACTTCTTTTAGATTGGAAAACTTGTAAACTGTAGAAAAATGTTGAAGCGGAATCTACACCATACTTCATTTTGATCGACTCTAAAACATAAAATTTTCGATGTTTTCACGGACACTTATCGAAATTCTGATCCATGAGTATATGTGGGTGCACTGCATAGCCAAAAAGTTCTTATTTTACAATTTTTTTTTTTTGCCCAAAAGGACGTATAAAATAATAATCCCATAGTTTCTAACATATTGTCTTTGCTTGGATCAAAAGCTTCAAGAACATAAGATTGAATTTATACAAACGCGTTTTGGAAACCTTTTCTTCATTTACACGATTATGTATCTTCCTTCCTGTTGCTGACAAAGGAAATAATAAAATTGCTTTAATATGAATTTACTCTAAGCACAAAGCTTCAAAAATGATAGTGTGTGGGTAACTTTGCAATAAGGGAAAATTTCCATATATATTTTTGTTATAAGTAACATATAACATTAATTATATGATGTTCATTGCATCTGACCACTATGAACCAATGTACAACGCGTGTGGTATATTTATGTATAAATTGCTTAATAAAATGATAAAAAAAAATTGTATAATTATAAGCAAAATCATTGAATGATAAATCATTTAAGCTAATAATTATGTATTTCCATGTTGTTCTAATAGTTTAGAAATATCCTTGAACTACATACCATGATCTAAAAGAAATGGTTTGAATTTCACCGCCTCTAATTGTTTGGTTTGACTTTGAATTCTTTAATTTTAAGTTTACACTTTCAATCAATATATAATAAAGGGGAAAAAAGAAATAACAAAAGAATCTAGCGACATGCAATATAATTAATGCTCCAACATTATTTTTTTAACTCTTAAGATTCTTCTTTATATTATAATTTTGATTTTAAATTTTGGAGATGGTAAGATGGAATAACTTATATAAAAGTATTATTTTTGCATTATAATTTAATATGGTTATTTTTTTAAGATGCTATTTTCTGTCTGATCTTTGAGGAACAGTTTTCTTTCTTTCCTTATTTTACTTTCCTTGTTCTCTTTCCTTGCCAGGTTCGAAATGATTACTACGAGTGCAAAGAAGCAATGTTTTAATTTCCAGATAAGAAATTTAGGTTTTTAAAATGCTTAGTAAAAAATGTTAAAATATCAACACGTAATGTCTTGTGGAAGGACGAATCACTACAAAGTAACGAACACAATTTTTAGTCCCTATTATAATATTAATTCACGTATCAGACCTTTCGAGATGCGTCAATCACATTAATTGGTGATAGAATAGACGTACACCATAGTTTCATGGAACATTAATTCACACACACATGTATCCAACACATGTATCCATGTCATTTGGCTATGACTTACTCGCACTTGGGCCTCCATCACGGGACAACTATTGCCAATACTTAGCTAACAATCTCCTTCTTAGCAGTTGCTTCCACTGAGAATCGAACTTGGGAATTTGACTCCGACCACTAGTAGGTAGGCGAGTTGAGTACTATCGATCGAACGACATGCATGTTATTCAAGTTTGGTTTGAATTTTACATCGAACTTGAAATCGCGCATGTTTAAGCTTAATTTGATTGTCAAACGAACAGATCGAACTCAAACAATGGAGAAAAATTCATATATTCAAATGATCAATGAGTAGTATAAGTTGTGAGGAAAAGCTGATATAGCTAGAGAATTGTGTCCACATTGCTTCTTCTAGAGTAGAATCATACTTAAAGGCTAGACAAGAAAACACATACAACTTGGATAAGTACGATAATGCTAAAACTAAGATTGGCATATATATTAGGTGGGTCGGGTTGGGAGTCTTGGGACGTTTGGGGATGTAGGCCAGTAAAATAAATTTGTAAGTTTCTAGGTAAAAAATCGAGTCATATCTTTTGAAGTTAGAAATATATTGATATCCTGAGTCGATTTTGATTGATTGATTATTTGAATGTTTAGATTTAATTTCTTTTTTCAGAATTATATGAATGTTTAGATTATCTTATTAAATAACATGTTTTATTTACTTGTTTGACGAGCCTGAAATTTAATTTTTTTCTAAATTTGGTCAAACTCGAATCAAACAATATAAATAAAGCTCATTAGGGTTGAATTCAGTAAATACCTTGTTCGTGGATTTTGATAATTATATTTAAAATACAAAATATTAAGCTTATTAAAAATTTCAAAATCAATGTGCAAGTGTTTATAAATAGTCAAATCGTCAATAGAATTTCTTAAGGAATTTTTTTCATCTAATCCAATAAATATATTCCACTCAAATTCTAATGTGTGTGGAAAAGACACACACACAAAGACAAAAACACAAAAACACAAAATAATTTATGGGTTGAAAACAAGAGAAAGGGTCAGTTATTTGTTTATTTACTTTTTCTTTTTTTGGAAAAAGAGCAAGGGTCAGTTTTCTTGCAATAAATCCGTGGGTACTGCCTAATAAAATTCTTACATATATTTCTGGCTGTATTATATCTGGGCAAGGACCACAAAAGGGCCCAATTTCAATTGTTGTTCATATGTTCGTGTGCTCTCAATCGTCTTACACCCCACTCACCAACCCTAACTTTAAGTCTTTAAACAGGCCAACTCTGCCAGTGAGAAATTATATATATTTTTTTTTCTTTACAATCTTATATTTGATTTAATATCTTTCGAAATATCGAATACATTATTAGAGAACCACTATAAAGAAAAAGGTATTTTTTAAGGGTGGCATAAATGGAACAATTTCGGACTGGATCCATGTGAGTCGAATCGCAAATGAACTGAATCCTACGTGGATCTAACACAACAGATCTTATATGAATTCGATCTGGATCGGATCTAATTGAATAATATTGTATAAATTTATGATGGATCCATGGCGAATTTACCATGGATCCAAATGAATAATTTACACAGCTTATATGGATTCATGATAGATCCATGGTGGATCCATGGGTTCAATGCTATTTCGTTTTAAAAAAAAATGATGGATCCATGGTGTATCTGGATGAATAATGTACACATTTGTATAGATTCATGATAGATCCATATTGGATCCAAAGGATACTCATTCCCACCACCACCACCTCACTTATCATCTCCGTTTTGCTCATTTTTATCGATTTGATCCATTTTTTCACTAATATTATCGATTCAACTCGTTTTCCACCGTTGGTTTACTGGTTTCATTGATTTAAGGAGTTTTTTTTTTTTTTATTGATTTAACAAAAAAAAATTCACTAATATCATCGATTTAACATAGTTTTCACTTTTTAACCTTTTTCTTACCTATTTAACCCCTTTTTCACCATCTTCACTAGTTTTTATCGATTTTTCATCATCTTTCTAATTAATTTCATCGATTTAAATTAATTATTTTATTGGTCTAACCCGCTTTTCACCAATTTCTTTGGTTTAAACCGATTTACACGTTGTCCTTTTTTTCAATTAATTTTATCGATATAGCCATTTATTCATAGCTTATGCTCTTAGAAAACTTAAGCATATATTGGAGGTAATTAATATATTTTGTCACTAAAATCCATTTTTCTTGTAGTGCATATATTGGAGGTAATTCGTTGAAATAGTTCTCGACATACATAAAAAGTATTCATATTAAATTAGTTGGCATGAATTATCCATGCAAAAAGTTTCTGCGAAAAAATGAACAAGGAATGCAAAAAATCAAGAATCCAACAAATGTGGTCTACTAATCCAAAACAGCGCAACCCTAAACCAGCGTATATACACACGACTGCACGAGTCCTGTCTCTAATGCTACTCCAAAGTATGGGGCCCGAATAAATCACACGGTTTTAATTGTACCGATTTGATTTGGTAGTTTGGTTCAGCAAACATAAGTGAAGAAAATGTGTTTGTTATATGTTACCTTTTTTTTTTGAGGTAAATGTTATATGTTACCTGGCTATATATGGTTGTCAATTTTCCCAAGTGTTCCACATACAGCCATAATATTTTGTCATTTTTAGTCAAGCCACGTACACACACCAAACACCATTCAATTTATTTATTTTATTGATTAAATCGATATTTTCTTTGGTTTTTTTTTTTTGTGATTTTTAAGATACTTGATCCTGAAAATTAAATTCTGATTTTTTTTACATGGAATAAATATAAAGAATAAATGTTCCTTGTATGGTCTTGTCAATCATCATCCCTTAAGTTACATTTTAAGACGAGTTAGACGTGTTTGAATCAATGTTATTTTAAAATCGGATCGGACCGTTGATCCGATCGGTTCGACCGCGAACCGGAGGATGATCCGGTCCGATTTACCCCCTAAAACCACTTACTCCAAAAATCAGTTTGCACTGGGTTAAGCCAGTCCAAAACCGGTGAACCGATATGGACCAGTTCAACCCGGTTTTTTTTTTTTTTTTTAAAAAAATTTTTTTAATGTTAAAAATAAACTAAAAATTCTTGTAAAATGTGGAATTTGAACACCTAACCTCTAGGGTGTAACATAACTTCCTTACCATTTGAGCTACATCATTTTTGTTAAACTTTTATTTACAGAAACTTGTAGCCAAATTTATTTATAAATTAGATAATTAACTCAAATAAATATTTTAAATATTATGAATGAAAATTAATACTCAAATAATAATTTTTTATTAAAATTTGTTCTATAAAATATTTATTTTCAATATTATTTTTAGGATAAAGAGTCAAATCGATATAATATGCAAGTTTGACTTTGAATATTAGACTTTTATACATAACCATATTTTAAAATTTATGAATTTCTTAGTTTGTTGTATTTTTAACTTACACTTTTAATTTTTTATAAAGAAATACAATCATATTATATTTATATGAGCATACAAATTAGTACCATATATTACCGTTATGATATAAGTTAGATAAATATTATATGATTTAATTTTAGTATATATATTATAATTTTTTTTTTAATTTTTAATCAATTGTAGGATAATGTTTAAATTTTATGCATATTACATATACTTTAAAATTAAATATATTTATTACATTATTATGACGTCATTCGGTCCGACCAGAGGTCCGACCGGTTCGACCAGTAAAACCAGTGGTCAGTCGGCTCACCGGTTCACTATCCGGTCCATGGTTCTGAAAACATTGGTTTAAATGGACCTGATCCAATTCATGAGCTTAATATGGTATAGAAGTTCCATGCTAATGTAAGGCGTCTTTTTATGTGATAGACTTCATTAATTTGTCTTTGTTTCGCATGTTAGGATTTAGTAATTATTAACCCTCACGATTTGGGCAATTCGCGTGTTTAACTCTCACTAACATGTCACAATTCGCAATATTGAGCAATTTATAAAAAATGTTGGTCTCAAGTGATCGATGAAATCTATATGCGACTCTGTCTTTCCAATCATTTCTGACTTAACTCATGAACTATTCATCTAATGGAGTCACTTAGATCTACCAAGCTACTTTTCAATTTGTTTCAGTTATTGTCAAAATTAGCGATGGAATGATCAGTTCTCGTAAAATTGTTTTTTAAATTGCTAGGTCAAATCCACTTTTAGTCCTTTTCAAGACATTATAGAACATGCATGTAATATTAACACATCTCTCAAAATGCATGTCATCATATGCTATTTTATGGTTACTCATCAAAATGCATCTTCTTGTATATTATGGACTATAAATGACAAAATAAAATAAAATAATAATAATAAATATGATGACGTACTATGGTATAAAATGCTTGAGGATTATTGTTGCTTTCTCTTCAAAGAATTCAAGTAGAGTATCATCATATGATATCATGGACCATATTATGTGAAGAATTATCATTGAAAAAGTAAAGAATATATTTTTTTTTTCGCTTTCAAGTACCGATTAATGGATTGATTGCTCGCAGAGAATCATCACGTGATTTTTGGACCATTTTGTGAAGACATGAATACGGATAGAAAGATTGCCAAACTATTAAATCAGATTTTCTTTTAGAACGATTTAATTTCTTTCGAGACATCTTAATCATATTATATGACAGTCTCTTTCAATAGCTATTCGAATTTGAATTCATCCTTTTAAGAAGACTAATTTCTTTCACTGGACCAATCACCCATTAATTTCGTACAATTATAAAGTTGACGTTGTTAATGCATAACATGTAAGAAAATGCAGCTATATCCAAGTACATAATATTAAGTGTAGAGAATATAATTGTGAATTATTTAAATGCGTCAATTGGGCTATGGACACAAAGTATGGCTATCCAATTATATGGGCCTAATGGACCATCATCAATCATTGTCCTTCCTAATTTCTATCGAGTTATATATTAATCTTTTTAAATTATTGAAAATTAATCAATAATCTGAAGCACGTATGTTTATACGGACCAACTGTAAATATAACATTATAATTGTTATTGTCACCGGCTAATTAATGTTTAATTTGAAATGTGTATTTTTCCTTTTATTTTAATTATAATTGTTATTGTCACCGGCTAATTAATGTTTAATTTGAAATGTGTATTTTTCCTTTTATTTTAATTTTGTACCAGACCATTAAATTCCCAACAGGGATTGAATATGATGCGGAAGGAATGTCATGCCAATAGCAATTTTCTAATAGTAATTGGATTAATTGCATTTTGAAAGAGAGAGAAGAATTTGTGGCAAGAAATGGACTCCAGCTTGTTTTTGGACCACTACATTCATTCTCCGTTCGGCCCAGAAAATGTCATTTTAGTATATCTTTATTGAGGGAATTGCATTTTTCATGTCAAAAAGACGTACTTAATATCAAAACTGAAAGATTTTTTTGCACATTTTCTTTCTCTGTCAATTTACAAGGCCAAATTTTGTGTTCATTATATGGATGGAATGCTCCTGACGAGAGTTTTTGAATGGTATAAGTTTCAGTTCATGAAACACAATAAATAATCCGTAGAAAATTAACAAAGTTTAGGGATATTAATCAAAATTAAATCATATCTCATAATCTAAAAGGAATCATGCCACAATAATTTCCATATATGATATAAGACACATAAGCATGCTATGGTAAAAAATTTGGAACATAAATTTAAGCATACCAAAAAGCTCAAGCAAATGTGAAAAAAATCCTTCAATTCTGGTATTAAATATGTCATTTTCAAAGATTTAATACCAAATGTATAAAGTAGGTAAACGTTTGATATGAAAAATACAATTTTCTCTATCTCAATTTGAATGTATATAAATTGATTTAATATAAGAGTATAAAGTTGCAAGTGAAAATTTTACAAATTACATTCACAATAGATATTTATGCAGTTTTGGTTACGTTCTGTAAAATATGTGAATATGATGTTTTCTCTGGAAATATTTTGACTTAAGTACCCAAATATATAACAATATTCAAATATATAGTTATCAAATAAATAATTAAAGAATACTCAAGTAACAAATATAGAATAATATTCAAATATATAGTTATCAAATTTTAGTATTAAACTAGAACATTAGCCATTTTAATGGATTTCGAAGCCCAAGAACTAAGGGCCTGTTTGTTTGGTGTTTCCCAAAAAAAATTTGTGTTTGGGAAATGCCAAACAATAATATTTTTTATTTTTTGAAATAAATTTTTCATCTCTCAATTTTCTCAAGCTACTCTCTCAAAACCCAAACAAACAACAATTGTTTTTATCTCTAAACAAAACCTACAATTTTTTTAATCTCTAAACAAAACATATACAAACTCTACTCTGATTTGACATAAAGTAATATATCTCTTAAACAATTTATCTCACAACAAATATGATTTGACATAAAGTCTTACATATCTTACATCTACAACCTAACTCTTCCAAAAAAAACTTACACTTACTTATTTCTTAAACACTCTCTCAAAACTCAAACAAACAATATTACGCATATGAAAATTATTTAACAAACCTCCACCATTCTCCCAAACTACTTTCCCAAATACCAAACCAACAGACCCTAAGGACCTGTTTGTTTGGTGTTTCAGAAAGTAGTTTGGGAGAGTGGTGGAGGTTTGTGAAATAATCTCGATTTGCGTAATGTTGTTTGTTTGAGTTTTGAGAGAGTGATTTAAGAAATAAAGTAGGTATAAGTTTTTTTGGAAGAGTTAGTTTGTAGGTGTAAGATGTGTAAGACTTTATGTCAAATCATGTTTGTTGTGAGATATATTGTGTAAGAGATAGTATAATTTATGTCAAATCATAGTTGAGTTTGTATATGTTTTGTTTAGAGATAAGAAAATTGTTAGTTTGTTTGGGTTTTGAGAGAGTAGCTTGAGAAAATTGAGAGATAAAAAATTTATTTCGCAAAATAGAAAACATGTTTGTTTGGCATTTTCCAAACACGAATTTTTTTTGGGAAACGCCAAACAAACAGGCTCTAAAGTTCTTGGAGTCAGTTTTATCATTGTGCTAGGTCTACTTTATAGTGAGACTTTTCTTTTAGTTATAATTTTATGATAACTTCTTTGTGGATTTATATATCATCTCGGATATTATGATTCACATAATCAATCATGTTGTCTAAAATGTCTTAAATTATATAGGAAAATACGAAAAGAAACTTGTAGTTGACTTTAATCTCTTGGTGTTAGGGATGATGACTAGTAAGGTCGATTAATTAAAAGGGTTTATACCCTCCTAAACCGTGTGTAAGACGAAAATAAATAAGTAAAATAGTTAGGTCAATATAATTAATTACCAATAAAGAAGAAATTCAAGTAATGAGTGGAATGATGAGCACCCACCACGGGGATCCATTTGTCCCATCTTCAGCCAACATATGGAATAACTATTATTGTGGCCAAGATTCTCATTTTATTGCCTTTGTGGGAACCTCCAAATTAATTAAATTAGATTATTGCTAATCACTTTGATTTTTTGTTTAATTAGTTGGTTTTCTGTATTACTAGTTGATGCAAGGTGTCTCCCCAAAATAGGTAATCTAGAGAAAATTCTTGGATGTCTTTCTTGAATTTAAATTCAGTTTTACTTCAAATCATGAAGTCCTATTTTGTTTCAATTTTGTTTCTCCAATTTAATTTAGTTGTATAAAAAATATATTAGAGATTCGGAATACTCATATTTAAGAAAAAAAATCAATTAATTATTAAATCATTACTATTTATAAATAAATCAAAATGGTAAATTTTGTGCATAATTTTATACATTTCGAAGTCACAAAAAAAAAAAAAAAACATATTAATCTTATAAAAGTTAAATTTCACATCTTAAAAAATGAAGATCAAACTATTAATATCTCAAACTTATCTAATATCTGCAAGAATTTTTTTTTTTTTTAATCAACTATACTGCGTATTTGCAGCTCAGACCAAAGAGTGCAAAGGATATATGTCCTTCCCAGTGTGATGTTTTCAGTAGGATTCGAACTTAAGTCTCGCCTCTGAAAATCGCAAGTCACCATCAATTGTCTCAACCACCTTGAATATATCTGCAAGAATTTAAACTTGCAAAAAAATTCAAAATAAGCCATCTTAAATTAAAAAATGAGAGGCTAAAAAAATTGTGACACTCCTCCATATATATGTATGTAAGTACTTTTGTGGTTGGGTGGGTGAGTTTTCCCTTTTTGCCTAATATAGTTAAATGTTTGAGGATTTTTATATGCATTACCTAACACATTAAATTTGATGACCAATGTGGTCCATTGTCAACCTGATCATTTCTTCACTATATTTGGACCACCCAAAACTCAAGTGGGAGTCACTATCTTTACTTGATAAAGAAAAGCTGCTTTTCGATTTGGTACATTTTCCAAAGCAAGTTAAAACAATCTTTTGTTTTCTTGTGAGTTCGTCGACGCCCTCTTTTAACATTAAAATTGGAAATATAATATTTAGATGGGAAGAAAAACTAAGAAATTAAGAGGTAAATTCAATGAATCTCCTCTATACACAAATGACACAATGTAGTCCACTAGAAAATTAAATAATTCAATATTTATTAAAGGTATTAATGTTTAATATTCGATATTTCTTCATCGTGTATTGTAAATTTATATAAAAGCTACATAATTTGGCTGGTTCTTCTCAAAACAAAAAAGAAAAAAAGAAAAAAAAAAGAAAAATTATTACATCATTTGAGTGATGGGTCAAGAACACAGCTAGGGTTGGGGCTGTTTCCTTCTCTTGAGGATGTGACCTGTCCGAAAGTCACCACCATATCATATTTATATATGGAAAATTAAATAGATTTATATTGCTGATGTTCATGTGTCATGCAGGGGAAATTTTGTCATAACATACTCTACCATTTTCATATGCTAGGACAAAAAAATCCTGGAAATATCAATTGCATTTTATTGTAATATTGATCATTGAGATATAAACAATTTTAATCTTCCCAAAAAAAAAAAAAAAAAAACTCTTGAACTTTATCAATTATTGAGTCTAAAAATGCCTCACGTGCATTGGATAATAAGACTAAATCATTCTTATAAAGTATTGGACAATCTTCACTTCTTGAGCTAGCTTTTGAAGTGAATTAAATTAAATCAATTTAAATGGGCTTAGTCCAAAGTCCAATTCATATTAAGAAATGTAAGATGGTATCAAAGCCACGTGTCAATGTGAGTTACCTTCTTTCGTGATGGGCTCCCATTTGTTTGTAAGATGATATTATTATTTATCCACACATTTCGTTCATAATAAGGTTTGAATTGTCATTATTTGTCCAACTAACAAAGACTTGGACAATCATTATTCATATGTTGGGCCACATGTCGTAGTTCGTAAGGTTGACATTTAATATGTCACGTTTTGGACTTGCAATCACCCATACGTTCAACTATCTCACATGTGAGGAGGATTATTGAGATTAAAATGTCCCATATGAATTGAATAACAAGACTAAGTCTCTCTTGTAATGTCTTGAACAATTCTCACTTCTTAAATTGACTTAAAATAGAGTCAAGGCATTTAAGTGAACTTAATCCGCTCCATATAAAGAAATGGAAGATCAATGTTGTGTCCACACTGTCTTCCATATTCTATCGATCAATGTGGATATCTATTTAATGTTCAACATCCTTTAATTTTCACAAAGAAGATGAACTAAAATTTCAATATTCCTTAATTGAAGAACATATAAATTTATTATGTCAAGAGTTATTATTTAATTGGTGAAAATAATATATTCATTTTTCTTTCGAAATAAAACCTTAATATTAACTATAAATATATGCATGGTTTAATTTTTATTCATGTGATATGTAATTTTCACTGCCCAACAACAAATTTAATTAGGGAACTTCACTTAATTGACCAATTTTCCACTAATATATGTGTACTTTAAGTTATATTATACTAAACAAGTCCAAATATATGTTATATTAATATATTTATCATTTTTATATACTTGTTACCGTTAAGTTTTTAATTCAACATGCAAATCTTATAAGAGTAATGGGAAAAATGCGCGATACTCTCTAATCGGAAACTTGAATAAAACTCAACTATGAAATTTTTATTGAACCAAATTTCTTAGTACTTTCAGAAACTCTTCATAGAATCCCTTTAATTACTCCCTTATTATCTAACACCATTAAAATTTAAATAGATATATTTAAAAAAATTTTGATATGTTACGAGGAGATTATATGCGAAAATTAAAAAGTACAAGAGAATTTTGTGCACACCTTATCAAATTAAAAGAAAAACTAACGAAAGTGAACGGATGAAAGGATTCTATGCAGAGCTTCTAAAACTATAAAAAAATTTGATAAAATAAAACTTTGACAGGGATATTTTTGGAAGATTTTCCACAAAACAGGGAAGTATTATGCATTTACCTTAAGAGTAATTGATGTGAAATGTTTCCTTCAACATCTAACCGACCTCATTTATGGTAGAGGTGAAGATGAAGATTGTAGGGCAGTAATTTTGAATGAAATGTAGCATTATTGGTTTCACGCTTAGGCTAATTTATTGATTTGTGTTAATTATAGTCAATTTACATGCAGCTTATGTCTTACTAATTTAAGCTAAATTCCGTAAGTTGAGGCCAATAAATTTTTTTTTTTTAACATTAACTAAGAGTTGCTCAAATTTAGGCAGTAGACAAACACCTACAAAACCGAATTGTCCAACCACTCACTCGTGCACAACCTTTTTCTTTTCCGGAAATAGGAAAGTATTATACTCTCGGAGGTTTAATATCAATGTAATATATTTTCGATTCAATATAATATTTAATTTTAACGATGTATTCACCATCTTATAAAAAAAACCATAGTTTGAAACTCTATTAAATTTCAAATCAAACTTGTATATCTTGCATTTATCCTAAGAGCAATAACTTTGATATCTTCGTAAAACAACTTGTCAATGTAGTTTAGACAATAGCTCGATCTAAAATAGATATCAAATGTGGCTTCTAAAAAAATTGTAAGGGGTAAATTGATCTTTTTGGAATCACACAGGGGTAAATTGCCATTACCCTAATTATATACGGTTTTAGTCTGGGCATGCGCTAAAACGACTATGACGTATCCCTAATTAATTATCAATCATAATAAATAATTTAATATAATTCCCATGGGAAATTTAATTACCTAATTTCACGGTTAATGACAGTATCAAAGGAGATTTTAGTGGAAGGGACTAGTCATTACAAAGTAGCGGACTCATATTCGAATTTCTGTTGGGAGAGGTACTCACTTAATATGTCCAACCTGCCTTAAAAGGAATTAAACCCTTAGAAAACAAAAAAAAAAAAAATATATATATATATATATATATATATATATATATATATATATATATATATATAGCACATGAAAACACATGAAAGTATACAAGAAACAATTCGTGACTGTTAATTCTTTTTGCATACAAATATTGAACTATAGATTAATATATCTCTAGTGACAAAAATTGAGGCTCCATGGTCAAAAGATTTTGGGTTCGAGTCTAATTAATATGGGTATTTTTCTAATTTGGTTAGTTAATTTGTCTTGGTAATTTGATAACTACTGAATAAGTTTATGATATAATAATTGATGAACCAATAAAATTTATGTAACACCTTTTGTCTAGAAAATGAAGATTAATAAAATTATGCAGTTCTAATTAATTAAGCCTTGCCATTAGTTGTAGGGCAGGATAATCGATGATGGTCCTTTAATTCCGGACCACATCCTTTAACTGGTTAGCTCGCCATTCCCATTTATTTTATTAAGTTTATTGTATTGATATTAAAGAAACCATCCAGTTGAACCACTAATTAACAAATGGATTATATTATTGAGGATTCATTTAATTATTATTATACATTTCTCACCGTGTCTTTTTTTTTTTTCCTTTTTTTTCTTAAGAAACTATTTCCCAGTTCCCACCATGTCTTAAGGCGCGCGGTGCATGTTTGCTTTTATTTTAGGCTAGAAGTTTTGGATTAATTTATCTCTATATACCACCAAAATAGAGTTAATTAATCTATTTATCTAACGTAGCAACACGATTTCGCATAAATTATCTTATCTTTTACAATATTTCTCTAATTTCATAATTTCAAAAAAAAAAAAAACTTACTCATTTCTAAAACCTATTGCTGCTTGGGCTGATTTTTTTAGTTGGGAAGATCCTTTTTTATGTATTCTTTTTTTTTTACTTCCTTGTAATGTTTTTTGTGATGGAATTACCCCATTATAGACTTTGTTGTACCCTTTTTTTGAGTTGGTGAAATGAAGTATTATTTATAAAAAAAAAAAAGTAAATCATCTATCACTTTTAGAAACGCAATACGAACAAGTGCATAATCTCTCTAGCTAGTTCTCGGGGATTGATTAATAAAACTTAAACTTTAATTACTAATCAGTACTCCCTCCGTTTCAAATTAATCTACTGGAACATTTGCCAATTATTTATGTTTCAAATTAATTGACACATTTAGTTTTTGAATGCCAATGATAATGTATGTACTAGTTCATGATAAAAGTGATATCAATCATAAAAAATGATTATTTTAATATATTTTATCATAGAAAAATGATTATTCATGATGAGATTTCTTAATATGTGTGAAAACAGGAAATGTATCATTTAATTGCATGGTGTTGATCCCAGAAAAACAATACTCCGTAATATGTTCGAAGTTACCTTCTAGACAATGCCTTCTGGACATTAGTGAGCAACATGTGTCGAGCGGAGGACCAATAATATTCAATATATTAACTCAGAACTAATTAGAGACCAACACAGGTTACTCACTAAGTAAAAAATGCACTACCTAAAAGATAGCTCCGAACAATTCATAATATATATACATTATTGATCATCACGTGCCGACATACAATTGGTGGGAACCAGATAGACTAATGCAACCATTACTAATATATATGCAGCACATGAAATTCATAAAAACTTCTCCTACTCCTAAGTCCTAGTTAGCCTAGCTTAGTTCAATAATATTATCATGCACAAATTTCATCACTAACAAAAAAGTAGCTTGATTGATTTAATTTTCATTTAATGTTAATGGAAGAAGCTGTTGGCCTTAATCTCAAGGACACTGAGCTCTGCCTTGGGCTTCCCGGTGGAAATGAAAATAATGAGGCAATATTAATATTAAAGAATATTAGTGGGAAGAGAGGATTTTCAGATCAGACGCTCGATTTCCTAATTCATAACTCCAATGAAAAAGACAATCAAAATGTGAAAACCTCGTCCATAGACAAATATTCTTCAGTCAAGCCACCACCAACTAAGTAAGTCCATCATCATTTCATATTTAAATTCCTTTTTTTTTTTGGTAATATATAGTACAATTATATAAATATAATCAATTAATTAGGACACAAGTGGTGGGATGGCCACCGGTGCGATCGTTCCGCAAGAATAATATTATGACGACTCATAACAAGAGCAACGACGAGGAGGCGGCATGCTGCACTACCGCCTCCGCCTTTGTGAAGGTGTCGATGGATGGAGCGCCGTATCTCCGTAAAGTAGACTTGAAAATGTACAAGTCCTATCAACAACTCTCTAATGCCTTAGCCAAAATGTTTAGTTCCTTCACCATGGGTACGTAACGTAACATGTTGTTTTAGACCACCACATATATGTTAATTAAATTAATTGCACATAACATATATTTATATAAACTAAACTATCCGGCCAATTGTAAAATTTCATGTTTTTATTTTATTGATTTAATTTGTAGGTAATTATGGGACCGACGGAATGATAGATTTCATGAATGAGAGCAAATTGACGGATCAATTGAACAGTTCTGAATATGTACCAACCTATGAAGATAAAGATGGTGATTGGATGCTTGTGGGAGATGTACCATGGGAGTAAGTTTATATATACATACCATTCTTAGTCATTCCATCATGAATAATTTATATTTCCACTACAAGAAAACTGGACTTCACCTACGGCAGATTCCGTTGGTGAAGCCTTGATTTTCGTTGATATCCATGAGTAGCGACGCTTTTTTTCCGTTAGTTGATTCGTAGGTGAAGGTCCCGTAGGTAAATGAAGCAACATTTTTTTTTTTCTGTTGGTAAATGTTGTGACGCTTCGTTTTTGTTGGAAATTTTTTGAAAAAACTATCAGATATACGATTGGGCCCGATTATTTTTTGCGACAATTTTGTTGTTGGAAATGCGTAGGAAAGTTGCTAACTGATTTCCAACGGCATAACTATGTCGGTATTTTTTCGCCAATCGATTGGAATCATTCCGACGGATTTAGCACTGAAATGTTTCCGTACTTAGTTTATTTTTGTCACTATTTGAAGGAAATCAGTTGGAACCTAGAGATAACTTATTGTTGCTGATTTCGTTACTAGCAATCGGAGTCAGAGCAAAAAATTGAACCTCGACTTAGAATTAATTTTAATTTTTTATTTAATTTGATAAGGAGTCTTTAATTTCTTCAAATTAAAAAAATTAGGTATCAATTGAATAAATGTTTGAAAAATGGTGGTGTAGCATCACTATTTTCATAAGAGAATATTGTAATCATTTTGGAGAAAGATAAAGAGTTGTCCACTAACAAATAACACAAATTTCGATTGGTGGAATAATAATAAAATCATTGATATCATTTTATCATTTGTGCTTATCTAGAGTAATTATTCAGTGTTTTAGTTGCACCATATCATCAAGCACGTACATGTATGATGCAGTATAGCAATTTTACTTCAATTGTTATCATGTACTCGACTCCTTGTATCATGACCGAATACTTAATGACGTGATGCATCATGCATAAATTAAATAACTTCTCCACCTAGCTAGACATGTACATGTAGATAATAATAGTAATTAATTTTCAAATTTAAGAAGGAAAAAAAAAAAAAGAATTACACATTTGAAATATTATTTACTATTCTTAAAAAAAAAACCATTATTAATTGTACTTAATTTTGATGATGACATGCAACTTGATTATGTGCAGGATGTTTGTTAATTCATGCAAACGCCTTCGCCTTATGAAAGGATCAGAAGCAATTGGACTTGGTATGTAATTTTACTATTCATTACATAAAACCTTTGTGTTCTTAATTTTCTACATATACAATTAATTAATTCATAGGGTTAAATTTAATTATTTGTTATTATTATTAATTATTATTATTTTTCCTCAAATTCAGCACCAAGAGCAGTGGAGAAATGCAAGAACAGACGCTAATTAATCAAAGTTAAGCAATAAACAACTTGTGCTGCAACTTTGTTTGATGTAGAAGGAAATTGTTTCTATTCGATCACGTGTCAATATTTTATTTTTGTTTTAGTTTTATTCCTCCGGAATTAATTATGCGATATATGACTATGTGTTTGTACTTTATAATAATAGTATATATATAGTTGTGAAAAAAAAATCTGGACATTATTTGTATTGGACAAATTAAGAAGCAAATGCACTTGTTGTTGTCTGGCTTGTCTTTGGTTTTGTTTTTATGATTAATTAATTTGGTTTGCTCAATAATTAATCCCCACTTGTAAATTATTAATTAATTAATTGTTGTCCTTGCTGTCACAGTTGTGTTTGTATCTTCTTTATGATCTTAAGATAAATTAACTTATAATATATTTTCAAGATTCTTCATATCTTGTTTTAGTATTGTTTAATTTGTTAATTATTGCATATCATCACTATTCTTCATTTTCTTAGACCCCAACTGGGTTAGTGCGGGGAACAAGGCCATGTGCATGTTCGTTGGACTCGTTTCAACAATAGTATTCCAAACATATACTTATTTTTTTAATTATTTATATTCTGGATGACTGAATTTTATTTATTTAATTATTTATAAATTAATGTGATTTTGTGAGTTTTTGATTTAATCTACTAGGAGGGAAGGTAATATAAATAGATTAGCTCATTTTTTGGCGAAATTAGTCTCATCGATAGATTTTGTTGATTCGTCGAAACACATTATATATATATTTTGTAACTGTTGATGCTATCTGATTTTAATACATTGATTGTTTTTTTAATAAATATACTAGTAATCGATGCACGCGAAACTGCGTACATAAAATTCTTTTGCTATATAGAATTTATTTTGACATGTAAAATTTTAACTTACACATTTCTTGGTCAATAAAGTTGACATAGAATACAAATTATTAAACTTGACATAGTAAAATTCAAAATACACCATTTGAGAAAATCTGATGTACATATAAGTTTATTTATTTTTTATTGGCAAACCTCATTAAACTAATTTAATAATACTCAAATATTATATAATAATATATGAATGAAAAATTAGCCTAAATTAAAAAATGATTTGCCCTTCTGACCGTTTTTGTGTCGCCTTATTTTTTTTAGCCCCTCCTCTTAGAAGGTGTCTATTACCGGAAAATTAGTACCTACCCCGGTGGATTTAATCCATCCGGGTGTTGGATGAATGCCACATGAGCATGTAAGAACAATTTTTTGTCCTTTCATGCACATGTGTCATTCATCCAACCCCAATGGATTAAATCCACTAATGTAGGATCTAAGTAAATCCATTACTTTTAATTTAGTCCCCTTATATTTTTCTTAATATTTTAGCCTAGGTAGTCCTTAGGCGATTTCAGGGTGATTCTATCGTCACGTGACTAACATGAGAGTTTTTTCGAGAAAGTCACACAAAAATAATATATTTTTCCATAATATAGTTGAACAAAAAGCTGAAGAATATATATGTAATATGGTTAAAAAAATGATTTAATCTCTTTTGAGACGCGTCGAACTCATTAAGTGAGAATTTTTCCCAATAAAAATTTAAACTTGAATTTGCTACTTTGTAGTGACTAGTCTCTTTCACTATACCTTGATTAAAAAATACATATGCAATTCTTTACATAATTTCCTTGAAATTTGATAAATTTTGAATTTTGGTTATACTAATAGTTATGATTTTACTACGATCTAAAGTCTCATCTTGGATATTTTATAGTGTTTGATATAGGAAAAAAACCAATAATTTATGTAACATAATTACAATCCCCTGTGTATTATGAATTGGATTCATTGGAACATGAATCTTGAGAAATTGAACATAGATAGGATTCGAGTGAATTTAAAAATTGGCCTTTTGGAAAATTTAGTTTGCAAAAATGGCCTTCAGGGGCCTTTTTACTGTAGAAGTGATATTTGCAATAGTTCCTTCTATTTCTTTTATCTATCATTTAAGTACCCTTTGTATTTGTTTATTTGTTTTCTATATGATATATTAATCTTTGTTTATGTAATTCATATTCGAAATCAGTTTTTCGTCTTTCTAATATATTTATTTTAAATTCTATTATATCTGGGGCATAAGATTGAAGCCTTAGAAATTGTGCATAGGCTAAAATAGCTTTATTATGTTCAATTTCTTTATTTATTCTTTGTAAGTTATCTTGTATTTTCTGTATTTTCTCCATTTTCGTTGCTTGGCTCTGATACCAGAAATTGGTCAGAGGCAGCGGATATTTGTTGATTACATAGTTCGCACGAATTTCTTGCTTCTTTTATTCTTTTTTCTAAAATTTCTTTATTCATCTTATATATTTTAGTACTAATAACTGTTGTTCTTAAATATTCTAATCTTTCATTGTAGTGTTTAATTAAATCTGATATTTCTTTGCACTTATTTTTAGGATTATTATTCATAGTTTTTCTTTTAAAAACTTACTTAAATCTGATATTTCTCTTTCTAATCTTATATATTCACTTTCTTCTTTTGTAGATTTTTCTGATTTTTCTAAGGTTAGTTGTTTTACGTAAGGTTGCCTGAATGAGATTGATTTTCTTATTTGATTACTAGTTTCTCCTGATGTATAAGGTTGCCTGAATGAGATTGATTTTCTTATTTGATTACTAGTTTCTCCTAATGTTATTTCTTTCATAGGTGATTTCTTGATTTGGGCTATTCCTTCAAAAAGTTTATCTAGATAAATGGATTCTTGATCCAAAAAGTTTATACTATGATGACTGTTGGTTAATGCATATTCAACCATATATGTTAAACTGAATGGTTGATCTCCTTCTTCCATTAAATCTTTTCGTGTAAATTTGTATCCTAAACAAATACTATTATCTAGATTCTTTGTTGATAATGGAATTGCATATTTAATTCCTAAATTAAATTTTAAAGTTTTATAAGCTAAATTTCCCATGGTTACTCCTAAAACTGAATCTTTAATTTCTTTTATCCTTCTATCATAAGCTATTAAAGCTATTGGAGAGTCTATTCCTTCCTTAAAAGTAGATCTAATTAATACTTGTATAGTAGCAATTTGAATATATCCAATTTTACTTCTATCTTCTTTACTACGAATTTTTTGTATTCTGGTTGCTATTTGTTCTCTATCTATTAAAGGAATTACAATAGTTCCTCTAGTACTTTTCATATCTATAGGTATTTCTTGGGTGAATAATCCGTGATATGTAACATTCTTTCTTTTTAATCTGTCAATTATTGATTTATTGAAATGTTGTCCTTCCCTTAAATCTAATTTTGCTTTTTTAGTTTTTTCTATTTTGTGTTCAATAATCGATTGAGCTGAATATGTTCCAAAAATTTCTTCTTGTTCTAGTATCTGTATGTGTTCATCCATTTAAAGATTTTTGTTTATTTCGTAATGTGGTAACTTAATTCTAGGAATGGGTATGTTGTTTATTGTTATATGCTTAGAGTTTATTTGATTATCTATTTTTTCTAAAAAGTCTGCTCCTAACAAAACATCTGCTCCTACGTTATTTTCGTCGATATAGATAGCTAGTTTAAAGTTTAAGTCTTCATGCAACATTAATTCTATATACGTTTGTTTACTATATTCTTTAAGTCCATTTATGGTTTCTACTGTTATAACTGGTGCTTCAGCAATAAGTGTTGAATATTTAGGGTGAATGTGTGAAAATGATGATCCTGTATCAATTAGAATAGATACTATACGTTCTCTATTGAGTACTCCTAATATATGATACTGTAAATGATTATTAGTAGAGACAAGATCTAAATCTATAGAATTCATCTTTTGCATACATCTAAATATCTGGGTAAAACATAAATCATTTTTGTAATAAAAACATATTCAAGATCTATGTTATTATTTTCGTGGTTATTATGAATATTAAATCGTGCCATACCTGAAAACGATTTGTTTTTGGCTGCTCGTTGCTTTGTTCTGGTTGATTTGTTACTTCTAGATAGCTTCCAGCTGATGAATGAATGCTTTGAATTTTTGGTTTTTAATGGTGTGTGTGTATGAATTGTTTTTCCCTATTCAGAACTTATAAGAAGTTCAAGGAAGAACTCTCTTAGAAAGAGAAAATAAGCAAACACTTATTTATTATATTTTTCACTCTGCCCTTCACTTACATAGATGATACCTATTTATAGGCGGACTGAATGAATTCTGTCCACACATTACAAACCGAGTGGAGGGATAAGAGTCCCTACACCTTTATTATAGAAATGACATAAAGTAAAATAAAAAGGTACACCTGTAGACCTATCTACAGTAGCTACATTATAATATCTTCAGATTTACTGTTTACATTTTGTTGTCTTCTGCTGATATTTATTGATCCTTCATTAATCCTGCCGACACTTTGCTAATCTTTCATTACTTCATAATCCTTCTGCCGACACTCATTAATCCTCTATAATTGGATCTTCATCTTTTCTGCTACAGTGGCTGCATGTATGTCCTTTGAAGGGTTTTATCTGCTGACATAATTTCTCTTTTTCTTCTTCATTAAGTTTATCAAAAATTCCTTTTATTTTCATCAATGCTTCTTCGAAATCTAGAAGGAATTCAAACTCCTCTGGTCTAAGCTTGTCCTTAAAATGAGAGTATATCATTACAGATTGATTCTTATAGTTAATTTTATACTTGGATTCATCTGTCATTTTCTGGAGTTGTACTAATATTCCAAATAATAACTGGTAATTAATTTCCGAAATGTCTTCATTTTCCTGGGTAGGTTCATCTCTTAGTGGATATTGGCCATTTGATACTCCCATGTTAACTAGTGAATATGATGGTACTCGGACCTCTTTTTCTTCATTAAAAAATGGATAAGAACTATGAATTCTTAAAAATACTTCCCGATCTTTTCCAAAATGCTTCCTATAGTTATTTACGGTTTTTATTATTCCAATGCTTAATTCTTGGATGATGGTGTTTCCTTCGTCGATGTATATGGTGTCCAATAATCCGTAATGAAAAAATTTGTATACCATAAGTGGGCTAGCTCCGCTTGTGACGACTGCTTTCAGGCTGAATGCTTTAACTGTTGGATAAAAGAACTTGTTTAGATCATCTTCCTTCCAATTCTTAATTAAGTTTAGATGATACTGAAAATCATCGAAACTTAATGTCTTCATCTGAATATGATCTTGTCTAGTTGGTACTTGGGTTAATTTTGAGATTTTTCCCAATGTTTGCATTTTTGTTAGCTCCTTCGGCGGTTCAACCAACACTTTTTTGAAAGTTTGGTCTACTTTTTTTAGCTCTTTATTGTTTGCTACTGCTTGTTTGGCTTCTTCCAGAGTGCTGTATGATTTGTAAATAATTCCTTTCTTTCCCATAGTATGCATGGCTGCCTTATGCCATTCATCAAAAACAGCATTCTCCATTGGGCCATTAAATATTACATAAAATGTCTTTCGCTTACTTGATGATGCTCCTTCTGTAGGTGTTTCTAATAATGTTTCTTCTTTTGATTTTTTATTTTTGTCTTCGTCCACCACGCTTAGCTTGCTAAACTCTGATAGTTGGTATGTGGGGTCAAACATTTGTAATGCTTTTTCTATGCTTTGTAATTCTAGAATTTTTGCTTCAATATTTGCCTTTAGCTGCTTGCATTGGTTTTTCATTGTAGCTACGGCTCCTTCCATAATTCCTGAAAACGAATTTTTATATAGGTTTGAATTCTCTAGTAAGTGTATCTGCTATTATATTTTTGGTACTTTTAATGTAACGAATTTTGGCTGGGTATCTTGAAAGTTCTAGTTGCCATCTAATCAATCGTCCCTGATTGTAATTGGCTTTTAGGTTATATCGGATGAATCCAGTTAAGTATGTTGAATCAGTTCGAAGTTCGAACTCTTTAGGTAGTAGGTCGATTCTCCATTTTTTGAATGTTTTTAAACAGGCTAATGTTTCTTTTTCATGGATGGGGTATCTTTTTTCTGTTTCTGTAAAGGTTCCAGAAATATATCTGCATAATGTTTCTTTTGATTTATTAGACAATAGATCATTTATGTTAGACATAAATGAAGTATCCTCTAAATTTTCACCATTGAAGGCTTTTGATACTTTTTCGCCATTTAAGGCTTTTGATACTTTTTCACCATTTAAGGCTTCTGAATACGTTAATGCTTCATTTGTGCTTTCTTTGTCATTATGTTTCTTAAAAATCATATCTTCTTTTTTAATACATTTCATACATCCCGACCATATTTCATCCGAAGCATCTGTCTCGACTATTATATAGTCATCATTAGTTGGATTGTATAATTTCGGTAAATTTTTGGTTTCATCTTTTATCTTTTCTACAATTTTACTATCTTCCTGATCCCAAAACCATTGCTTTTTTGTGCTAATTTTTTCTTGTAGTTTTTTCTTTTCTTTTGCAAAATTATTTAAATATCCTAATTCTGATATATAGTTTAAACAACCAAGAAAACGTTGTAGTTGCTTTCTATCTTCTAATTTACTGGGAAACATATGTAATTTTTCTAAAACATGTTTTTGTAATTCTATTTCCCCATTTGATTTTATAGTAGTTCCTAAAAAATCAATTTCTTGTTTACAAATCTGTGCTTTTTTCTTACTCAAAACTAATCCTTTTTCCTTGCAACGTTTTAAGACCAATAAAACTTTTTTCAAATGATCTTCTACTTCTCTTTCAACTTGACTTTTAACATTTTCTTGTAATGTAAATAACGTGTTTTTTAGTAAATTTATAATCTGAATTTTTATTCTAGAAAAATTATCTATAATAGGAATTGTTATTATTTCTTCCTTTTGTTTTAATTTTTTAATATAGGGTGCTCTAATCTCTATTTCTTCTAACCATTGTGTAAATGGATAATAAAGTCTTAAAAAATTGTTTCCTAATATTATATCAAATCCTGATTCTTGTCTATAGAGAGAGGGTATCATAAAGCTATATTTCTTCTTATTTTTATTTTCAATTTTTATTTGATTAAAATAACTTACTAGATTAATTTTATGAGTGCTTCCATCTGCGATCATTATTTTAACTGGTCGCTCTGTTTCATTCCAAATTAAACCTTTTACTTGTTTGGAGGCAAAACTAATACTGGCTCCTGTGTCAATATAGGCTGAATAATAATTTCCTTTTAATTCTATTTTTATAAATGTTGAATTTGGATTTTTTCTATTCTGAGTCGGATGCTTCATACTCGCTATCCGTTTGTAGCATATAGAAGTCTTCTAAATCTGATATATCAGATTCTATTGGTTCTAGATTCTTTAATTCTGCTATTTTTAGGATTTCTCTTTTATGACTATTTTTCTTTTTTGGGCATTCATTTGCGTAATGTCCTTCTTCCTTGCATAACCAACACCTACATTTTTTCTTTCCTTCTGGACAGTATTTTTTAGATTCTTTTTCTTTTTTCCTAAAAAATCTTTTTGGTTTTCTTTTAAACATTTCTTTATATCTTTTAAATGGTTTCTTTTTCCATTTATATTTTTTGTATTTCTTATAATTTTTCTTTGTCTTTTCACATCCATATTGTTGTGGAATGTCTGGGTTGTTGCTGCAACACATTTTATTATATGGTTTGATTACTTTTATTTCATTTATTTCTGTACACTTTTCTACTATATATTCTTTTCCTACCAAAATTGCTCCTCCTAGAGTGTTGGCAATATGTCCTTTTTCTACTCCTGCTCTAAATCTATCTAAACAAGATTTATTTATTGGATAAGGTAATTTGGATAAAAATACTCTTTTCATTTGTTCTTGATCAGTTTTTTCTAACATGTAGTAATACTAGCCTACTCCTCGTGCTATGCACAAAATGATTAAAAGAATGATGAAACAAACTAAAAGAAATAATAATGTACTTGCATCAAATTTGTTATACCCCTTAACGAAAAATTCGTGTTCAATTTAATCCCAATGCCTAATGCCCACTATTTATGACTAAAAGTATGTTAATATTGGAAATATATATTACTTTATACTGTGAGTTTATGACTATCAAAAAAAAAATAGAAGTAAAATTAAGGAGTAATTTTAGATTAATAGTGATAATAAATACACAAATAAACAACTTAATGGTGATAAATACACAAACACATAATCTGAAATGAAGCAAGTAAAATTTTAGATTCTTTACGAACTACATATGAACAAATACATCAATAAACAATATTTGTATATGGATCATTAGTACCATTTAACCATAATCTAATGTGATTTTGTGCATAGCACGAGAATAGGCTAGTAAATAATTATATTGAACGAAAAGCTTAGAAATGTAACTCTGTAATGGATAGATAAATGAGTCAGTTTCATATTTCTTCAACAAAAATATGTATGCTACGAAAATTTACATTTATTTAATTTTGTACAAAAATAAAACCACTAAATTAATATGAAAAATGAAGGGGAAACGAAGATACAAAATGAAAAAAAAATAGAAATATACAATAAATTTTCTTAAAAATTGAAACAAATTCCTTTTGCTTGGTCTGAAATGGTTACCAAAAAAATATGGGGAAAAACACAAATAGAATTAAATTGATATAATCTTCCATTAAGCCATAAATGAAAATAATTCAATCAACTATTTCAGATAAAGCAAAAATACCTTTGAGTGAATTGAGATCGGTTACATGGTACTCAAATGCCAATCATGCAAGAGATTAACTAAAAAGAAAAAAAAAATGCGTTATTATTAATTAAAAATATGATAAAATAAATAACAAAAATATGTTACTTACTTGATACACATGTAATGGATATGCTAAGAACTCTGTAAACCAATTACACTGAAAAGCAGAAAACATATAAAAGAAGGTTAGATTGGTACATTATTAAATAGAAAAAATAAAGAAGCTAAAATTGAACAAAAAAAAATGATTGGTACAATATACAACTTAATTTGAAGATCTGAATATCAATGTGTATAATATATTAATATGTGAAAAGATATAATTATGGTGGCATACATTATGGGTTTACTTAGCAAGAATTGATTACAATAATTTATTGGCATCAATTATGGATTTAATTAGCAGTTAATTGTTTAAATGATTTTAATACCATATTCAAATCGCATATGACATAAATGTGTTGGACCAATCGAATTGGACCAACCCGTTAAATTTTATGGTAAAATACCGATAAAATTTAGAATTTGAAAAACCATGGGCTGAATCGGATAGAAAATTTTCGTTCGATAAATGATCCACGAATTTTGAGGACTGAATCGATCAGGAATCAAACTTCGGTCCAGTTCGAACCGAATGACTGGTTATTATTTGTACAAAATAAAATCATTAAATATGAAAAAGATGCGAAAACAAAAATAAAAAATATGAAAAATAAAAGGGAAAGATATATTAAATGTTCTACAAAATTGAAAGTAATTCCTCTTTGCCTCGTTTTAAAATATAGATAATAAAAGAAATTAATAATAATATTGATAAAAATCACCATTAAGCCATCAAAAGGGAAAAAAGATAATTCATTTAACTATTTCAGATTAATAAATAAAATTACCTTCAAATGAATTGATGTCACTCAATTGATAATCAAATGTAAATTACCTGTGAGAAAATACTTAAAAAGTAAGATATATTAATAATTAAAAAGTAACAAATAAATTATCTAAACATGTAACTTACTTGGGACACATACCGACTGAGTTGAACAATTACTTTAAATATTAAAATTCAAGAAGACTTGTCATGCAAAGTCTTTGAATTAAATAAATGAAAATTATGAATAATATAGTAAATATTCTAACAAATTCATTTTAAGATAGAAAATAACTCAACCAATTCATTTTAAAAATTCCTGTACATTTTTTTT
Organism: Penstemon eatonii; assembly: GCA_038501285.1. Classification (NCBI taxonomy): domain Eukaryota; kingdom Viridiplantae; phylum Streptophyta; class Magnoliopsida; order Lamiales; family Plantaginaceae; genus Penstemon; species Penstemon eatonii. The sequence continues at coordinate 74,228,773 of CM076715.1, forward strand.
TCTAAATGGAACAAAAAGAGGAAGAAAATTTCTTATATACTCAAAATATTTTGTTTGAGTTTATCATTGTAAAATCCCTCCTGAAGTTCATTCACTTTTACAATAATGTCACAAAAGAAATATATAAAAGAAATAAATTTATATGTCTAGAATTAAATTTAGCAAATAGGTATATAAAAAAATAAAGAACTATCATAAATGAAAAAAAAAAAAAAGATCATAGCTTGATAGCAATGATATTATGCTAGAGCAATATTTAACTATATAGATAACCAAAGAATTGCAAATTAACTGATTAGCCTTAAACATGGCTAAACTTTTGGCATGACTAATTAATTGCCAACTCAAATTTTAGTAAAATGAGCATATTATTCTATAGATTTATGACAATTAATGGCAACTTTGATCAAAATTCAAAACATTGATTCAAAATTATCACTAAATGATTTTCTAAAATTGAAGGAACCTTCATTTTCTTGTATTACGACAATTAATAAGATTCTTTTAAAATTGAAAATAATGAAATTGTGTTGGCCAATTAAATCTTTTAAGAAAATAAAATAGTTCAAAATTAACAAAATGCTTAAAGAGAAAGAAATTGTCAAAGACGAAACTTTATATAACACACAAAATGAATAATATCGGCTATTTTCTTTCTTTTTAACAAAGTTTAGCTATAAACATAGATCTTTTACCTTCAATCATAAATATGATACGAATTTGAGACAAATTTGAGTCTTTGGTACCGATGATAGGATTTACCTGAAACTGGAATAAGAGAAAAACATTGTGAGTATGCAAAACTTACACAATGACAATTATATAAGAATGCGAGTGACAAAATGCAGTACATAATGTAAATATATCTAATTGTAAATGAAAATATTCATGGAAAAAATAAAAGAATGAGATTAAACAAAGATGTTTGTGAATGGATAATTTTTGAATGAATATATATAATGAAAAAGTGGGAAGAATCCAGATTTAAAAATTGAAGTAATTAAGATGAATTAGGAGATGTAATTAAAATATCCTAATTTCATGCAAATTTATAGAAAACGGAAATTGCAATTAACTTTTCTTTCCTAACATTAAGCCTACAATTTGGGAAAACTTATTTATTTTCCTTAACCAACGTTTATCTAGATTTAGGTTACAAAAACTAAAATTCATAAAACTTAATAAATTTGAGAATTCCAATTAATCTATCATAAATATTACACTAATAAAAATAATTCTAAATTCTAGAAAAAGAGAATTTGGTCCAATTGGAGTCAAAGACCATTCTCCTATATATATATATATAAGATTTTGAAAATTCGCATACATAGTTTTCATACTCACACATATTGCATATTTTAATATTATCTAAATGCCATAGGGCTTTCTGTCTAATTCTTTCGGATGTCTCTTTTTTATATTCGTTTACATCTTGACCAACAAATTCTTTCCAAATTCTTCCTACAATTTTCCAGAAGAAATCTTCTGTACTTATGGATGAATCTTTTAAGATTTCTTTTTCTAAAAAGGTATATTCAGATAAGTAATTAAATACGTTTCCTTTAGTTTTATATAAAATTAGATTCCAAATTGTGTCTTTTGTAGCAGTTTTAAATACTTCATCTGTTTGTAGTAGTAAACTAATTTGACTTGCCCAATCTTGAATTACTGATTCAATGCTTTTAGCGCAATTTATATCTAATACTCCTTGCGTTACTTTTTGATAGTGTGGTATATATTCATCTGGTATCTTTTTATATTTTCCATATTTATTTCTATAGTAACCATTGTTTTCTGTAGTATTTTCAAAATGTATACCTTCCCATTCATGCCATTTTGTGTCATTTAATTTTCTTTTTCTTACTTCAGATTTTATATCTGGCATTTCTTCTTCTTTAGTTCCACTATAGTCACCTTTTTCCATATATGCTGGTATTGATTCGTCTGATTCGTACCCAAAAATTACTTCTTCATTTTCTATTTTTTCTACAAACTCAGTTTGAGTTTCTTTTTGTTCATTTTGTACTATTTCTAACTGATCTATCATTCTTCTAATTTCTTCTATTTGTTCCTCCATTATTTTATTAAATTCTTTGGCGGTTGCAATTCTTTAAATAAATTAAATATTTGCTCTTGCTTTTTTATTAGAACTAAGTTTTTACTTTGTTCTTTTATTTTTTCTAATTCGTCAGCTAGATTTTTAATTTTCTCCTTAGGTATATTTTCTTTTTCTTTAAATTCATTATAAAATTCATCAAAAATATTAAAAGTTTCTTCCTTTTTTAATACTTTATTTATTATACTTAATTGTTCTTTTAATTCAGTAAGTTCTTCAGTTATTTCTATTAATTGTTTTTGTAAATCGGCTATTTCTTCTGTTATACCCATTTAAATAATTAGCTATTGGTTTGTTTGTTTCTTTTCTAACTGTAGAAGGACTTCTTTTGAAAATAGGGATTGATGGGTATATTGCACAAGGCTATTTTTGCAAAACATTTTTGGTATAAGGCTATTTCGCCAAATAACCCATAGGATTCTTTATTATTTCTCCGTTTTTATTAACACTGCACAAGAGTTCTTGAGAAAGTGAATCTCCGTCCGTCTTGAGGCAAGACAGTGAAGAATTACTACAATCCTTTTTGGATTTCTAGGTTAAACTTTCTTCTTTGTTTCTTCAATTGTTGTCTTTTGCTTCAAAATGCTTCAGTCCCACTCACCAATTGAACTAATCTTTGCATTAGTTTGTTTATTCAAGCAGGTGCAATGTGAATTTTTGTTCATAGATCTGTTAGGACAAATTTGCCCTAACTCAAAATGAAACAGGGTATAAGAAAATCAACCCTAATTTGTTTTCATTTGGGCGCAAAGTGCTATTTTTAATTTGATAACAAAAATTCTTGATCTTATGCAATAGGTCTGGTTTTGGGACAGTTGAAAGTTGAAATTAAGGTATATGCCTTTACACATTTCTGCCACATACATGAATGTACTCTTGATTTTAAGCTCATATATTGAATTTTGGAGAAATCTTATCTTCAACTTATCGGAACTCGACTAAGATGTCATTCCGAGTTTCTTTTGATATCTTTGAAGTTTTCCAGTGGGTCGAGTTCAGTTGAGTGCACCAATCCATAATGAGAAAGTTCCGGGTTTCCTATAGTCGAATTCAACAGATGTATAGTACATGTAAGGTATATATGACTATGATTTTCTTTCTATGAACGAAAATCGAAGTTTTTAATGTCCACATTTCATTGTGTAATAAGTGGATCTCAGCTCCATTATTATAGATTTCCATTGCTAAATATTCATAAATGTTATAAGCAAGAATAAACCAATAAAGATGAAGGAAAATATGTTTAAGACATCATGCATGTAAAGTCCTAAACTAAAAGTTTCATAATAGCTTAGTTCATATCATTTCGAGTTTCTGACATTTCAACTCTTTTTTATAGTGTTGCTACTTAAACATGTTTATTTCATATTCTTTTAGTCTTTCCGAAAAAAGAAGATGATATGTGTAGTTCTTTTCTTACAAAAATTAATTTCAAGAATAAAATAATTTTATTATTTCAAACTTTTATGTTATACTAATGAAATACAATAAATAAAATACTACTTTTCTTTTGATTTAATCTATACCCAAGGATACAATTGCATGTTGTACACAAAAGTGATATTGTACTATCTACATGTTTTTTAATCGACGATTAGGATTAAAAGCATCGGCATATACGTCTAAGATGTGGGTCTTGCACTTGCACACCTTACACTCATTGTTGTGTAATATAAAATCCACTGTTTTATGTTATTTCATGACCTTTTTCCATATCACAGGCTTGTGCTTTTCATCAAAGTGGAAGGTGATTATAATTTTCTTTACATCAATAAAACTTGAAGTTTTAGATGTCCAAATATAATTGTATTGTGTAAGAAGTAAAAATAAATTGATAAATAAATTGATCTTATTTATTTAAATGTCATAATAAATTGATAGACCATGCATAATGGCCATCAGGAAAGTACATACATGCATGCCTTGATGTTGTCCTTTTCATCACTCTTTTATTCCCAAACTTCTGGACAACTAAAGTGTCTCAGTTTTATGGTCAAATTGTTTATTCATTTTTGAAGGGGCTTTAACTGAAAGAGACTACTAGATGGCTCATGAGCAAAAGCCAAATCTCTCATCGGTGGAACTGGCGATGCAAAGAGATGTAGTAAATCGCAAGAAGGTTGGGAGATTATTATATGAACTACATATCTGTTAAGCTTAATTGTTCTAAATATTCATGGCATATACTTGTGAAATGACATTTTCTAATCATTGTCTTATCTAATGCAATGCAAGGACCCATGTCGTCAGGGGCACCAAATTACTCGAACTTTGAGCTTCGAGGACTGGTCAGATGCAGGACCTATATCAGATGCAAGTCCTTCGAGTCCAATTTCAATGTATAAGGAGCCCAGAGTACGTAGCTTTTCTTATTCATCCATCGTCTTAATGATTATACACTCAATTCTTTTCTTGTCTTAATGATTATACACTCATTGAAGGTTCAAACTCCGTCTCAAGCTGTAAAGCATCCTACTTCATCGCCCAGGCATACAAATTGGACAAAAAATGTGGTGAGTAATTTGAATAAATTTACTTTCTTGTCAGAATCAGATTGAATTTTACTTGAGATTAAATCGGCTGAACACATGACAGGGGCCATCTTCATGCCCCAAAACTCCAACCTCACCGTGTGAAACTTCTCGACTGAAAATTCCGGTATATATCTATGTGTATTACGTTCTTGATTCCTTTTCCTATGTCCATAACTTTGCTAATTAATGATTGATCAAACTTCATGTTAGGTGCCAAGTTTTCAAACTCCAACACACGATTGTGCAACTCCACCTCCACGTGTTGACCTATCCAAGCCTAATAATGTTATAAGTAATAATTCAGGCACAAAAAGAAAAGCACCAACTTCAAGTAATGCTACCGCTACTGACATTGTGACAAAAAAGGCGTCTGTTGTGGATGATTTCTTTTGCCAAGCTTGTCAAATAAGCTGCTCTGGTGCACTAACTTTTCAGCAGCACTTGATTGGGCGCCGTCATAAGGCTAAGTTAAAGTGGATGAGAGAACAAAGGAACAACGGTGGAGGGAGTAAAGAGAATACAATTTGCGTTGTGTGCAAAATCTGTTGCCCTGATGAAGTTGCACTAGAGATGCACTTGAAAGGGCAGAGACACAAGGCTAAGTTACAAGAATTGGAAATTGGTGAGGAAACTGGTACTGGAGTGAATGCGAAAAAGATACTACGATGTGAGGTGTGCTTGGTGCACTGCATGAATGAAGATAATTTTAAGATGCACCTCATGGGGAAACCACATGCTTCTCGACTAATGCTCAAGCGCGGAGGACTCGTGTGAGGGATCGATGTTTGTTATGTAGTATAACTCTAACTGCAAAACTCTTATGTTTTCCATAGAACTTGATTGGAGGTAGTACGTCATGTTCTTGAAACTTTTATGTTTTAGAGTGTGACTACAGTTGTTAGAAACTTTTATCGTTAAATTGTTGATAATTAGCAAATGTTGATCAAGTACTTGATGTAGAACAATTAACTTTTTGAGCTCACATGTCAAATTGTTGCTCAAACTATTGCGAATATGATAGAGCGGAGATTCGCAAGAAGTATGCATGGATTTTCGAGTGATCGCGCGCATTGATGCGTCCATGATGTCTACCTATTGATTGTTCTGTTATTACTACAAGAGCAGGATTGATATTGTCTACTAATTAGTTTATGGTTGTGTCCAGTGTTTTTTTTTGTTAAAAATTTATGATGATTTGTGATCATTTATCAGAATTTTACAACATTTAAAGCTAGCTCCATTCTTGATTCCTAATCATAGCTTTTGTCATTTTGATGATCATAAATGAAAAAATGTTAAGTATATTGCAATCATTTGTGTATATATATATATATATATCAAATTATGTTTAATATTAATATATCAATGTGAAGTGAAAGTAATCCATCAATTGTCAGTTTTTAGATATATTATAGACTTTTATGCATTATTAAAAACAGAGACTTGTTTGGTTTGAGGTGAAAAATGAATAATAAATTGTGGTTTTATAAAACGGAAAAGCTGATTTGACACAATCCTAAATGATAAAAATAATGCCTACAACAAACATTATTAAAAATTTCTTAAAAAAACATTATTAAAAGATACTCTCAGGAAAAGCTTTCAAATTTACAACAGGGTTAGTTAATCACAAGAAGCCAAGTGAAGAAGATGAAGGGAGATGCTACTACACTGATTCGAAGAGGAATTGAGAGTAAGTTTCGAAATCTTTCTCACTGCTCAAAATTTCACATTGCAAACTCCAAAACCAGCAAACCGAGATTGGATTTGAGTGGTATAAAAGCGGTGGAAGATGCTAATCACATGTTTCGTTATATGTTAAAAATGAGACATCAGCCTCCTGTATTCGAATACACCAAACTATTGAATTTGGTGGTCAAGATGAAACAATTCTCTGCTGCCCTCAATATGTTCGACGAAATGTGTGAACTGGGTGCCCCTGTCAATGAATACACCTTGAGCATCGCGATTAATTGCTATTGTCTTGTCAATAGAGTAGATTATGGGTTTGCAATCTTAGGAAGCTTCTACAAGCGTGGGTACGAACCAAATACAACAACATTCACCACTCTCCTTAAAGGGCTATTCTTAGAGAAGAAGGTGGCCGAGGCAGAACAATTGTTCAAGAAATTGTTGAGGCAGAAACTATGTGAGCCTAATGAAGTTACTTTCCTCACTGTGATCGACGGGTTGTGCAAAGCTGGGAACACTCTTTCAGCATTTCATTTGCTTGGCCTATTGGAAAAAGGAAATTATAAACTAAGTGTCAAAGCCTATAGTGCAGTAATTGATAGCCTATGCAAAAATAGATTGGTCGATGATGCTCTCGAGCTCTTATCCAAAATGACTGACAAAGGAATTTTGCCTGATGTCATAACGTATAGTTCTATTATTCAGGGATTATGCGATTTTGGTAGATATGGTGAAGTAAAAGACTTACTAAATGACATGGCAGCTCACAAGATATCTCTTGACGTGTTTACTTTTAGTATATTGATGGATTCATTTTGCAAAGACGGAATGGTGAAAGAGGCAGAAGATCTGTTGGAAATTATGAAGCAAAGAAATATTAATCCAAATATAGTCACATACACTACACTGATAGATGGATATTGTATGCGAGGGGAAATGGACAAAGCAAAAAATATATTTCATTCGGTTGTGGAGTCGGGCCTTAAGCCTAGTATTATCACCTACGATAGTTTGATTGATGGGTTTTGCAAGAAAGGTGACGTGGACGAAGCTTGGAGACTCTTTCTTGAAGCTCCTAGTAAGGGCTTGGAGCACGATACAGTTACCTATAACTCCATGTTACATGGATTATTTTGTGCTGGTAGAATTGATGCTGGTTGGAAGCTATTCCATGAGATGGAAGCTCATCAAGTGATTCCTGATTTACCAACTTATAATATCTTGATATGTGGCATGTGCAAAACTCGGAGAGTTGTTGAGGCATTTTCAGTTCTACATACTATGGGAAAAAATGGGGTTAATCCGGATATGGTAACATACAATTCCCTCATTGATGGATTGTGCAAGAATGGAGAGCTTGAATCTGCAAGAAATCTTTTCAGTGAACTTCCTTCCAAAGGTTTGCAACCTGATGTTATAACACATAGCATCATCATCGGTGCGCTTTGCAAAGAAGGGCTGATGGGAGAGGCTAAAAATTTGATTATGAAAATGGAAGAAAACGGTTGCTTGCCTAATAATGACACATATAATATATTCATGCGGGGTTTTCTTAGAACAACAAAGATTGACGAGGCAATCCCACTCTTGGAAGACATGACAAGAAGGGAATTCTCACTAGATTCTGATACTATGTACATGTTACTTGATCATCTCAAAGGTGAAGAACAAGATGGTGTCCTTCTTGATGTGATACGGAAGTTTAAAGCAAAAAAATAAATAAGGCGTGTCTGGCTGGGGCTGGTAAACTGAATATTTATTTTGCTACTTTCTTATGTTATTCTCTGGGATTGCAAAAGAAACATTGCGAAAGAATACTTTCATCAATATTATGAGTTTGTGCACTGGTTATACATATGTGCTTCATTATATTTTACACTTCAATTCCAGTACTTGAAACTATGAAAATATTGAAACTTTATTTTGGAATAATTAGTTGCAATAAAATGTGAGGAAGTCATTACACATGACATGCCAATACGGTTCTAGTTTACCATTTGTTCAGTATCCTAATTTCTTATAGCAATATGTTTCTGGAAGTTACTGAATTCTAGGGGTGTTGTAACATGTTCTCCATGGTAGCTGTCTTTACATTACACATCTGAGAAGTAGAAAACTGGATTACTATAATCAAATATAATTTGCAAGTATTCAACTAAAGCATTTTTAGATACAATATGTTATGTATCACTTGATTTATGAGACCACCGTTTTCGGCACAAAGTCGATAATTGAAAATGTTAGAACAGATTCAATATATATTATTTATATAGTGTTTGATATAGGAAAAGAAACCAATAATAATTTATGTAACATAATTACAACCCCCTGTGTATTATGAATTGGATTCATTGGAACATGGATCTTAAGAAATTGAACATAGATAGGATTCTTTATTATTTCTCCATTTTTATTAACACTGCACAAGAGTTCTTGAGAAAGTGAATCTCCGTCCGTCTTGAGGCAAGACAGTGAAGAATTACTACAATCCTTTTTGGATTTCTAGGTTAAACTTTCTTCTTCGTTTCTTCAATTGTTGTCTTTGGCTTCAAAATGCTTCAGTCCCACTCACCAATTGAACTAATTTTTGCATTGGTTTGTTTTTTCAAGCAGGTGCAATGTGATTTTGTTCATAGATTTGTTCTAAATATTCATGGCATATACTTGTGAAATGACATTTTCTAATCATTGCCTTATCTAATGCAATGCAAGGGCCCATGCCGTCAGGGGCACCAAATTACTCGAACTTTGAGCTTCGAGGACTGGTCAGATACAGGACCTATATCAGATGCAAGTCCTTCGAGTCCAATTTCACTGTATAAGAAGCCCAAAGTACGTAGCTTTTCTTATTCATCCATCGTCTTAATGATTATACACTCAATTGTTTTTCTTGTCTTAATGATTATACACTCATTGAAGGTTCAAAGTCCATCTCAAGTTGTTAAGCATCCAACTTCATCGCCCAGGCATACAAATTGGAATAAAAATGTGTTGAGTAATTTGAATAAATCTATTTTCTTGTCAGAATCAGATTGAATTTTACTTGAGATTAAATCGGCATATGAACACATGACAGGGGCCATCTTCATGCCCCAAAACTCCAACCTCACCGTATGAAACTTCTCGACTGAAAATTCCGGCATATATCTATGTATATTACTATATTTCGTTCTTGATTCCTTTTCCTATGTCCATACCTTTGCTAATTAATGATTGATCAAACTTCATGTTAGGTGCCAATTTTTGAAACTCCAACACACGATCGTGCAACTCCACCTCCACGTGTTGACCCATCCAAGCCTAATAATGTTATAAGTAATAATTCAGGCACAAAAAGAAAAGCACCAACTTCTAGTAATGCTACCGCTACTGACAATTTGACAAAAAAAGGCGTCTGTTGTGGATGATTTCTTTTGCCAAGCTTGTCCAAATAAGCTGCTCTGGTGCACTAACTTTTCAGCAGTACTTGATTGGGCGCCGTCATAAGGCTAAGTTGAAGTGGATTAGAGAACAAAGGAACAACGTTGGAGGGAGTAAAGAGAATACAATGTGCGTTGTGTGCAAAATCTGTTGCCCTGACGAAGTTGCACTAGAGATGCACTTGAAAGGGCAGAGACACAAGGCTAAGTTACAAGAATTGGAAATTGGTGAGGAAACTGGTACTGGAGTGAATGCGAAAAAGATACTACGATGTGAGGTGTGCTTGGTGCACTGTATGAATGAAGATAATTTTAAGATGCACCTCATGGGGAAACTACATGCTTCTCGACTAATGCTCAAGCGCGGAAGACTCGTGTGAGGGATCGATGTTTGTTATGTAGTATAACTCTTATGTTTTTCGTAGAACTTGATTGGAGGTAGTATGTCATGTTCTTGAAACTTTTATGTTTTAGTGTGTGGCTACAGTTGTTAGAAACTTTTATCGGTTCTTAATTAGCAAATGTTGATCAAGAACTTGATGTAGAACACGTAACTTTATGAGCTCACATAGCAAAAAATTAGCATATGTTGTCTATCATTTTGTCCTCTCAAAAAAGATACTCAGTCAAAAACTTAATTTTTTTCGCAATTTAGAACTAAATGAGAATAGTTAATAAATTTAATCATTTCAATTATACCAGGACTCCAGGAGGATATCTTTCTCTTCTTTGCAAGAACGATTTATGATATTTCCTTAATAAAACATTCTTGCAATAAAGGAGGGAAAAACACTTTTGGTCCCAAACTTTATCCCAAAAAACACATTTGGTACCATGCTTTATAGAAAAACAGATTTGATACCACAATTTAGAGAGTTTTGACACATTTAGTCCCGTTAAATTTTGGACGGAAATTTCACGCGTAACCGTCTCGCGCGCTTCAAGTTCAAATTGGTCACGAGTTTTGCACGTCGGTCAAAACACTTTTGATCCCAAACTTTACCCCAGAAAACACATTTGGTACCATGTTTTGCAAAAAAACAGATTTTGTACCACAATTTACATAGTCTTGACACATTTAGTGTCCCTGTTAAATTGATAAAAATCACATATAATGAACATACAACAGTTTCTCTAAAAAATTTGATAAAAATCACAAAATATACTTAAATCATTAAAAATATTCTTAATAAAAGTACCATGGATACCTGAGTTGGTGCACTTTGACTTGCACTTGTATTTCAATGTTGATACAAGCACCGATCAAAAGTTCCATCTTTTCTATCGAAAACATCGAAAAGTTTCCATTTTTGAATCAGGCGAAACGAAAACAAGATGTAATTCCGAAACTATTTATTTGCCTTAAACTCAGTTATTTTCCTAAGTTTAGTAACTTTTTTTCAAAAATTTCTTTAGTGTTTCTGAAATATTTCCGAATAGTCTCAAAAAGTTTTCAATATTTGGCTCTCCGAAACATACATTCGAAACGAAATTTTGATCCATGGATACAAGTGCAAGTCAAAGTGCACCAAGTCAGGTATCCAATGTACTTTTGTTAAGAATATTTTTAAAGATTTAAGTACACTTTGTGATTTTTATCAAATATTTAAGAGAAATTGTTGTCTGTTCATTATATGTGATTTTTATCAATTTAACGGGGACACTAAATGTGTCAAGAGTATGTAAATTGTGGTACCAAATCTGTTTTTCCTGCAAAGTATGGTACCAAATGTGTTTTCTGGGGTAAAGTTTGGGACCAAAAGTGTTTTGACCGATTTGTCACGTGCAAAACTCGTGAACTTAACAGGCGCGTGATGGTCACGAGCGCAAATTCCGTCCAAATTTTAACGGAATGACTAAATGTGTCAAGACTCTCTAAATTGTGATACCAAATCTATTTTCCTGCAAAGCGTGATACCAAATGTGTTTTCTAGGATAAAGTTTGGGACTAAAAGTGTTTTTCCCTCTGCAATAAAGTCCGTAAAACTATAGTATATCATAATGTAATACCTTGTAGATAAATTTAGACAGATGATTTACATCGTATCCTTGTTATTTAAGAGCTCGTTCATACATAATAATAAGTAAATCAATATTTAATCCCAAAAATTAGTATTTTATAACATTAAAGCTAGCTCCATTCTTGATTCCTGATCATAGCATTTTTATTTTGATGATCATAAATGAAAAAATGTTAAGTACATTGCAATAATTCAATATTAATATTTTATCGATCTGAAGTGGAGTAATCCATCAATTGTCAATTGTCAGTATTTTATAACAGATACTTGTTTGGTTTGTGGTGAAAAATTAGGAAAATTATAGGGTGCCGTTGCGTTAGGTGCCGTGAATATCACATTAGGTGGTATTATCACACAATGTATATCACATTGTATGGTATAACTCACATATGATCACATTACATAGTATTAATCCCATATATTTAGTCTGATCCCCACATCATATATAATCTATTCCAAATTATGTGGTATTATCATGCAATGTGTGTCACATTCTATGGTATAAATTATACTCATTATACCATACAATGTGATATACATTGTGTGATTAGCGAGACCTAACGTTGCGGCACTCTAGAATCCCCGAAAAAGTAATAATAACTTGTGGTTTTAGAAAATGGAAAAGGTTATTTGATACAATCCTAAAAGATAAAAATAATGCCTACATACTTTATTAAAATTTAAAAGATACTCAAGAAAAGCTTTGTTTGGCTTTTTTCCTTCAAATTTACAACGGTGTTAATTAATCATAAGAAGCCAAGTGAAGAAGATGAGGGGAGATGCCACTACGCTGATTCGAAGAGGATTTGGGAGTAAGTTTCGATATCTTTCTTACTTTCACATTGACAGCCACAAAAACAGCAAACCTAGATTTGATTTCAGTCGTATCAAAGAGGTGGAAGATGCTAATTACATGTTTCGTGAAATGCGAAAAATGCGACCTCAGCCTTCTATTATTGAATACAACAAACTAATGAATTTGTTGGTCAAAATGAGACAATACTCTGTTGCCCTCCATATGTTCGACGAAATGTGTGAACTGGGTGTCCCTGTTGATAACTACACCATGACCATTGCGATTAATTGTTATTGCCTTGTTAATCGGGTAGATTTCGGGTTTGCAATTTTAGGCAACTTCTTCAAACGTGGCTTCGAACCAGATACAACAACCTTCAACACTCTCCTTAAAGGGCTATTCTTAAAGAAGAAGGTGGCCGACGCAGAACAATTGTTCAAGAAATTATTGAGGCAGAAACTTTGTGAGCCTAATGAAGTTACGTTTCTCACTGTGATCTACGGGTTGTGCAAAGCAGGGTACACCATTTCAGCATTTCATTTGCTTAAACTATTGGAAAAAGGAAGCTTCAAACCGGATGTCAAAATTTATAATACAGTAATTGATGGTCTATGCAAAAATAGAATGGTTGATGATGCTCTTCAACTCTTATCCAGAATGATTGACAAAGGAGTTTTGCCTGATGTCTTCACGTATAGTTCTATTATTCAGGGATTATGCGATTTCGGTAGATATGGTGAAGTAACAGACTTACTAAATGACATGACAGCTCACAAGGTATCTCTTAATGTGTTTACTTTTAGTATATTGATGAATTCATTTTGCAAAGACGGAATGGTGAAAGAGGCAGAAGATCTGTTGGAAATTATGAAGCAAAGAAATATTAATCCAAATATAGTCACATACACTACACTGATAGATGGATATTGTATGCGAGGGGAAATGGACAAAGCAAACCAAATATTTCATTCGGTTGTGGAGTCGGGCCTTAAGCCTACTATTATCACCTACGGTAGTTTGATTGATGGGTTTTGCAAGAAAGGTGATGTTGACGAAGCTTGGAGACTCTTTCTTGAAGCTCCTTGTAAGGGGTTGGAGCACGATTCTATTACCTATAACTCCATGTTACATGGATTATTTTGTGCTGGTAGAATTGATGCTGGTTGGAAGCTATTCCATGAGATGGAAGCTCGTCAAGTGATTCCTGATTTACTAACTTACAATATCTTGATATGTGGCTTGTGCAAAACTCGGAGAGTTGTTGAGGCATTTTCAGTTCTACACACTATGGGAAAAAATGGGGTTAATCCGAATATAGTAACATACAGTTCCCTCATTGATGGATTGTGCAAGAATGGAGAGCTTGAATCTGCAAGAAATCTTTTCAGTGAACTTCCTTCCAAAGGTTTGCAACCTGATGTTATAACACATAGCATCATCATCGGTGCGCTTTGCAAAGAAGGGATGACGGGAGAGGCTAAAAATTTGCTTATGAAAATGGAAGAAAACGGTTGCTTGCCTAATAATGACACATATAATATTTTCGTGCGGGGTTTTCTTAGAACTACAAAGATTGACGAGGCAATCCCACTCTTGGAAGACATGACAAGAAGGGAATTCTCACTAGATTCAGATACTATGTCCACGTTACTTAATCATCTCAAGGGTGAAGAACAAGATGGTGTTCTTCTTGATGTGATACGGAAGTTCAAATCAAAAAAATAAATAAGCCGCGTCTGGCTGGGGCTGATAAACTGAATATTTATTTTGCTACTTTCTTATGTTATTCTCTGGGATTGCAAAAAAAAACATTGCGAAAGAATACTTTCATCAATATTATGAGTTTGTGCACTGGTTATACATATGTGCTTCATTATATTTTACACTTCAATTCCAGTACTTGAAACTATGAAAATATTGAAACTTTATTTTGGAATAATTAGTTGCAATAAAATGTGACGAAGTCATTACACATGACATGCTAATACGGTTCTAGTTTACCATTTGTTCAGTATCCTAATTTCTTGTAGCAATATGTTTCCGGAAGTTACTGAATTCTAGGGGTGTTGTAACATGTTCTCCATGGTAGCTGTCTTTACATTACACATCTGAAAAGTAGAAAACTTGATTTCTATAATCAAATATACTTTGCAAGTATTCAACTAGAGCATTTTTAGATACAATATGTTATGTATCACTTGATTTATGAGACCACCGTTTTCGGCACAAAGTCGATAATCGAAAATGTTAGAACAGATTCAAAGAGTTGTTAATACTTCATTTAATCCTATTTAGGTAGCATTTGCTAATGAGTGACTGTTAGTCAAGTTTGGATCTTTTGAATTCAGTTTGATTGAATGTTCAATTTGATAAATACCATTTTGATTATGAGAGGAGTAATGCTTTGTGGATGAATCAATGTGTAAATTTAGGTTGCACTAGAAGATTTTTTAATTCTGATTGAATAGTAAAAAAGTCCAAGCTATTTCAGTATTTGTATCACAAATTCCTCCAGAGTAAGTAACAAATTTAAAGAGCAATTTACTCCCTGTATATTATATCAATAAATCATGCATACAATGAACTTGGAACTGCTACATTTATTTATTTATTGTTCCAGATGTAGAAACAAATGAGTGTAAAGAAACACAATGTATGAATTCCTCTCTAGATGAGGAAGAAGAAACAATATATTGAGTATTTATATACAATTACAAGGATCAAAGAATGGAGAAGATCTTGCAACTATGCTATATTTACAAGGAGTGAATTATTCTATCATAGGATTATGAGGGAGAGATTTTAGCTATCATATCAATCTTTCCTACAATAAATAAGGAATGAGTTGGGAATCCCTTGAATGCATCATTCATCCATATTTTCAGCCTCTATGGATTCACTTGTGTTAATAGCCCCCTTCAAACGGGGCTGCACATGTGGTGCGAGACCCAGTTTGGTACGAAGACTCTCATGGGACGCGCGACTAAGAGCTTTAGTGAAGATATCAGCCAATTGCAAGGAAGATGGGACATACTTTGTTACAAGATTGCCCAATGCCACTTTCTCTCGAACAAAGTGGTAATCAATTTCGACATGTTTGGTTCTTCCATGAAATACATGATTTATTGTCATGTGCAAGGCACTAATATTATCACAAAACAATGTTGGAGGCTTGGAGAGTGGAATTCCAATATCACAAAGTAACTTGGAAAGCCATGTAAGTTCTGCTGCTGTAGAAGCCATTGAACGGTACTCAGCTTCAGCACTAGAACGCGAAACAGTAGGTTGTTTCTTTGAACTCCAAGACAAACAATTGCTGCCAAGAAATGTACAAAACCCGGAAGTTGACCGTCGTGTGAAAGAGCATCCATCCCAATCAGCATCAGAAAAGGCATAGAGTTCTAGTGAACTTTTAGAATGAATGGTCATACCATAGTCAAGTGTTCCTGCCACATAACGAAGTATGCGCTTAACGTCTTGATAGTGTCCCTTTGTTGGATTATGCATAAATTGGCATACAAAGTTGACAGGATATGAAAGATCCGGTCGAGTGAATGTTAAGTATTGTAAAGCCCCAACTATGCTTCTATAATGTGTAGCATCCGGATATATATCTTCACTTTGAGCATTTTTTCTTTGTTTGACCGCCAAAGGTGTTGAGATGGGCTTGCATCCAATCATTTGTGCTCGTTGCAGAATGTCATGAGCATACTTAGATTGGCATAAAAACAGCCCCTCAGATGAATATTTCACCTAAACTCCAAGAAAGTATTGCAGAGGCCCGAGATCTTTTATGGAAAATTCTTTTCCAAGAGTAATAACGAATTGATCTATAAGAGCAATATTATCACCTGTCAAGATCATATCATCTACATAAATAAGGAGAAGAAGTATACCATGTGCAGAATGTTTTATGAAAAATGATGGATCTGCAATACTAGAAGAGAAACCATTAGTGAGCAAAAATGAACTTAATCTATCAAACCAAGCACGTGGTGCTTGTTTAAGTCCATGAAGTGTTGTGATTCGATAAGAAAAACAGCCCTAGGCACAGCGGAATATAAAAATTTTAGGGCCTCTTAAAGAATCTTGCCAGGATATTCTCTAGTTGTATATATATGAATATAATTGAACGATAGTATAAGTTTTCTCGTTTATACCTATCTCCTTGCAAATCCTCAGCTAGCAAGACGAGCTCTGAATTCTGCCCCGGTAAGATCGACCCACACCTTTGAGTAGCGCCCCACGTGTTGCGCCTCTACGAGTTGATACACCACAATATCACGAAAATTAATATATCCTAATCGACTAGAACATAAGGTATATTAATATCTAGGTTTTAGAACAACTTTGGAACGAAAATCGAAAACGAAAAAATCTTCCAAAGAGGAAGTATGGTTCGGCCGATCTAGTGAGGGAGAGGGAGAGAATTTTTGCTCTTCTTAATTTTCTTGTAGAGTTGTCTGTGAGATATGAGACCTAGTCTCTTATTTATAGATATCTCTCATATCCTAATCCTATTAGGTTTAGGATACTAACTCTCCTACATGGGCCATGGCCCTCTTTAATTAGATGACTAAGTCTTCTAATTAATTCATGGCCCATATTAATTAATCTTTCAGGGCTTTATTTAATTTCCCAATTAAATAGCCCAATTAATTAAATCATCTCCCAATTAATTAATTTAAACTCCAAGTTTAATTAATTAATTATTCCATTAATTAATTAAATCCTAATTAATTAATTTACTCATAAATTAAATTCCAATTTAATTTACAATCTTGATCCAATTCCAATTGGATCCAATTTCGTTCCACATGGGTCGACCCAGTCGACCCACCCATTTAATCGACCCAGTCGATTTTGACTCAGTCGACCCAGTCGACTGGTTCGTTCTTATTTCCTCGCTTTCGCTTCATGTGTATTGTGTATGCCCCCGTAGGTTCACCACATAATTGGCCGTGGGTTTATAATTAAATATTATTTAATTACTCGAGCAATTAACGCTCTAAATTAATCGAACACTCTGTCGATTAATCATTCCAAAATTAGCACCCCTGCTAATTTGGGAATTCTCCCACACTCCACGGTCGATGTCTAGCCACAAGCCCATGGAGCCCAATCACTGGTGAATTAATTCAGTGAACCTTTTATCATTTACAATTTCCATATACGACATAATTTCTCCATCGATCAATCTCCCAGTCGAGACTTGAGGGCATTGTCTTTCATCGGATTCCCTTTTATTTTGTTTCGACCTTATATATTCTGATCTTGAAATAAATTCTCTTTGACTTTAATCTTTATGAGCTATTTACATAAAGTCGTCAGATACCTTGGCCAAGGATTTTACCAGAATTAATTTCTCACAGAAATTCATAGGAGAATTTCCCAACCTATCAAGTCGGGTCAACGGATCCTTTGTTGATGATATGAATCTGCATACGAGTTCCTCTAAACCCAATGTGGGTCCACAGAGACTTTCTGGTGATCCCCAGTCAGTCGGAACTCACATCAAAGCATAGACGTTCTCGCACCAGATAAACCCTATCATCTCAAGTTGTTAGGGATCGTTCCTCGTATACTATTGCAAATTGGAATAACTTCAACCCCGATATGCGACTACCGCTTCCATAGTGAGTTATTTCCCAATTGGGGTATTCAGTGCGCTTGCCATCCCAGCAAGCCACCCACTTATGTGTATCGACTATCCCAGTCACGCTCGTGGACCCCAGCGTCCTCCAGTTCATCGGAGTATACACAATAGTGAGAGTCTAACCGAATCCAACAATGTCCTATCTCGATTGGATTCTACGACTCTTGAATATATTCTAGATCACGGCCTTGGAGATCAGTCCACGGGTTGTCCCATAGCCCTGTGATCTAAGGACTTCTATCCTTATGCGTAGATAATTATTACATAAGATAAAGTTGACCATTTAATTAAATGCATTTATTAATCTAAATTGAATAGTTCCGCATTTATTACAATAAATACTAGCCATACAGCTGGCTTGCAGGACACTATTTCTATCAATCTCCCACTTGTCCTAAGGCTAGTCTTTTATGTTCTTGAGTCCCATCTTTTGCAGATGTTTCTCAAATGCCTTTTGAGGCAGTGGCTTCGTTAGCAGGTCCGCAGTATTATCTTCCGAGTCGACACGTTCCATCTTAATGTCTCCTCTACCAATGATATCTCTTATCACGTGGTATCGTCTCAGTACGTGCTTGGATTTCTGATGAGATCTCGGCTCCTTTGTTTGCGTTATAGCCCCATTGTTATCACAGAAGATAGTAATGGGCTCAGCGATGCTAGGTATCACATCCAATTCCTGGATGAAGTTCCTCATCCAAACACCTTCCTTTGCTGCGTCACTCGCGGCAATGTATTCTGCTTCGGTGGTTGAATCTGCGGTTGTTTCCTGCTTGGAGCTCTTCCAGCTAACCGCACCACCGTTGAGGCAGAAAACGTATCCTGATGTCGACTTGAAGTCGTCTACATCACATTGGAAGCTCGAGTCTGTATAACCTTCCAATTTCAATTCTCCTCCACCGTATACCAAGAACAATTCCTTAGTCCTTTTCAGGTTCTTCAGAATTGCCTTTACGGCTATCCAGTGCTGCTCACCTGGATCAGACTGGTAGCGACTTGTAACGCTCAGGGCGTACGCTACGTCTGGTCTCGTACATAGCATACCATACATTATGCTTCCTATCGCGGATGCAAATGGTACTCGAGACATATTGCTTCTCTCTTCAGGCGTCTTTGGGGCCATAGACTTAGAGAGCGCAATTCCATGTCTCATTGGAAGCAATCCTCTCTTGGATTCTTCCATATTAAATCTTTTCAAGATTTTGTCTATGTACTGGGATTGAGAGAGGCCCAGCAGTCCTTTTGATCTATCTCGGTAGATCCTTATACCTAGTACAAAGGACGCTTCTCCCATATCCTTCATTGAGAATTGTGTAGATAACCATGCTTTAGTTTCGGACAACGCTTTCACATTGTTTCCAATGAGAAGAATGTCATCAACGTAAAGCACCAAAAATTCAACTGTACTCCCACTGATCTTCTTGTACACGCAAGGTTCGAACATGTTTTTGATGAATCCAAAAGTTTAGATTGTCTCATCGAAACGAATGTTCCAACTTCGGGAAGCTTGCTTCAGTCCATAAATGGACCTCTGGAGTTTGCACACCTTGTGTTCGTCTCCTTTGGATGTATACCCTTTTGGTTGCTCCATGTAGATCTCCTTGTCAATGTCCCCATTGAGAAAGGCAGTCTTCACATCCATCTGCCATATCTCGTAGTTATACCACGCAGCTATGGCCAGCAAGATCCGAATGGATTTTGGCATTGCAACGGGCGAGAAGGTCTCCTCAAAGTCAATTCCAGGTCTTTGAGTGTATCCTTTTGCCACTAGTCGCGCCTTGTAGGTAATAACCTCTCCGTTCACTCCAAGATTTCGCTTATAGATCCACTTGCAACCCACGGGAGTCACTCCCACTGGTGGATCTACCAAGGCCCAGACCTTGTTTGAGTGCATGGAGTCCAATTCGGATTTCATGGCTTCGCGCCACTTTCCCGAGTCTACGTCTAACATAGCCTCTTCGTAAGTCCTTGGGTCGGTTAGAGACTGTCCAGTCTCATGCAGCAGACCGTAGTACCTCTCGGGTTCTCTACGTTGTCTTTCTGACCTACGAAGTATCGGTGTACTTTCTGGTGCACTTTCATGCTCATGTTCTCCCACTGCCTGTGGCGATGGGTCAGCTCGATCGACCTCTTCGGCCTTTTCAGCTACAGTGACCTCATCCAGTTCTACGTTATTTTCCTTCTTGTCAACCAAGAAATCCTTCTCCAAGAAGTGAGCGTTCCTCGAGACAAACGTAGTTTGTCTTGTAGGATCGTAGAACTCGTATCCTATTGAGTTTTCCGGATACCCCACGAATTTGCACAAAGTGGATTTAGTTTCCAATTTATCTCCCACTAGCTTTTTAACGTAAGCGGGAGATCCCCATATGCGCATGAATGCGTATGAGGGTGCCTTGCCAAACCATAATTCGTATGGTGTCTTTTCTACGGATTTTGAAGGTACCATATTCAGCATCTTCGTTGCCGTGAGGAGGGCATGTCCCCAAAATAAAAGAGGAAGGTCAGTGGCACTCATCATGGATCGAACCATATCCATCAAGGTTCGATTCCTTCTCTCTGCTACTCCATTTAATTGGGGTGTTGCAGGAGGAGTCCACTGCGATAGTATTCCATGCTCTACAAGATAATTTAGAAATTCGTTACTAAGAAATTCTCCACCTCGGTCAGAACGAAGAGCCTTTATCGTATGACCGAGTTAATTCTCTACTTCCATCTTGAATTCTTTGAATCGCTCAAAGGCTTCAGAATTGTGTTTCAACAAGAACACATAACCATAACGACTACAGTCGTCAGTGAAAGTGATGAAGTAGTCATAGCCACCTCGGGCGCTTTTTCTTAGTGGTCCACATACGTCAGTATGTATCAAGTCCAATGTTTGCTTGGCTCGCTCAGGGTTTCCCTTAAATGGCAACTTAGCCATTTTACCCTTTAGACATGGTTCACATGTTGGCATTTCTTCAATGCGATTGATTTCAATCGCGCCAGAAGATGCTAACTTTTGAATCCTTGACTTGGATATATGTCCAAGTCGAGCGTGCAACAATTGGGCAGATATTTCATTATCTTGCTTCCTTTTGTTTTGTTGTACGTGCATAACTAACTTAGGTGGTTCAATGGTATATAGTCCATCTTTCAATGTACCAGTGAAAAACAAATTGTCATTCATGTATAACGAAAAGGAACCTTTATTAATTGCAAAATTAAAACCTTCATTATCCAAAACAGGAATGGAGATAATGTTTTTCAGTAAACCAGGTACATAAAGAACGTTCCTAAGGACTAATTTATTACCACCTAAATCTAACTCCACTTCGCCAATGGCCTCGGCAGCAGCTCTAGCTCCATTGCCAAATCTTAGGATCCAATCCCCTGGCCTAAGTGGCCTTGTTGCTCCCATCACCTGTAAATCATTACAAAGATGAGAACCACAAGCAGTGTCTAGCACCCATGATGCACAGTTAATTGATAAATTAACTTCAACAAGGAATATACCTTTCGAGCTCTCCAAGAACTCTTTGCAGTTCCTCTTCCAGTGTCCAGGTTTCTTGCAGTAGAAACATTTCTGTTCACCAGACGAAGCTTTACGCTTCTTTCCCTTCCCTATGGGCCCAGATGGTGCTTTGCCTTTGTTTGAAGAAGCATTTCCTTTCCCCTTCCCTTTCTTTGTCCTTTTGGACTTGGATTGGGTTGAGGTAGCAACCATCACTGGCTTCTCTCTTTTCATGGAAGCCTCGGCAGTGGCGAGCATATTAGCCAACTCGTGAAGTTCAACATCCATCTTGTGCATGTTGTAGTTCACTACGAATTGCTCGAATGATCTTGGCAACGACTGGAGGATTATATCCTGGCAGTAGGTCTTGTCCATCTTTACGTCAAGATGACCAAGCTTTTCAATAAGCCCAATCATCTTGATGCAGTGAGATCGAACATCAGCATCTTCAGCCATCCTCGTTTGTTGCAAAGTCTTGGCAGTTTCATACCGCTCATATCTAATTTGCACCCCAAATAGTCCATTCAGGTGCGTGTAGATTTCAAAAGAAGACTTCATATGCTCGTGCTGCTTTTGAAGCTCATTCGTCATGGATGCCAACATGAGACAACGTGACTGCAAGTCATCGTCAAGCCATAAGTCCACGGCTTCTTTCTCAGTATCATCGGCATCCTTAGCAAGTTCGGGAGGGGGCCCATCAAGGACAAAACCTCGCTTTTCAGAAGCGAGAATGATCTTTAGATTCCTGACCCAGTCATGGAAGTTGGGTCCAGTCAATTTGTTTTGTTCAAGTATGATGGAAATAGGATTCTTAGACATTATATCTACAAAATGACGAGAGAAGAAATAAATATGCGAAAGATTAATTTAAAATGCACAATTTACAAACATGGTTTTTTTTATTTGTAAATTACTCCCACTATTTTAATCAAAATCTTATGCCCCCACATAAGTTTCGGGAATTTAAAATATCCTAGCGGGCTTAAGGCCCAAATGCAATCTCCTAGTACCCACGACTCGTTGGCCATACTATTTGATCCACTTGGTGGTCGATTACGTCGACGGTTAACCATCGCAGCTAACCCTTAAGTTCATTTAGCCTCGTTTTTCGATATGGACCCACGACTCGTGAGACATCCATATTTACTAGCGTTAAATCATGTCCAATACTCGTGAAGAGAAATAGTTCAATCCTAGACGCCCCACGACTCGTGAGACAGCGCCTAAAACCTTGCTATCCCCTCCCTTGGCACTTTCTCGTGCATCGAGGCAATAGACATATTATCTTCCTATAGCTCGACCCACGACTCGTGAGACATCGAGATATATTCGTACAATATGCCTAAGACCTAGTAATTGGATAGGCTCGGACCATAGACACTATTCATATGCGCCCGTTATTCGATTTAATATTCTAATTGAATTTTAAGTTCAATTGGAGGTTTCTAAGTGTGCGAGGTCTCATCAGATTATGCTTATCTTGTTTACGTTTTCTATCCTAAGCATGCATCTCATACATCAAAGAATAATTTGCGAAAAAGTAAACATTCATCACCTAGCAAGATATGATTGGTCGATTGCCCATCCTATGCTCCATCACGAGCCACGTGATGAATCAATTGGTCAGTCTAGGGTGAAAATTAATTGTCCTAACTATTACAATTTTCAAACCCAGACATCATGGGCCTTCTTGTAATATCCAGCTTGATTGGGCCTCCATGTAATGAATTGGGCCTCCATGTCCTCCAAGGCAAATGGGCCTCCATGCGGATCCCCAAGTCTTCATGAGGTCTTCTTGGCTCCAAGCCTAATCTAAACCTAGCTTATAAAAATAAATGGCCCTATTCTATTACATTCGTTTGCGCAAGCAAGGGCACCAATCAGGCCCATTTAATTACAACCCATAAATTAAATAAACCAAAAACTACACAGGGCTTAAAGGGCAAAATCGACCAATCCACATATTCACTCAAGAACATGCATAAATTCACATAAGGGCAATAATGTAAATTTACCGGCTTCATTAATTTTAATTCGCAAAAATTCATCCAAGTTAATTAATTTTGAATTAACAATTAACCTCTAAGATTAATTAGCTCTTACTTGAGCTCTAAGTAATCTACAATTCTTATCTTGATTAAATTGGTTAATTAAGGTAATCTAAATCTCTAAGATTCTTACCTTATCCAAAACTCTAAATTTCCCAAAATTCCAAATCTCCAAGATTTTCAAGATAATCCTATTTTGACTAGATTAGTTTAATTAAGGTAGTGTTCACATCTAACAAGATAACTACCATATCTAAAAACTCTAAGTTTCCTAATCTTCCAAAATTCTCCAAGATTTTCAGGACTTCCAAAACAGGCGTGTTTGAGATCAACCAAAATTCAGCCAAGTAGTGACGAATAGGATACCGCCACGTGGCAGCATACACGCGGCCACGAAGGCCGCGCGTGTGCCGCACGCAGCGGCTGCTGCCGCGCGTAACAGCATGCAGCAGCGTGCTGCTGCGCGTTGCAAGCACGCGGCAGACTGCCCGAAGGTAGCTGCCGTGTGCTGCACGCGTAGACAGCGCGCTGCTGCTCGCGGCAACATGCGGTGGCCGCCCAGCCGCGCACCGCCGCGTGCCACCGCGGTTGAACTCAAAAACCAAAAAATTTTTTTTGTTTCGATTACTTATAGATTTAATTCAACAAACCCAGTCAATTAAATCCTAATCCAAAATTAAAAACAACATGATAAAATTTTTCGAATCCTAAATTAAACATTAACTCCAAGTTAACTAAACATACGTCCTAAAACATGCAAAGTTAAAGAACTAGCCACATAAATCAAACATATGATTTAATAAACACAGAATTTGCAAATTCATATATATACAAAGCCTAGAGTTGGCTCTGATACCACTGTTGTGATTCGGTAAGAAAAACAGCCCTAGGCACAGCGGAATATAAAAATTTTAGGGCCTCTTAAAGAATCTTGCCAGGATATTCTCTAGTTGTATATATATGAATATAATTGAACGATAGTATAAGTTTTCTCGTTTATACCTATCTCCTTGCAAATCCTCGGCTAGCAAGACTAGCTCTGAATTCTGCCCCGGTAAGATCGACCAACACCTTTGAGTAGCGCCCCACGTGTTGCGCCTCTACGAGTTGATACACCACAATATCATGAAAATTAATATATCCTAATCGACTAGAACATAGGGTATATTAATATCTAGGTTTTAGAACAACTTTGGAACGAAAATCGAAAACGAAAAAATCTTCCAAAGAGGAAGTATGGTTCGGCCGATCTAGTGAGGGAGAGGGAGAGAATTTTTGCTCTTCTTAATTTTCTTGTAGAGTTGTCTATGAGATATGAGACCTAGTCTCTTATTTATAGATATCTCTCATATCCTAATCCTATTAGGTTTAGGATACTAACTCTCCTACATGGGCCATGGCCCTCTTTAATTAGATGACTAAGTCTTCTAATTAATTCATGGCCCATATTAATTAATCTTTCAGGGCTTTATTTAATTTCCCAATTAAATAGCCCAATTAATTAAATCATCTCCCAATTAATTAATTTAAACTCCAAGTTTAATTAATTAATTATTCCATTAATTAATTAAATCCTAATTAATTAATTTACTCATAAATTAAATTCCAATTTAATTTACAATCTTGATCCAATTCCAATTGGATCCAATTTCGTTCCACATGGGTCGACCCAGTCGACCCACCCATTTAATCGACCCAGTCGATTTTGACTCAGTCGACCCAGTCGACTGGTTCGTTATTATTTCCTCGCTTTCGCTTCATGTGTATTGTGTATGCCCCCGTAGGTTCACCACATAATTGGCCGTGGGTTTATAATTAAATATTATTTAATTACTCGAGCAATTAACGCTCTAAATTAATCGAACACTCTGTCGATTAATCATTCCAAAATTAGCACCCCTGCTAATTTGGGAATTCTCCCACACTCCACGGTCAATGTCTAGCCACAAGCCCATGGAGCCCAATCACTGGTGAATTAATTCAGTGAACCTTTTATCATTTACAATTTCCATATACGACATAATTTCTCCATCGATCAATCTCCCAGTCGAGACTTAAGGGCATGGTCTTTCATCGGATTCCCTTTTATTTTGTTTCGACCTTATATATTCTGATCTTGAAATAAATTCTCTTTGACTTTAATCTTTATGAGCTACTTACATAAAGTCGTCAGATACCTTGGCCAAGGATTTTACCAGAATTAATTTCTCACAGAAATTCATAGGAGAATTTCCCAACCTATCAAGTCGGGTCAACGGATCATTTGTTGATGATATGAATCTGCATACGAGTTCCTCTAAACCCAATGTGGGTCCACAGAGACTTTCTGGTGATCCCCAGTCAGTCGGAACTCACATCAAAGCATAGACGTTCTCGCACCAGATAAACCCTATCATCTCAAGTTGTTAGGGATCGTTCCTCGTATACTATTGCAAATTGGAATAACTTCAACCCCGATATGCGACTACCGCTTCCATGGTGAGTTATTTCCCAATTGGGGTATTCAGTGCGCTTGCCATCCCAACAAGCCACCCACTTATGTGTATCGACTATCCCAGTCACGCTCGTGGACCCCAGCGTCCTCCAGTTCATCGGAGTATACACAATAGTGAGAGTCTAACCGAATCCAACGATGTCCTATCTCGATTGGATTCTATGACTCTTGAATATATTCTAGATCACGGCCTTGGAGATCAGTCCACGGGTTGTCCCATAGCCCTGTGATCTAAGGACTTCTATCCTTATGCGTAGATAATTATTACATAAGATAAAGTTGACCATTTAATTAAATGCATTTATTAATCTAAATTGAATAGTTCCGCATTTATTACAATAAATACTAGCCATACAGCTGGCTTGCAGGACACTATTTAAAGTGCCTTTTTGAGACGACAAACATGTGACGGAAATTTGAGATCGTGAAAGCCTGGAGGTTGTTCCATGTAAATAGATTCAAAGATATGCCCATGGAGAAAGGCATTTTTCACATATAGTTGGCGAAGATTCCATTTTTTGACAATGGCAATAGCAAGAACTGTACGAATACTTCCTTGTTTTATTACCGGTGAAAATGTCTCAGAAAAGTCAGTCCCCGCAACTTGATGATAACCTTTCGCAACAAGTCTTGCTTTCAAGCGATCAAGAGTTCCATCCGATTTGAGTTTAGTTTTGAAAACCCACTTCGAACCGATTATATTAGAATCAGTCGGACGTGGGACTAATTCCCATGTGCTGTTTTGAGAAAGAGCATCTAGTTCTTCAAGCATTGCATTTTTCCAACCTTCATGCTTCAGTGCTGATTTGACTGATTTTGGTTCAAGTGGAATCGAGTCATAGGCTGAAACAATATGAAAATTGGCATAGCGGGGATTAGGCTTGAAGATTCCATGTTTTGAACGAGTTACAATTTGATTTGATTGGAAATCTGAAGGGAGATGCTCTGTAGATAGCGATTGTGACATGTCAGTATCGCCTATATGTATATTCTCTGGGCTTGCGAGGGAGATGGAATCTGCAACTGGATTTGACAGCAAAACGTCTTGTTCTTGTATTGGAAAAACTTCATCTATGTTGTCCCTACACGGTGTCATAATGGCTGGAGTTTTAAATGCTTCTGTGCAAATGAAATCATCATTATATTGTACATTCACATTATTAAATGTACTTGGCACGCCTTGTTCATTTTGAGTCATACCACCAAGATTCATAACATCAGA
This sequence comes from Penstemon eatonii, assembly GCA_038501285.1. Classification (NCBI taxonomy): domain Eukaryota; kingdom Viridiplantae; phylum Streptophyta; class Magnoliopsida; order Lamiales; family Plantaginaceae; genus Penstemon; species Penstemon eatonii. Next base: position 74,256,258 of record CM076715.1, read on the forward strand.
AGAGTCAAGCCACTCATTGTAAGTTGAAATTTCACCTTCAAACTTTTGCATTCTATATAATGAAGTTGGATCAGAGAATGGAAAGTAAGACTCATCAAATACTACATGCCGAGAGGTAAAAATACGACCCGTCACAGGATACAAACACTTGTAACCTTTATGTTTCATGCTATATCCAATGAAAACACACGGCGATGATTTAGGATCTAATTTATTTTTTCAGTAACTACCCAAATATGGAAAACACTTACAGCCCAACACTCGCAAAGACGTGTAATTTGGATGCTTCCCATAAATCCGGTAAAATGGTGACTCCATTTTTTGTTTCATTGTGGGCAAGCGGTTGATTAGAAAAACCGCAGTAACAAAACAATCAACCCAATACCGTGGTGGAATTTTGGCATGAAACATCATAGTTAATCCTAACTCCGTAATGTTCCTATGTTTGCGCTCGGCCAAACCATTTTGCTCGGGTGTCTTTGGGCATGCTGATTGATGACGAATTCCATTATGATCAAGATATGCAATAAATTCTTTACTTGCAAATTTAGAACCTTCATCACTTTGAAAATTTTTGATTTTCTTGTCAAATTGGCATTCAACATAACTATGAAAATGAGTGAAACACTTGAGAAAATCAGATTTTTTCTTCATAGGGTAAAACCATGTAAACTTTGTAAAACCATCGATGAATATAACATAGTAACGATAATTTTCCACAGATTTTACAGGAGCAGGACCCCATAAATCACAATGAATTTTCATAAAAGGAGTGTCACATTCATCATCAGTTTGAAGAAAAGGCAATTTGGAAGCTTTTCCTAATTGACAACTATCACAAAAGAAATTACTACCATTATTTTTAGACTCAAATTCAATGAAATTTCTACTAGCTAGAAATTCAACAACTCGTAAATGGGGATGTCCCAATCTTTGATGCCAACATTCTTTATTTGTATTTCGAAAGCGGTTTGCAAAATAAGCAGTATGTCTTTGACTATCAAAAGTGTATAGACCCCCTCTTCTTGATCCATTTGCAATTATGTCTCTTGTGTGTCTGTTCCTGATCACAAATCCATCTTTGTCAAATTCAAAAACATAAGGCATGTGATCTGTTAGTTGGCTAATGGACAATAAATCTTTCTTGATTTCTGGAACTAGCAAAACATTGTTGAGATTTAATATAGTTTTACCACAATCAATTTTCGCATCACCAATTTGAGTTATTGGCAATGATTGTCCATTTCCAACAATAACTCCATCTCTTTCTTTATATGGCCTTAAATTAATTAACTTACCTGGATTTGAAGTCATATGTGCCGTAGCACCAGTATCAGGAAACCATTCAGCACTAGAATCTTCTGAAATAGTGAGAGCAGCTAATGCTTGGGGTACATCACTTGCTTGATAGGCATGATTAAACCGATTGTAGCAATTGAGTGTTGTGTGCCTTCTTTTGCCACAAATTTGACATACAATGTCGCTTTTGCTCTCATCAATTTTAGTTCCCCCATTAGTTTTCCCTGCATAAACTAGTGAACTACCATTTCCTTTATTCATTGTGTTAGTATTGCTTTGAGTGAAACCTTTCCCTTTTGAATTAAAATGATTATACCCATTACCTCTCTTTTTGGATTGTCCACCTTTATTTTTTTGTGCATAGAAAGCCATTTGATGACTTTCAATAAGGTTTGAAGTGTTTCTTGCTTCATGATTCAAAAGAAGAGGAACAATCTCATGATAGGATGGCACTGGGGGCTTGAGCATTGTGGTCACGAAATTTTCATAACCATGACCAAGGCCTTGTAAAAGCCAAAATACTTTGCTCTTGTCCGGAACGGATCTTCCGATGGTTGCAAGGTCATCACAAATAGCTTTGAATTTTCTGAGATATTCATTCAGTGAGTCATTACCTTTGCGTAGAAGACTCATGTTCTGCATGAGTTGAAATTCTCGTTCTTGAGAATTGAGAGCATATGAATTCTCAAGAGCCTTCCATACCTCACTAGCAGTTTCTAGTCCAACGACTAGTGACAACACCTCTTCAGATAGAGTACCCGTAATCCATCCTCGGAGAAGCCGATCAGATCGTCGCCAAGCTATATAGGTTGGATTTGGAGTTTTCTTCGCTCCGTCGGTATCAGTACCTTCGGATATGAGATTTGGCATAGGGTACCCCCCATCGATAAAGCCATTCATCTCTTGACTTTCAACAAGTGCAGACATTTGGGTTTTCCATAACAAATAATTGTTAGGAGTAAGTTTCATTGAGACAAAATTACCAATGTTCAATGAAGCAGGGTATGGGTAAGAAATTGTGGAATTGGGAGTGGACATTTTAGAAGAAATACTCTTTGTTTCTAATTCCTCACCACTGGCTCTAGATACCATAAAGAAACACAAGGTATGAATTCCTCTCTAGATGAGGAAGAAGAAACAATGTATTGAGTATTTATATACAATTACAAGGATTAAAGAATGGAGAAGATCTTGCAACTATGCTATATTTACAAGGAGTGAATTATTCTATCATAGGATTATGAGGGAGAGATTTTAGCTATCATATCAATCTTTCCTACAATAAATAAGGAATGAGTTGGGAATCCCTTGAATGCATCATTCGTCCATATTTTCAGCCTCTATGGATTCACTTGTGTTAATAGAGTGTTTGAATAATAACGGTCGCTGCTGGAAAGACGACAAAGCAAATATTACGGCTTGCAAGGTACCTTTCTATAATCTAATTATTTTTGTTTTAAGCTTCATTAATTTTTGAGGACACATTTCGAGGAAGAGTTTGTGAATGTCCTGTGATTAATGGCGTACGGTTTCATGGAGATGGTTATAGCTTTTGCGTTGGTATATAAATAAATGAGAGAATTTCACTTTTGATACCATAACTCAACCTACTTTAGGGATTTGATACCACAATTTTTTCTCCCGACAAATTTGATACCATAACTCAACCTACTTTAGGGATTTGATACCACAACTTTTTATCCCGACACATTTGATACCATAACTCAAATCAACTCGACACATTTCATACTTCCGTCAAATTGGAAACGGAATTGTCACGTGATTGTCACGTGGCCGTTAAAACTTTGCACATTTGATACCATAACTTATCTTGACTGATAATTTTACCCCATAACATTTCAGGTTACCAAAAAAACCCCACATCTCCAAATTTAGTGACGATTTTAGTCCACATTGTTGCAAAATTTCCAAATTGACTCGAATAAGACCACGTGCTGACCAATTTAGAACTTTACACATTTGATACCATTACTTATGTTGACTGATAATTTTACCCCATAACATTTCATGTTACCAAAAAAGCCCCACATCTCCAAATTTAGTGACGATTTTAGTCCACATTGTTGCCAAATTTCCAAATTGACTCGAATAACACCACGTGCTGACCAATTTAGAAAATTTTACTTATTTTATTTAAATAACTAATTTAATTTATAAACAATATTAATAAATTAAATAATACATTAACATAAATATCACCAAAATTAAGAAAACATATTATTTTTAAATATAAAATTTATATAATAGAATTAATATATTTAATATATATTAAAATAATAAATTATATAATTTAAAACTATTTAATATTTATTAAAATATTAAATAATAAATAATTTTAATTTTAAAAAAAAATCCCCACCCCACCCACCACCTCCCCACCCTTCCCCCCTAGCCCCCGATTCCCAGGCCGTCGGCGGCCTGGGTCTTCTGTCCCAGGCCACCGCCGGCCTGGGTTCTTCGATCCCAGGCCACTGCCAGCCTGGGATCTTCGGTCCCAGGCCGGCGTTGGCCTGGGAGAGAAGACCCAGGCCGCCGGCGTCCTGGGAATCTGGGGGTAGGGGAGGGGTGGGTCGGGTTGGGATGGGTTAGGTGGGTGGGGTGGGGATTTTTTTTTAAAATTATAATTATTTATTATTTAATATTTTAATAAATATTAAATAGTTTTAAATTATATAATTTATTATTTTAATATATATTAAATATATTAAATATATTAATTCTATTATGTAAATTTTATATTTAAAAAGAATATATTTTCTTAATTTTGGTGATATTTATCTTAATGTATTATTTAATTTATTAATATTGTTTATAAATTAAATTAGTTATTTAAATAAAATAAGTAAAAAATTTTAAATTGGTCAGCACGTAATCTTATTCGAGTCAATTTGGAAATTTGGCAACAATGAGGACTAAAATCGTCACTAAATTTGGAGATGTGGGGCTTTTTTGGTAACCTGAAATGTTATGGGGTAAAATTATCAGTCAACATAAGTAATGGTATCAAATGTGTAAAGTTCTAAATTGGTCAGCACGTGGTCTTATTCGAGTCAATTTGGAAATTTTGCAACAATGTGGACTAAAATCGTCACTAAATTTGGAGATGTGGGGCTTTTTTGATAACCTGAAATGTTATGGGGTAAAATTATCAGTCAAGATAAGTTATGGTATCAAATGTGCAAAGTTTTAACGGCCACGTGACAATCACGTGACAATTCCGTTTCCAATTTGACGGAAGTATCAAATGTGTCGAGTTGATTTGAGTTATGGTATCAAATGTGTCGGGAGAAAAAGTTGTGGTATCAAATCCCTAAAGTAGGTTGAGTTATGGTATCAAATGTGTCGGGAGAAAAAGTTGTGGTATCAAATCCCTAAAGTAGGTTGAGTTACGGTATCAAAAGTGAAATTCTCTCATAAATAAATAGGCTTGATCTTTTCATTTATTTTCCTATTGCTAATAAATCTTACCAAATTCTCAGAAAATACCTACTTAAAAGTACTTTACGAGCCTTTTATCAGTCTTACTTGAACTAAAATATCATCTTCTAAACTGAAATTTTGATCCTGATCTAGTAAGTTCAGAATCTTGCTTTTTCCGGCTTGAAAAATTAAGATAATGAAGTGTGTGTCTTTATTTCAAGATATTTTAACTGTACTATTATTAATAAAAGTCCCTCCATATGCAGCAAGTGGTCCTGGACGATGCAAAATCAGTAATGGTTGGCTACCTTTTTACAATCCAAAATTTATAGATCATTGATAGCTAGAACATGCATGTTTTACCTACCTCTATTCGATATGGAAAGAAAGCATGCCAATGTCCTGACTGCAGCTGTAAGAATACATGGATGGGGCAGTTACGAGTTCACTTCCAATCAACACTCAATCTCTTTACTCTTGTGCCCGTAAATTATAATTTCTTTTTCTTTTGTCGTGCAGCAGTGAAGTGAAATCTGATTGGGCTGCTGCTGTTTGGGTTATTTTGATTGGATTCGGGATGGCTTGTGGTGCCTACCTCGTATACAAATATGGATTGGGGGTACGTGAATTTTGTGTTATTTTTGCTAGTTAACCAACAAATTTTGGAATTCAATTGTCATGCTAAAGTTGTATGGGTTCAAGTAAATAAATGAAACTTCATTCATTGGTGAAGCATTTGGTCCAGGTTTGATTTTTATGTTATTTATATTAAGTGACTTTAATGAGAATGGTTCTTGTGGATACAAATTTGAATACTTAATTTTCTCAAAAAATGAGATTCCGAGTCCTTAATTATCATGGATCAAAATTTCTATCTTTTTCATCGAAAACATCGAAAAGTTTTCATTTTTTAATTTGGCGAAACGAAAATAAGATGTAATTCCGAAACTATTTATTTGTCTTAAATTCTGTTATTTTCCTAAATTTAGTAACTTTTTTTACAAATTTTCCTTAGTGTTTTCGAAACATTTCCGAATAGTTTCGAAAAGTTTTCAATATTTGACTGACCGAAACATACTTATGAACCGAATTTTGATCGATGCTTATTATCGGGTCTTACTTCGATTTGAATGTTATTGTGTTTGAATTTGATAAGAAAGTAAAATACTTCAAAAAATCTTACAGGATCCAGATCTAAATTTATTTCACATTTAGGAATACCCCTTTCCAATTTGAATCCTATCCTATCAAATCATATCCTATCCTACTTACTATTATTTCAAGGGTGTCTTTTGATCAAAGTACTAAATTTTGGAAGATTCTTGTGTAGACCAGGTCCAGGAGTTAACCTGGACCATGTGGTCTACATTTTTTCTCTTTTTTTTTTCTTTTTTTTTTTCATTCTTTCTTTTTTCTTTCTTTCTTATAAGTAATATTTTTTCACACAAATTAAACACATTTATATACTTTGTGTTGCAATATTGTTCCTATCAAAATAATATTATACAAAAAAATTAAATTTTAGTAATAAAATATTAAATGATTAAGTGACAAAAATTTAAATATTGTCACTAAAATAATGTACATAGACACATTATTGACAAAAAAAATGTAAAAATATTGTCACTATTGACATTTAGTGACGTCCCAAAAATGACAACTGAAAAAAAAATCACTAAATTATAGTGACAATATTTGTTGTTACTAAGTTGTCACTACAAAAAATTTAAATTTTAGTGACAAAATAGTAAAAGACAAAGTGACAAAAATTTAAATATTGTCACTAAAATGACATTTATAGATACACTTGTGGCGAGAGTTGTAAAAAAGTTGTTACATTTAATGATACCCCAAAAGTGACAACTAAAAAGTTGTCACTAAATTATAGTGACAATATTTATTGTCTCTAGGTTATCACTGAAAATGTGTCACTAATTGTCAATAGTGACAATTTAAGTTCCACACATTTGTCACTAATCACCATTAGTGATAACTTAAAAATATGTTTTGTCACTATTGCACTTGTCACTATTTTTATTGTGACAAAACTAATGTTTTTGTCACTAAATATATGCAGAAAGTGATAATTTCAACAATGTCACTTAATATTTTGTCACTAAAATTCATTTTTCTTGTAGTGTGTCCCTGAAAGGGTGTCACTAATTGTCAATAATGATAACTTAAGTTTCATACACTTGTCACAAATAGACATTACTGAAAATCTAAAAATATATTTATCACTATTGTACATGTCACTATTGTTATTGTGACAAAACTAACATTTTTGTCACTAAATATATGCAAAAACTGAAAATTTCAACAATGTTACTTAATATTTTCTCACTAAATTTTATTTTTCTTGTAGTGGTAGTTTTTTTATATATATTATGTATTTTTCGTAAACGTTCAATGTTGTTGTATCTATATTTTTATTTATTTCCAAAGATGTGAATTTGCAAATTCATTGTTTCATTTTATGCTATAATTTATGAAATAATTAAAATTGATATTTTTTTAATAGAATTAATTTAAACATTAAAAATTTTTAAAAAATAAATAATGAGTGGAAAATGCAAATAATAATTTTGATAGAAACAAATATCATATTATAAATTTACAACACAAAATATGTCAATGTTTTTTTAATTGTATAAAATAATTTAATTATTAATGAAGAAAAGGAAAAAGAAAAGAAGAAGAGAAAAGAAAAAAAAATAGAAAGGAGGAAAAACCTGGACCACATGGTCCAGGAGTTAACTCCTGGACCAGGTCCAGGGAAGAATCTTCCCTAAATTTTGACTCAAATTCTATTTTTCTAGAATTTACAATTATTTTGAAAAAACAAATATAATTTACGGTTACATGCACAACATTAAAAAAAAAAAAAAAAAAAAAAAAACTGCTCTAAAAACTCCCACGTCTATATGTTTACATGCAGAAAATTAAAGAAATTTAATAAATAAATAATGCTCTAAAACTGCTCTAAAAACTCCCACGTCTATATGCTCACTTTGCATTGAAAATTAAAGAAATTTAAAAATTAAATAGTGCTCTAAAAAATAGGGAACTCCCACGTCAATTATTTACACTCCCACGTACAGGGCCGGTCCTGAGTTTTTGGTGGCCCTATGCTAACTCTAAAATTGTGGCCCTTAAGTTTTCATGTGCAATTATGTTATGTTAATAACTAATATAGTATTTTGTAAAAATAAAACTATTAATTAAAAAAATAAGAAACAATAATAATGTGAATAAGATATAATATCGCTTTGTAAAAAATATCGATAATACGAGACACACTTCTATTTAATAAGAAAATGATAACATTATAAACACATAAAATCTTAGTAAAATATTACTTAAATATTCTTCTACTAGCATTTTTTTATAGCAAAATCACTAATTAAACTTGCATAACAAATATTTTTCAATCAACAATATGGCTAACCGATTCGATTTATTTTGTGACAATGGTTTATCAGAACTAAGACTTAATCAACTATAGCTTCGAAAATATTATCTCTACAACTGCAACTGTAACGAGAATACTTAACAATATTCTATAAGCAATCTATCTATTTGAGAATTCAACATTATATAGTTTGCAAATTTAGTTCTTTTGGTAAAATATATCTTAAGACTCTCAACTCAAATAATTAAGTCAATTCCATCTATATCATAAGTGTCATTCAAATAATATTCAAGTTTAAAACAATAAATACTTAAAGCCATCATCAATAAATTTTAACATCATTAAGTCGAATAATTTTTTTTTTTGATATATTAATATGGATCTCTTGGTCACATGACTCACAACTCCAAAATTTTAAAATTGCAATACAAAGATTCATTTTCTTACTTTTTGATTTAGATAATATCTATCTTAATTAATAGGGTGTTGTTGATTTAATTGTCAATATGTTGGGCCTGATTTCTTTAGTTATGCCTTTGGACTTTCCATACTAGAATCTTAGCTCCACAAGCAAAAATAACAAAAAATAAAGGCAACTTGAAGATGCAAGGATTTGAACACTAACCTCATGCACACTCATGAGGAGGTTTACAATCTATGCCACAAGCATTTTTTATATAATTATTACAGACGTACATATAAATATATATACATATATATTAAAATATTTCGTAATTGGAGGCCCTCGTTCACCGGTGGCTCTGAGCGACCGCATGTGCGGCTTACGCTCAGGGCCAGCCCTGCCCACGTACCATGTAAACTTTTGAAGCCACATCCACTTCAGACTTTCTTTATTGATTACAAAAACCATATTGCAAGTTCAGACTTCAAATACTTTCTTTATTGATCACAAGAACCATATTGTAACTTCAAGCTTCAAATACTGTTCGTCTGCTTTAGGGACAATCTATCGAGCACAATTGATAGGTGATCACAATTCATCAATTCAATTCCATGTATCAATGTTATATGTCTCAATACTTTATAGTGTTTATACCACATTTTTTTTTATTCAGGAATACAAAGCTAGAGTGGAAACATTAGACACGGACTTTCTGAAGAAATTGATAAAACTTACATCTACTCAAGCTCATTTTCAGGTATTTTGTTTTTACGGATAAGTTCATGTCAAATTCAGATATTCAGTATTCAAATTTTGCAGTCTGTCCAAATAATGATTTCCTCATAGAATTTGCAGCAACTTTTTATTATTTTCATGTTGGAACATTTTTTATCCCTTCGTCCTAATATTGCACATGTCATTATTTCCATTCAATTTTGCACTTCTGGTCCCGTAAGACAATCTCTATTTTGTATTTTTGGTCCCATAATAGGACCCAAATTGGAAGGAAAGGGGAAGGTGAAATGTTAAAAAAAAATGTTCAACAGATTCGAAAAACAGAGCTAATTTTTTAAAAGCAGGACTAGAAGTGCTAAATGTAACTAAAAATGCACTTTTGCCAACATTGTCCATTGTCTAATCATCCTACTAACGTATGTATGCAAACAAAAACAGTTTAGAACACATGTCATTATTTCCATTCAATTTTGCAGTTATGGTCCAGTAAGACAGTCTCTATTTTGCATTTTTGGTCCCATAATAGGATCCAAATTGGAAGGAAAGGGGAAGGCGAAATGTAAAAAAAATAAAACGGTTCAACAGATTGGGAAAACAGAGTTAATTTTTTAAAAGCAGGACTAGAAGTGCTAAATGTAACTAAAAATGCACTTTTGCCAACAAAGTACAAAGTTGGTCGGGGAGATAAAAATGATAATTTGCATATCTACGGTAAATATATTTACTTGGATAATGATAATAAAGTACCCTTGCACAATATAATTGTACCAAAGGTATAAAATATTGTTAAATTTTACCAGAAGAAACCGTGTAAGTAAAACTTATGTGTGCAAATGCAATTTCATGTACCAAGTTGTCATTTAAAAGTATGTCGAAAGGGGCTTCAAAAATTGAAAAATAGTACTGTACTACAGTTTTAAGAGCTTTGACCATACTTATCAAATTCAAATCTGTATCGAGTTTTGACTTTGAAGAGGATGGTATCAAACATTTTTTAGAATTCTCAAGTACCATTAATGTTATAAAATTGTTGGCACGGTTAAGGACATTAACTAATTATTTTATTGTGTAGTAGTCTGAACCATAAGATGTAACGCAACGAATTTTCTTCACTCTAACATAGTATTTATGATTTTTTGTTTTTCAAATTGCACTTTGATCTCAATTTTTAGAATGTTTTGCATTTTGGTGAATGTTTTTTTTTTCTTTTTATAATGTTTTGCATTTTGATCTCAATTATTTATTTTGATCAAAACACTCAATTCAAATAATAGTAAGTTAGATAGATTAGATTAGATTAAATTAAATTACATACCATTTAATATTCAATGTCATCTGAATGCAAATATAACTTATTAGCAAAATTATGTCTTATTTTCATTTCAATTGGAGGATTATTGTCATTTTTTAACTAAATAGAGAGATTATTGCTATTTTACAAACCTAAAAGGGAGATTATTGGTATTTTTAAAATGAATAGATGGTCTTTCACATTTTAAGGGGAGGGTACAAAATAAAAGTTCTTATTATTTTTTATTCCCAACATATTTTCTAATTTTCAAGTAATGTTATTTTAACAAGATGTATGTGTAGGAGTTCTATGGACGATCGTCGAGTAAATTCCAAGATCGTTAGGCTGCGACGAAGAATACATTTATTGGCCAAACGCCACGGGCGTCGACATATCCATTCATTTAGTCAAAAAATGGATTATTTGCAGAAAGAGTATCAAGTTTTGATAACATCCCACAACAACCAACTTTATGTGTCTAAAGATTCTACTCGGTGCATCATGCGGGGAGCTTCATCACATTCATGTCATAAATGACATTATGGTCCCAATCAACTGTCGTCTTTCATTCACACGAACTTGAGCAATCCCCCACAAAATATGCATAATCAAAACAAAGATACAAATGTCAATCCAAATGGTAGATATTTTATGATATTTGATTTTTTTAGTATAAATTCAACTCTATGCAGATAGTAAAAATTATTGACGGCATAGTCCTAATTAATAGGCTCATTAAATCATACCACACTCTATTCTGTTCCCATTATAGATGGTATACCAACTTTTTAAAACTTTTTTCAAGTATACATAACGTATATTCACAAAATTTGAAAATGTTGTAGGGGAGCTGAACAACAATGAATCTTCTGAGCTCTTAAATCTGACCTCACTTTATTCTGTTCCCATTGCAAATGGTATGTCATAAATTGGTTAGTTTTCAAAAAAATACAACGAAAATAATTATGTAAATTATCAATTATTATATTTCCTTGAATGCAGAATATGATGATGACGGTGAGATGAACGTTCAACCTCAAAATCAAGATGATGGATCCAGAAGCGCACATGTTAATCAACATGGTTAAATAACCAAACATATTTCTAATTTTATAATTATATTAACATAATGACTTGCATTTAATTTTAACACACTTTGCATTGAATTAGGTGCACATATACAAGTTGATTTTGAGTCGGAAAAAGAGTTTGTAGAAACTACATTCCCGAGGGAAAATGTTAATAGAACAACTGCTAGAGAGGCTCACGATCGTACTTCGGCTATGCCGCATGGTAACGAATGTAGAATTTTTTTATTCATTAATTTTCATTTTAAAATTATTTTCATATAGTGACTTGCATTTTAATAGTTATACATTTTGCACCAAATTAAATAGGTGTACATGTACAAGTTCATTCTGAAACTGGAGAAGAGTTTGTACCAAGTACTTACCCAATGGAAACTGACAGTGCAACATCTTCTCCAGAAGTTCAGGAATCAATTTATGCACCGCAAGAAGGTAATGAAAGTCATTTTTTTCTCATAATATTAAATTTTCTGTTTAGATTCACGAGTACAAAATATTTGTAACATTGTAGATATTAAATCTAACGTCAACACAAATTAACTTACCCATAGTTATTTAAAGTTACGTTCTTAATATTCATTATTTTATGTCTTTTAGTACCATTGATAATACGTGGTTCGAGACGTTGCGTAATTTCAAGATCTATGTTGGGGGAGAGAAATATTGTTTGTCGACATTGTGGTGCGATCATGTGGTTGGAAGAAAAGCTTTGTAAAAGCTCAAACATCAATCCTTTATTTGGATTGTGTTGTCACAGTGGAAAGGTGAAGTTACCTTTATTGCCACATTCACCTCAATACCTTGATGAATTATTTAAACGACGTTCCTTTATGAAAAATATTAGAACAATAAACTCAATGTTTACTTTCACATCCATGGGTTGTAAAGTAGATACATCTCTTCTCGATGGAAGAGGGCCACCCTGTTTTAGGGTTTCCGGTGAAGTTTGTCACCGAATTGGATCCTTACTACCTACAAACGAAACACATAACGGTTATGCACAGTTATACATTTGTGACAATGAGGCTGAAATTCGGAATCGTCTAAATATATTTGCAAGAAATGCAAATAACCAACACATAAATGTGGCTGTGGTTGAGGCCTTGACAGCAATGCTGGATAACATTAACCCTTACATTCAAGTCTTTCGACGGGCAAGAGACGTTTTACAACGTGATAACGCTACAAACTTGCACATACGTATTTTGCAATCGAGGGGTGATAGACAATACACTAAACCAACCACTAATGAGATTGCTGCACTTATTGTTGGTGATGAAGCAAATTATGCTAGTTGTCGTGACATTATCGTGTGCAAGAATGATGGACGTTTGCAGCGAATCAAAGAAACTCATCCTTCATACATGCCACTGCAATATCCTATATTATTTTCATATGGCACCGATGGATGGAGAATAGGCATTCCTTATGCTTCAACATCTCAACAATCAAAAGTTGGTAGTGTTTCCATGCGAGAATTTTGGTCATTTAGATGTCAACATAGATCTTCAGAAGGAACAACAATTTTACAAGGAGGGCGGCTATATAATCAACTAGTTGTTGATTGTTGTGCTACAATTGAGCAATCAAGACTAAACTACATAAGAACACATCAAACGGAATTACGTGCTGATTTGTATCAGGGCTTAGAGGATTTTATAGTTGCAGGAGATACAAATGCAAGTGCGGTAGGAATGAGAATTGTTTTACCATCATCTTTCACAGGAGGCCCGCGCAACATGTTGCAACACTATCAAGACGCAATCGCCATATGCAGAATATTTGGAGCTCCAGACTTTTTTGTAACGTTTACATGTAACCCGAGTTGGCCAGAAATTAGTCGAGAGCTTCAAAGACTTCCTGGACAACATAGTGACGACAGACTAGATATTGTCGCAAGAGTTTTCAGAATGAAACATAAGCAACTAATGAAGCATTTCAAAGAAAAAAAGTTTTTTGGGAATGTTGTAGCAGGTAAATTAAATGATCTTTCAACATCCCAATGTTATTAGCATTTAAAGTAAATTAATCTTTCTTTTTTATTCGTATAAAACAGATATTAATGTTATAGAGTTTCAAAAGCGAGGATTGCCGCATTCACATATATCTTTAACTCTAGCGGAGCAAGATAAACCTATCACACCTGATGACATCGATCAATTTATATGTGCTGAAATTCCAAATAAGAATGCAGATCCTCTAGCTTATGAAACTGTTACCAAATGCATGATACATGGTCCGTGTGGAACAGATAACCCAAATGTGATAGAATAGTGTCCTGCAAGCCAACTATTTGGCTGCATTTAATTGAAAGGACCATTCAATTGGATTAATAAATGCATTTTATTATTATATGGTCATCTTTATCTTATGTAATAATTATCTACGCATAAGGATAGAAGTCCTTAGATCACAGGGCTATGGGACAACCCGTGGACTGATCTCCAAGGCCGTGATCTAGAACATATTCAAGAGTCGTAGAATCCAATCGAGATAGGACATCGTTGGATTCGGTTAGACTCTCACTATTGTGTATACTCCGATGAACTGGAGAACGCTGGGGTCCACGAGCGTGACTGGGATAGTCGATACACATAAGTGGGTGGCTTGCTGGGATGGCAAGTGCACTGAATACCCCAATTAGGAAATAACTCACCATGGAAGCGGTAGTCGCATATCGGGGTTGAAGTTATTCCAATTTGCAATAGTATACGAGGAACGATCCCTAACTACTTGAGATGATAGGGTTTATTTGGTGCGAGAACGTCTATGCTTTGATATGAGTTCCGACTGACTGGGGATCGCCAGAAAGTCTCTGTGGACTCATGTTGGGTATAGAGGAACTCGTATGCAGGTTCATATCATCAACAAAGGATCCATTGACCCGACTTGATAGGTTGGGAAATTCTCCTATGGATTTCTGTGAGAAATTAATTCTGTTAAAATCCTCGGCCGAGGTATCTGACGGCTTTATGTAAGTAGCTCATAAAGGTTAAGTCAAAGAGAATTATTTCGAGACCAGAATGCATAAGGTCAGGACAAAAGAAAAGGGAAACCGATGAAAGACCATACCCTTAAGTCTCGACTGGGAGATTGATCGATGGAGAGATTATGTCGTATATGGAAATTGTAAATGATAAAAGGTTCACTGAATTAATTCACCAGTGATTGGGCTCCAAGGGCTTGTGGCTGGACATCGACCGTGGAGTGTGGGAGAATTCCCAAATTGGCAGGGGTGCTAATTTTGGAATGATCAATCGACAGAGTGTTCGATTGATTTAGAGTAAGTCTTGCTCGAATAATTAAATAACATTTAATTATAACCCACGGCCAATTATGTGGTGAACCTACGGGGGCATACACAATACACATGAAGCGAAAGCGAGGAAATAAGGACGACCGAGTCGACTGGGTCGACTGGGTGAATAATCGACTGGGTCGATTATTATGGGTGGGTCGACTGGGTCGACCCAATTGGAACAAATTGAGATCCAATTGGATTTGGATCAGGATCATAAATTAAATTGGAATTTAATTTGTGGACTAATTAATTAAGTTGGATTTAATTAATTAAAAGGGATTTTAATTAAATGGGCTTAGAGTCTGATTTAATTAAATGGGAGATTAAGTTAATTAATTGGGCTATTTAATTGGGAGATTAAATAAAGCCTGGTCAAATTAATTAACTGGACCATGAATTAATTAGAAGACTTGGTCTTCTAATTAAAGAGGGCCATGGCCCATGTAGGAGAGAGGAAACCTAGTCCTATTAGGACTAAGTTAGGGAGATAACTATAAGTAGCAATCTTGTAGTTATTTTTCAAAAAACTCAATAAGCAAAATTTGAGCAAGAGCAAAAATTCTCTCTCCCCTCTCCCAGTAATAGTCGACCGAACCCTGTCTTCCTTTTGGAAGAATTTTTCGTTTTCGACTTTGTTCCTAAATCGTTCCAAAATCCTAGATCATAATATATCTTGTGTTCTAGCTGATCAAGATTTATTATTTTCGTGTAATTGTGGTGTATCAACCCGTAGAGGCGCAACACGTGGGGCGCTGCTGCAGAGCTTGGATCGATTTGTGTTGCGTTCCAAATACTAATACGCAAACTACGCAAGTATACGGTCGTTACAAGTAATATAAAACGATAAGTACATACCGAGTATCGAATCCCCACGAATGAGTAAAAGGTGGGAATAAACGAATCAATCGACGGCTTATTTCATCTAAAAACGCTTGATACAATATTATCGAGCCCAAATGTACGATAAGGGTGATTTTATTTAACTACGAACGGTTAAGTAAATCTAACTACAAAAGCAAGTAAATGGGGAGTTAATTACGTGGTAAGGAAGATTCATAAGCGATTAGTTAAAGCAGATAAATCATGCGGTTGTTAGGTTAGCTATGCAAACAATTCTAGATTTAGTTGTTGTTTGTGAGTTCAAATTAGTTAAGTCTCCCTGTCGGTTTGACTTAACTCTACCAATCTACCCAAACTCTCCATCTCCGGATCAATAACGAACATCGCTGTCAACCGATGCTCAAAAGAAAGTCCGAACCCAAAAGAGGATTCTAAGGCGTACCGTTGTCACCCGGGACCTAAAACTAACCCGAATCCCCGAATAAAGATAATCTAAGTTATTTGATGCATTTGCGAACGAACCCATTATACAAACACGGACCAAACTAGGTATATGTCTATCCTAGGTTGAAATCCACAAATCGTCACTCGCCTAACCTTCAACGTCCTATGTCTAGGTTGCAAAGGTAGATGGCCAAAAGTGCGATAAAACAATAAACCCAACAAATCAAACATAAACCCACATCCAACATAACTAATCAAACGATAACAATGACTCGACAATTAATATATTATGCTCGTGTTTGCTATTCAAGGATTCAGTGACATTCGTATGTATCTGTCGATAGCATACCAACCTATCGAATTAAACTAATCCAATTTACGTATAAACGGAATAAAATCTAATCGATGTCAATTAAACTCAAACCTTAAACGAATATGAAACGACATCGGTATATGTCTATCCTAAATCGAATCACAATCCAAATTCATAATCAAATCCTCAAAATCACTATATCTAGCAATCAAGAATCAATAACATTCATCCCAAAAGTTTGTCAAACCACAAGACGAACAATAAACGCGGAATCGGATAAACAAACACATATAAGCACCATACTAATCATCAAGACATCATTAATCAAACAATAACATAAATTATATAAATCCGGAGAATTCCAATACACACTCATTCATCCAAAAAGGAAATAACAAACTCATCTCCTAATCATAGACAACTAGGAAATAGAAAGAAATCACCTAATCGGAATAAAGTCGAGAGATGGATCCTCCTCCCTTTAATCACCACACAACCACTCCCCAAGGGTGGTGATTAACTCACCCCCTTGGTGGAGCCTTCAAATACAAGAAAAAGAAAGAAAAACAAAGAGAAAAAGTTGAGGGAAGCTTAAAGAAAAAGGGAGGCACAAGAGTGGAATGAATTGAGATTCTCCTCAAGTTGTGACCTCTTCTCCCCTCTTAACCTAAGGGAAAACAAGAACAAAAGCCCCCCAAGATGTTTTAATTACAAGTGGGAGAAAGAAGGCAAAGTACAAGAAACACCCTCCAAAACGCGTAGAAAACAGAGCAGGCCTCGCGGCCGCGAGCCTGAACCTCGCGGCCGCGAGCCTGCAGTCGGTGAACACCTCGCTGCAGCGAGGTTGAACCTCGCTGCAGCGAGACCTGGGCAGAAACTTTCTGCCACAAGCTCGCTGCCGCGAGGTACATGCAGTAGGTTTCCTGCTCTGCCGCACTTCTTTCCGAGCAGCATATCTTTTGATTCCGAACTCCGAATCCGGATCCGTAAAGTCCGTAGCGTAACTAACTCACTCATCTATGACATATCAAAATTTCAGCTCATTTGGATCATCCATCAAATATTTATGCATGTTCTAGTGAGCAGCTATCTACATTCTTGTACAATTTGCTCCGGGTTCTTCATTCCTTTGAAGTCCTTTTCTACATCTCCCTACAAAAACACACAAAACAACAATAAAACACACAAACAACAACCAAAACAAACAAATGTCCAACAAAGGACCAAAAACGCAAAAGAACGCGAAAATAAACAAAAGCACGCAAAACTCGAATCAAAGCAAGTTGTTTTCGGCTTAAGAAGAGACGTATTAAAGACATTTTCGCAGCGTTATCAACACCCCCAAACTTAAACACTTGCTCGTCCTCGAGCAAAGAAAACAAAACAAGTACTAAACGTGCATGCTTAAGATCAAAATGCCAAAGCTTAACACTTTCAAATTATTCTTTAAACAAGCTCCACGTGTGTGCGTGATGGCTTCGGCTAGGTTCTATTTTAGGTGAATACGCCCCAATAGATTAAAATCATCGGTTCTACTTGCATGGGCTCCTCACGTTAACTTAGACTATCTCCTAACCTTAGGTTTCAAACCTCATGCTCCAATCACATCATGAAACTAAGTTGTAGGTAATTTAATAGTATTGTCCCTATTCTTGAATTAATTGACAATTTTAGTCCCTAGCTCTTTTCTCACCATACTTTGCTTTTATTTTGATTTACAATAATAACATAGCACTTTGTGCTTTACAATGATATTACAATACAAATCTAGCACTATTGATGGTTGCTTGTGATTCTAAACATTTAACTTTGTGGGCTACTAGCACCATTCCTTTCCTTTGTGCATTACATTTGAATTTTTCACTACAAAACTTGCACAATAATAATGACATAGAGTTATTACAAAAATCATCCATGAATTTCATCAATGAAGGCTTAGCCTTTCTTTTCTCTCATAGAAGGGCATACATTTTAGCAACTTCTCTACTCATTTCTTTTAAGAGCTAGGTGTTCAAAGGTTTTTCATTCTCGAAAAGGGTTCACTCCCCCAAACTTAGGCCATTTTGTTCCTTTTACACTTTGTTTTCAAACTAAAGTTTGGAGAGAAACTAAGTTACGCAAGAGGAGTCCTAGATCCTATTATCACTAAAGTTCTTTATCCACTCCAAATACAACCTAGCCTTAGCCAATGTGCTCAAATTTTGTAGAAGCATACTCAAATAATAATAAGAATTTGAAAAAATTTGGCGGGTCGACCTAGCATGTATGCAAGTACTTGCGACCTCTCTCCCCCAAACTTAAAACGCACAATGTCCCCATTGTGTGAATTGAGAAAAATGGAGGGAGGTCGACACGACAACCACGCAAGCACACAAAGAAAAGAAAAACAAACAAAACAAAGAAATCAACAAGGTAAATGATCGAACACGGCTCTATCCAATTCAAGCAAGCATAGATAATCAAAACCAATCAAGTACGGACATATAGATATAGCATTGTAAGCGCAAAATAAACCAAACGGAATGCAAAAATGTAAAGGTTATGCCCTTTTGTCGATCATGGAGTCCGTGCATCCCGTGGTTAACTTCCGTCTCGGATCCTCAATCATGCTTGCCATTACTTCTTTATCATGCACAATCAACACCTACAACACAACACAAACAAAAAAAAAAAAAAACAAAACAAAACAAGACAAGATGATGAAAAAGGGAAATAATGCTTGTTTTAAGTCACGAGCTTGACTTGATACGAGGGATGAATTGATTGTCACCAAAACTACTCCCATCGTCCATGATTCCACAAAACAGGCTCATCAAAATCTTAAGCTCTTCGCAATAGGCCGATCAAACCTCGCAAAGAAACAAAAAGATCAAAATTAGCACAAAGTATTAAGCTATCAAAAAGAAACTTAGCCATCAATATCATCATTTACTCCGCACGTTACCACATTCCCCGGCAACGGCGCCAAAAACTTGTTGCGCTCCAAATACGAGTGCGTTTAAACGCAAGTATACGGTCGCTTTCAAGTAATAAAGTGGTAAAGGGTGTCGAACCCACGAGGAATATAACGAATAATTAACAAGATCTATTCTAATATCTTATGCGAACTTATATGATTAAAAGTAGTTGGTTTGTTGTTTGTTTGAACATATAAAAGTGAATTAAAATAAAAACACAATACGTTGATTCGATTAGATAAAGGCTTCCTAGATTTCCATGTCACTAAGAGTGATCCAATCTCGAATGATTCGCAAGTTGATGACTATGCTTATGTTTGTTGTTCAAGATTTCAAAATCTATTCATACGTATCTTTCGATATCGTACGAACCTACCAAAGTAAACTAATCCAATTTATGTCTAAAAGGATTAAGCTTAAATGATGCTTTAGTTCCCAAACCTTAATAGAACATGAAATGACCTAGGTATATTTCTATCCTAAAATCAAATCACAACCTAGTTTTATAATCTAATCTTTAATCAACTATATCTAGCCATTAAAGATCAATCCATTTCATCCTATGGTTGGCCTAACCACAAGTTGACAAAGGCTCAAACTAGATTAACAAACACATGTAAGCATAGCAACAATCATAAACTTATCATTCAATCATAGATCCATCAAAGCTTCATGAAAACCTAGGAGTTAAATGCTTAGCTACTCATATTGATCAATAACATATTCATTATATTCAAAATATTCATAATACAAGATAAAGATAAAGGTAGGAATAAGCTTATGTAAATGGAAGCCACTACAACTCTTCTCTCAAGCTTCTTTAGTCTTCCAACCAAAGCTCCAAGCAAGAACTCTTCTTCTTTTTGATGGAGGCAAGAGAAAAATCTTTTTCTAGTATTTTGTTGTAAGTTGCAAGAGTTGTGTAATGATTTCCACCTTCTACCCTTATAACCTAGCAAACTATCAACCCCCTATGCCTAAACTACCCCAAAAACTATGGTAATAAAGGCCAACAAGTCCCAAAGGAGATTGTAATTACAAGTGGGGAAAAGGGCAATGTACAAAAAGACCCTCAAAAATACGCAGCAAAACAGGGCAGGCCTCGCGGCCGCGAGACCTGGGCTCGCGGCCGCGAGCCTGCAGGAAATGGACACCTCGCGGCCGCGAGCTGGAGGCTCGCGGCCGCGAGGTCGTGGCAGAAACTTTCTGCCAGTCTCTCGCGGCCGCGAGGTTGAACCTCGCGGCCGCGAGACCTGGGCAGAAAGTTTCTGCCTCAGCTCGCGGCGGCGAGCAACTACCTCGCTGCGGCGAGGTTAGGCAGGCGCCTAATTCTTCTTTTCTTGCACTCTCGCATGCGTTAGGCCCTCCCTCGGTCGAAGGAGACTTGCCATCCACGCACGAAATATTCCGGATGTGCTTTAATACGTCAAAACCTACAAAACACCGACAAGCAAAAGTAAAACACGAACAAAACACGGAAAACGAACAAAGGTCGAACAAAGGGACCCAAAGCACAAACGACACGAAAACACGCAAAGACACAAAGAAACTCGGATCAAAACAAGACGTTTTGAGCTTAAAGGGATAGGTAATAACGACGTTTTCACGGCGTTATCAATTTGGCTGAGGAGAAATTCAGAGTTCGTTTTTGCTAGCTGAGGATTTGCAGGGAGATAGGTATAACGTGCAAACTTATACTATCGTTTTATTTATGTTCATATATATACACCTAGAGTAGTATCCTGGCAAGATTCCGTAAGAGGTCCTAAAAATTATTAAATTCCGCTGTGCCTAGGGCTGTTTATCTTACCGAATCCCAACAGTGGTATCAGAGCCAACTCTAGGCTTTGTATATATATGAATTTGCAAATTCTGTGATTTAAATCATATGTTTGATTTATGTGGCTAGTTCTTTAACTTTGCATGTTTTAGAACATAGATCTGTTAACTTAGAGTTAATATAAAATTTTTTGATTCGAAAATTTTATCGTGTTAATTTTTATTTTGGATTAAATTAATTAAAACTGTTGATTTTAATTAATCAAGTAATCAAACACAAATTAAAACATAACAAAAGGAAAACAAAGTAATTAAAGTCGACCTGGTATGCGGCACAAATTCTTGATTTTCTTTTGTAAACACAGTTCACATGACATGTGTGTAAAAGCATGCATGTTGTTTTAATTTGGCATGGACTACGTAAATTTTGAAGCAATATCATGTATTGCAATTTGATTTGGTAAATTGCAAAGTGTTGATTTTTAGTCAACTTGAAACCGTACGTACCACGGACATGATTTGGTGATTCAAAAATTTTCGTGGCAGAATTTTGGATAATCTTGAACAAAATCTTGGAGATTTGGTTGTTATGGAATCTTGGTGAATCTTGGATTGATCTTAGAGATCTAATTAAACAAGGAAACTTATAGTTTCATTTAATATAAGACATTTAATTAAAATTAATGACTTGTA
This sequence comes from Penstemon eatonii, assembly GCA_038501285.1. Lineage (NCBI taxonomy): Eukaryota > Viridiplantae > Streptophyta > Magnoliopsida > Lamiales > Plantaginaceae > Penstemon > Penstemon eatonii. The sequence goes on from CM076715.1 coordinate 74,278,254, forward strand.
ATTAATTACCAAGATTAAAGATCTTAGAGATCTTATTAAACAAGGAAACTTAGAGTTTCAATTGTAAGAAGAGATCTAATTAAAATTAATCTCTTCTAGTAAGTTACCAAGATTAAAGATCTTAGAGATCTTATTAAATTAGGAAACTTGGAGTTTTGGATAAGGTAGAAATCTTGGTGGATTTGGACATTACCTTAGTTAACTAATCTATTCAAAATAGTATTATCTTGAGAATCTTGGAGATTTGTAAAATTGGAAAACTTAGAGTTTTGGATAAGATAGTAATCTTGGAAGATTTGTAACTATCTTAATTAACCAACTTTATCAAGATAAGAGTTGTAGATTACTTAGAACTCAAGTAAGAGTTAATTAATCTTAGAGATTAATTGATGATTCAAAATTAAATTAACTTGGATAATTTTTGTGAATTAAAATTAAAGGAGCCGGTAAATTTACATTTATGCCCTTATGTAAATTTATGCATGTTCTTGAGTGAATATGTGGATTGGTCGATTTTGCCCTTAAGCCCTGTGTAGTTTTGGTTTATTTATTTTATGGGTTGTAATTAAATGGGCCTGATTGGTGCCCTTGCTTGCGCAAACAATTGTAATAGAATAGGGCCTTTATTTTTATAAGCTAGGCTTAGATTAGGCTTGGAGCCGAGAAGACCTCATGAAGACTTGGAGATCCACATGGAGGCCCATAACCTTGGAGGACATGGAGGCCCAATTCATTACATGGAGGCCCAATCAAGGTGGATATTACAAGAAGGCCCATGATGTATGGGTTTGTAAATTGTAATAGTTAGGACATTTAATTTCCACCCTAGACTGACCAAATGATCCATCACATGGCTCGTGATGGATCGCATAGGATGGGCAATCGATCAATCATATCATGCTAGGTGATGAATGTTTACTTTTTCGTAATTATTCTTTGATGTATGAGATGCATGCTTAGGATAGAAAAACCGTAAACAAGATAAAGCATAATCTGATGAGACCTCGCACAAGAAAACTTAAAACCTCCAATTGAACTTAAAATTCAATTAGAATATTAAATCGTAAAACGAGCGCATAGAATGGTGTTTATGGTCTGAGCCTATCCAATTACTAGGTCTTAGGCATATTGTACGAATATATCTCGATGTCTCACGAGTCGTGGGTCGAGCTATAGGAAGATGATATGTATATTGCCTCGATGCACAGTTTAGTGCCAAGGGAGGGGATAGCAAGGTTCTAGGCGCCGTCTCACGAGTCGTGGGGCGTCTAGGATTGAACTATTTCTCTTCACGAGTATTGGACATGATTTAACGCGAGTAAGTATGGATGTCTCACGAGTCGTGGGTCCATAACGAAAAACGAGGCTAAATGAACTCAAGGGTTAGCTGGGATGGTTAACCGGCGACGTGATCGCCCACCAAGTGGATCGATTGGTATGGCCAACGAGTCGTGGGTACTGAGCGATTGCATTTGGGCCTTGAGCCCATTAGGAAATTTTTATTTCCCGAACCTTATGTGGGGGCATAAGTATTCGACAAAAATAGTGGGAGTAATTTACAAATGAAAACCATGTTTGTAAATTATGCATTGATATTAATCTGCCGCGTATTTATCGTCATGTTTATGATAGTTTATCATAAGTTATGTATCCATGAATATTTACCATCATACTTGAATCGAATAAATTGACTGAACCCAAATGAATTTTTGAATGACTTCGAAACTTGAGAAATTATTCTCGAGTCCAAGCAAGGACTAATCTCCTTACAAAGATTACATTGTTTTTCCTTTCGAAGTTACACTTCGACTGGAATTGTGATAGGTTTCACCAAGCTGCCTTTTTCGAAGTTACTCTTCAAATAAGAAAGGTGATAAGTTTCACCAGAGGGTTGAGGATGGTTCTCAAGCCCAAATTTTCTTGAAGGCAAACATGAAATCTCCCATAAATGGGAAGTAACATCTTGTTAAAAGGCCTCAAAAGGCTCGAGAGATGGAAGAAGAGGAATGAATCCTCTCTGAAGGGAAATAACCTTGGAGGTTTTTTCTGTAAGGATGATAAGTTGAAAAGTCAATCAAAATGATTCTTCCATGGATTAAGATCAAGGGAAGAGGGAATTGAACCTATTCATCCCATAAGGGATGATTAAATTTTATTGAACTTAACCTTATGGTTAAAGTAATGCATAATGGTGTTGGATGCCCGATGAAGCACTCATTGATGCATTCAATGCATCTAAAGCCATGAATTATATAGATCATTGGAATTTGCTTATACCATCCCTTGTCTTAAGGGATGTGATAGTTCCATAATGGTTGGAACTGATTGCGCTATAAGATTTATACGCAAAAGGTGTACATAAGCAAATGAGTATGGATACTCATATATCGACTAAATAAAATATGCATAGTCAATAAAATATAAATAATCAAGATTTTACACACTTGAGTCGTTGTAAAAACCGAAAGGCGATACACGAATACTAAAACATATTTCCGAATTAAAAGATTCAAAGACTGAGCTCGACTGGGTCGAGCTTGACTGGGATGCTGTACATAGTAACCGACTTTTTCGAATCTTGCTTAATGGAAATTAGATTTAGTAGTTGGTTGCTAGGCAACCAAGAGCATAAACAATTGCAATGGATTTAATCCATTTATAAGTGTGTAGAAACACTAAAGCATTAGTGGGAGATAAGGCGTCTCTAGTACCCTCATGGGTAAAAGTACGTTGTGATGTACAATTCCAAATTACTTTTGGAATAAAGAAGAGAGCCTAATCAATGAAAGCATGTGAGAGATTAAGATCGATTCAAAATCGAACATGCATTGGCAGTACGCCATTGATTATTTAATAGAGAATTAGATTCTCGAAATGTAAGACCCGCTCGAAATGTTGTATGTTGTCAAGCATTCTGGACATGTAAATGTCCATTAAGAAATCTTACATGGAATTCCTTATTCAAACAAATGAAACTTGATCGAGAAAATCGAAGATACTGAGCTAAGTATCTCAGAAGTCAGATCCAAAACATATCACGTGATATGAGTTTTGGTATTGTACCTTCATATGCATTCATGCGCATATGGGGTCTCCCGCTTATGTGAATAAGCTGGTGGGAGATAAGTTGGACGTAAAGTCCATCTTATGCAATTCGTGGGGTATCCAGAAAACTCTATAGGATACAAGTTCTACAATCCTACAAGATAAACTACGTTTGTCTCAAGGAACACACACTTCTTGGAGAAGGATTTCTTGCTGGGCAAGAAGGAACACAACGTAGAACTAGATGAGGTCACTGAAGCTGAAAAGGCCGAAGAGGTCAATCAAGCCGACCCATCACCACAGGCAGTGGGAGAACATGAGCATGAAAGTGCACCAGAAAGTACACCGGTGCTTCGTAAGTCAGAAAGACAACGTAGAGAACCCAAGAGGTATTACGGTCTGCTGCGTGAGACTAGACAGTCTCTAACCGACCCAAGGACTTACGAAGAGGCTATGCTAGGCATAGACTCGGGAAAGTGGCGTGAAGCCATGGAATTCGAATTGGACTCCATGCACTCGAACAAGGTCTGGGCCTTGGTAGATCCACCAGTGGGAGTAGCTCCCGTGGGTTGCAAGTGGATCTATAAGCGAAAGCTTGGAGTGAACGGAGAGGTAATAACCTACAAGGCGCGACTAGTGGCCAAAGGATACACTCAAAGGCCAGGCATCGACTTTGAGGAGACCTACTCGCCCGTCGCAATGCCTAAATCCATTCGAATCTTGCTGGCCATAGCTGCGTGGTATAACTACGAGATATGGCAGATGGATGTAAAGTCTGCCTTTCTCAATGGGGACATTGACAAGGAGATCTACATGGAGCAACCAAAAGGATAAACATCCAAAGGAGATGAACACAAGGTGTGCAAACTCCAAAGGTCCATTTATGGACTGAAGCAAGTTTCCCGAAGTTGGAACATCCGTTTCGATGAAACAATCCAAACTTATAGATTCATCAAAAACATGTTCGAACCATGCGTGTACAAGAAGGTCAGTGGGAGTACAGTTGAATTTTGGGGCTTTAAGTTGATGACATTCTTCTCATTGGAAATAATGTGAAAGTGTTGTCCGAAACTAAAGCATGGTTATCTACACAATTCTCAATGAAGGATTTGGGAGAAGCATCCTTTGTACTAGGTACAAGGATCTATCGAAATAGATCAAAAGGACTGCTGGGCCTCTCCCAATCCCAGTACATAGATAAAATCTTGAAGAGATTTAGCATGGAAGAATCCAAGAGAGGATTGCTTCCAATGAGACATGGAATTGCGCTCTCTAAGTCTATGGCCCCAAAGACGCTTGAAGAGAGAAGCAATATGTCTCGAGTACCATATGCATCCGCAATAGGAAGCATAATGTATGGTATGTTATGTACGAGACCAGACGTAGCCTACGCTTTAAGCGTTACAAGTCGCTACCAGTCTGATCCAGGTGAGCAGCACTGGATAGCCGTAAAGGCAATTCTGAAGTACCTGAGAAGGACTAAGGAATTGTTCTTGGTATACGGTGGAGGAGAATTGAAATTCGAAGGCTATACTGATTCTAGCCTCCAATGTGATGTAGACGACTTCAAGTCAACATTTGGATACGTGTTCTACCTCAATGGTGGTGCGGTAAGCTGGAAGAGCTTCAAGCAAGACACTACCGCAGATTCAACCACCGAAGCAGAATACATTGCCGCGTGTGATGCAGCAAAGGAAGGTGTTTGGATGAAGAACTTCATCCAGGAATTGGATGTGATACCTAGCATTGTCGAGCCATTACTATCTTATGTGATAATAATGGAGCTATCTCGCAAGCGAAGGATTCGAGATCTCATCAGAATCCAAGCACGAACTAAGACGATACCATTTGATATGTTATATCATTGGTAGAGGAGACATAAAGATGGAACGTGTCACCTCAAGGGATAATACGACGGACCCGCTGTCTAAGCCATTGCCTCAAAGGCATCCGAAAAACATCTGTCTAAGATGGGAATCAGAAGTATGAAAAGTTGGCTTTACTACAAGTGGGAGATTGATAGAATAGTGTCCTGCAAGCCAACTATCTGGCTGCATTTAATTGAAAGGACCATTCAATTGGATTAATAAATGCATTTTATTATTATATGGTCATCTTTATCTTATGTAATAATTATCTACGCATAAGGATAGAAGTCCTTAGATCACAGGGCTATGGGACAACCCGTGGACTGATCTCCAAGGTCGTGATCTAGAACATATTCAAGAGTCGTAGAATCCAATCGAGATAGGACATCGTTGGATTCGGTTAGACTCTCACTATTGTGTATACTCCGATGAACTGGAGAACGCTGGGGTCCACGAGCGTGACTGGGATAGTCGATACACATAAGTGGGTGGCTTGCTGGGATGGCAAGTGCACTGAATACCCCAATTAGGAAATAACTCACCATGGAAGCGGTAGTCGCATATCGGGGTTGAAGTTATTCCAATTTGCAATAGTATACGAGGAACGATCCCTAACTACTTGAGATGATAGGGTTTATTTGGTGCGAGAACGTCTATGCTTTGATATGAGTTCCGACTGACTGGGGATCGCCAGAAAGTCTCTGTGGACTCATGTTGGGTATAGAGGAACTCGTATGCAGGTTCATATCATCAACAAAGGATCCATTGACCCGACTTGATAGGTTGGGAAATTCTCCTATGGATTTCTGTGAGAAATTAATTCTGTTAAAATCCTCGGCCGAGGTATCTGACGGCTTTATGTAAGTAGCTCATAAAGGTTAAGTCAAAGAGAATTATTTCGAGACCAGAATGCATAAGGTCAGGACAAAAGAAAAGGGAAACCGATGAAAGACCATACCCTTAAGTCTCGACTGGGAGATTGATCGATGGAGAGATTATGTCGTATATGGAAATTGTAAATGATAAAAGGTTCACTGAATTAATTCACCAGTGATTGGGCTCCAAGGGCTTGTGGCTGGACATCGACCGTGGAGTGTGGGAGAATTCCCAAATTGGCAGGGGTGCTAATTTTGGAATGATCAATCGACAGAGTGTTCGATTGATTTAGAGTAAGTCTTGCTCGAATAATTAAATAACATTTAATTATAACCCACGGCCAATTATGAGGTGAACCTACGGGGGCATACACAATACACATGAAGCGAAAGCGAGGAAATAAGGACGACCGAGTCGACTGGGTCGACTGGGTGAATAATCGACTGGGTCGATTATTATGGGTGGGTCGACTGGGTCGACCCAATTGGAACAAATTGAGATCCAATTGGATTTGGATCAGGATCATAAATTAAATTGGAATTTAATTTGTGGACTAATTAATTAAGTTGGATTTAATTAATTAAAAGGGATTTTAATTAAATGGGCTTAGAGTCTGATTTAATTAAATGGGAGATTAAGTTAATTAATTGGGCTATTTAATTGGGAGATTAAATAAAGCCTGGTCAAATTAATTAACTGGGCCATGAATTAATTAGAAGACTTGGTCTTCTTAATAAAGAGGGCCATGGCCCATGTAGGAGAGGGGAAACCTAGTCCTATTAGGACTAAGTTAGGGAGATAACTATAAGTAGCAATCTTGTAGTTATTTTTCAAAAAACTCAATAAGCAAAATTTGAGCAAGAGCAAAAATTCTCTCTCCCCTCTCCCAGTAATAGTCGACCGAACCCTGTCTTCCTTTTGGAAGAATTTTTCGTTTTCGACTTTGTTCCTAAATCGTTCCAAAATCCTAGATCATAATATATCTTGTGTTCTAGCTGATCAAGATTTATTATTTTCGTGTAATTGTGGTGTATCAACCCGTAGAGGCGCAACACATGGGGCGCTACTGCAGAGCTTGGATCGATTTGGCTGAGGAGAAATTCAGAGTTCGTTTTTGCTAGCTGAGGATTTGCAGGGAGATAGGTATAACGTGCAAACTTATACTATCGTTTTATTTATGTTCATATATATATACACCTAGAGTAGTATCCTGGCAAGATTCCGTAAGAGGTCCTAAAAATTATTAAATTCCGCTGTGCCTAGGGCTGTTTATCTTACCGAATCCCAACAAAATGCACCGTGTATGATAGATGGAAAATGTTCCAAACATTACCCAATGGATTTTCATGACCACACTACAATTAATGACAATGGGTTTGTTACGTATAGGCGTCGTTACGACCCTAATAACGTAATTTTCATAAATGGAAAGAAAATAGATAATCGATGGGTGGTTCCTTACAATCGAGATCTCGCAGTTGAGTACAATGCCCACATAAATGTTGAAAAATGTGCATCCTCTCAGTTGATGAAATACATGTATAAATATTTTTACAAAGGCGTAGATCGTGCAACGATTATTGTTGAAAATAATGTTCAAAGCGGGCCAAACAACGGACAAGTCGTCTACAAACGTGTCGATGAGATTAAGCAATATTTGGATTGTCGTTATTTGTCTGCAATTGAGGCTTTCTGGAGAATATATGACTTTGAACTGCAAAAACAAAATCCTCATGTAGAACTATTACGATTCCATTTGCCTAATCAACAATTTGTTGTATTTAATGAAAACGACCATTTGCACAATGTTTTGGACCATGAAGGTATTCGAGATACAATGTTAACCAAGTGGTTTGACACAAACAAAAATCACGTGGCAGCACGGAGTTTTACTTATGTGGAGTTTCCGAAAGCATGGGTGTGGAAAAAAGATAAAAAGGAGTGGGATTTACGAAAACAGGGTATATGTGTTGGTATATTACCTTATGCACATCCAAACTCTGGAGAATTATACTACTTGAGAATGCTTCTTTACAAGGTGCGTGGAGCACAATGCTATGAAAATATAAGAACTTTTAATGGAAATTTACATGCTACATTTAAAGAAGCATGTGTGGCCCGTGGATTGTTAGACGATGATAATGAGTGGCATGAAGCAATTTCTGAAGCATCTACATGAGCATCGCCTAACAAACTTAGAAATATGTTTTGTACCATGTTAATGTTTTCAGAATTGACAGACCCTATCAAATTATGGGAGCGAAATTGGAAAGCGATGGTTGATGATTTTCAATATAGAGTTCGCAGAGAATTTAGAGATAACAACCTATGTTTAGATGAGGCTGACTTGAAAGAATGGGGACTGCAAGAAATTGAGTGTATACTCAATAGAAATGGAAAGACACTTGCAAATTTTCCTCCAATGCCAAAACCATCTTCTAGATCATTTTCCCGCCTTACAAACCGGCTTATAAGAGAAGAGCTTGATTATGACACAATTAAAGAAGAACAATCATTTCAATCATACTTACGTGGTTTGAACGTCGATCAATTGAGGGTATACAACGCCGTGATTCAATCATACCAAACAAAGAGTGGAGGTTTTTTTTTAGTGGTAGTGGTGGAACTGGGAAGACATATTTATGGAACACACTCATTTCGAAATTCAGGTCTGAAAATAAGATTGTCTTATCAGTTGCGTAATCTGGAATTGCAGCATTGCTATTGCCGGAAGGTAGAACAGCGCATTCACGTTTCAAAATTCCAATAGAGTTGCATGAATTTTCAAGATGTCCAATTAAAACGAATACTGATTTGGCACAACTAATTCGAGAGACATCACTGATAATTTGGGATGAGGCACCAATGATGCATCAACTTGGTTTTAAAGCAGTGAGTGAGACCTTAAAGGATTTGTTAAAAGGAACTGCAAAATTTTCACCTAGCAAGCCATTTGGGGGAAAACTTTGTATTCTCGGCGGAGATTTTAAGCAAATATTACCAGTTGTGATTAAAGGAGGGCGTGCTGCCATTGTTGCAGCGTCATTGCACAAGTCGGACGTATAGAGTCAATGCAAAATTATGCATCTAAAGATAAATATGCATCTTAATGCACCAAATGGGACATCACACTTAATTCATGAGCTACAAACTTTTGCTGAGTGGATAAACAACATTGGAGAAGGAAAAATCAAAGGGTTGAATCTTGGTGATTGTGTGGAATCGGACTGGGTCAAAATACCTCAAAAGTTCCTCATAAAGAATGTGAATAACTCATTAATACAATTGATATCGTCAACATACCCTGATTTGAGCAATAATTTCAGAGATTCTACATATTTAAAAGACAGGATGATTTTAGCTCCTAAAAATAGTGATGTTGATGAAATCAATTCTATTATGTTGAACATGCTTCCAGGTGAATCTCGACAATATTGCAGCGCAGATAAAATTTGTCCATCTGAGTCGACTGATTATGAGCATACTATGAATCCTCCAGAGCTACTTCATTAAATAAAGATATCCGGCATTCCCAATCACTGCATAGAGCTGAAAGAAGGTGCTCCAATAATGCTTCTTAAAAATATCAATCAAGCTATGGGGTTATGCAACGGAACAAGACTTATTGTACTAAAAATGGGGGAAAAGGTAATCGAAGCACATGTGATTGATTCCACGCATTACTATTGCAACATCTGCCTCGCAAACGTTTTGTCCAATGAAAAGAAGACAATTTCCAGTGAAATTGGCATTTGCAATGACTATTAACAAAATTCAAGGACAAACACTTCAAAATGTTGGGTTGTACCTGCCAAATCCAGTTTTCACTCATGGCCAATTATATGTAGCATTGTCACGAGTCACGAATCCTTCAGGCTTAAAAATTCTCGTATGCAACAAGTTAGGAATTCCTTGGAATTGTACAAGAAACATAGTATATCGTGAAGTACTCGCTGCAATCATTGATAATTTTTCTTCATTGTAAATTTCTAAGTTTTAGTCTACTTTAAAGTCTATTTTACTGTAGCGTCTGGATGAGTACTTTTTATTGCAAATTTATTTCGTGTACTAATTTTACTTGAGTGATAAACATTCTATTATTAAAGTAAGTTATTGATATCTACTTTCAACTTCTATCGTATTGGAAAAATAATTTTATTGAGCAGGAGAATCAGAGTTGATATATACACCTCTGCATAGATGTTGCGTTCCAAATACTAATACGCAAACACGCAAGTATACGGTCGTTACAAGTAATAAAGTGATAAATGAGTGTCGAACCCACGAGGAATTGTTCAATTAATTACCAACTAACGTCTTGTTACTTCGACTTAGATTTGTAAGTTGAGTTTGGTGAGGTGATGGTGGTTTTGATACTACAACTCAATTAAGGTGACTAAGGAAACTAACACTTGACTTAACAAATATGTAAAGGCTTCTAGGCTTTTACGTCACCTAGTTCAATTCAAGACAAACGACTCAACGATTGGCAACCACACTTATGTTTGTTGTTCAAGATTTCATAAAATATTCATACGTATCTTTCGATATCGTACGAACCTACCAAAGTAGACTAATCCAATTTATGTCTAAGAGGATTAAGCCTAAGTGATGCTTTAATTCTCAAACCTTATAAGAACATGAAATGACCTAGGTATAATTCTATCCTAAAATCAAATCACAACCTAGTTTTACAATCTTATCTTTAATCCACTATACCTAGCAATTAAAGATCAATTCATTTCATCCTATGGTTGATCAAACCACAAGTTGACAAAAGCTCAAACTAGTTTAACAAACACTTGTATACAAGCATAGCAACAACCATTAACTCATCATTTAATCAAGAATCAAGAACCAAACATAGGATCAATAAAAACATAGAATAAAGGAGATTAGTTACTCATAACATTAAATAAATCATTCATTACATTAATGAAATCCATAAATGTAAATGAACAAAACAAGAAAGATAGAGTTAGAGCAAGCTTAGGTGATGAGGTCTTCAACAACTTCTCCCTCAATGCCTTTTTATCTTCTTTAGGAGTCCAAGTGAGAGTTCTTCTTTTCAAAGTGCCAACCAAAGCTTTTTCTCCAAAAAGGAGGCAAGATGTCAAGTGAAGTATGAAGTTGTGATGAATTTCACCTCCTAATATCTAACCTAGCAAACTACCAACTTTCCATGCCTAAGTTACCCTCCAATCTATGGCAACTAAGGCCAAAAAGTCCCCAAAAGGGGTTGAAATTACAAGTGGGAGGGGAAAGGCAAAGTACACAAAACACCCTCTAAACACGCAGCTTTTGGCAGCAGGTCTCGCGGCCGCGAGCCCTGAGCTCGCGGCCGCGAGCTCAGGCAGTAAGCTCTCTGCAAATTTCCTGCTCTGCCGCACTTTCTTCCGAGCAGCATATCTTTTGATTCCGAACTCCGAATCCGGATCCGTAAAGTCCGTAGCGTAGCTAACTCACTCATCTATGACATATCCAAAATTCAGCTCATTTGGATCATCCATGAAATATTTATGCATGTTCTAGTGAGCTGCTATATACGTTCTTATACAATTTGCTTCGGGGTCGATTTCCTTTGAAGCTCAAGCTTGACTCGTGGGGTTGGTAGAGCGACTCGTATCATTGATACGCAACTCCGAATCTCTCTAAGATGTCAATACCTACAAACCACGGAGAAAACGATCAAAACACGAACAAAAAGACAAAAAGCGAACAAAAGCCGAACAAAGGGCCAAAAGCACGAAAGACACGAAAACACGCAAACACACACAAAAACTCGAATCAAAACAAGATGTTTTGAGCTTAAAGAGATAGGTAATAACGACGTTCTCACGGCGTTATCAACACCCCCAAACTTAAACACTTGCTCGTCCTCGAGCAAAGAAAACAAAACAAGAACAAAACAAGCATACTTAAGATCGAAATGCTAAAACTTAACACTTTCAAATTATTATTTAAACAAGCTCCATGTGTGTGTGAGATGGCTTCGGCTAGATTCTATTTTAGGCGAATACGTCCCAATAGGTCAAAATCATCGGTTCTATTTGCAAGGACTTCTAATGTTTGACAAAGAATCTCTCCTCACCGTAGATTACAAACTTAATGCTCAAATCACTTCACGGGACTAAGTTATAGGTAATTTAAGAGTGTTGTCCCTATTCTTGAGTTAATTGACGATTTTAGCTCCTAACTCTTTTCTCACCATACTTGTTTTTACAATGAAACAAGGCACTTTGTGCTTTACAAGAATATTACAGTACGATATTAGCACTAATGGCGAACTTGATGCAATTTTGCTTTTGTGGGCTACTAGCACCACACTCTTTTCTTCTATTACAACTTTTGCACTAAAACAATGAGATAGAGCAATTACCAAAAATGATCAATGAGTATTATCAATTGAAGGCTTAGCCTTTCTTTTCTCTCATAGAAGTGCGTACATTTTAGCAACTTCTCTACTCATTTCTTTTAAGAGTTAGGTGTTCAAAGGTTTTTCATTCTCGAAAAGGGTTTACTCCCCCAAACTTAGGCCATTTATGCTCTTTTTACATTTAGATTCCAAGCTATGGATTGGAGGGATTCTAAGTTAAGCAAAAGGAGTCCTAGAACCTATTATCGCTAAAGTTCGTTATCCACTTTAAATATTACCTAACCTTAGCCAATGTGCTTTGAACTTTGTAGAGCATGTTCAAATAATAATAAGAATTTGAAAAATTTTGGCGGGTTGACCTAGCATGCAACAAGCGCGACCTTACTCCCCCAAACTTAAAATGCACAATGTCCCCATTGTGTGAATTGAGAGTGACGGAACAAGATACGACACGACAAAAACAAGAACACAACAAAAAAAAAACACAAGCAAAACAAAACAAAACAAAACGAAACGAAACGATAAACGAGCGAGCACGACTCTAAATAAGGTCAACAAGCAAACGTTATAACTTTAAACAAGCAAACATACCAATATCTCTCAAGAGTTAATAACAAAACCAATAAAAGACGAGAATAGAATTAAAACATTGTAAGCTCAATTTAAACCGACGGGACTGCGTAAATTTAAATCCAACGTCCCTTTTCGTATGCATCCCGCGGTTGCTCCCGTCTTTAGTGGTTTCGTGCGTTGAGAGCACGCTCCATTGCTTTCCCGTACTCTTCCCTTTTTAGTTCAAATGCGCAAAATTCCCCCAAACTTATGTTGCAACTACACAACCTCAATAAACCAATACCCCGACAACTCCACAATCGAAAAATAGCAAAGAGGGTAAAAATTTCTCACACGCAATTTATCAAACACCTTGTGTGCACTCCTCAATTCACTAATTCTCTTTAAATTTTACAAGAGCTTCCACCCAAAAAAATTCAATACCAAATCAACTCAATACCAATCCACACAATATCAATCAAGCAATACCAAGAGTTTAGCCACACTTACCTTCGGATTGGAATCGAAGAACTTGCAATTTTCGAACCCCTAGGGTGAATTTTCGGATTTGGTACTATGTGGGTGAAGTTTTTGCTCTTTTTGGGTTAATTGGGTGATTTGGATGATTGAGAGTGAAGGAGGAATGGATGATTGTGTGAGTAGATGAGAGATTGAGAGAGTTTTATGAGAGGGAGTGTGAGAGGCGATTGAGAGATGGAGGGAATTTTGATGTTGTTGTGTTTGAAAGTGAGGGAGGGTTGTATGTATTACCCGTTTTTTAAATTTTTTTTTTTTTTTTTTTTTAAACATGTCTCGCGGCCGCGAGGTTGAATCTCGCGGCCGCGAGAACTGGGCAGAAACTTTCTGCCCAGACTTCGCGGCGGCGAGCTGGAAGCTCGCGGCCGCGAGGGTCGGGCAGAAAGTTTCTGCCAAATCCTCGCGGCGGCGAGCTGGAAGCTCGCGGCTGCGAGGGTTGGCAGAAAAATTTCCCATTCCACTCGATCAATTAATTCAACATAATCTCACCTTACGCCGTTCGCAATCCATGGTTCGTTCGCTCGATCTCACTCGAATTATGCTTGTTAATCCTCAATCTTTCGTGCGCGCTCACTTACCTACAACACAAAACGCAAAACGAAAACAAAAACGAACAACAAAAACACAAAAACACAAAACACAAAAACAAAGGAAGACGCAAAAGGCTCGGGTTGCCTCCCGAGAAGCGCTTGTTTATAGTCGTGAGCTCGACTTGAAACTTCCCCTTTTTTTTTTTTTAGGGTGGCCAATAATCGAATAGGATCCCTTCGGGATCAAGTATAAGCCCCGGCCTCCTCGCTTTTAAATTCGTCCCCGGCAACGGCGCCAAAAACTTGTTGCGTTCCAAATACTAATACGCAAACACGCAAGTATACGGTCGTTACAAGTAATAAAGTGATAAATGAGTGTCGAACCCACGAGGAATTGTTCAATTAATTACCAACTAACGTCTTGTTACTTCGACTTAGATTTGTAAGTTGAGTTTGGTGAGGTGATGGTGGTTTTGATACTACAACTCAATTAAGGTGACTAAGGAAACTAACACTTGACTTAACAAATATGTAAAGGCTTCTAGGCTTTTACGTCACCTAGTTCAATTCAAGACAAACGACTCAACGATTGGCAACCACACTTATGTTTGTTGTTCAAGATTTCATAAAATATTCATACGTATCTTTCGATATCGTACGAACCTACCAAAGTAGACTAATCCAATTTATGTCTAAGAGGATTAAGCCTAAGTGATGCTTTAATTCTCAAACCTTATAAGAACATGAAATGACCTAGGTATAATTCTATCCTAAAATCAAATCACAACCTAGTTTTACAATCTTATCTTTAATCCACTATACCTAGCAATTAAAGATCAATTCATTTCATCCTATGGTTGATCAAACCACAAGTTGACAAAAGCTCAAACTAGTTTAACAAACACTTGTATACAAGCATAGCAACAACCATTAACTCATCATTTAATCAAGAATCAAGAACCAAACATAGGATCAATAAAAACATAGAATAAAGGAGATTAGTTACTCATAACATTAAATAAATCATTCATTACATTAATGAAATCCATAAATGTAAATGAACAAAACAAGAAAGATAGAGTTAGAGCAAGCTTAGGTGATGAGGTCTTCAACAACTTCTCCCTCAATGCCTTTTTATCTTCTTTAGGAGTCCAAGTGAGAGTTCTTCTTTTCAAAGTGCCAACCAAAGCTTTTTCTCCAAAAAGGAGGCAAGATGTCAAGTGAAGTATGAAGTTGTGATGAATTTCACCTCCTAATATCTAACCTAGCAAACTACCAACTTTCCATGCCTAAGTTACCCTCCAATCTATGGCAACTAAGGCCAAAAAGTCCCCAAAAGGGGTTGAAATTACAAGTGGGAGGGGAAAGGCAAAGTACACAAAACACCCTCTAAACACGCAGCTTTTGGCAGCAGGTCTCGCGGCCGCGAGCCCTGAGCTCGCGGCCGCGAGCTCAGGCAGTAAGCTCTCTGCAAATTTCCTGCTCTGCCGCACTTTCTTCCGAGCAGCATATCTTTTGATTCCGAACTCCGAATCCGGATCCGTAAAGTCCGTAGCGTAGCTAACTCACTCATCTATGACATATCCAAAATTCAGCTCATTTGGATCATCCATGAAATATTTATGCATGTTCTAGTGAGCTGCTATATACGTTCTTATACAATTTGCTTCGGGGTCGATTTCCTTTGAAGCTCAAGCTTGACTCGTGGGGTTGGTAGAGCGACTCGTATCATTGATACGCAACTCCGAATCTCTCTAAGATGTCAATACCTACAAACCACGGAGAAAACGATCAAAACACGAACAAAAAGACAAAAAGCGAACAAAAGCCGAACAAAGGGCCAAAAGCACGAAAGACACGAAAACACGCAAACACACACAAAAACTCGAATCAAAACAAGATGTTTTGAGCTTAAAGAGATAGGTAATAACGACGTTCTCACGGCGTTATCAATAGACTGATTCCATGTTGTTCCACATTCAATGTCATGGTACGCTTGGTGAGATTTGTATATCTACGAGAGCATCAAAAGAAGCCAAGCTCGCTAAAGATGGTTTTTGTTGATCAAGAGGTTAGAACATAATATATGAGTATTATTTGCAAATATAATAATTTCAACGATATATTATAATCTACAAATTCTAATAAATATAGTTGTGCTCTAATCCCATTAATTTATCAACTTTCTAGAAATTTTTCATGCAAGGCATTGTGCATCATGACAATGTTGTACACTTCAGTGCACAATTAGTTGAGGGAGAGATTTACTATGTTCATGGTGTACGAGTGATTATGGCTGATAAAAAATTTAAATTATTACCGCACTGCTATCAGTTACTATTTGAGCGTGAGTCAAGGATTGAGAAATTTAGGCCACAGAGTGACAATTTCTTACGAGAATTTCATTCCATCGTCATGCTCAAGGACATAGGAATTCACGTCAACAAAGAAGATTTATTGATAGGTACTGTAACCTTTTTCTTTAAAATTTTTACTTTTTCAAAATATCAACATAATTGAATTATATATTAACTTATTCTTAAATACAGATGTTATTGGATTGGTTGTTTGTGTTACCCATTGTCGTTCGACTAATGAAGGTTTAAATATCCGAGAACTCTTGCTGATTGATAGCACGTAAGTCTTACCATCCAAATATTATGTTATTTATGATGAAAAGATTTTATAACTAATTACAATTATATTTCTGAAGCATGACAGTAGTTCGTAGATTTTACGTGATAATTTTGCCAAGGAAGAAGGAGAGATATTGTGTGGAAAACTTGATCGTAACAATATAATTTTGGCAAGCGAAGTTGTTGTGCAAAATAATGAAGGTATGGATTACATTTTATAAACATAAAATGTTGCATACTATTTTAATCATATTGTACATTCTCCACAGGTTCGTCAATATACACACATCGTTTCACCAAATTCTACATCAATGACAACAATAGCTCTACAAATAAACTTAGGAGCTGGTATGAACAAAGTATATATTAGTTATCTAATTGACATGGAATTTGTATAGCAGTAATAATAAAATACAATTTTTATATTTTTTGTAGGTTCTTTGTAGATCGTTGTGCTAAAAAATTAGTCTCATTGTTACGTTCAAGTAGGTTCTCTATTTCAAAATCATTGAAATTTGCCAATGCAAAACGGATATGGATACGTGAATATGGACATCATGCAGGGGTGAGTAACTCTAAGTTTTATACTTCGGTTTTACTAATTAATCAAACAACTTCTATTATTTATTATGCAAATTAAGTTTTTCCGCATAATTGCACGGTTCCAAACTGTTGATGTAGAAAACATGTGGTATGCATTATGCAATCATTGCCAAACTGAATGCATATCACACTTTGGACAAATGATTTGTATTAAATGTAGCGATGTGGTTGATCCTATTATCAGGTATTTATTATCAATTTATTTATTTTAATTGTTTACTTTATATCCTAACAATTAAAATTAACTATATTTTATTTAGGTTTCGTGTCCATGCTACAGTAGTGGACAGTACTGGTTCTATAGACATAAAATTGCTACATGATCAAGCTGAGTATATATTTCGTAATAGAGCTATTTTTTACAAAAGTCTTCAAGAAAAGGTACGATACAAATATTAGCTCTACCTTAGTTACTTATATACTATCACGTAGTGTTGTTGAACTGATGTGTTGTATTATTCAGCAGAATGGTAGCAATTTGTTGAAGGAACACATCTACTCCATCCTAACACGTGCATTTACATTTATTATTCGTGTACCGCCAACTTGGGGAAGACCGAATGTTCGTTATGTTGTAAATTTTGTCTTACCTGTTGACTGGTCTGAAGAGTGCGCACGTCTTCCAAATAGATTGTCTATTCTAGGCTAAGAAAAGTAAGTCCTTTTTCAGTTCATTTTATTAAATCACATATTATTGTTACTGACTTTGCAACAAAAGATTATCAATAAAAGTATCATAACAATGTTATTGAGTAGCTAATAAGTTGTCATTTGTATTTTATGCAGATATCACTTCACCAATGAAAATGTACAATATTGAACATGGGAATTTTCATCACTTTTAGAAAGATAGCGCATGATTGTTATGTTTTAATTTTGTTTTAAGATCATAAATATTTGTATTTTTTTTTGTTACATCAACAATTGTACGTACTAAATATCTAATATGATACCGTGCATAGCACGGGTTTAGACTAGTTTAAGTATACATAGAAGAGTTAATTAATTGGATTCAAAAAAATTGAACATTTTATCGGATCGAAACTCAGGTTTACGTAGTTTAAACCAAACCATATATTCGATTCGATTAAATCAAAGTTTACATTAGAAATTTATCTAACCAAATCCATACAAGAAAAATTGGTAAACTATTATCATAGATCCAGATCTGAATCTTGGCTATAGGACTTTAGTTACCAAACTAATAATCTCTTATATAAAGTTTATACATGAAGATGAATTACTCATATTTAATATTTTAATCGGTTCGGGATTTGAAATGTTAAACCTTTTTTATATGGATTTGAAAGTATTTTGAAGATTCAAATAAGAATTTGAGCTTGGTTATATAGATTTTTAAGGATCAAATTGCTTTTTCAAATTGCAATTTAAAATTTTATCATGTCAACGATTGTCCATTAATATGTTCAGTTAAAAAAAAACTGTCCATTAATATGTTAACTTTAAAGGAAAAACAGATACCATGATTTCGGAAAAAATACCTCAAATCAATCATTGCAGGCAAAGTACGAAAATACCCCTTAAATATTTTACCCTAAAATTTCCACCCTCATTTTCCATCGATCACCTCTTCCACTCTAAATCTACAGCAGCCGAAGCAAGGGTCTGTAATTCGTTCCTTCTTTTTGAGTTAATTTTTTCTTTCCCGCAAAAAAAAAAAAAAAAAAAAAAAAAAAAAAAAAAAAGAAAATCCCACATTTCCTTCCCGACACCGTAGCAAAATCAGCTGCAATGTTATTCAATGCTGAAAATAAATTTTAATATCAAAACAAAGAAATAAACAAACATATAAATAATGGAGTTTTCTTTGGTTCATTATATCATCAAATATCTCGCCATTTGAACTTTGATTTTCTTTCCTTCAGATAATTATTCACAAGATGCCAATGAAGAAGTTGAGGGGAGATGCCGCTGCGCTGATTCTCAGAGGATTTGAGAGTAAGTTTCGATATCTTTCTTACTTTCACATTGACAGCCACAAAACCAACAAACCTAGATTGGATTTCAGTCGTATAAAAGAGGTGGAAGATGCTAATTACATGTTTCGTGAAATGTTAAAAATGAGACCTCAGCCTTCTGTTATAGAATACACCAAACTATTGAATTTGGTGGTCAAGATGAAACAATACTCTGCTGCCCTCAATATGTTCGATGAAATGCGTAAACTGGGTGTGGGTGCCCCTGTTGATGAGTACACCATGACCATTGCAATTAATTGCTATTGCCTTGTTAATCGGGTAGATTTTGGGTTTGCAATCTTAGGAATCTTCTACAAACGTGGGTACGAACCAAATACAACAACCTTCAACACTCTCCTTAAAGGGCTATTCTTAGAGAAGAAAGTGACCGAGGCAGAACAATTTTTCAAGAAAATGTTGAGGCAGAAACTCTGTGAGCCTAATGAAGTTACGTTCCTCACTGTGGTCGACGGGTTGTGCAAAGCAGGGCACACTCTTTCAGCATTTCATTTTCTTGGTCTATTGGAAAAAGGAAATTACAAACCAAATGTCAAAGCCTATAGTGTAGTAATTGATAGTCTATGCAAAAATAGAATGGTTGATGATGCTCTTCAACTCTTATCCAGAATGATTGATAAGGGAATTTCGCCTGATGGCATCACGTATAATTCAATTATTCAGGGATTATGCGATTTTGGTAGATATTGTGAAGTATAAGACTTATTAAATGACATGGCGGCTCACAAGATATCTCTTGACGTGTTTACTTTTAATATATTGATGGATTCATTTTGCAAAGACGGAATGGTGAAAGAGGCAGAAGATCTATTGGAAATTATGAAACAAAGAAATATTAATCCAAATATAGTCACATACAATACACTGATAGATGGATATTGTATGCGAGGGGAAATGGACAAAGCAAAAAATATATTTCATTTGGTTATGGAGTCAGGCCTTAAGCCTACTATTATCACCTACTGTAGTTTGATTGATGGGTTTTGCAAGAAAGGTGACGTGGAGGAAGCTTGGAGACTCTTTCTTGAAGCTCCCTATAAAGGGTTGGAGCACGATACTATTGCCTATACCTCCATGTTACGTGGATTATTTTGTGCTGGTAGAATTGATGCTGGTTGGAAGCTTTTCCATGAGATGGAAGCTCGTCAAGTGATTCCTGATTTACTAACTTATAATATCTTGATATGTGGCTTGTGCAAAACTCGGAGAGTTGTTGAGACATTTTCAGTTCTACACACTATGGGAAAAAATGGGGTTAATCCGGATATAGTAACATACAATTCCCTCATTGATGGATTGTGCAAGAATGGAGAGCTTGAATCTGCAAGAAATCTTTTCAGTGAACTTCCTTCCAAAGGTTTGCAACCTGATGTTATAACATATAGCATCATCATCGGTGCGCTTTGCAAAGAAGGGCTGATGGGAGAGGCTAAAAATTTGCTTATGAAAATGGAAGAAAACGGTTGCTTGCCTAATAATGACACATATAATATATTCATGCGGGGTTTTCTTAGAACAACAAAGATTGACGAGGCAATCCCACTCTTGGAAGACATGACAAGAAGGGAATTCTCACTAGATTCTGATACTATGTACATGTTACTTAATCATCTCAAAGGTGAAGAACAAGATGGTGTCCTTCTTGATGTGATAAGGAAGTTTAAAGCAAAAAAATAAATAAGCCGTGTCTGGCTGGGGCTGGTAAACTCAATATTTATTTTGCTACTTTCTTATGTTATTCTCTGGGATTGCAAAAGAAACATTGCGAAAGAATACTTTCATCAATATTATGAGTTTGTGCACTGGTTATACATATGTGCTTCATTATATTTTTCACTTCAATTTCAGTACTTGAAACTATGAAAATATTGAAACTTTATTTTGGAATAAATAGTTGCAATAAAATGTGAGGAAGTCATTACACATGACATGCTGATACAGTTCTAGTTTACCATTTGTTCTTTATCCTAATTTTTTGTAGCAATATGTTTCCGGAAGTTACTGAATTCTAGGGGTGTTGTAACATGTTCTCCATGGTCGCTGTCTTTACATTACACATCTGAAAAGTAGAAAACTGGATTTCTATAATCAAATATACTTTGCAAGTATGCAACTAGAGCATTTTTAGATACAATAAGTTATGTATCACTTGATTTATGAGACCACCGTTTTCGGCACAAAGTCAATAATTGAAAATGCTAGAACAGATTCAAAGAGTTGTTAATAATTCATTTAATCATATTAAGGTAGCATTTGCTAATGAGTGACTGTTAGTCAAGTTTGGATCTTTTGAATTCAGTTTGATTGAATGTTCACATTGATAAATAGCATAATGATTATGAGAGGAGTAATATTCCCTTTAAACGGAAAACAGGTGAGCTGATTGTTTGAATGCTTTGTGGATGAATCAATGGGTAAATTTAGGTTGCACTATGAAGATTTTGTTATTCTGATTGAATTGTAAAAAAGTCCAAGGTATTTCAGTATTTGTATCACAAATTCCTCCAGAATAAGTAACAAATTTAAAGAGCAATTTACTCCCTGTATATTATATCAATAAATCATGCATACAATGAACTGCTACATTTATTTATTTATTATTCCAGAGGTAGAAACAAATGAGTGTTTGAATAATAACGGTCGCTGCTGGAAAGACGACAACGCAAATATTACGGCTTGCAAGGTACCTTTCTATAATCTAATTATTTTAGTTTTAAGCTTCATTAATTTCTGACAAAATAGAGTGCAAATTGAGGACACATTTCGAGGAAGAGTTTGTGAATGTCCTGTGGTTAATGGCGTACGGTTTCATGGAGATGGCTATAGCTTTTGCGTTGGTATATAAATAAATAGGCTTGAGCTTTTCATTTATTTTCCTATTGCTAATAAATCTTACCAAATTATCAGAAAATGCCTACTTAAAAGTACTTTACGAGCCTTTTATCAGTCTTACTTGAACTAAAATATCATCTTCTAAACTGAAATTATGATCCTGATCTAGTAAGTTCTGAATCTTGCATTTTCCGGCTTGAAAAATTAAGATAATGAAGTGTGTGTCTGTATTTCAAGATATTTAAACTGTACTATTATTAATAAAAGTCCCTTCATATGCAGCAAGTGGTCCTGGATCATTGATAGCTAGAACATGAATGTAAGGAAAAGAATGCATGCCAATGTCCTGACTGCAGCTGTAAGAATACATGGATGGGGCAGTTACGAGTATATATGCCTAATGCTAGCATATATACTGCGATTATTAATGGTTTGTGCAAGGATAGATCCGTAAAATATGCAGTGAGGCTTTTCTATGAAATGCTTAAAAAGGGTGTCGTCCCTAATGTCATAGCTTACACTTCGATGATTCACGGGTTATGTAACTCGAGTAAACTAAAGGAGGCTAAAATGTTAATGAAGGAGATGACCAATTGGAAAATTTATCCTAATATGATCACATACAATGTTTTAATTGATGCTCTATGTAAAGAAGGTTTGGTGAGTGAAGCAGATGATGTAGTCCTCAAAGAGGAAGAGAAAAATTGGGATCATAATTTGGTGACAAACAGTGCATTGGTGAATGGATATTGCAAGATGGATAAAATAGAGGAGGCTTTGCATCTCTTTTGTGAGATGCGTAATAAAGGGCTCAAACCTGATTTGGTTACGTATACCATCATGTTGCAGGGGCTGTTTAGCTCCTGCAGATGTTCAGCTGCAGTCGAGCTTTTTGATGAAATGAAAGCCGTGGGCATAGAACCCGACATTTTTACTTATTGTAATATGCTAGTCGGTCTATACAAAAATGGGCTTGTAGATGAAGCGATTGTGTTCTTAGGTGCACTAGAGAAAAAGGGATTAGATCGCCATATAAATTATTACAGTATTTCCATGGATGGGTTGTGTAAAGCTAGAAAATTGGATACTGCACGAGAATTATTCGATTGCCTCTCTTCTAAGGGATTGGAGCCAGATGTTGTAACTTATACTATTATGATAAAGGGATATTGTGAAGAGGGCTTATTGGAAGAAGCTAAAGAACTTCTCATGGACATGAAACGGAAAAGGTGTTTGCCAAATACGATTACCTTTGATGTCATTGTTAGAGGATTTCTTGTTAAGAGTAAATTTGATGAGGCGGAAAAGTTTCTCGAGGAAATGGCTGAAAAAGGCTTCTTTGTTGCTTGATGTGATTCAGAGATTTGGTCCAAGAAGATGGCAATATAGTAATTCATGGAGGAAATGGCTGAGAAAGGCTTCTTTGTTGCTTGATGTGATTCAGAGATTTGGTCCAAGAAGATGGCAATATAGTAATTCATGAAGATGAAGTTTTTGAAGAGGAAGCAGCAACTTAGTCCAATTTGATGAAATAATCTGATTTATAACTTCTAGATCTAGAGTATATTTTGTAAATTGCAATCAAACCTCCGTAGTTTGCAAGTTTTCTTTCCGGCCCACATTAATTATAACTTCTTTCCTGTTCCAATCTTCAATTTCTCATATCTTAAGCTATTTTTTTTCTTTTTTTTTTTTATCAATTTATGAGCAAAATTTAATTAACTGAGTTACAAATTCAAGTGTAGCTTCTCATTCCTCCTCCGGCTCTAGTCATATCCCCAGAAAATATCAATTCGAGTACAACCGGAGAATTACAAGAAATATAGATCACGGTCTATGTTGCACGGATATAGATACGGGGATACGGATGCAATACGAAATTGGATCTTGTGGAATCATATTGAATATTTGACGATACAATTTGGAACATTTCGTTTCTGAGCAGAAGAGCCATTTTTAAATAGTGTTCGATCGATTATGTATTAATAAATATTCGATTGATTGGTCTGAGGTTATCGACAAAAAAGATTTGTTTAAGCCACTTCGTTTCTTTTTGTCCAAGTCACTTCTTTTTTTGTCCAAGTTGTTTTTCTTTTTGTCTAACTCACTTCCTTTTTTCTGTGTGAGTTTCGGGAATATCCCCATTCATAGGTTCGAGATCTACATCTATGAATTGAAAGGTCCAAATGATCAACTCTGCAATCAGTTGTTACGAGGATACGGATTTTTTAAACTCGTTGAATACAATACGGCATGGATACGGATGTAAAAATATAATGTAAATTTATAAATAAACAACTACATCTTTCAATTTAAGCTTTAGAAGAAAAGATAATTCTTGACTTAACATGTCGTAACAATGGAATAAAATCTCGGATAGAGACTTGAATAAGAGACTAAGTAGTGGTTTTAGTCATTTATGCTTATTCCTAGAGACTTTATCATTTTTTTTATAATTTAAATTTGACCCATAATATACATAAAAAATCCTTCGAAGTGTTCTAGTCGTTTATGTTTAGTTCTACTCTGTAAATTATATATTTATATATTAACCATTATGAAACATTTCTGATTATTTTTATATCGTAGTAAGTATATGATTGTTAGAAGTTAATTTCTCATTATATATTAATTGATCAAAGTAACATGCTATAAATATGAACTTATTAAAAGATAACATGACATGTATTCTAAAAAAAGTTACTTTGTGATTGACTATGTCACAAAAATATTTTTCATTTATATATTTTTGTTCCATTTATTTAATTAAGAAGAAAAAAGGTGTGTATTATTATTTAGTAGGTTTGATTATTAATATATTCCCCCATTTCTTAATTTTGTCTAGGGCAGGGCCCGATCAATGGTCAATGTATATTTCAAATGAGCTTTTATCAAGAAAAGTGCTGAAAATAAATTTTAACATCAAAACAAAGAAATAAACAAACATATAATAGCCATCTTGATTAAAAGAAATTCCTATAGATCCAATAAACAAAGAACTTTGATTTTCTTTCTTCTTTCCTTCAGATAATTAATAACAAGATGCCAATGAAGAAATTGAGGGGAGATGCCACTGCGCTGATTCGCAGAGGATCTGAGAGTAAGTTTCGATATCTTTCTTACTTTCACATTGACAGCCACAAAACCAACAAACCTAGATTGGATTTGAGTCGTATAAAAGAGGTGGAAGATGCTAATTACATGTTTCTTGATATGCTAAAAATGCGACCTCAGCCTTCTATTATTGAATACAACAAACTAATGAATTTGGTGGTTAAGATGAAACAATACTCTGCTGCCCTCAATATGTTCGACGAAATGTGTGAACTGGGTTTCCCTGTCAGTGACTACACCATGAACATTGCAATTAATTGCTATTGTCTTGTCAATAGAGTAGATTATGGGTTTGCAATCTTAGGATGCTTCTACAAACGTGGGTACGAACCAGATACAACAACCTTCAACACTCTCCTTAAAGGGCTATTCTTTGAGAAGAAGGTGGCCGTGGCAGAACAATTGTTCAAGAAATTGTTGAGGCAGAAACTCTGTGAGCCTGATGAAGTTACGTTCCTCACTGTGATCGACGGGTTGTGCAAAGCAGGGAACACTCTTTCAGCATTTCATTTGCTTGGGCTATTGGAAAAAGGAAATTATAAACCAAGTGTCAAAGCCTATAGTGCAGTAATTGATAGTCTATGCAAAAATAGAATGGTTGACGATGCTCTGGAGCTCTTATCCAAAATGATTGATAAGGGAATTTCGCCTGATGTCGTCACGTATAGTTCGATTATTCAGGGATTATGCGATTTTGGTAGATATGGTGAAGTAAAAGACTTACTAAATGACATGGCGGCTCACAAGATATCTCTTGACGTGTTTACTTTTAGTATATTGATGGATTCATTTTCCAAAGACGGAATGTTGAAAGAGGCAGAAGATCTATTGGAAATTATGAAGCAAAAAAATATTAATCCAAATATAGTCACATACACTACACTGATAGATGGATATTGTATGCGAGGGGAAATGGACAAAGCAAAAAATATATTTCATTCGGTTATGGAGTCAGGTCTTATGCCTTGTATTATCACCTATAACAGTTTGATTGATGGGTATTGCAAGAATGGTAACGTGGACGAAGCTTGGAGACTCTTTCTTGAAGCTCCTTATAAAGGGTTGGAGTACGATACTATTACCTATACCTCCATGTTACATGGATTATTTTGTGTTGGTAGAATTGCTGTTGGTTGGAAGCTTTTCCATGAGATGGAAGCTCGTCAAGTGATTCCTGATTTACCAACTTATAATGTCTTGATATGTGGCTTGTGCAAAACTCGGAGAGTTGTTGAGGCATTTTCAGTTCTACACACTATGGGAAAAAATGGGGTTAATCCGAATATAATAACATACAATTCCCTCATTGATGGATTGTGCAAGAATGGAGAGCTTGAATCTGCAAGAAATCTTTTCAATGAACTTCCTTCCAAAGGTTTGCAACCTAATGATATAACACATAACATCATCATCAGTGCGCTTTGTAAAGAAGGGATGACGGGAGAGGCTAAAAATTTGCTTATGAAAATGGAAGAAAACGGTTGCTTGCCTAATAATGACTCATATAATATTTTCGTGCGGGGTTTTCTTAGATCAACAAAGATTGACGAGGCAATCACACTCTTGGAAGAAATGACTAGAAGGGAATTCTCACTAGATTCAGATACTATGTCCATGTTACTTGATCATATCAAAGGTGAAGAACAAGATGGTGTTCTTCTTGATGTGATACGGAAGTTTAAATCAAAAAAATAAATAAGCCATGTCTGGCTGGGGCTGGTAAACTGAATATTTATTTTGCTACTTTCTTATGTTATTCTCTAGGATTGCAAAAGCTTGATGGGCTTGTGAGTAGTGTTTTTACATTCATAATTATCCAAGTAAAGGAGGTCTTTTAGCTGGTCTACTAGATCTCCTAACTTCAGTTACATCAGAAGAAACAGAAACATGGGTTGTGTTATGAAAAGAAAAAAATCTTCATGAAAAACAACATCCCTACACAAAAACTTAATTATTATTCATATCATATTATTTGTATCCTCTATCATATGGATATCCATATCATTAAAAGTAAATTGTCTAGCTCTAGGATAATATGATCCTTTACAGTGGAGGCAAAAGTCAAACATGTAAAAATGAATAATCAGCGGATTTTTCAAATAGAAGTTCACAAGGTGTTTTGTTATGAAGAACTTTTTAAGGAGTTACTAATTAAAAAAG
This sequence comes from Penstemon eatonii, assembly GCA_038501285.1. Taxonomy (NCBI): domain Eukaryota; kingdom Viridiplantae; phylum Streptophyta; class Magnoliopsida; order Lamiales; family Plantaginaceae; genus Penstemon; species Penstemon eatonii. Next base: position 74,305,380 of record CM076715.1, read on the forward strand.
TTAGCAGTCACTCGAACCATAATTCAATGGACAATTTAGATTTAAAATATGTTGATGTTTTTTCAGGGGCGGACCTATAGGGGGTGCGGGTGGGGGCGCCCGCACCCCCAGCAAAAAAAAAATTAGTAGCAGTGCATATCTATTATTATTATTATAGTAGTACTTTATGTATTCTTGTTAGTACCTTTAAATTCCTAAAGGAAAGAATCTTGTGAATCAAAAATCTTTGTCTACTTTAATTAAATATGTGGTCAGATCTTAGAGAATGGAGTTCCACTAATAGAGTTGCCTAGTTTAAGTAGAATTTGATAAGGAAAATATTCTTTAACACTTAATATAATTCTCTTTTAATATGAAATGAAAAACAAAACAACGTTGAATTTTGAATTCCCATTTCTTCAACTTTTCTTCACCAAGTTATATCAAAAAAAAGGTTTTTTTTTTCTCACAAATCGGCTGAATCACTCAACGGCATTATCAAAAGGTACTTTTTTTAAAAACTTTTATGAATATTTAAATTTATTTATTTTATTTATAAAGTTTTTGATTTTTCATCACTAAAATTATTAGAACTGATTTTTCATCACTAAAATTATTAGAACTGATTGTTTTTGCATATTATATATTTTTTATTATCTTATTTGATTAGATATATTATCAATATCAAGTACCATAAGACTTATCGGCATATTAAAAATAAATTTTGATAATCATAATTTTTTAAATAATTTAATTATATACTTTCCCTTTTAATCTCGCCCCCCGCGACTAAAATTTCTGGGTCCGCCCCTGTGTTTTCTTGCAACAACAATGTTTTGTTGAGGGGTCTCAACACAAGAAAATTGGTTAATCACACCAAGTTTATTAAAGAGATCAATAAACTTAAGCTCAGGTGCATTATCGGTTCTAAAAACTTTATACTTTATTTCTTTTATTAAACTGAGTAAGAACCATAAAAAATAAATTTGAAATGACATATAAAATATTTACTTTTTTGTTTTAACGTGGAAAATATATATATCTACTGTAATCATCAACAATGATAGCAAAGTAATTAAAACTAGATCAAGAAGGAACCTTATAAGGACTCCAAATATTATAATGGACCAAATCAAAAGAATTGACAGAGATGTGATTTAAAGAATCAAACTTTAAACGCTTTTGTTTCACCAAAGGACATATACAACACGGTCTAGTAGTAGAGTTTTGTAAGCTATCAAAACCTATAATTATAGCAAAAAGGGCAAACAAGTAAATAACAAAATAATTAAGTTCCAATTCCAATAGATCCCTATAATGATAAGCGGCCACATACAACTACAAATTAAGTTCCAATTCCAATGGATCCCTATAGTATAATGATAAGCGGCCACATACAACTATAAATTGTACTACACATATTTATATATATATTTATATTAAGAAGGTAATTGTCCTCACAATAGAGAGATTGAAAAATCAACCATATCTGCACTAGCTTGAGAATTCAAATAAATTAAGGTATGATGCCTTTATACGTTAGTCAATCCAAATACCCCATTTTGCTGCCAATTTGGTATCGTATTTTTTGGGTAAATTACGAATACCTATGAGATAAGATCTAAGGTCTATTTGTATGGGTTTTGGCTCGGTTTCGTGGGTCTCGGTTTAAAAAAATTGGTTTGGAAGGTTTCGATGAAATCTTTGAGACTTCAGTTGGATGAGTTTTGTGGTTTGAATAAGTTGAAACCCCACTTGGATTGAGTTTGGATGTTGGGGTTTAGGGGAAAAGTAGATGATAGATATCAAATCAATGTTTTATAGGTTTGAAGAGTTTGAATGTGAGTTTCTGAATATGTTTTTGATGATTTTATGAGTTTGGCGAAAACTCATTTGAAAGGGTTTTGGCGTTTTGCGAGACTGGGCCCAAACCCATCCACATACACCCTAATTAAAAAAAATTCCCCGTGTATTGAGTATTATAAAATTCCTCCTTATTTAACCCCTTGTTCATTAAATATTCAAATTTTCCCTTGGGTATTATTGTAATGTTTGTAATATCTTATAAATGTTAAAACTTGGGTATTAATTCTTATATTTTATAATTTAAAAAAGTGATAATTATATATTTACTATCAAAATGATTAATAAAATTTGTAATTGCCAATAAGTTTTAATAAATATTGCCAAAAAAAAAGTATTTACATATTTATTAGCAATTTAAATTGTATATTAATAAATTAAATATAATTAATTATAGTATTTTATAAATATGAACAAATTATTTACACATTTAGTTAAATAAATTTATTTTCTAAATTAGTAAATTTAATAAAATTATACTGTATTATAATAAAATATTTTAATTTAATAAAGTTAGTTCATATTGTATTATAAATTGCAATATTTATTGAAATTTCTGGGCAATATAAATTATATTAATTATCTTGGTAAAAAAGTATATAATAATTATTTTTCTAATTTATAAGATATAACAATTAGCACCCAAAACTAAAATTTATAAGATATCATAAATATTATAAATATTATAAATAATCTTCAAGGGCAAAATTAAAATATTTTAGAAGTAAGGGATTAATTAAAAAATGTGATAAATCTGAAGAAATTTTTTGTAATACTACATACGTGAGGGAGGTTTTATAATTAGTCTTACCTTATAGGGATATTCATAAACTTTTTTGGCCATTTATTTTTGTTGATCCATTCCCAATGCCTATTGAGGATAGGAATCATTTCTTTGTTATCAAGCATCTTTTTTGTAGCTTCAGCTATAGCAAGAAAAGCCTGAAATTGAAAGGTGAATTGTAATGTCAATCAAGTTTATTATTTTTTCAGAGTGAAGTACATGTGACAATTATAATAATTGATTAATTGATCAAACTAAAAGTAACATGCTAAAAATGTGAATTTATTAAAAAATTACATTGACGCATATTCTAAAAAATGTTACTGAAGAACATAATTGTGATTGACTATGTAACAAAAATAGTTCTCGTTTATATATTTTTGTTCCATATAATTAAGAAGAAGAAAAAGATGTACCGTATTATTTAGTTTGTTTAATATATAATCCCCCATTTCTTAATTTTGTCTAGGGCAGGGCCTGGTCAATGGTCAATTAATGTATATTTCACATGAGTTTTTTATCAAGAAAATGCTGAAAACAAATTTTAAAATCAAAACAAAAGGCAAACATAAATAATGGAGTTTATTGAAGTTTATGGAGAATGATGTATTTTTTATTAGCATCGAAGTGTAATGGGTTTTTTGCACTTTGCACCCCCGAAATATGGGAAATAGGCACTTTGCACCCCCGAAACTTAGATTTAGCACTTTGCACCCTCGAAATATGAAAAATGCAGCACTTTGCACCCTCATTTATTTTCAATAAAAAATTCAAGGGCAAAATAGGTAATTCTATTGTAAATTTTTGGCACTTTGCCCCCCCCTCAAAATAAAATTAGCACTTAACACTCCCTAATTAAGAACAAATTAACAACTTGCACCCCCGAAACATAATAAATGGATACTTTGTACCCCAAAATACAAAATTAACACTTAACACTCTCAAATTAAAAAAAAAACTCAAACCCCTCATTTTTCCGGCAAAGTTGACCATTAAGGTGAATTTTTTTAAGGCAAAATAGGTAATTATTTATGGGTCTTTGATATGTTGAAGTAGACAATGGGTCTTCGAGAAGTTTACTTGTACTTTATTTAGTTATTTATGATTATACTGTTGAAAATAAAGATGGAGAGAGAAATGAGTATTCGAATATTTATAATTGTAATTTGCAAAATTTAAGTAAAAAAATGAATTTTTTATTTTGCCTTAGATTTTTTTACTCCGTTAGTCAACTTTGACCAAAAAAATGATGGGTTTGGGTTTTTTAAATTTGAGGGTGTTAAGTGTTAATTTTGTGTTTTGGGTGCAAAGTGCCCATTTATTGTATTTAGCGGGTGTTAAGTGCAAATTTTATTTTAGGGGTACAAAGTGCGAAATTCTCAAGTTTTGAGGGTGTAAAGTGCCAATACTATTGAAATACCTATTTTGCCCTTGAATTTTTGCTTGAAAATAAACGAGGGTGCAAAGTGCTATATTTTTTATATTTCGAGGGTGCAAAGTGCTAAATCTAAGTTTCGAGGGTGCAAAGTGCCTATTTCCCATATTTTGAGGGTGCAAAGTGCAAAAAAACCAAGTGTAATTTCATACCCACACATTTAAATATGTAATTACCCCAAGCCCCCGCTAATTTGGTTCATTTTATCATCAAATATATACTGGTAAAAATATATACACGCTTTACGAACGCCATTTGAACTTTGATTTTCTTTCTTCTTTCCTTCCTTCAGATAATTAATCACAAGATGCCAGTGAAGAAGATGAGGGGAGATGCCATTACGCTGATTCGCAGAGGATTTGAGAGTAAGTTTCGATATCTTTCTTACTTTCACATTGACAGCCACAAAACCAACAAACCTAGATTGGATTTGAGTCGTATAAAAGAGGTGGAAGATGCTGATTACATGTTTCGTGATATGCTAAAAATGCGACCTCAGCCTTCTGTTATAGAATACACCAAACTATTGAATTTGGTGGTCAAGATGAAACAATACTCTGCTGCCCTCAATATGTTCGATGAAATGCGTAAACTGGGTGCCCCTGTTGATGAATACACCATGAACATTGCAATTAATTGCTATTGTCTTGTCAATAGAGTAGATTTCGGGTTTGCAATATTAGGAAGCTTCTACAAACGTGGGTACGAACCAGATACAACCACCTTCAACACTCTCCTTAAAGGGCTATTCTTAAAGAAGAAGGTGGCCGACGCAGAACAATTGTTCAAGAAATTATTGAGGCAGAAACTCTGTGAGCCTAATGAAGTTACGTTCCTCACTGTGATCGACGGGTTGTGCAAAGCAGGAAACACTATTTCAGCATTTCATTTGCTTAAACTATTGGAAAAAGGAAGCTTCAAACCGGATGTCAAAATTTATAATGCAGTAATTGATGGTCTATGCAAAAATAGATTGGTTGATGATGCTCTCGAGCTCTTATCCAAAATGACTGACAGAGGAATTTTGCCTAATGTCATCACGTATAGTTCTATTATTCAGGGATTATGCGATTTTGGTAGATATGGTGAAGTAAAAGACTTACTAAATGACATGACGGCTCACAAGATCTCTCTTAGCGTGTTTACTTTTAATATATTGATGGATTCATTTTGCAAAGACGGGATGGTGAAAGAGGCAGAAGATCTGTTGGAAATTATGAAGCAACGAAATATTAATCCAGATATAGTCACATACAATACACTGATAGATGGATATTGTATGCGAGGGGAAATGGACAAAGCAAAAAATATATTTCATTCGGTTGTGGAGTCGGGCCTTAAGCCTACTATTATCACCTACGGTAGTTTGATTGATGGGTTTTGCAAGAAAGGTGACGTGGACGAAGCTTGGAGACTCTTTCTTGAAGCTCCTTGTAAGGGGTTGGAGCACACACTGGTTACCTGTAACTCCATGTTACATGGATTATTTTGTGCTGGTAGAATTGATGTTGGTTGGAAGCTATTCCATGAGATGGAAGCTCGTCAAGTGATTCCTGATTTACTAACTTATAATATCTTGATATGTGGCTTGTGCAAAACTCGGAGAGTTGTTGAGGCATTTTCAGTTCTACACACTATGGGAAAAAATGGGGTTAATCCGGATATAGTAACATACAATTCCCTCATTGATGGATTGTGCAAGAATGGAGAGCTTGAATCTGCAAGAAATCTTTTCAGTGAACTTCCTTCCAAAGGTTTGCAACCTGATGTTATAACATATAGCATCATCATCGGTGCGCTTTGCAAAGAAGGGCTGATGGGAGAGGCTAAAAATTTGCTTATGAAAATGGAAGAAAACGGTTGCTTGCCTAATAATGACACATATAATATATTCATGCGGGGTTTTCTTAGAACAACAAAGATTGACGAGGCAATCCCACTCTTGGAAGACATGACAAGAAGGGAATTCTCACTAGATTCTGATACTATGTACATGTTACTTAATCATCTCAAAGGTGAAGAACAAGATGGTGTCCTTCTTGATGTGATAAGGAAGTTTAAAGCAAAAAAATAAATAAGCCGTGTCTGGCTGGGGCTGGTAAACTCAATATTTATTTTGCTACTTTCTTATGTTCTTCTCTGGGATTGCAAAAGAAACATTGCGAAAGAATACTTTCATCAATAGTATGAGTTTGTGCACTGGTTATACATATGTGCTTCATTATATTTTTCACTTCAATATCAGTACTTGAAACTATGAAAATATTGAAACTTTATTTTGGAATAAATAGTTGCAATAAAATGTGAGGAAGTCATTACACATGACATGCTGATACAGTTCTAGTTTACCATTTGTTCATTATCCTAATTTTTTGTAGCAATATGTTTCCGGAAGTTACTGAATTCTGGGGGTGTTGTAACATGTTCTCCATGGTCGCTGTCTTTACATTACACATCTGAAAAGTAGAAAACTGGATTTCTATAATCAAATATACTTTGCAAGTATGCAACTAGAGCATTTTTAGATACAATAAGTTATGTATCACTTGATTTATGAGACCACCGTTTTCGGCACAAAGTCAATAATTGAAAATGCTAGAACAGATTCAAAGAGTTGTTAATAATTCATTTAATCCTATTAAGGTAGCATTTGCTAATGAGTGACTGTTAGTCAAGTTTGGATCTTTTGAATTCAGTTTGATTGAATGTTCACATTGATAAATAGCATTATGATTATGAGAGGAGTAATATTCCCTTTAAACGGAAAACAGGTGAGCTGATTGTTTGAATGCTTTGTGGATGAATCAATGGGTAAATTTAGGTTGCACTATGAAGATTTTGTTATTCTGATTGAATTGTAAAAAACTCCAAGGTATTTCAGTATTTGTATCACAAATTCCTCCAGAATAAGTAACAAATTTAAAGAGCAATTTACTCCCTGTATATTATATCAATAAATCATGCATACAATGAACTGCTACATTTATTTATTTATTATTCCAGAGGTAGAAACCAATGAGTGTTTGAATAATAACGGTCGCTGCTGGAAAGACGACAACGCAAATATTACGGCTTGCAAGGTACCTTATCTATAATCTAATTATTTTAGTTTTAAGCTTCATTAATTTCTGAGAAAATAGAGTGCAAATTGAGGACACATTTCGAGGAAGAGTTTGTGAATGTCCTGTGGTTAATGGCGTACGGTTTCATGGAGATGGCTATAGCTTTTGCGTTGGTATATAAATAAATAGGCTTGAGCTTTTCATTTATTTTCCTATTGCTAATAAATCTTACCAAATTATCAGAAAATGCCTACTTAAAAGTACTTTACGAGCCTTTTATCAGTCTTACTTGAACTAAAATATCATCTTCTAAACTGAAATTATGATCCTGATCTAGTAAGTTCTGAATCTTGCTTTTTCCGGCTTGAAAAATTAAGATAATGAAGTGTGTGTCTTTATTTCAAGATATTTTAACTGTACTATTATTAATAAAAGTCCCTCCATATGCAGCAAGTGGTCCTGGACGATGCAAAATCAGTAATGGTTGGCTACCTTTTTACAATCCAAAATTTATAGATCATTGATAGCTAGAACATGCATGTTTTACCTACCTCTATTCGATATGGATGAATGTAAGGAAAAGAAAGCATGCCAATGTCCTGACTGCAGCTGTAAGAATACATGGATGGGGCAGTTACGAGTTCACTTCCAACCAACACTCAATCTCTTTACTCTTGTGCCCGTAAACTTTAATTTCTTTTTCTTTTGTCCCGGTTTCTCGTGCAGCGGTGAAGTGAAATCTGATTGGGCTGCTGCTGTTTGGGTTATTATGATTGGATTCGGGATGTCTTGTGGTGCCTACCTCGTATACAGATATGGATTGGGGGTACATGAATTTTGTGTTATTTTTGCTAGTTAACCAACAGATTTTGGAATTCAATTGTCATGCTAAAGTTGTATGGGTTCAAGTAAATAAATGAAACTTCATTCATTGGTGAAGCATTTAACAATGTCAGGTCATGACCTAAAAATTGTTGTGGCGTTACGACTGGTTGTGTTGGTCCAGGTTTGATTGAGTTTATAAATTGAATATTTATGTTATTTATATTAAGTGACTTTAATGAGAATGGTTCTTGTGGATACAAATTTGAATACTTAATTTTCTCAAAAAATGAGATTCCGAGTCCTTATTATCATGGATCAAAATTTCTGTCTTTTTCATCGAAAACATCGAAGAGTTTCCATTTTTTAATTTGGCGAAACGAAAACAAGATGTAATTCCGAAACTATTTATTTGTCTTAAACTCTGTTATTTTCCTAAATTTAGTAACTTTTTTTACAAATTTTCCTTAGTGTTTTCGAAATATTTCCGTATAGTCTCCAATAGTTTTCAATATTTGACTGACCGAAACATACTTATGAACCGAATTTTGATCGACGCTTATTATCGGTCTTACTTCGATTTGAATGTTATTGTGTTTGAATTTGATAAGAAAGTAAAATATTTCAAAAAATCTTACAGGATCCAGATCTAAATTTATTTCACATTTAGGAATACCACTTTCCAATTTGAATTTAAGTATACATAGAAGAGTTAGTTAATTGGATCCAAAATTTTTGAACATTTTATCCGATCGAAACTCAGGTTTATGCAGTTTAAACTTTATATTCGACTCGATTAAAATCAAAGTTTACATTAGAAATTTATCTAACCAAATCCATACAAGAAAAATTGGTAAACTATTATCATAGATCCAGATTTAAATCTTGGCTATAGGACTTTAGTGACCAAACTAATAATCTTTCATATAAAGTTTATACATGAAGATAAATTACTCATATTTAATATTTTAAACGGTTCGGGATTTGAAATGTTAAACCTTTTTTGTATGGATTTGAAAGTATTTTGAAGATTCAAATAAGAATTTGAGCTTGGTTATATAGATTTTTAAGGATCAAATTGCAAGTTAAAATTGCTAAAGAAAAAAGAATGTGGTTTGGATCCAGATTGGTTCAAATTTTACCATTTGACAAATTTTATTCGAAATTAGTCATATGCTTGTGAAAGTTCACTAAACCATCATTGCTGGCAAAGTACGAAAATACCCCTTAAATATTTTGCCCTAAAATTTCCACCCTCATTTTCCATCGATCACCTCTTCCACTCAAAATCTACAGCCGCCGAAGCAAAGGTCTGTGAATTCGTTCCATCTTTTTGAGTTAATTTCTTCTTTCCCGCAAAAAAAAATTAAAAAAAAAAATATTCACACATTTCCTTTCCCGACACCGTAGCAAAATCAGCTGCAAAATCCTTTTTTTTTTTTTTTTGTATCATGAGGGTATAATAACCTTAAAAACCCTCTATTCCATTAATTAAATCACGCCCAGTTTTACTTTGGAAGATGAACAAATCTATTTTGGGGCCTTTGCTATTTTCCCCCAAGAAATGCTACAACTCAGGTAGTTCCAGCTTATTTAGTCCAAGTCCAATACCATTTCTTTCACTCTGTCGTTATTTTGATGCAAAACCCAATGTAGATTGCGAAAAATCCAAGCTTTATTCAGAGAATAATATTAGTAGATTGGATGATGCTTTGGGTGTCTATAATAAAATGGTCAGAATGAACCCTCTGCCTTGCGTGCAAGAATTTAATAAACTCCTTTCCCATATCGTGAAGCTGAAAGAGTATTCTTTTGTGATTTCCCTTTTCAAAGATATCTGCTTTTTAGGGATTCCAGTTAGTGAGTACACTTTGAGTATTGTGATTAACGCTTACTGTAATTGTAATAAGTTGGATTATGGGTTTTCGATATTGGGTTGTTCTTTCAAGCTTGGCCTTGAACCTGACGGAGCTACATTCAGTCCCTTACTGAAGGGTTTGTTTAAACAAAGTAGGGTTCTTGAGGCCCAAGAGTTGTTTACCAAGATTGAAACAGAAAGTTTATGTGAGCTTAATGTTGTTGTTTACGGGGTCGCGATAGATGGACTTTGTAAGGCTGGAAATACTTCGAGGGCATTTGAGATTTTCAGAGAAATGGAAAGAAAAAATTGTATGCCTAATGCTTGGATATATACTGCGATTATAAATGGTTTGTGCAAGGATAGATCTGTAGATTATGCAGTGAGGCTTTTCTATGAAATGCTTAAAAAGGGTGTCATACCTAATGTCATAGCTTACACTTCGATGATTCACGGGTTATGTAACTCGAGTAAACTAAAGGAGGCTAAAATGTTAATGAAGGAGATGACCAATTGGAAAATTTATCCTAATATTATCACACACAATGTTTTAATTGATGCTCTATGTAAAGAAGGTTTGATGAGTGAAGCAGAGGATGTAGTCCTCAAAATGAAAGAGAAAAATTGGGGTCCTGATTTAGTGACATACAATGCATTGGTGCATGGTTATTGTTTGCAAAATCGAGTGGATGAAGCAAGGAAGGTTTTCGACTCTTTTACTCCTGATATTTTCAGTTATAGCAACTTAATCAATGGGTATTGCAAGATGGATAACATAGAGGAGGCTTTGCATCTCTTTAGTGAGATGCCTAATAAAGGGTTCAAACCTGATTTGGTTACGTATAACATCATGTTGCAGGGGCTGTTTAGCTCCTTCAGATGTTCAGCTGCAATCGAGCTTTTTGATGAAATGAAAGCCGTGGGCATAGAACCCAACTTTATTACTTATTGTAATATGCTAGACGGTTTATACAAAAATGGGCTTGTAGATGACGCGATTGTGTTCTTAGGCGCACTAGAGAAAAAGGAATTAGATCGCTATATAAATTATTACAATATTTCCATGGATGGGTTGTGTAAAGCTAGAAAATTGGATACTGCACGAGAATTGTTCGATTGCCTCTCTTCTAAGGGATTGGAGCCAAATGTTGTAACTTATACAACTATGATAAAGGGATACTGTGAAGAGGGCTTATTAGAAGAAGCTAAAGAACTTCTCATGGACATGAAACGGAAAAGGCTTTTGCCAGATACGATTACCTTTAGTGTCATTGTTAGAGGATTTCTTGTTAAGAGTAAACTTGATGAGGCGGAAAAGTTTCTCGAGGAAATGGCTGAAAAAGGCTTCTTTGTTGCTTGATGTGATTCAGAGATTTGGTCCAAGAAGATGGCAATATAGTAATTCATGAAGATGAAGTTTTTGAAGAGGAAGCAGCAACTTAGTCCAATTTGATGAAATAATCTGATTTATAACTTCTAGATCTAGAGTATATTTTGTAAATTGCAATCAAACCTCCATAGTTTGCAAGTTTTCTTTCCGGCCCACATTAATTATAACTTCTCTCCTGTTCCAATCTTCAATTTCTCATAACTTAAAGCTACTTTTTTTTATCAATTTATGAGCAAAATTTAATTAACTGAGCTAGAAATTCAAGTGTAGCTTCTCATTCCTCCTCCGGCTCTAGTCATGTTGCCAGAAAATATCAATTCGAGTACAACCGGAGAATTACAAGAAATATAAATCACGGTCTATGTTGCACGGATATAGATACGTGGATACGGATGCAATACGTTATGGATACGACGATACGGATTTTTGAAATTCGTTGAATACAATACGGCATGAATACGGATATAAAAATATAATGTAAATTTATGCATAAACAACTAGAAGAAAAGATAATTCAATTTAACATAAACAAAAGTTATATCTATATCAATACTACAACTAAAAGTGTGAATAATTTAAGTTTTTTTTTTGTGAAGACAAAAATGCCCTTATTCAAATTGTTAAGTATATTAATAAAATGTAATTAGACATGAATTTTCCTTAAATTTTTTCATCAAAAATTTGGTAAGAAAATATTTTAAGAAATTTGTGACTTACTTTTCTTCCTAACCAAGCACCATGAATATGGAAGAAAACAAAAGTATATTCAAATTAGATGGAAAAAAATGCATATTTAGTCACCCAAGTTTAACTTTAAACACACAATGGTCACTCAACTTTCAGGAATAATATATATAGTCACTCAAGTTACTATTAATAGCATCACTCGTCACCAACTCTATGATATTTGACGGACAAATAACGGAGTATCATCACGAGACAGGCACAAACATTAAAACCAAATGATAAGGTAAGTGAAATTATTTTAGGTATACTTAAAAGTAATTGAAGATGTATAATTATTTGAGTTGAAAATTCGATAAATACGGGCGAAATCAATGAGTGAAAGCATGTGAAAATTGGTTAAAAAGAGTGAAATCAATAAAATGAAAAAAGTTCAACTGATAAAAACAAAATCAAACAATTAGAAAAATGGTTTAAACAAAAAAAACACTAAAGAAATAAAATACACATGATGAAGTCAATAAATTGAATAACATTCATTAATGTGATATTTTATCACATAATGGAATTAATTTTACTCTTATTTACAACAAAATACTACTGAAAATAAATAAACACGTACAATGTACGTACACTTTAAACCGGTGAAAAAAATGCATGTAAAATCTTAAATACATTTAAAATCGGGTAAAATTTGTGAAAAATAGATGAAAATGGGTAAAATCGGTTAAAATAAATGGGTCAAAATATGTGAAATCGATAAAAATTAATTCGAATGAAATTTCTAAGAAAAATGATGAAACCAGTGAAATCCAGTAGAATTGGGTAAAGCCGGTGAAAAAAGGGTAAAATCGGTAAAAAAACGGAAAGTTGGTAAGAACATATATAATCAATGAAAAATTCCGGTGAATAACATGCGAAATTAGTTTAAAAACATGAAAAACGGGTTAGAATGGTAAAAACGAGTGAAATCGATTAAAAAAATAGTTTAATTGGTGAAATCGGTAGAAAATAGTTTAAACTGAAGAAGAAAAACAAAAGAAATTTACCAAAAACGAGAAAATAATGAAAAATATTATAACCGATAAAAAAAGGAAAAAATTGCTAAATAAAAAAATCGGTAAAAAAAGTTTAGGCAGTGAGAACATATGAATCGATGAAAGTTTTGGTAAAATTTGTGAAGAAGCGGATAAAATCGATCAAAAAAGCTTGAAGTCAGTGAAAACATGTTTAATCAATGAAAAATTTAGGCGAATAACATGTGTAATAGGTGGAAACGAGTTAAACTTTAACCGAAAAACAAGGTGAAATTGGAAGAAAATGATTTAAATTGAAAAAAAAAAATCGACGAAAAATGGAAAAACAATGAAAAATGTAATAATCGATTAAAAAGTGAAAAAAATCGATAAAAAAATTTAAACAGTGAAAACATATGAATCGATGAAAACTCGGGAGAAATTGGTAAACACTGGTGAAGTTGGTTAAAAAACTGGTGAAACCAGTAAGAAAAAATGTTCGTGAAATAGATGAAAGTTTTGGTGAAATTTATGAAGAAACGGATGAAACATGTGACTTCGGTGAATAATGGATAAACTTGACATGAAAACTAATATGATGTAATGAACTAAATGATGTTCTTATGATCTTATTTTAAAACCAATTTTAAAAGATTTAATGACTAAATCATCCCTTCTTTTATATTTTATTACAACTACTCAAAGTAATCATTTTTGTATTAACCAATAATAATTAATAAAAATAAGTTTCTTAAAAACTAAATTGACCATTCATAAATATACGATATTCTATGACATAAAAATAGTTAATTTTACTCTAATTTATAAAAAATACACATGAAATTAAAACTAGACACGTATAACGTACGTGCACTTTTTTAGTAACTATAAAATCAAACATAATTAATTCTTAACACGTCGTAACAATGGAATAAATTCATATTTGAGATTTCATGACCTAGGATAGAGACTTGAATAAGAGACTGAGTAGTGGTTTTAATCGTTTATGCTTATTCCTAGAGACTTTATCATTTTTTTATAATTTAAATTTGACCAATAATATTACATAAAAAGCCCTTCGGAGTGTCCTAGTCATTTATGTTTAGTTCTACTTGGTAAATTATATATTTATATATTACCCATTATGAAACATTTCTGAATATTTTTATATCGTAGTACGTATATGATCGTTAGAAGTTAATTTCTCATTACATATATATATTAATTGATCAAACTAAAAGTAACAATCGACACATATGAACTTATTAAAAGATAACATTGAAATGTATTCTAAAAAATGTTACTGAAGAGCATAATTGTGATTGACTATGTCACACAAATATTTTTCATTTATATATTTTTGTTCCATTTAATTAAGAAGAAAAAAGGTGTACCGTATTATTTAGTAGGTTTGACGATTAATATATTCCCCCATTTCTCAATTTTGTCAATGTATATTTCAGATGAGCTTTTATCAAGAAAATGCTGAAAATAAATTTTAATATCAAAACAAAGAAATAAACAAACATAATAGCACCAAGCAAACATAAATAATGGAGTTTTCTTTGGTTCATTAAATCATCAAATATCTCGCCATTTAAACTTTGATTTTCTTTCTTCTTTCCTTCCTACAGATAATTAATCAGAAGATGCCAATGAAGAAGATGAGGGGAGATGCCACTACGCTGATTCGCAGAGGATTTGAGAGTAAGTTTCGATATCTTTCTTACTTTCACATTGACAGCCACAAAACCCACAAACCTAGATTTGATTTCAGTCGTATCAAAGAGGTGGAAGATGCTAATTACATGTTTCGTGAAATGCTAAAAATGCGACCTCAGCCTTCTGTTATAGAATACACCAAACTATTGAATTTGGTGGTCAAGATGAAACAATACTCTGCTGCCCTCAATATGTTCGATGAAATGCGTAAACTGGGTGTGGGTGCCCCTGTTGATGAGTACACCATGACCATTGCAATTAATTGCTATTGCCTTGTTAATCGGGTAGATTTTGGGTTTGCAATCTTAGGAATCTTCTACAAACGTGGGTACAAACCAAATACAACAACCTTCAACACTCTCCTTAAAGGGCTATTCTTAGAGAAGAAAGTGACCGAGGCAGAACAATTTTTCAAGAAAATGTTGAGGCAGAAACTCTGTGAGCCTAATGAAGTTACGTTCCTCACTGTGGTCGACGGGTTGTGCAAAGCAGGGCACACTCTTTCAGCATTTCATTTTCTTGGTCTATTGGAAAAAGGAAATTACAAACCAAATGTCAAAGCCTATAGTGTAGTAATTGATAGTCTATGCAAAAATAGAATGGTTGATGATGCTCTTCAACTCTTATCCAGAATGATTGATAAGGGAATTTCGCCTGATGGCATCACGTATAATTCAATTATTCAGGGATTATGCGATTTTGGTAGATATTGTGAAGTAAAAGACTTATTAAATGACATGGCGGCTCACAAGATATCTCTTGACGTGTTTACTTTTAATATATTGATGGATTCATTTTGCAAAGACGGAATGGTGAAAGAGGCAGAAGATCTATTGGAAATTATGAAGCAAAGAAATATTAATCCAAATATAGTCACATACAATACACTGATAGATGGATATTGTATGCGAGGGGAAATGGACAAAGCAAAAAATATATTTCATTTGGTTATGGAGTCAGGCCTTAAGCCTACTATTATCACCTACTGTAGTTTGATTGATGGGTTTTGCAAGAAAGGTGACGTGGACGAAGCTTGGAGACTCTTTCTTGAAGCTCCCTATAAAGGGTTGGAGCACGATACTATTGCCTATACCTCCATGTTACGTGGATTATTTTGTGCTGGTAGAATTGATGCTGGTTGGAAGCTTTTCCATGAGATGGAAGCTCGTCAAGTGATTCCTGATTTACTTACTTATAAGATCTTGATATGTGGCTTGTGCAAAACTCGGAGAGTTGTTGAGGCATTTTCAGTTCTACACACTATGGGAAAAAATGGGGTTAATCCGGATATAGTAACATACAGTTCCCTCATTGATGGATTGTGCAAGAATGGAGAGCTTGAATCTGCAAGAAATCTTTTCAGTGAACTTCCTTCCAAAGGTTTGCAACCTGATGTTATAACATATAGCATCATCATCGGTGCGCTTTGCAAAGAAGGGCTGATGGGAGAGGCTAAAAATTTGCTTATGAAAATGGAAGAAAACGGTTGCTTGCCTAATAATGACACATATAATATATTCATGCGGGGTTTTCTTAGAACAACAAAGATTGACGAGGCAATCCCACTCTTGGAAGACATGACAAGAAGGGAATTCTCACTAGATTCTGATACTATGTACATGTTACTTAATCATCTCAAAGTTGAAGAACAAGATGGTGTCCTTCTTGATGTGATAAGGAAGTTTAAAGCAAAAAAATAAATAAGCCGTGTCTGGCTGGGGCTGGTAAACTCAATATTTATTTTGCTACTTTCTTATGTTATTCTCTGGGATTGCAAAAGAAACGTTGCGAAAGAATACTTCCATCAATATTATGAGTTTGTGCACTGGTTATACATATGTGCTTCATTATATTTTACACTTCAATTTCAGTACTTGAAATTATGAAAATATTGAAACTTTATTTTGGAATAAATAGTTGCAATAAAATGTGAGGAAGTCATTACACATGACATGCTGATACAGTTCTAGTTTACCATTTGTTCATTATCCTAATTTTTTGTAGCAATATGTTTCTGGAAGTTACTGAATTCTAGGGGTGTTGTAACATGTTCTCCATGGTGGCTGTCTTTACATTACACATCTGAGAAGTAGAAAACTAGATTTCTATAATCAAATATAATTTGCAAGTATTCAACTAAAGCTTTTTTAGATACAATATGTTATGTATCACTTGATTTATGAGACCACCGTTTTCGGCACAAAGTCGATAATTGAAAATGTTAGAACAGATTCAATATATATTATTTATATAGTGTTTGATATAGGAAAAAAACCAATAATTTATGTAACATAATTACAACCTTGGATTCATTGGAACATGGATCTTAAGAAATTGAACATAGATAGGATTCTTTATTATTTCTCCGTTTTTATTAACACTGCACAAGAGTTCTTGAGAAAGTGAATCTCCGTCCGTCTTGAGGCAAGACAGTGAAGAATTACTACAATCCTTTTTGGATTTCTAGGTTAAACTTTCTTCTTCGTTTCTTCAATTGTTGTCTTTGGCTTCAAAATGCTTCGTTTATGTCATAATAAATTGATAGACCATGCATGATGGCCATCAGGAAAGTACATACATGCATGCCTTGATGTTGTCCTTTTCATCACTCTTTTATTCCCAAACTTCTGGACAACTAAAGTGTCTTAGTTTTATGGTCAAATTGTTTTTTCATTTTTGAAGGGGCTTTAACTGAAAGAGACTACTAGATGGCTCACGAGCAAAAGCCAAATCTCTCATCGGTGGAACTGGCGATGCAAAGAGATCTAGCAAAGCGCTAGAAGGTTGGGAGATTATTTTATCAACTACATATCTGTTAAGCTTAATTGTTCTAAATAGTCATGGCATATACTTGTGAAATGACATTTTCTAATCATTGTCTTATCTAATGTAATGCAAGGACTCATGTCGTCAGGGGCACCAAATTACTCGAACTTTGAGCTTCGAGGACTGGTCAGATACAGGACCTATATCAGATGCAAGTCCTTCGAGTCCAATTTCACTGTATAAGGAGCCCAAAGTACGTAGCTTTTCTTATTCATCCATCGTCTTAATGATTATACACTCAATTATTTTTCGTCTTAATTATTATACACTCATTGAAAGTTCAAACTCCATCTCAAGCTGTTAAGCATCCTACTTCATCGCCCAGGCATACAAATTGGACAAAAAATGTTGTGAGTAATTTGAATAAATCTACTTTCTTGTCAGAATCAGATTGAATTTTACTTGAGATTAAATCGGCATATGAACACATGACAGGGGCCATCTTCATGCCCCAAAACTCCAACCTCACCGTATGAAACTTCTCGACTGAAAATTCCGGTATATATCTATGTATATTACTATATTTCTTTTTTGATTCATTTTCCTATGTCCATACCTTTGCTAATTCAAGATTGATCAAATTTCATGTTAGGTGCCAATTTTTGAAACTCCAACACACGATCGTGCAACTCCACCTCCACGTGTTGACCTATCCAAGCCTAATAATGTTATAAGTAATAATTCAGGCACAAAAAGAAAAGCACCAACTTCTAGTAATGCTACCGCTACTGACAATTTGACAAAAAAGGCGTCTGTTGTGGATGATTTCTTTTGCCAAGCTTGTCAAATAAGCTGCTCTGGTGCACTAACTTTTGAGCAGCACTTGATTGGGCGCCGTCATAAGGCTAAGTTGAAGTGGATGAGAGAACAAAGGAACAACGGTGGAGGGAGTAAAGAGAATACAATTTGCGTTGTGTGCAAAATCTGTTGCCCTGACGAAGTTGCACTAGAGATGCACTTGAAAGGGCAGAGACACAAGGCTAAGTTACAAGAACTGGAAATTGGTGAGGAAACTGGTACTGGAGTGAATGCGAAAAAGATACTACGATGTGAGGTGTGCTTGGTGCACTGCATGAATGAAGATAATTTTAAGATGCACCTCATGGGGAAACCACATGCTTCTCGACTAATGCTCAAGCGTGGAGGACTCGTGTGAGGGATCAATGTTTGTTATGTAGTATAACTCTAACTGCAAAACTCTTATGTTTTCCGTAGAACTTGATTGGAGGTAGTATGTCATGTTCTTGAAACTTTTATGTTTTAGAGTGTGACTAAAGTTGTTAGAAACTTTTATCAATTGTTGATCAAGTACTTGATGTAGAACAATTAACTTTTTGAGCTCACATGTCAAATTGTTGCTCAAACTATTGCGAATATGATAGAGCGGAGATTCGCAAGAAGTATGCATGGATTTTCGAGTGATCGCGCGCATTGATGCGTCCATGATGTCTACCTATTGATTGTTCTGTTATTACTACAAGAGCAGGATTGATATTGTCTACTAATTAGTTTATGGTTGTGTCCAGTGTTTTTTTTGGTTAAAAATTTATGATAATTTGTGATCATTTATCAGAATTTTACAACATTTAAAGCTAGCTCCATTCTTTATTCCTAATCATAGCTTTTGTCATTTTGATGATCATAAATGAAAAAATGTTAAGTATATTGCAATCATTTATATATATATATATATATATATATATATATATATATATATCAAATTATGTTAATATTAATATATCAATGTGAAGTGAAAGTCATCCATAAATTGTCAGTTTTTAGATATATTATAGACTTTTATGCATTATTAAAAACAGAGACTTGTTTGGTTTGAGGTGAAAAATGAATAATAAATTGTGGTTTTATAAAACGGAAAAGCTGATTTGACACAATCCTAAATGATAAAAATAATGCCTAGAACAAACATTGTTAAAAATTTCTTAAAAAAACATTATTAAAAGATACTCTCAGGAAAAGCTTTCAAATTTACAACAGGGTTAGTTAATCACAAGAAGCCAAGTGAAGAAGATGAAGGGAGATGCTACTACACTGATTCGAAGAGGAATTGAGAGTAAGTTTCGAAATCTTTCTCACTGCTCAAAATTTCACATTGCAAACTCCAAAACCAGCAAACCTAGATTGGATTTGAGTGGTATAAAAGCGGTGGAAGATGCTAATCACATGTTTCGTTATATGTTAAAAATGAGACCTCCGCCTCCTGTATTCGAATACACCAAACTATTGAATTTGTTGGTCAAGATGAAACAATTCTCTGCTGCCCTCAATATGTTCGACGAAATGTGTGAACTGGGTGCCCCTGTCAATGAATACACCTTGAGCATCGCGATTAATTGCTATTGTCTTGTCAATAGAGTAGATTATGGGTTTGCAATCTTAGGAAGCTTCTACAAGCGTGGCTACGAACCAAATACAACAACATTCACCACTCTCCTTAAAGGGCTATTCTTAGAGAAGAAGGTGGCCGACGCAGAACAATTGTTCAAGAAAATGTTGAGGCAGAAACTCTGTGAGCCTAATGAAGTTACTTTCCTCACTGTGATCGACGGGTTGTGCAAAGCTGGGAACACTCTTTCAGCATTTCATTTGCTTGGGCTATTGGAAAAAGGAAATTATAAACCAAGTGTCAAAGCCTATAGTGCGGTAATTGATAGCCTATGCAAAAATAGATTGGTTGATGATGCTCTCGAGCTCTTATCCAAAATGACTGACAAAGGAATTTTGCCTGATGTCTTCACGTATAGTTCTATTATTCAGGGATTATGCGATTTTGGTAGATATGGTGAAGTAAAAGACTTACTAAATGACATGGAAGCTCACAAGATATCTCTTGACGTGTTTACTTTTAGTATATTGATGGATTCATTTTGCAAAGACGGAATGGTGAAAGAGGCAGAAGATCTGTTGGAAATTATGAAGCAAAGAAATATTAATCCAAATATAGTCACATACACTACACTGATAGATGGATATTGTATGCGAGGGGAAATGGACAAATCAAAAAATATATTTCATTCGGTTGTGGAGTCGGGCCTTAAGCCTAGTATTATCACCTACAATAGTTTGATTGATGGGTTTTGCAAGAAAGGTGACGTGGACGAAGCTTGGAGACTCTTTCTTGAAGCTCCTAGTAAGGGCTTGGAGCACGATACAATTACCTATAACTCCATGTTACATGGATTATTTTGTGCTGGTAGAATTGATGCTGGTTGGAAGCTTTTCCATGAGATGGAAGCTCGTCAAGTGATTCCTGATTTACCAACTTATAATATCTTGATATGTGGCATGTGCAAATCTCGGAGAGTTGTTGAGGCATTTTCAGTTCTACACACTATGGGAAAAAATGGGGTTAATCCGGATATAGTAACATACAATTCCCTCATTGATGGATTGTGCAAGAATGGAGAGCTTGAATCTGCAAGAAATCTTTTCAGTGAACTTCCTTCCAAAGGTTTGCAACCTGATGTTATAACACATAGCATCATCATCGTTGCGCTTTGCAAAGAAGGGATGATGGGAGAGGCTAAAAATTTGCTTATGAAAATGGAAGAAAATGGTTGCTTGCCTAATAATGACATATATAATATATTCGTGCGGGGTTTTCTTAGAACAACAACGATTGACGAGGCAATCCCACTCATGGAAGACATGACAAGAAGGGAATTCTCACTAGATTCTGATACTATGTACATGTTACTTGATCATCTCAAAGGTGAAGAACAAGATGGTGTCCTTCTTTATGTGATACGGAAGTTTAAATCAAAAAAATAAATAAGCCGTGTCTGGCTGGGGCTGGTAAACTGAATATTTATTTTGCTACTTTCTTATGTTATTCTCTGGGATTGCAAAAGAAACATTGCGAAAGAATACTTTCATCAATATTATGAGTTTGTGCACTGGTTATACATATGTGCTTCATTATATTTTACACTTCAATTCCAGTACTTGAAACTATGAAAATATTGAAACTTTATTTTGGAATAATTAGTTGCAATAAAATGTGAGGAAGTCATTACACATGACATGCTAATACGGTTCTAGTTTACCATTTGTTCAGTATCCTAATTTCTTATAGCAATATGTTTCCGGAAGTTACTGAGTTCTAGGGGTGTTGTAACATGTTCTCCATGGTAGCTGTCTTTACATTACACATCTGAGAACTAGAAAACTGGATTTCTATAATTTGCAAGTATTCAACTAAAGCATTTTTAGATACAATATGTTATGTATCACTTGATTTATGAGACCACCGTTTTCGGCACAAAGTTGATAATTGAAAATGTTAGAACAGATTCAAAGAGTTGATAATCCTATTTAGGTAGCATTTGCTAATGAGTGACTGTTAGTCAAGTTTGGATCTTTTAAATTCAGTTTGATTGAATGTTCACATTGATAAATAGCATTATGATTATGAGAGGAGTAATTTTCCCTTTAAACGGAAAACAGGTGAGCTGATTGTTTGAATGCTTTGTGGATGAATCAATGGGTAAATTTAGGTTGCACTATGAAGATTTTTTTATTCTGATTGAATAGTAAAAAAGTCCAAGCTATTTCAGTATTTGTATCACAAATTCCACTGAGTAAGTAACAAATTAATCCCCATGATATCTTTAAAGAGCAATTTACTACCTGTATATTATATCAATAAATCATGCATACAATGAACTTGGAACTGCTACATTTATTTATTTATTATTCCAGAGGTAGAAACAAATGAGTGTTTGAATAATAACGGTCGCTGCTGGAAGGACGACAAAGCAAATATTACGGCTTGCAAGGTACCTTTCTATAATCTAATTATTTTAGTTTTAAGCTTCATTAATTTCT
This sequence comes from Penstemon eatonii, assembly GCA_038501285.1. Lineage (NCBI taxonomy): Eukaryota > Viridiplantae > Streptophyta > Magnoliopsida > Lamiales > Plantaginaceae > Penstemon > Penstemon eatonii. Next base: position 74,327,666 of record CM076715.1, read on the forward strand.
GACAAAATAGAGTGCAAATTGAGGACACATTTCGAGGAAGAGTTTGTGAATGTCCTGTGGTTAATGGCGTACGGTTTCATGGAGATGGCTATAGCTTTTGCGTTGGTATATAAATAAATAGGCTTGAGCTTTTCATTTATTTTCCTATTGCTAATAAATCTTACCAAATTATCAGAAAATGCCTACTTAAAAGTACTTTACGAGCCTTTTATCAGTCTTACTTGAACTAAAATATCATCTTCTAAACTGAAATTATGATCCTGATCTAGTAAGTTCTGAATCTTGCTTTTTCCGGCTCGAAAAATTAAGATAATGAAGTGTGTGTCTTTATTTCAAGATATTTTAACTGTACTATTATTAATAAAAGTCCCTCCATATGCAGCAAGTGGTCCTGGACGATGCAAAATCAGTAATGGTTGGCTACCTTTTTACAATCCAAAATTTATAGATCATTGATAGCTAGAACATGCATGTTTTACCTACCTCTATTCGATATGGAAAGAAAGCATGCCAATGTCCTGACTGCAGCTGTAAGAATACATGGATGGGGCAGTTACGAGTTCACTTCCAATCAACACTCAATCTCTTTACTCTTGTGCCCGTAAATTATAATTTCTTTTTCTTTTGTCGTGCAGCAGTGAAGTGAAATCTGATTGGGCTGCTGCTGTTTGGGTTATTTTGATTGGATTCGGGATTTCTTGTGGTGCCTACCTCGTATACAAATATGGATTGGGGGTACATGAATTTTGTGTTATTTTTGCTAGTTAACCAACAAATTTTGGAATTCAATTGTCATGCTAAAGTTGTATGGTTCAAGTAAATAAATGAAACATTTACAAATTTGATGTGAACAATGTCAGGTCATGACCTAGAAATTGTTGTGGCGTTACGACTGGTTGTGTTGGGTCCAGGTTTGATTGAGTTTATAAATTGAATTTATGTTATTTATATTAAGTGACTTTAGTGAGAATATGGTTCTAGTGGATCCGAATTTGAGTACTTAATTTTCTCAAAAAATGAGATTCCGAGTCCTTATTATCGGGTCTTACTTCGATTTAAATGTAATTGTGTTTGAATTTGATAAGAAAGTAAATACTTCAAAAAATCTTACTGGATCGAGATTTAAATTTATTTCACATTTAGGAATACCACTTTCCAATTTGAATTTAAGTATACATAGAAGAGTTAGTTAATTGAATTCAAAAACTTTTGAACATTTATCCGATCGAAACTCAGGTTTATGCAGTTTAAACCTTATATTCGACTCGATTAAAATCGAAGTTTACATTAGAAATTTATCTAACCAAATCCATACAAGAAAAATTGGTAAACTATTATCATAGATCCAGATCTAAATCTTGGCTACAGGACTTCAGTTACCAAACTAATAATCTTTTATATAAAGTTTATACATGAAGATGAATCACTCATATTTAATATTTTATCGGTTCGGGATTTGAAATGTTAAACCTTTTTATTTATGGATTTGAAAGTATTTTGAAGATTCAAATAAGAATTTGAGCTTGGTTATATAGATTTTTAAGGATCAAATTGCAATTTAAAATTGCTAAAGAAAAAAGAATGGTTTGGATCTAGATTGGTTCAAATTTTACCATTTGACAAATTTTATTCGAAATTAGTCATATGCTTGTGAAAGTTCACTAAGGCCATCTCCAATGGAGATGGCCGGTCTCGGGGCGGTCTCGGGCTGAGGAGAAGAAACCGCTGGAGATGGTGCGGTCTCGCGGGGCGGGGCGGCTGGCGGGGCTGCGGGCTGGAACGAACGAGGGAACGGGGCGGACTGGCTGATTCACTCGTCAATTGTTGAAGATGAGGGGCGCGTGGTGAAAACACGCGCCCCTCTTTAAAACAGGTGCCGCCAAGTGGCGGCACCTGATTGGGCCCTTTTTCCTTTTTTTTTTTGTTTTCTTTTGTTGTGTATTTATGTGTGTATTTATGTATATTGTTGTGTATTGTTGTAATTAATTTGTTGTTTTAATTAGTGTTTTATTTTAATTAATGTGTTAGTGTAATTAATGTGTTATTTTAATTAATGTGTTGTTTAATTAATGTGTTGTTTTAATTAATGTGATAGATTTTAATTATATAGTATATGATTAATTATTTAAAGTAGCACATAAATAAAATTATGATATACTAATAAATATAGAAATAGTCCATTTAATTAAACACTCATACAAATTATTTTTTTTTAAAATACGAAATTAGTTAAAAATACAAAATAAACACTCATACATTCTTTTTGAAGTCTACGGTTAGTCGCCTAGGAACGAATTGCTTCATGACGCAGCATATAATTATCCAACGTTTGCCTTCTCGGTGTAACATCTTGAAACTATACTCCGCGACGGTCATAAATTCTAGCGCGTGCTCTACGAGACGTGCTAATGTAAGTATCATCATCGTCCTTGTTTGTTGTATTTCCTTTGTTGTTTGTTGTATTTCCTTTGTTGTATTTTCTTCCGTGTTATAAAAATATTTGTTTGCGTATTATATATTAATTTTAAGTTACTTTAATTAAATATTCTATTTAATATTAATATTTTAATATAAAATAATTAAATTACGAGTACTAATATAATTACTATTATTAATATTAATATTAAAAAAATTTAAAACTATAATATTAATAGGTGAGAGTGGACAAAGGAAAAAAATGAAATTAATTCCCCCACGAAACCCCAACCATTGGAGACGACCAGACAGGATCTCGGGCTGGCCGTGGGCTAGCCCGGACTCCCTCAACCATTGGAGATGGCCTAAACCATCACTGACCTAAATACTAATATTTTAGCATGTCAACGATTGTCCATTAATATGTTCAGTTAAAAAAAATACCTAAAATCAATCATTCCTGGCAAAGTACGAAAATACCCCTTAAATATTTTACCCTAAAATTTCCACCCTCATTTTCCATCGATCACCTCACTCAAAATCTACAGCCGCCGAAGCAAAGGTCTGTGAATTCGTTCCTTCTTTTTGAGTTAACTTTTTCTTTCCCGCAAAAAAAAAAAAAGGAAAAAAAAAATTCACACATTTCCTTTCCCGACACAATAGCAAAATCAGCCGCAAATATTTTTTTTTTTTTGTATCATGAGGGTATAATAACCTTAAAAACCCTCTATTCCATTAACTAAATCTCGCCCAGTTTTACTTTGGAAGATGAACAAATCTATTTTGGGGCCTTTGCTATTTTCCCCCAAGAAATGCTACAACTCAGGTAGTTCCAGCTTATTTAGTCCAAGTCCAATACCATTTCTTTCACTCTGTCGTTATTTTGATGCAAAACCCAATGTAGATTGCGAAAAATCCAAGCTTTATTCAGAGAATAATATTAATAGATTGGATGATGCTTTGGGTGTTTATAATAAAATGGTCAGAATGAACCCTCTGCCTTGCGTGCAAGAATTTTGTAAACTCCTTTCCCATATCGTGAAGCTGAAAGAGTATTCTTTTGTTATTTCCCTTTTCAAAGATATGTGCTTTTTAGGGATTCCAGTTAATGAGTACAGTTTGAGTATTGTGATCAACGCTTACTGTAATTGTAATAAGTTGGATTATGGGTTTTCGAAATTGGGTTGTTTTTTCAAGCATGGCCTTGAACCTAACGGAGCTACATTCAGTCCCTTACTGAAGGCCTTGTTTAAACAAAATAGGGTTCTTGAGGCCCAAGAGTTGTTTACCAAGATTGAAACAGAAAGGTTATGTGAGCTTGATGTTGTTGTTTACGGGGTCGTGATAGATGGACTTTCTAAGGCTGGAAATACTTCGAGGGCATTTGAGATTTTCAGAGAAATGGAAAGAAAAAGTTGTATGCCTAATGCTTCCATATATACTGCGATTATAAATGGTTTGTGCAAGGATAGATCCGTAGATTATGCAGTGAGGCTTTTCTATGAAATGCTTAAAAAGGGTGTCGTCCCTAATGTCATAGCTTACAATTCGATGATTCACGGGTTATGTAACTCGAGTAAACTAAAGGAGGCTAAAATGTTAATGAAGGAGATGACCAATTGGGAAATTTATCCTAATATTATAACTTACACTGTTTTAATTGATGCTCTATGTAAAGAAGGTTTGGTGAGTGAAGCAGAGGATGTAGTCCTCAAAATGAAAGAGAATAATTGGGATCCTGATTTAGTGACATACAGTGCATTGATGAACGGTTATTGTTTGCAAAACCGAGTGGATGAAGCAAGGAAGGTTTTCGACTCTATTACTCCTAATATGTTTAGTTATAGTATCTTAATTAATGGGTATTGCAAGATGGATAAAATAGAGGAGGCTTTACTTCTCTTTTTTGAGATGCCTGACGAAGCTACATTCAGTCCCTTACTGAAGGCCTTGTTTGAACAAAATAGGGTTCTTGAGGCCCAAGAGTTGTTTACCAAGATTGAAACAGAAAGGTTATGTGAGCTTAATGTTGTTGTTTACGGGGTCGTGATAGATGGACTTTGTAAGGCTGGAAATACTTCGAGGGCATTTGAGATTTTCAGAGAAATGGAAAGAAAAAGTTGTATGCCTAATGCTTATATATATACTGCGATTATTAATGGTTTGTGCAAGGATAGATCCGTAGATTATGCAGTGAGGCTTTTCTATGAAATGCTTAAAAAGGGTGTCGTCCCTAATGTCATAGCTTACAATTCGATGATTCACGGGTTATGTAACTCGAGTAAACTAAAGGAGGCTAAAATGTTAATGAAGGAGATGACCAATTGGAAAATTTATCCTAATATTATCACATACAATGTTTTAATTGATGCTCTATGTAAAGAAGGTTTGGTGAGTGAAGCAGAGGATGTAGTCCTCAAAATGAAAGAGAATAATTGGGATCCTGATTTAGTGACATACAGTGCATTGGTGAATGGGTATTGCAAGATGGATAAAATAGAGGAGGCTTTGCATCTCTTTAGTGAGATGCCTAATAAAGGGTTCAAACCTGATTTGGTTACGTATACCATCATGTTGCAGGGGCTGTTTGGCTCCTTCAGATGTTCAGCTGCAATCGAGCTTTTTGATGAAATGAAAGCCGTGGGCATAGAACCCAACTTTTTTACTTATTGTATTATGCTAGACGGTTTATACAAAAATGGGCTTGTGGATGAAGCGATTGTGTTCTTAGGTGCACTAGAGAAAAAGGGATTAGATCGCCATATAAATTATTACAGTATTTCCATGGATGGGTTGTGTAAAGCTAGAAAATTGGATACTGCACGAGAATTATTCGATTGCCTCTCTTCTAAGGGATTGGAGCCAGATGTTGTAACTTATACTACTATGATAAAGGGATATTGTGAAGAGGGCTTATTAGAAGAAGCTAAAGAACTTCTCATGGACATGAAACGGAAAAGGTGTTTGCCAGATACGATTACCTTTGATGTCATTGTTAGAGGATTTCTTGTTAAGAGTAAATTTGATGAGGCGGAAAAGTTTCTCGAGGAAATGGCTGAAAAAGGCTTCTTTGTTGCTTGATGTGATTCAGAGATTTGGTCCAAGAAGATGGCAATATAGTAATTCATGAAGATGAAGTTTTTGAAGAGGAAGCAGCAACTTAGTCCAATTTGATGAAATAATCTGATTTATAACTTCTAGATCTAGAGTATATTTTGTAAATTGCAATCAAACCTCCGTAGTTTGCAAGTTTTCTTTCCGGCCCACTAATTGTAACTTCTTTCCAGTTCCAATCTTCAATTTCTCATAACTTAAGTTATTTCTTTTTATCATTTTATGAGCAAAATTTAATAAACTGAGCTACAAATTTAAGTGTAGCTTCTCATTCCTCCCCCGGCTCTAGTCATGTTGCCAAAAATTTTAAGGTGCCGATGCGTTAGGCGCCGCTAATTATAGTTAATTAAAATAAGACATATAATTATTAGTTATTTGTTAAATAAGTTATCAACAAATCACCATAATATTGCCATAATAGGTGATGCTATACAATATATTTAGCCACAACATATAGTAAATTATTTCCTAATAAATTACTATGAAAAAAAAATATAAGTAACAATAATATTTTATAATAAATAGTATATAATATTTGTGTTGAAAAATTAATTTTAACTTTTGAAAAATTGCATAATATCACCTAGTGTAGAATAATTACTACATGATGTCATCTAAATATATGAGATTAATATTATACAATAAGAGCTCATACTACTACAAGTGAGTTCTATAATAGAATATGATACAAATTGCGTGGTAATATTACCTAATTTGGAATAAATTTTACATGATGTGAGGTCATAGTAATACAATGTAAATGTGGGCTCATACTGTCGCATGCGATTTATATCATAGAATGTGATATACATTGCATAGTAATATTGTGGAATAAATACTACATTATGTGGGGGTCATATTTAATACTATGTAATGTGAGTCATTACTGTCATGTGTGAGTTATATCATTGAATGTGATACATACACATTGCGCAGTAGTACCACTTAATGTGGAATAAATTCTACATGATGTGAAGTAATATTAAATATATGGAGACAATACTATGTAATGTGAGTCAGTACTGTCATATATGAGTTATACCATAAAATATGATACACGTTGTGTGAAAAATACTACATGATGTGGGGTTACATTAACCAATGTCTTTGCATTAAGTTTGACCTTTGGATCCATTGGTAACTTAGGGTGTGTGTGGATGGGTTTTGGCTAAAACCCAGTCTCGCGGGTCTCGCGAGACCGAACCAAAACCCTTTCAAGTGAGTTTTCGTCAAACCCATAAAACCATAAAAAACCTATTCAAAAACTCACACTCAAACTCTTCATACCTATAAAACATTGATTTGACACCTACCACATATTTTTTCCCCCAAATCTCACTAAAAAAGATATTGACTTGACACATATCACCTACTTTTTCCCCTAAACCCTAACATTCAAACTCAATCTGTTGGGATTCGGTAAGATAAACAGCCCTAAGCACAGCGGAATATAAAAATTTTAGGACCTCTTACGGAATCTTGCCAGGATACTTCTCTAGTTGTATATATATGAATATAAATAAAAACGATAGTATAAGTTTGCACGTTATACCTATCTCCTTGCAAATCCTCGGCTAGCAAAACGAGCTCTGAATTCTTCTCCAGCAGAAATCGATCCAAGCTTCTCAGGAGCGCCCCACGTGTTGCGCCTCTACGAGTTGATACACCACAATTACACGAAAATAATAAATCTTGATCAGCTAGAACACAAGATATATTATGATCTAGGATATATGAACGATTTTGGAACAAAGTCGAAAACAAAAATTCTTCCTAAAGGAAGACAGGGTTCGGCTTTTGCAGTGTGGGAGAGGGAGAGAGTATTTTGCTCTTGCTCAATTTTTGCTTGTTGAGTTATATGAAAAATAGCTACAAGAAGGCTACTTATAGTTATCTCCCTAACCTAGTCCTAATAGGACTAGGTTTCCTCTCTCCTACATGGGCCATGGCCCTCTTTAATTAGAAGACCAAGTCTTCCAATTAATTCATGGCCCAGTTAATTAATTTGACCAGGCTTTATTTAATCTCCCAATTAAATAGCTCAATTAATTAACTTAATCTCCCATTTAATTAAATCAGACTCTAAGTCCATTTAATTAAAATCCCTTTTAATTAATTAAATCCAACTTAATTAATTAATCCACAAATTAAATTCCAATTTAATTTATGATCCTGATCCAATTCCAATTGGATCCCATTTTGTTCCAATTGGGTCGACCCAGTCGACCCACCCATCATAATCGACCTAGTCGATTATTCACCCAGTCGACTCGATCGTTCTCATTTCCTCGCTTTCGCTTCATGTGTATTGTGTATGCCCCCGTAGGTTCACCACATAATTGGCCGTGGGTTATAATTAAATATTATTTAATTATTCGAGTAAGACTTACTCTAAATCAATCGAACACTCTGTCGATTGATCATTCCAAAATTAGCACCCCTGCCAATTTGGGAATTCTCCCACACTCCACGGTCGATGTCCAGCCACAAGCCCATGGAGCCCAATCACTGGTGAATTAATTCAGTGAACCTTTTATCTCATTTACAATTTCCATATACGACATAATCTCTCCATCGATCAATCTCCCAGTCGAGACTTAAGGGTATGGTCTTTCATCGGTCTCCCTTTTCTTTTGTCTTGACCTTATGCATTCTGGTCTCGAAATAATTCTCTTTGACTTAACCTTTATGAGCTACTTACATAAAGCCGTCAGATACCTCGGCCGAGGATTTTACTAGAATTAATTTCTCACAGAAATCCATAGGAGAATTTCCCAATCTATCAAGTCGGGTCAATGGATCCTTTGTTGATGATATGAATCTGCATACGAGTTCCTCTATACCCAATATGAGTCCACAGAGACTTTCTGGCGATCTCCAGTCAGTCGGGACTCATATCAAAGCATAGACGTTCTCGCACCAGATAAACCCTATCATCTCAAGTAGTTAGGGATCGTTCCTCGTATACTATTGTAAATTGGAATAACTTCATCCCCGATATGCGACTACCGCTTCCATGGTGAGTTATTTCCTAATTGGGGTATTCAGTGCGCTTGCCATCCCAGCAAACCACCCACTTATGTGTATCGACTATCCTAGTCACGCTCGTGGACCCCAGCGTCCTCCAGTTCATCGGAGTATACACAACAGTGAGAGTCTAACCGAATCCAACGATGTCCTATCTCGATTGGATTCTATGACTCTTGAATATGTTCTAGATCACGGCCTTGGAGATCAGTCCACGGGTTGTCCCATAGCCCTGTGATCTAAGGACTTCTATCCTTATGCGTAGATAATTATTACATAAGATAAAGTTGACCATATATATAAATGCATTTATTATTCCAATCGAATGGTCCTTTCAATAAAATGCAGCCAAAACAGTTGGCTTGCAGGACACTATTCTATCAATCTCCCACTTGTACTAAAGCCAACTTTTCACACTTCTGATTCCCATCTTAGACAGATGTTTTCGGATGCCTTTGAGGCAATGGCTTGGACAACGGGTCCGTCGTATTATCCCTTGAGGTGACACGTTCCATCTTTATGTCTCCTCTACCAATGATATAACATATCAAATGGTATCGTCTTAGTACGTGCTTGGATTCTGATGAGATCTCGACTCTTTCGCTTGCGAGATAGCTCCATTATTATCACAGAAGATAGTAATGGCTCGACAATGCTAGGTATCACATCCAATTCCTGGATGAAGTTCTTCATCCAAACACCTTCCTTTGCTGCATTACACGCGGCAATGTATTCTGCTTCGGTGGTTGAATCTGCGGTAGTATCTTGCTTGAAGCTCTTCCAGCTTACCGCACCACCATTGAGGCAGAACACGTATCCAAATGTTGACTTGAAGTCGTCTACATCACATTGGAAGCTAGAATCAGTATAGCCTTCCAATTTCAATTCTCCTCCACCGTATACCAAGAACAATTCCTCAGTCCTTCTCAGGTACTTCAGAATTGCCTTTACGGCTATCCAGTGCTGCTCACCTGGATCAGACTGGTAGCGACTTGTAACGCTTAAAGCGTATGCTACGTCTAGTCTCGTACATAACATACCATACATTATGCTTCCTATTGTGGATGCATGTGGTACTCGAGACATATTGTTTCTCTCTTCAGGCGTCTTTGGGGCCATAGACTTAGAGAGTGCAATTCCATGTCTCATTGGAAGAAATCCTCTCTTGGATTCTTCCATATCAAATCTCTTCAAGATTTTATCTATGTACCGTGATTGGGAGAGGCCCAGCAGTCCTTTTGATCTATATCGGTAGATCCTTATACACAGTACAAAGGATGCTTCTCCCAAATCCTTCATTGAGAATTGTGTAGATAACCATGCTTTAGTTTCGGACAACACTTTCACATTCCAATGAGAAGAATGTCATCAACGTAAAGCACCAAAAATTTAACTGTACTCCCACTGATTTTCTTGTACACGCAAGGTTCGAACACGTTTTTGATGAATCCAAAAGTTTGGATTGTTTCATCGAAACGGATGTTCCAACTTCGGGAAGCTTGCTTCAGTCCATAAATGGACCTCTGGAGTTTGCACACCTTGTGTTCATCTCCTTTGGATGCATATCCTTTTGGTTGCTCCATGTAGATCTCCTTTTCAATGTCCCCATTGAGAAAGGCAGTCTTCACATCCATCTGCCATATCTCGTAGTTATACTACGCAGCTATGGCCAGCAAGATTCGAATGGATTTAGGCATTACGACGGGCGAGAAGGTCTCCTCAAAGTCGATGCTTGGCCTTTGAGTGTATCCTTTGGCCACTAGTCGCGCCTTGTAGGTTATTACCTCTCCGTTCACTCCAAGCTTTCGCTTATAGATCCACTTGCAACCCACGGGAGCTACTCCCACTGGTGGATCTACCAAGGCCCAGACCTTGTTCGAGTGCATGGAGTCCAATTCGAATTCCATGGCTTCACGCCACTTTCCCGAGTCTATGCCTAGCATAGCCTCTTCGTAAGTCCTTGGGTCGGTTAGAGACTGTCTAGTCTCATGCAGCAGACCGTAGCACCTCTTGGGTTCTCTACGTTGTCTTTCTGACCTACGAAGTAGCGGTGTACTTTCTGGTGCACTTTCATGCTCTTGTTCTCCCACTGCCTGTGGTGATGGGTCAGCTTGATCGACCTCGTTGGCCTTTTCAGCTTCAGTGACCTCATCTAGTTCTACGTTGTGTTCCTTCTTGCCTAGCAAGAAATCCTTCTCCAAGAAGTGTGCGTTCCTTGAGACAAACGTAGTTTATCTTGTAGGATCGTAGAACTTGTATCCTATAGAGTTTTCTGGATACCCCACGAATTGCATAAGATGGACTTCACATCCAACTTATCTCCCACCAGCTTATTCACATAAGCGGGAGACCCCATATGCACATGAATGCATATGAAGGTACAATACCAAAACTCATATCACGTGATATGTTTTGGATCTGGCTTCAGAGATACTTAGCTCAGTATCTTCGATTTTCTCGATCAAGTTTCATTTGTTTGAATAAGGAATTTCATGTAAGATTTCTTAATGGACATTTACATGTCCAGAATGCTTGACAACAGACAATGTTTCGAGCGGGTCTTACATTTCGAGAATCTAATTCTCTATTAAATAATCAATGGCGTACTGCCAATGCATGTTCGATTTTAAATCGATCCAAATCTCTTACATGCTTTCATTGATTAGGCTCTCTTTTCTATTCCAAAAGTAATTTGGATTTGTACATCACAACGTACTTTTACCCATGAGGGTACTAGAGACGCCTTATCTCCCACTAATGCTTTAGTGTTTCTACACACTTTTAAATGGATTAAATCCATTGCAATTGTTTATGCCTCTTGGTTGCCTAGCAACCAACTACTAAATCTAATTTCCATTAAGCAAGATTTGAAAGTCGGTTACTATGTACAGCATCCCAGTCAAGCTCGACCCAGTCGAGCTCAGTCTTTGAATCTTTAATTCGGAAATATGTTTCAGTGTTCGTGTATCACCTTTCGGTTTTTACAACGACTCAAGTGTGTGAAATCTTGATTATTTATATTTTATTGACTATGCATATTATATTTAGTCGTTATATGAGTATCCATACTCATTTGCTTATGTACACCTTTTGCGTATAAATCTTATAGCGCAATCAGTTCCAACCATTATGGAACTATCACATCCCTTAAGACAAGGAATGGTATAAGCAAATTCTAATGATCTAAATAATTCATGGCTTTAGATGCATTGAATGCATCAATGAGTACTTCATCGGGCATCCAACACCCTTATGCATTACTTTAACCATAAGGTTAAGTTCAATAAAATTTAATCATCCCTTATGGGATGAATATGTTCAATTCCCTCTTCCCTTGATCTTAATCCATGGAAGAATCATTTTGATTGACTTTTCAACTTATCATCCTTACAGAAAAACCTCTAAGGTTATTTCCCTTTAGAGAGGATACATTCCTCTTCTTCCATCTCTCGAGCCTTTTGAGGCCTTTTCACAAGATGTTACTTCCCATTCATGGGAGATTTCATGTTTGCCTTCAAGAAAATTTGGGCTTGAGAACCATCCTCAACCCTCTGGTGAAACTTATCACCTTTCTTATTTGAAGAGTAACTTCGAAAAAGGCAGCTTGGTGAAACCTATCACCATTCTAGTCGAAGTATAACTTCGAAAGGAAAAACAATGAAATCTTTGTAAGGAGATTAGTCCTTGCTTGGACTCGAGAATAATTTTTCAAGTTTCGAAGTCATTCAAAATTCATTTGGGTTCAGTCAATTTATTTGATTCAAGTATGATGGTAAATATTCATGGATACATCATTTATGAAAAACTATCATAAACTTGACGATAAATACGCGGCATATTAATATCAATGCATAATTTACAAACATGGTTTTCATTTGTAAATTACTCCCACTATTTTTGTCGAATACTTATGCCCCCACATAAGGTTCGGGAAATAAAAATTTCCTAATGGGCTCAAGGCCCAAATGCAATCGCTCAGTACCCACGACTCGTTGGCCATACCAATCGATCCACTTGGTGGGCGATCACGTCGCCGGTTAACCATCCCAGCTAACCCTTGAGTTCATTCAGCCTCGGTTTTCATTATGGACCCACGACTCGTGAGACATCCATACTTACTCGCGTTAAATCATGTCCAATACTCGTGAAGAGAAATAGTTCAATCCTAGACACCCCACGACTCGTGAGACAGCGCCTAGAACCTTGCTATCCCCTCCCTTGGCACTAAACTGTGCATCGAGGCAATAGACATATCATCTTCCTATAGCTCGACCCACGACTCGTGAGACATCGAGATATATTTGTACAATATGCCTAAGACCTAGTAATTGGATAGGCTCGGACCATAGACACCATTCATATGCGCCCGTTAATCGATTTAATATTCTAATTGAGTTTTTAAGTTCAATTGGAGGTTTTAAGTTTTCTTCGTGCGAGGTCTCATCAGATTATGCTTTATCTTGTTTACGTGATCTATTCTAAGCATGCAAGACATACATCAAAGAATAATAGTAAACATATATCACCTAGCATTGCACATATGATTGGTCGATTGCCCATCCTATGCGATCCATCACGAGCCACATGATGGACCAATTGGTCAGTCTAGGGTGGAAATTAAATGTCCTAACTATTACAATTTTCTAACCCATACATCATGGGCCTTCTTGTAATATCCAGCTTGATTGGGCCTCCATGTAATGAATTGGGCCTCCATGTCCTCCAAGGTTATGGGCCTCCATGTGGATCTCCAAGTCTTCATGAGGTCTTCTCGGCTCCAAGCCTAATCTAAGCCTAGCTTACATATTTAGATGGTCCTATTCTATTACATTTGTTTGCGCAAGCAAGGGCACCAATCAGGCCCATTTAATTACAACCCATAAAATAAATAAACCAAAACTACACAGGGCTTTAAGGGCAAAATCGACCAATCCACATATTCACTCAAGAACATGCATAAATTCACATAAGGGCATAAATGTAAATTTACCGGCTCCTTTAATTTTAATTCACAAAAATTATCGAAGTTAATTTAATTTTGAATTAACAATTAATCTCTAAGATTAATTAACTCTTACTTGAGTTCTAAGTAATCTACAACTCTTATCTTGACAAAGTTAGTTAATTAAGATAGTTACAAATCTTCCAAGATTACTATCTTATCCAAAACTCTAAGTTTCCAAATTTTACAAATCTCTAAGATTCTCAAGATAATCCTATTTTGATTAGATTAGTTAACTAAGGTAGTGTCCAAATCCACCAAGATTTCTACCTTATCCAAAACTCCAAGTTTCCTAATTTAATAAGATCTCTAAGATCTTTAATCTTGGTAACTTACTAGAAGAGATTAATTTTAATTAAATCTCTTATCACAATTGAAACTCTAAGTTTCCTTGTTTAATAAGATCTCTAAGATCTTTTCATCTTGGTAACTTACTAGACATTAATTCTAATTAAATGTCTTATCACAAATGAAACTCTAAGTTTCCTTGTTAATTAGATCTCTAAGATCAATCCAAGATTCACCAAGATTCCATAACAACCAAATCTCCAAGATTTTCAGATCTTTCAAAATAGGCAGAATTAGAGTCCAACCAAAAATCAACCAGACGAGGCCAATCGAGGACTGCCACGTGGCCACAAAATCAGCGCGTGGGCCGTCCATGGCAGCCGCGGCTGCGCGCGGCAGCGCACAGCAGCGTGCGGCTGTGCGTGACAGCATGCGACAGACAGCCCGTAGGCTGCTGCTGTGTGCCGCACGCGCAACCAGCGTGCTGCCGTGGGCAGCAGCCCACGGTGGCCGCGTGCCACCGCGATTGGATTCCAATTTTTTTTTTGTTTCGATTACTATTTGATTTAATTAAAACAGATCCAATTAATTAAATCCAAATCCAAAAATTAAAAATTAACGTGATAAAATTTCGAATCAAAATTTTCTTTTAACTCCCAGTTAAAACAGATCTACGTCCTATAACATATACAGTTAAAGAACTAGCCATACATAAATCAAACATATGATTCAAATCACAGAATTTGCAAATTCATATATATACAAAGCCTAGAGTTGGCTCTGATACCACTGTTGGGATTCGGTAAGATAAACAGCCCTAAGCACAGCGGAATATAAAAATTTTAGGACCTCTTACGGAATCTTGCCAGGATACTTCTCTAGTTGTATATATATGAATATAAATAAAAACGATAGTATAAGTTTGCACGTTATACCTATCTCCTTGCAAATCCTCGGCTAGCAAAACGAGCTCTGAATTCTTCTCCAGCAGAAATCGATCCAAGCTTCTCAGGAGCGCCCCACGTGTTGCGCCTCTACGAGTTGATACACCACAATTACACGAAAATAATAAATCTTGATCAGCTAGAACACAAGATATATTATGATCTAGGATATAGGAACGATTTTGGAACAAAGTCGAAAACAAAAATTCTTCATAAAGGAAGACAGGGTTCGGCTTTTGCAGTGTGGGAGAGGGAGAGAGTATTTTGCTCTTGCTCAATTTTTGCTTGTTGAGTTATATGAAAAATAACTACAAGAAGGCTACTTATAGTTATCTCCCTAACCTAGTCCTAATAGGACTAGGTTTCCTCTCTCCTACATGGGCCATGGCCCTCTTTAATTAGAAGACCAAGTCTTCCAATTAATTCATGGCCCAGTTAATTAATTTGACCAGGCTTTATTTAATCTCCCAATTAAATAGCCCAATTAATTAACTTAATCTCCCATTTAATTAAATCAGACTCTAAGTCCATTTAATTAAAATCCCTTTTAATTAATTAAATCCAACTTAATTAATTAATCCACAAATTAAATTCCAATTTAATTTATGATCCTGATCCAATTCCAATTGGATCCCATTTTGTTCCAATTGGGTCGACCCAGTCGACCCACCCATCATAATCGACCTAGTCGATTATTCACCCAGTCGACCCAGTCGACTCGGTCGTTCTCATTTCCTCGCTTTCGCTTCATGTGTATTGTGTATGCCCCCGTAGGTTCACCACATAATTGGCCGTGGGTTATAATTAAATATTATTTAATTATTCGAGTAAGACTTACTCTAAATCAATCGAACACTCTGTCGATTGATCATTCCAAAATTAGCACCCCTGCCAATTTGGGAATTCTCCCACACTCCACGGTCGATGTCCAGCCACAAGCCCATGGAGCCCAATCACTGGTGAATTAATTCAGTGAACCTTTTATCTCATTTACAATTTCCATATACGACATAATCTCTCCATCGATCAATCTCCCAGTCGAGACTTAAGGGTATGGTCTTTCATCGGTCTCCCTTTTCTTTTGTCTTGACCTTATGCATTCTGGTCTCGAAATAATTCTCTTTGACTTAACCTTTATGAGCTACTTACATAAAGCCGTCAGATACCTCGGCCGAGGATTTTACTAGAATTAATTTCTCACAGAAATCCATAGGAGAATTTCCCAATCTATCAAGTCGGGTCAATGGATCCTTTGTTGATGATATGAATCTGCATACGAGTTCCTCTATACCCAATATGAGTCCACAGAGACTTTCTGGCGATCTCCAGTCAGTCGGGACTCATATCAAAGCATAGACGTTCTCGCACCAGATAAACCCTATCATCTCAAGTAGTTAGGGATCGTTCCTCGTATACTATTGTAAATTGGAATAACTTCATCCCCGATATGCGACTACCGCTTCCATGGTGAGTTATTTCCTAATTGGGGTATTCAGTGCGCTTGCCATCCCAGCAAACCACCCACTTATGTGTATCGACTATCCTAGTCACGCTCGTGGACCCCAGCGTCCTCCAGTTCATCGGAGTATACACAACAGTGAGAGTCTAACCGAATCCAACGATGTCCTATCTCGATTGGATTCTATGACTCTTGAATATGTTCTAGATCACGGCCTTGGAGATCAGTCCACGGGTTGTCCCATAGCCCTGTGATCTAAAGACTTCTATCCTTATGCGTAGATAATTATTACATAAGATAAAGTTGACCATATATATAAATGCATTTATTATTCCAATCGAATGGTCCTTTCAATAAAATGCAGCCAAAACAGTTGGCTTGCAGGACACTATTCTATCACAATCCAAGTAGGGTTTCGACTTATTCAAACCACAAAATCCAAGAGTCAAAATTCATCCAAATGAAGTCTCAAAGGTTTCACCGAAACCACCCAAACCAATTTTTTTAAACCGAGACTTGTGAAACCGAGTCAAAACCCATCCAAATAGGCCCTTATTGTCTTTGCAACCAACGTAACCAATGTCTTCTAGAAGTTTAATAGCATATTGCCTTTGTGATAAAACAATGCCTATAGTGTTTCTGGTACTTTCAATGCCCATGATATATTTCTAGTGACGATGATCTCTTAGTTTAAACTTAGAAAATAGAAAACCTTTTATGTCAGAAATAATATCATTTTTGGCTCTATAAGAATAATGTCATCCACATATATAAGTATACCAACAAATCTATCATTTGACCCTTTTGTAAAAAGTGAATAGTCAATTTTAGACTGAATAAAACCAGCCTGTAATTAATAAAACCTCAGTTAACTTGAAGTTCAACTTCCTAGAAGCTTGCTTAAGCCCATATAAAGTCTTATTCAACTTACAGAGAAATTTAGGACTCCGTGGTGTGGTTTTTATATCTTTGTGACCTAAAGGCATGTCCATATACACTTCTTCAAATAAGTCACCATTTAAGAAAGCATTGTTTATGTAAGAGAGATTTATCAGTAACAAGTTTTGAAACAATGAAAAATATTTTAATATTGTCAATACCCTCATGTTGATTATATCCCTTAGCAACAAGTCATGCTTTATATCTATCTACAGTGCTATCATAATTTCTTTTTATCTTAAAGATTCATTAGAACCAATGGAATGTTTTCCAGGAGGTAAAAGAACATTCTCCTCTAGAGCCTGTCTGGAGTTCAACATCTATGGCAAATTTCTATTTATATATAGTGGTTCAGTGTCAAGGCAAATAATCAAGATAAAATTTTTGTAGCTACTAGACAAATAATTGTAACCAGCTACATTTTGGATTGGATATTTGATGGATCAAATATTGTTGTGAGTTACATTCATAATTATCCAAGTAAAGGAGGTCTTCTAGCTGGTTTACTAGATCTCCAAACTTCAGTTACATCAGAAGAAACAGAAACATTGGTTGTGTTATGAAAAGGAAAAAATCTTCATGAAAAACAACATCCCTACACAAAAACTTGATTATTATTCATATCATATTATTTGTATCCTCTATCATATGGATATCCATATCATTAAAACTAAATTGTCTAGCTCTAGGATAAATTTAGATCTATGATCCTTTAATTTACAGTGGAGGCAAAAGTCAAACATGCAAAAACTTTTAAAAATGAATAATCAACGGATTTTTCAAATAGAAGTTCACAAGGTGTTTTGTTATGAAGAATTTTTTAAGGAGTTCTATTAATTAAAAAAGTTAGCAGTCACTTGAACCATAATTCAATGGACAATTTAGATTCAAAATATGTTGATGTTTTCTTGCAACAACACTGTTTCGTTGAGGAGTCTCAACGCAAGAAAATTGGTTAATCACACCAAGTTTATTAAAGAGATCAATAAACTTAAGCTCAGGTGCATTATCGGTTCTAAAAACTTTATACTTTCTCTCTTTTATTGAACTGAGTAAGAACCATAGAAAATAAATTTGAAATGACATATAAAATATTTACTTTTTTGTTTTAACATGAAAAATATATATATCTACTGTAATCATCAACAATGATAGCAAAGTAATTAAAACTAGATCAAGAAGGAACCTTATAAGGACTTCAAATATTATAATGGACCAAATCAAAAGAATTGACAGAGATGTAATTTAAGGAATCAAACTGTAAACGCTTTTGTTTCACCAAAGGACATATACAACACGGTCTAGTAGTAGAGTTTTGTAAGCTATCAAAACCTATAATTATAGCAAAAAGGGCAAACAAGTAAATAACAAAATAATTAAGTTCCAATTCCAATAGATCCCTATAATGATAAGCGGCCACATACAACTATAAATTAAGTTCGAATTCCAATAGATCCCTATAGTCAGGGGCGGACCCACATAGGGGCAAGTGGGGTCTATAGCCCCCACTTTATATATAAAAATTATATTAGTTTTCTTAACATATTAAATGTTTGGTCTAGTGGTTTGTTAGATAAAAGATGGAAGCAATGGTTGATTTTGAGCCTGAGTTCAAGACTCAGGAGGACCACATTTTGTATAATTTTATGTGCTCTTCCATTCTTTTTCTTTCTTAAAGTTTTCTTTTAATTTTTTTTTGTTTCCTAACATTAAGTAAGTAGCTTTGCCTAGTAGTTTGTTAGATGAAAGATGAATTAATGCTTGAATTTGATGCTAGAATTCAAAACTCAGGAAGAGCGCTTTTTGTATAAATTTATGTGCTCTTCTATTCTTTTTTTTTTTTTTTTTAAATCAACTTTTTTTTCTTAACATTGCTCTTTTAATTTTTCTTAATGATTGTTCTTTAATTTTTGTTCTTTCTTAATTATTTTTTGTAATTTTATATCTTTTTTAATAACGATCAAGAATGTTAATTTTTTTTATAAATACGGTTTCTTCTTATTTTTTATTTAATACAATACTATAAAAAATTTCAACCTCCCAAAATATTGATCTAGCTCCAATTTCAAAAATAGAAAATCAACGTGGTCAATTGTTAATTTAATTGGTTTCATTTGAATTTGTAACCTTTTTTTTTTGAATTCATTTGAATTTGTAATTAAGATAAGTAGATGTTTGGGTTCTTTTGGTGTCTTAACGGGGGTATGTAATTAAAGTAACTTATGAAGGTTAATTATTTTTTTTATAAAACTTCACGTCTTCTTTTGATTTTTTCATATATATTCTCGTGAATTAGATATGATTTTAAAGTTTGATTGAACTTTTTTTTTGTATTTGGATTTTTAAATTTTTGGTAGAATTTTAGCCCCCACTACACAAAAATCCTGGATCCGCCCCTGCCTATAGTATAATGATAAGCGGCCACATACAACTATCGACATGAGGGATGTGTTGGTGGGCGATCTGTAAGAACCTCTGTAAGCGACATTTGGTCTCGGAGGCATGCCCTGGCCCGTGGTGGCGACCGGAGCCGAACCCACCCAAACTTTTTAATCACCAAAAAAAAAAATTTGTACTACACATATTTATATTAAGAAGGTAATTGTCCTCACAATAGAGAGATTGAAAAATCAAAGAATTGTGAAAATCAACCATATCTGCACTTGCTTGAGTGCATATTTCAAGTAAATTAAGGTATGATGCCTTTATACGTTAGTCAATCCAAATACCCCATTTTGCTGCCAATTTGGTATCGTATTTTTTGGGTAAATTACGAATACCTATGTATGGGTTTTTGACTCAGTTTCGTGGGTCTCGGTTTAAAAAAATTGGTTTGGGAGGTTTCGATGAAATCTTTGAGACTTCATTTGGATGGGTTTTGTGGTTTGAATAAGTTGAAACCCCACTTGGATTGAGTTTGGATGTTGGGGTTTAGGAAAAAAGTAGATGATAGGTATCAAATCAATGTTTTATAGGTTTGAAGAGTTTGAATGTGAGTTTCTGAATACAATTTTGATGATTTTATGGGTTTGACGTAAACTCATTTGAAAGGGTTTTGGCGTTTTGCGAGACCGGGTCAAAACCCATCCACATACACCCTAATTAAAAAAAATTCCCCGTGTATTGAGTATTATAAAATTCCTCCTTATTTAACCCCTTGTACATCAAATATTTCCCTTGGGTATTATTGTAATGTTTGTAAGATCTTATAAATGTTAAAACTTGGGTATTAATTCTTATATTTTATAATTTAAAAAAGTGATAATTATATTTTTACTATCAAAATGATTAATAAAATTTGTAATTGTCCATAAGTTTTAATAAATATTGCAAAAAAAAAAAGTATTTACATATTTATTAGCAATTTAAATTGTATATTACTAAATTAAATATAATTTTAATTATAATATTTTATAAATATGAACAAATTATTTACACATTTAGTTAAATAAATTTATTTTCTAAATTAGTAAATTTAATAAAATTATACTGTATTATAATAAAATATTTTAATTTAATAAAGTTAGTTCATATTGTATTATAAATTGCAATATTTATTGAAATTTCTGGGCAATATAAATTATATTAATTATCTTGGTAAAAAATATATATAATAATTATTTTTCTAATTTAGAAGATATAATAATTAGCACCCAAAACTAAAATTTATTAGATATTATAAATATTATAAATAATCTTCAAGGGCAAAATTGAAATATTTTAGGAGTATGGGATTAATTAAAAAAGGTGATAAATCTGAAGAAATTTTTTGTAATACTAAATATTGTTAGGAAGTTGTGGTACCGACACCTCAATACAACTAAAATAGAAATGAGAAACTTGTGGAAATGAGATCAAACAATTGGAGTCGAGCAAACCGTAGAAGGATTTTATTATCGCAAAAGGATTACAACACTTTGAATAACAAAGGAGAGACACAAAATATTAGGAGAAACTTCACTTTTATTCTCTCTATATTTTTCTCATACTCTCAATGTTATTCTCTCAAGTGGGAAACAATCCCTATTTTTCTCTCAAAATGGAATTCGATTACATCTTCACCACTCTCCCAAATGTTACAACTAATGTAACATATATATAGATGTCTTGAGGAGGTTAAGTAGTCAAATTCGATCTTCTTAGCAGTAAATGTTGACTGGAGGAAGCCAAGTTCGATTTTACTTCTTCCTTATCCTTTTAGCCGTAAATGTTGACTTCTAATTACTTAGCATTGAAGATTACTTCTTTGCTAAGTAATTTCACCTCCTAAACTCTTCTACACACTTCAAGAGAGTCGTCAATTTTGACTTCGATTCCTTGGTGTAGAAGGTTTTCTTAATAAGGAAGAAATGCCAACAAAATGGCTTTATTCCTTAACAAATACGTGACGGAAGTTTTGTAATTAGTCTTACCTTATAGGGATATTCATAAACTTTTTTGGCCATTTATTTTTGTTGATCAAGTCCCAGTGCCTATTGATATTGTAAGAAGACGAGGATAGGAATCATTTCGTTGTTATCAAGCATCTTTTTTGTAGCTTCAGCTATAGCAAGGAAAGCCTGATATTGAAAGGTGAATTGTAATGTCAATCAAGTTTATTATTTTTTCAGAGTGAAGTTTACCATGTCTTCATCTTTCAAATTTTTTTTTAAAAAAATATTTTTATTTTTTTATTTTAATAACATATACTCTATATATTATAGAGAGAATTTCACTTTTGATACCGTAACTCAACCTACTTTAGGGATTTGATACCACAACTTTTTCTCCCGACACATTTGATACCATAACTCAACCTACTTTAGGGATTTGATACCACAACTTTTTCTCCCGACACATTTGATACCATAACTCAAATCAACTCGACACATTTGATACTTCCGTCAAATTGGAAACGGAATTGTCACGTGATTGTCACGTGGCCGTTAAAACTTTGCACATTTGATACCATAACTTATATTGACTGATAATTTTACCCCATAACATTTCAGGTTATCAAAAAAGCCCCACATCTCCAAATTTAGTGACGATTTTAATCCACATTGTTGCAAAATTTCCAAATTGACTCGAATAAGACCACGTGCTGACCAATTTAGAACTTTACACATTTGATACCATTACTTATGTTGACTGATAATTTTACCCCATAACATTTCAGGTTACCAAAAAAGCCCCACATCTCCAAATTTAGTGACGATTTTAGTCCTCATTGTTGCCAAATTTCCAAATTGACTAGAATAAGATTACGTGCTGACCAATTTAAAAATTTTTATTTATTTTATTTAAATAACTAATTTAACTTATAAACAATATTAATAAATTAAATAATACATTAACATAAATATCACCAAAATTAAGAAAATATATTCTTTTTAAATATAAAATTTATATAATAGAATTAATATATTTAATATATATTAAAATAATAAATTATATAATTTAAAACTATTTAATATTTATTAAAATATTAAATAATAAATAATTATAATTTTAAAAAAAAATCCCCACCCCATCCACCCAACCCAACCCGACCCACCCCTCCCCTACCCCCAGATTCCCAGGCCGCCGGCGGCCTGGGTCTTCTGTCCCAGGCCAACGCCGGCCTGGGACCGAAGATCCCAGGCCGGCAGTGGCCTGGGATCGAAGAACCCAGGCCGGCGGTGGCCTGGACAGAAGACCCAGGCCGCCGACGGCCTGGGAATCGGGGGGTAGGGGGGAAGGGTGGGGAGGTGGTGGGTGGGGTGGGGATTTTTTTTAAATTAAAATTATTTATTATTTAATATTTTAATAAATATTAAATAGTTTTAAATTATATAATTTATTATTTTAATATATATAAAATATATTAATTCTATTATATAAATTTTATATTTAAAAATAATATGTTTTCTTAATTTTGGTGATATTTATGTTAATTTATTATTTAATTTAATAATATTGTTTATAAATTAAATTAGTTATTTAAATAAAATAAGTAAAATTTTCTAAATTGGTCAGCACGTGGTCTTATTCGGGTCAATTTGAAAATTCGGCAACAATGTGGACTAAAATCGTCACTAAATTTGGAGATGTGGGGCTTTTTTGGTAACATGAAATGTTATGGGGTAAAATTATCAGTCAACATAAGTAATGGTATCAAATGTGTAAAGTTCTAAATTGGTCAGCACGTGGTCTTATTCGAGTCAATTTGGAAATTTTGGAACAATGTGGACTAAAATCGTCACTAAATTTGGAGATGTGGGGTTTTTTTGGTAACCTGAAATGTTATGGGGTAAAATTATCAGTCAAGATAAGTTATGGTATCAAATGTGCAAAGTTTTAACGGCCACGTGACAATCACGTGACAATTCCGTTTCCAATTTGACGGAAGTATCAAATGTGTCGAGTTGATTTGAGTTATGGTATCAAATGTGTCGGGAGAAAAAGTTGTGGTATCAAATCCCTAAAGTAGGTTGAGTTATGGTATCAAATGTGTCGGGAGAAAAAATTGTGGTATCAAATCCCTAAAGTAGGTTGAGTTATGGTATCAAAAGTGAAATTCTCTCATATATTATATATTAATATATATTACTCATTATGAAAATTTTGAAATATTTTCATATATTATATATGATTATTAGAAGTTTATTTCTGCATTACATATACTAATTAATTGATCAAACTAAAAGTAACATGCTACAAATGTGAATTTATTAAAAAATTACATTGACATATATTCTAAAAAATGTTACTCAAGAGCATAATTGTGATTGACTATGTAACAAAAATAGTTCTCGTTTATATATTTTTGTTCCATATAATTAAGAAGAAGAAAAAGATGTACCGTATTATTTAGTTTGTTTAATATATAATCCCCCATTTCTTAATTTTGTCTAGGGCAGGGCCTGGTCAATGGTCAATTAATGTATATTTCACATGAGTTTTTTTATCAAGAAAATGCTGAAAACAAATTTTAAAATCAAAACAAAAAGCAAACATAAATAATGGTGTATGATGTATTTTTTATTAGCATCGAAATGACACACACTTTTAAATATGTAATTACCCAAGCACCCGCTAATTTGGTTCATTTTATCATCAAATATAATACTGGTAAAAGTAACGCCATTTGTACTTTGATTTTCTTTCTTCTTTCCTTCCTTCAGATAATTAATCACAAGACGCCAATGAAGAAGATGAGGGGAGATGCCACTACGCTGATTCGCAGAGGATTTGAGAGTAAGTTTCGATATCTTTCTTACTTTCACATTGACAGCCACAAAACCAACAAACCTAGAATTGATTTGAGTCGTATAAAAGAGGTGGAAGATGCTAATTACATGTTTCGTGAAATGCTAAAAATGCGACCTCAGCCTTCTATTATTGAATACAACAAACTAGTGAATTTGGTGGTTAAGATGAAACAATACTCTGCTGCCCTCAATATGTTCGATGAAATGTGTGAACTGGGTGCCCCTGTTGATAACTACACCATGAACATTGCGATTAATTGTTATTGTCTTGTCAATAGAGTAGATTTCGGGTTTGCCATCTTAGGAAGCTTCTACAAACGTGGGTACAAACCGGATACAACAACCTTCAACACTCTCCTTAAAGGGCTATTCTTAGAGAAGAAGGTGGCCGAGGCAGAACAATTGTTCAAGAAATTGCTGAGGCAGAAACTTTGTGAGCCTAATGAAGTTACTTTCCTCACTGTGATCGACGGGTTGTGCAAAGCAGGGAACACTCTTTCAGCATTTCATTTGCTTGGACTATTGGAAAAAGGAAGCTGCAAACCAAATGTCTATGCTTATAGCACCGTAATTGATAGCCTATGCAAAAATAGAATGGTTGATGATGCTATCCAACTTTTATCCAGAATGATTGACAAAGGAGTTTTGCCTAATGTCTTCACGTATAGTTCTATTATTCAGGGATTATGCGATTTCGGTAGATATGGTGAAGTAACATACTTACTAAATGACATGGCAGCTCACAAGATATCTCTTGACGTGTTTACTTTTAGTATATTGATGGATTCATTTTGCAAAGACGGAATGGTGAAAGAGGCAGAAGATCTGTTGGAAATTATGAAGCAAAGAAATATTAATCCAAATATAGTCACATACACTACACTGATAGATGGATATTGTATGCGAGGGGAAATGGACAAAGCAAAAAATATATTTCATTCGGTTGTGGAGTCGGGCCTTAAGCCTAATATTATCACCTACAATAGTTTGATTGATGGGTTTTGCAAGAAAGGTGACGTGGACGAAGCTTGGAGACTCTTTCTTGAAGCTCCTAGTAAGGGCTTGGAGCACGATGCTATTGCCTATACCTCCATGTTACGTGGATTATTTTGTGCTGGTAGAATTGATGCTGGTTGGAAGCTTTTCCATGAGATGGAAGCTCGTCAAGTGATTCCTAATTTAATGACTTATAGTGTCTTGTTGGATGGCTTATGCAGAAATCAACGAATTGAAGAGGCATTTTCAGTTCTGCACGCTATGGAAAAAATTGGGGTTGATCCGGATATAGTAACATACAGTACCCTCATTGATGGATTGTGCAAGAACGGAGAGCTTGAATCTGCAAGAAATCTTTTCAGTGAACTTCCTTCCAAAGGTTTGCAACCTGATGTTATAACAAATAACATCATCATCAGTGCACTTTGTAAAGAAGGGATGACGAGAGAGGCTAAAGATTTGCTTATGAAAATGGAAGAAAACGGTTGCTTGCCTAATAATGACACATATAATATTTTCGTGCGGGGTTTTCTTAGAACAACAAAGATTGACGAGGCAATCCCACTCTTGGAAGAAATGACAAGAAGGGAATTCTCACTAGATTCGGATACTATGTCCATGTTACTTGATCATCTCAAAGGTGAAGATCAAGACGGTGTTCTTCTTGATGTGATACGGAAGTTTAAATCAAAAAGATAATTAAGTCGTTTCTGGCAGGTAAACTGAATATTGATTTTGCTACTTATTTATGTCAGTTATTTGTTATTCTCTGAGATTGCAAAATGAACATTGCGAAAGAATACTTTCAGTCTTTCATCAATATTATGCGTTTGTGCACTGGTGATATGCATGTGCTTCATCATATATTACATGTTCCAGTACTTGAAAATTATGAAAATATTGAAAATGTGAGGAAGTCATAACACGTTACATGCTAATACCATTTTAGTTTACCATTTGTTCAGTATCCTAATTTCTTGCAGCAATATGTTTTCGGAAGTTACTGAATTCTAGGGGTGTTGTGTAACATGTTCTCCATGATAGCTGTCATAAGATTGTTTACATTACACGTCTGAAAAGTAGAAAACTGATGGTGATACCCTAGATACTTTTTGAAGTGCATGGATTGATATTATCAAATATACTTTGCACGTACATTTTTAGATACTAAAAACGTCGGAAATTGAAGTGGAAAGAATCCGATTTGCAAACAAGTTAGTTATCATTTTCTTGCCTTCTGTTGTTCTACTAGTGTTCCAAACTTGACTGAATCATCACATACTTTATTATCGTTCTGGTGATATACAACTAATTTTGGTACAGAGTTACATTTGTTCAGTATTTAATGTATGTTCACTTGAAACCAACTGGAAAGTTATTTAGCTATATTATCTGAAAGAAAATGCTGCTTTGTTTTGTTAAGTATTTTCAATGTTCAGAACTCACCCTATATTGCAAAAATGTTAATAAATTGAAACTGGTTCTAGAAAATCCGATGCCTTTTTGTTATCGTTCTACTCTTGGTTCAAACCTTATTGCAAGTCCACATACTCATAGACATGTTTACAGAAGTCAGCACTTGGGAGAAATAAGACACTTTTTTGGCATACAATCATATCATAAGTGATGGCGACTAGTTCATAGGCTTTATGAGAAATGATTTTGTGGTTGGTTCCGTGTAAATTTTTATATGAGGCTCTTGCCATTTCATCCCTTCTTTTTGT
The DNA here is from genome assembly GCA_038501285.1 of Penstemon eatonii. Lineage (NCBI taxonomy): Eukaryota > Viridiplantae > Streptophyta > Magnoliopsida > Lamiales > Plantaginaceae > Penstemon > Penstemon eatonii. The sequence goes on from CM076715.1 coordinate 74,354,806, forward strand.
TAGTCAACATTTCGGATATGTTTGTCGAATTCTCAAGTACTTTCTTTGTTTATTTGGCAGGATTAAGGAATAACTGCCCGTGTTATGACTCGTTCTCATTAGCTACAGCTTCATAATCGCTGCTTGCAGAGAGATCACTCTAGATTTAACTGACTCCTATGAATTGGCAGTTTTGTGGTCATGTAGGAATCATATTGGAATGCTTTAGGTGAAAATGTATTGGCAGGAAGTTCATCAGTATTTTCTTTAAAGTGCAAGTGATGTTTGATTTACGCATTCAATTAACACGTCTATATACAAATGCTACAAGGGGTTGTAAAATCAGTTTTAATTATTGCAAAATTAATGTCATTACTTATACTGTCGACAATTCTACATAAATGTTATTTTATCCGCTCGAAATATTATAGGATAGAAATGAGAAGCTTAAATATTATAGGATAGAAATGTTATTCTACATAAACCAAGCCGAGCCGAGTCGCACGCGTGTCCAGTCCGTAAAGAATCCGACTCTTCATACTTAAATTTTTTGAAGTATACATGCTTCATAGGGCATAACCTGAATTCGGGGGAGGCATTTTTTAGGTTCGTCATTGTAAGATACGTGTTTTTTTATTTTTTCTTATTTTGGATAAATTAATCATAATTTCAATACTAAAAATCACATTACAACTTACAAGTACATCATAGTGGACTAAAAAGACTAAAAAGAAAGTGAACATGATGAAAATTATTATTAGCTATTGGGGATTTGATTATGGCCCAAATTGACAGGTCAAGTAAAGTGTTTGAAAGAAAAGATTGGATATGGGCCTCGGGGATTAACTAATCCACTGAAGTATGAGCATAAACTTCAATGTGTACCTAATTGCGTGTTGTCGAGATTAATGATTGTCCCTTAGTATTAATATAAATTTTATATGAAACTTGAAAATACATTTTAATTTGAAAATTAAGATAAAGGTAGCTAGTTAAACTTTTCACAGGAGAACGTAAATTGAGCTTAATAATCTCACAAGAAAATTGGTAAAGTCGTACTCTACTTTTTCGACATAAATGAATTTATACATGTATATAAAAAAAGTAGCATATGTAGTGTAATTCTAAGAAAAAAAAATTAATTAAACAAATTTTCTTTTCTTTGAAGATTATTCTTTCTTTCTCCTTTTTTTTTTTTTTTTTTTTTTTTCTCCTTTTGCAGCTTTCTACATTAAATACACATACTAATTAAATCGTTTGCAAACATTAATAGAGGGACTAAGAATTTTTGTGGAGTACATGGGTTCACATATAAAAGTCTTATTCGTGATTGGTTGCATTTTAAGCCTCTTCCCACTAGCACCGATTTTCAATTGTGTAACTGAGTTGCCTCCTCTATTGTTGAAGTTTCGAAGTTTCTTCTCGATTGACAATTTCTTTGCAAAACTGTGAAAAACCAAACATGTCATTATCAGAACCACACATCTATGTTTAAAGACATAAGGGGTGATATTTGCCTAGACCTTCATAGACAATTAGTATTTTTATTAAATATATTTGCAAGATTTTATGTATGGTCTATGAAATATAAGGTCTAGGCAAGAATTGTATAGCCACAAGTTAGAGTATTTTAATTGTTAGCATTAATTATCTAGTTAATTATACACATCTAATTCTAAATATTGGAGATCATGTTAAAATACATGAAGTATTATATTTGGTATTCCCTCTGTCACAAATTATCTGTTATTTTAGAAACAATTTTGTCCAAAATTATTTGTTGCTTTAGGACTTCAATAAAATATTAATTACATGTTTTCTATTTTGCCCTTAAGAGAGAGAGAGAGAGTATAAAATTTGAATAATATATAAATAGTTAATGATGAGATAAATAAAAAATAAGAGTATTTTAGGTACATAATTTATTTATTTTTCTAAATTGAGACTATTTATTAAATAACTTAATAAGTTAATATGTGTGAAAACATTTACAGCAATAGATAATTTGGGATAGAGGGAATACCATTTATTAAGAGTTATTGGGTAGATTAACTAAATCGATTTAGTCAAAGTTCTTTGTTTGATTAACTAACTTTAATAATGAGCCAACAAGATAAGAGTATTTTAATCTCTTACTTCTCCATATGTTGTTGAATTTCGGGACATTCTTGACTAGATCAGATCTAAGAGATTTTTCTATACTTTATAATATATTACATCATCATTATAATTGCACCACATTATCGCATGCAGAGCATTTTCAACATGTAGAAATATCTCCTAGACTTTGATCAAATTAAGAATTTCCTTCGAACTGAAGTTGGCAAATAAGAGCAAAACCATAGACATATGGTAATATGGTATAATTTACTCAGGGGAAATTGCATATTTTATACCCTATAACCGGTATTTTGCAATATTTGTACAACTAGATAGGTAAATACATATTTAGTACAACAATTTAAATATTTATTACGATTTTCGTACTCCGACAAATAATTGGATGAAAATGGACAAAATTGGCCATATTCACTGCACGCCAGCGTTTTCTCGTGCTTTATAGGGAAAATATTCACGTTTTCCTCATTTTTGAAAGAAAAAATTATACGTTATTTGTCATTAGGAGGAAAAATGATAACATTTTTCTCATGTTATCAAGTTATCACGTGATAATTTTCTCTCTAGAAGAAGAGATAACAACCACATTGTGGTGCACTTAGTCGATTTCATCGATTTTTGTCCAATTATTTGATATTTATATGATCATTACAATCAATATAATTGTTAAATATGTATTTATATACACAGTTATACAAATGTTGTAAAGTGCCCTATTATAGAATGCCAAATATGCAATTTAAGGCATTTAATTATTAGTTCAGATGGTAAATTGATTGACTCGAAGAATAACTAAATCAATTTAGCTCAATTTTTTATTTGGTTATATTGAGTATTGTAATACTTGTCGCCTTCCTTTAGTCAATTCAATAATTGAAGAAATAAATAAATACCAAAGTAATCTAATAGTATTGTACCTTTTCAAAGCAACCTGATTGGAAATATCACAGCCAACGTCTGTTTTGATAGGCTCCGTTAAACCCGTCTCTAAATTCACTCTTGAAACAGGATTTTTTAGCATCCTTTGACCTATTCCAACGAGATTATTCAAATTTTCATTTGTTGCAACATCCATTGAATTTGCATCGCCACTTAGTTGATCATCCTATGTTTTCATTTAATGAAAAATAAATCAAATGTAGCAATCACGAAAAACAAATTAGATGGTATAATGCATGATATTATTATCTTTGTTACTGTGTAAATTTTTTTCACAAAACTTCCTTATACTTTCAAAACTCTACATAAAACATTCAATTCCTGTTAGTTACTAACACCGTTAATTTTTGTATAATTTTATTTGCGTAAAACTCTCTTGTACTTTTGAATGTTTGCACAAAACTTTCTTGTACTTTTTAATGTTTGCGCAAAACTTCCTTGTAGTTTTCAATGTTAATCTGTGTAAAACTCTCTTATACTTTTAAATATATCTAGGGGAAATTTAGAAAATTCAATTAAAAATTAACGGTGTTAGTAACTAACATAGATTGGGTGTTTTATGCAGGGTTTTTGAAAGTACAACGGGGTTTGGTGCAAAAAAAAAATCACAAGGTAATTTGATGCATGTTTCACACAATGTTTTCAGAACCGGACCGGACAGTGAACCGATGAGCCGACTGGTTATTGGTTTTGCTGGTCGAACCGGTCGGACCACTGGTCGGACCGAATGACGTCATAATAATATAATAAATATATTTAATTTTAAAGTATATGAATGTGCGTAAAATTAAAACATTATCCTACAATTGATTAAAAATATAAAATTTGTTATATTATACTAAAATTAAATCATATAATATTTATCTAACTTATATCATAATGATAATATGGTACTAATTTGTATGCTCATATAAATGATTATATTTCTTTATAAAAATTTAAAAGTGTAAGTTAAAAATACAACAAACTAAGAAATTCATAAATTTTAAAATATGGTTATGTATAAAAGTCTAATATTCAAAGTTAAACTTGCATATTATATCGATTTGACTCTTTATCCTAAAAATAATATTGAAAAGAAATATTTTATAGAATACATTTTAATAAAAATTTATTATTTGAGTATTAATTTTCATTCATAATGTGTAAAATATTTATTTGAGTTCATTATCTAATCTATAAATAAATTTGGCTACAATTTTCTATAATTTATAAATTTTAATTTGTACTAAAAATTTTATAAGAATTTTTTGTTTATTTTTAACATTAAAAAAATTAAAAAATTTAAAAAAAATGAAATTCAAAACCGGGTTGAACCAGTCCATACCAGTTCGGCGGTTTTGGACCGGTTCAACCCGGTTCAAACTGGATTTTGGAGTAAGTGATTTTAGGGGATAAACCGGTCAGTCCGGTCCGATTTTAATAACATTGATTTCACATAACACAGGGTAGTATCATGTTTTTTTCCCAAATTAAATATCACTATGTTGCAACTTAGTTTTTTTGTATAAAATTAATATATTGAATTAAACTTACTTGAATCCGAAGGTAATTTTCCTCACAATATAGAGATTGGAAAATCAAAGAATTGTGAAAATCGACCATATCTGCACTTGCTTGTGTGAATATTTCAAGTAAAGGTGTGGTTCCTTTATATGTTAGCCAATCCAAAATACCCCATTTTGCAGCCAATTTGGTATCATACTTTTTTTGTCCACTTATTGTTGCTGATCCAGTCCCAGTGCCTATTGATATTGTAAGAAGACGAGGATAATCTATGGCCACCATTTCTTTCTTATCAAACATCTTTTTTGTAGCTTCAGCTATAGCAAGAAAAGCCTGAAATTGAAAAATGTAATGTGATCTAAATGAAGTTTATCATGTCTTAATCTATATTTAATTTAAGGATAATTAACTACACAATGTTTACTGTTAAATATAGAAGAATTTTTCTTGAAAAGAATTGCCAAATTTGAAGACAACGTCATGGTGTCTTTGTTGTGAACTAGCATTGACATGTAGGGTTAAAAATCAAACCATGTCACTCGATACATGATCGATTCGTCATACTTATCAAACAAGCTTGAACATCATTTTTCGTTCAATAATTTTTGAAGTTCGGCTTGAGCTCGACTCGATAAACTAAGGATTGATAATATACAAGTAAAAGTCAAACTACTCGATACTCAGCTCGAGCCCATTCGATAAAAACTCGTTTGAGTTAGGCTCAATTAACAACTAAATCAAGCTCAAACACAAAATTGCAAGCTCGATAAAATTCAAACCAAATTTGTACAATGTGTCATTCGACATCACTTAGCTCGATTACACCTCTATTGACAGGGTATGTTTTAAAAAATTGAAAATAAAATAAAAATAACACGTATTATTAAAAGAATACACTTATGCATTGCACGAAATGTAACATCTACATCTAAATTGTTGTCAGTTAGTCATTGTGCCCCACTATAAAGGGATCCCAATTTTTTTTTTAAAAAACTTTGTTAGATCTATCTTTTCATTTTAAAAATATTTTTATTTTTTTTATTTTAATAACATATTTATATAACCCATATGACAAATTAATGATTTTTTTTACATCAAAGTATATTATATTAGAAGTTTATTTCAGCGTTAGATCAGACTGAAAGTAGTAAACATGCTAGAAAGGTGAATTTATTTAAAGATACTATTTACAATATAGTCTAAAAGAAGTTTCTGAAAACTAAAATAGGGAATAACATATTTGTGATTGATTAATTATGTGACAAAATGTTTTTCATTTATTAAATAAATGATTAAAAGCTTGGGCATCAAAATTTAATAGAAACAAGAAGGAAAATATAGGAGGATTATCTATTTTATATTCCCCCCCATTTCTTAATTTCTTGTAGGGCCTGGTCAACTTATATTATGGTATGTGCATATGGGCTTTTTTCAAGTGTAAAATTTTAATCGATGACGCCAGACTAATGGATCAGCCCATAATATAATGCGTTAAATAAACTGTCACTGTCCAAACCTAAACTATCATGAAAATAAGTGATACGCATTAAATATTAAATTAAAAGGGGTAATTTTTTATAATATGACGAAATTATGTTTAATTTAGTTCGAGAAAGGTGCTCACAAAATATGTTTGATCATATCTTTTTTGGATGGAGCCGTTTAAGTTTTAGTATTTTGTTATACGGTAAATTTCAAGCATATATTTTGATCTTATGTATAAATAAATATAATTTCAAGCATAAATTTTGATTAATTTAAACCTACCGGGTTATTTGCAACGACACCCCCGTCAATAAGATTATATTCAAGCTCTTTCCCATTCTCATGTTTTATTGTGAACTCGTGTCCTGGAAGAAAAGTTGGAGCTGCCGAAGTACTTATGCAAATATCTAATAACTTAGCATCTAACCATACGGATTTCTTCGCCTGCGTCATAAAATAAATTATTAAATTATTGTATTGGGAATTCAAAATTGGAAAAATGTTAGATTTAAAAATTGCACGAAACCCCTTATGTTTACGTGAAATTTGTACGAAACTTCCATATGTTATATTTACTGCATATAATTCTTTTGTGTTATTAAATATTCGATACAAAATCAGCTCATTCTCTCTAATTCCTTTCGGTTTTTTCATGGATGTGTTAATTTTTATTTTTAAGGAAATCATCTACTCTTCGGTCAACTATCGATAATATTTTGTTAGTTAACATAGGTAATGAATTGCAACAATTTTAAAGTTAAAAGATGAAATTACAAACACAACGTGAGGCTCTGGTTCAACTCTCACTAATGTGAAATTTTCTCTAGTTTAATATTAGCATTTGTAATTAGCTTACTTTAATACTAATATAATAAATTTGACTCGATATATATAATGTTTGATCTAGCTATGTATCGGTCATCTAAAAAAAATTATGTAATTGTGATGGAGGGAGATAGATAATCATGCACATATATATTTTTTCTAGTATAGAAAATTAAATACTATAAGCCAAGAGATTAAATTTTAATCATATGAGAAAGAGATTAAATTTTAATCATACCTCATATGTGGAGAAAATAACTGGCTGCAAACGCTTAATATCAAAAGCTGGAATAATAACATCAGTAATTGTATCACTTAACCGAATATCTCCCAATTTCTGTTTCAACACGCTACGTAGATGCTTTCCATCATACATAGGTCCAACCAAAGATTTGAGCAATTTTCCAATTTGACCATAATTGCTGCACAAATCATTATTTAATATTGAACTTATTATAGGTTTACAAATACTACATGATAAAAATAATTTTTATTTACTTTGTTTGTGGGAAAATCTTGGGGCAATGTTCCAAATAGAAAGGTGTGATGTCCTTGGCGGCGTAGAGTGGACGATTATTTTCATCCGGGGCTGTGAGCATGGCGGTAACTAGGCCGCCGGTGCTTGTTCCTGCGATTACATCAAAATAGTCCGCGAGTCTTGCTCCTTCTCCATCTAGCTCCTGTTCAAATTATATTACCGATTATTAGTAATTTTTAGTAGAAAAATATTCGACGGATCTGATCTTATTATTGACTGCTTATACTCTAAATATGATGAAAATAGAGATGTTCAAGATTTGAATCTCGAATAATTAATAAATATACATAAAGAAGAAAATAAGATATTATTAAGTAAAAAAATACCCAAAATTATTGCATGGTTTTTCTCATTCATTAAGTTATATTAACTATTTCTTTCAACTAGATTAATTTATATATACACAAGTACCTGAAGTTGAGATTCAAGGAATTCAAGAATGACAGCAGGAAGAATGCCTTTAATACCACCACCATCAATGCTGAGAATAGTTACATATCTTTCTTGGTTATCAATCTCCATTTCTTCAAATATACCCCTCTATATATTTATAAAGATTAATATTTTTGTCCTTTTAAATAAAGGAAATATATATATACACACAAACCCAACTTTTTCTTTGTGGTACATAATTTGCTACACGGATATATATGGTGATCAAGAAGTTTGTATGAATTTATACTAATATCATAAATTAAAGTCAACGGCCAAATGAACTTAGGATATTTATTTTAATTGTCCACATTACGAGGAAGTTGTCATTTAATTGTCATGTTAATTAATCTCATACCTAACTAGAGTTTGGAATTTTTAGACTTAAATTAGTAGTATGGAGTGGACCAAGACAACGTTTACTTGTATAATAATTTTATAATTTACTCAAAACTAGGTTTATTTTATGAAATTCCATACTTTTTTTTTTAATTAACAACTTGAGTATATTTTTAGGCTGCATTTACTTTGAACAATTGATAATCAGTCCAATTGTCAAATCGGGCCAATTAATTAATCAGCCCAATTCATTAATTATTCGTTCGGCAGATAGTAGTGGCCCGATTAAGTTAATCAGTCCATAATTGATTGGGTTGTTCGGTTGACCCAATTAGTTATTTAGGACAAATTTGCCCCTGGAACATGTAGTTGATATGGCCGTTGGTTTGGAATAATCCTAGCCATACATAACTTAACAAAATACCTTAATAAAATACACAAAATACCTCAAGTTAAAAATACTATCAAAATACACAAACTTGTACACCATACATAACTTGTACAATTCAAGGCAAAATAGACATAGTTAATTATAAAATACCTCAAGTTAAATTAGCTATCAAAATCTATACACCAACTTGTAAAAAATACATAAAATTCCCCCAATTCAAGGCAAAATAGAAATAATTAATCATAAAATAGTAACAAATTAAATGAGAAATCAAAATACACAAACTTGTACAATATTCTCAAACATTCCCAAAAAATTCGGCAAAATACATAACATTCCCCAAATTCGCCAAAATAGACATAAGTGATTATAATATACCTCAAGTGAAATTAATGGCCGAAATCCTTCAAAGATAGAGACCCTACACCTTCACCTTCTTCGTCCCTGTAGAAGAAATAATAAAATTTAGCTAACAAAAATATTTTCATGGCATTTGTCAAGGGGAGAAGGATTAATAAAAAATCAACAAGAAATGCGAAAATCCCGCAGCTTGAGCCTCAAAGTGCACCCTTCGTCCTGGAAAAACAAAAAAATGTTCAAAAATCAAAAAATCCAAATCAGGCCGTTGAGCTAAATTTCATGGTACCAAAATCGAAATAAATAAACATAAAAACCATAGGGGTCATTTAAGCAATTTAGCACTAAATTTGATGAAGAAATTTAGATCTCACCTTCTATGTATTCGCGCAGCAAAGCTTTTGTGGGCAGGGGTCTTCGAATGGAGAAATGGGAGAATTAATATGTTTTTATGTTTTTTTATATATGGTAATTTTGTAATTTAATGGAAGAGGAATGTCATTTTAGTCTTTTTGTATCTGGTAATTTTGTTATTTCAGGGAAGAATAAGGGCAAGATGGACCGATAAATATGTAATTGGGCCATTAAATGGTAATCGGAGGGTGGGAGGAGGAATTATAATTGACCCAATTAGGGGGTATGGCCCACATATTGGACCGAAATGGTCGGGCAGCCCGTGTTTTAATGAGCCCAACTGAATACACAAGTAACCTTCAATTACAAATGCTATTGGCTCAATTGGAAGCCAATAGAGACCTAATCTTGAAAAGTGAACACAGCCTTAGTATAATAATTCCATACTTCTAATTCCTCAAGAATAATAGACCATTCGATTTTGTTACGACATCCACACCATAAGAGACAAATATATATATGAATTAATAATACAAATTTTAAGGACTAAACATATTTCGATTTAAATCTAAGAGCAAGTTAAAACTTATTTTATGTGTTTTAACTTTTAAGGAGTCGGGATCGAATGGGTTAAAAGCAACTTATTAATGTAGTATCAAATACCATGGCCTAATACTATTGATGCGTATCTTCAACAATTGTATGGAATCAGATTGTGCGTTATGAAGTATGTTGAATGATCGTTTAATTGAAACCACGAGCACTGCTAGGCTAGGTCGGTGGTACTCCGACGATAACACTATGCTGCTTAAATCAATCCAAGGAAAAAGGACAAGTTATCTATAGAGGATATCAAAGTTTATTGGAATTGGATGCGTAGGAGATCGAATTGCAGTGCTAATTATATCGATGTACATCTCATATATAGATAACATTAAGGTTTGGCTTTTTCTATAGTTGGTAACACTATCCCCATGTTAAGTACACTAAATGGATGCTACGATTGCACGATCACGGAGGTTGGTAAATGTGTCTATCCAGGAGATTGCTCAATGCACGAATGGCCACCAAATCCCAAGGATGGGGACACTACCTCTAATGAAGTACTACGCTCAAGGGCAAGTTAAAACTTATTTTAGATTATGAGAAGTTGGTTGTTATTGTATCCTCAGCTAAGAGCAAGCTATGACGTATGTTGCAGGACTCGTTGCTTCAATTTGCTTTGAGTAGGTCGCTCAGGCAAATTCGCAGGCTGCTCTGGTCTCTGAGCTACTTAATAGGACACGGACGGGCATCTTCACTTTTTACATATTTACATAATTTATATTTCGAGGCTAATACTAGTGATTCACAATGGATAAAACCAATTCCAATAAATAGCGAGACAAGACCTCATCGACCAAAACTAGTTGATAATAAGTTCAAAAGATCACAGTTTTGATCCAATTCCATCCCATAATGCGTAAAAGAAATGCAAATTTCCATTAATCCAACTAGCTAGCAAACAGTAAACAAAACTGAACACACTATCAAAAACTTAAACAACAATTTTCCCCAATAAAGAATTTCCCAAACCCAAACTTTCAAAAGGTAGAATATTCACCCCTCGGACCATTTGGCAAATCCTCCAAAGTATCCTCCGGCGTGAGCAAAATCGCGTGAAAAAACACAATCGGTAAACCCACAATCAAAGCAAGAAAGATCTTAAACCAAACATGGGTCCAAAAAATGGCAATCAAAGTGATTAAATAAAGAAAACTCTGTATCATTTTTCGGTCTATGTTGTAATCAAAGAGAGAAAAGGGTTCGTCGACGTCATGAATGAGAACAAGGCGTTCCCATGCGGAGTAAATAGCGAAGAATAGGAAAAAGGAGAAGTAGTGAGTGAAAATTTGAAGGATTAGGAGGAAGATGAAGAAGATTAGGTAAGCGTAATTTGGGAGGAAAAAGTTTAGGTTTTGAGTGAGGCGGTATGTTGATTCGGAGATGGATATGGGGAAAGAGAATGAAGATGGGTTTACGAATTTTTGCCAGGGGCGGAGATAGGCGGCGGAGTACGGCAGCGATGACATTTTGTTGGGTATAACTCGCTGATTAGTCAGAGAGGAAGTTGGACTCACTCTATTTGATCAAGTTTCAATACTAGTCATGAATATTTAAATTTGATTACTTTGTCTAAATACCAAACCTTTAAAAAACACATAATTTAATATATATTGAAAGACTTTTTTCACGTATCATTTCTCCGTCAGTTTATGGGAGTCAAAATTTTTGTTCTATATATAGCTGAAACAAGAGTTTTCTAATGGTACAAGTTTCAGTTCAAGAAATGTAATAAATAATCTAAAGAAAATTAACAAAATTTTGGGATATTAATCAAAATTAAATCATATCTCATAATGAATCATGCCACGATAATTTCTAGATATGATATAGAGATATAAGCATGCTATTCAAAATTTTGAGCATACCAGAAAATCACTATTAAAACTCAAATAAATGTGAAAAAAGTTCTTCAATTTTGATATTAAATTTAACTTTTCTAAAAATTTGATACCAAATATGTAATGGAATGGAAGTAAAATATTGATACGAAAAATACAATTCCATCATTAATTAATAATGGTAACTTATTTTAATACAGTATATGATTTATAACTACATCTAGATGAATTATTTTATGATAATGTACATGTGTTCTAATTTCAATTACAATACAATAACTGAAGATTTAAGAGTCTCATCTAATATCTGAAACACGCTAACAATACAAATGATAAAAGTAGTTTTCCTCTTTATCTTGTCACAGCCTTCAACTTAAGGATCAAAATAGAACCCAAACCAAATATTTGATTGCCTTATTTTTCTTATTTTAGTAAAAAAAAAAATTAATATTTCGGAAATGTCCCCAAAAATTCAATATCTAACTGATCGAAATATACACTCGAAACAAAATTTTTAACCATTGTTGGAGAAGGCAATAGGAATCATATTGGAACGAAAATTCTATCGAAATGTTATTTTATCAGCTCGAAATATTATTATATGGTAGAATTGTCAGAAAATATATGTATGGCACTAATTTTGCATTAGTTAAACTACCATGTCACCAATTTGACGATAATTTTTAAATTTTATAACAGTGGTACCAAATATGAAGCAATTTATTAGATTATGATATCAAATGTATTGATATGCATTTGTTTGATACAAAAGTAGAAGTTGACATAAATCTTGATTCCAAAAATGCAATTATTTCCTTCGGCGGGTGATAACTGATGTAATCACATAAAAACCAATACTTAAAATGTAAGGGAGAACTGCAATTTAAATATTTTATAATAATGAGTTGCAACTTAGAAATTAGAACCAATTTATGTAATACTAAACCAAATAAAACATTTGGAAGCTTTAATGAGACATACAACATATTCTTGCATATGGCTCATAAAATTTAAGAAAAAACCTTATAAATTAGTGTTACCCCAATTAGCGTTTTAATAATTTGAGTAGGCACGTTCTATTCCACTGTTGAGAGGCTAGAATTGTCAATCAGGCATTGTGAGTCGAGTTTTAAACGACTCAAATTCAAATGTCATCGAGTTTTATAGACTCAAGTCCGACTTATAAATTTTCTTATTTTCTTGGTTCAAACTCGGCTCATATAAGCTTTGAGTTTATATCGGGCTTGTTAATACTAGTAAATTTTTCTCCACAAATTACACATTACTGAAATATTAATTATATTTAAAAAAAATTATATTTGGACTTTATTCGATTGAGCCTTATTAGGCTTAAGTTCAACTCATTAATTGATCGAATTTAATGTATTGGCTTAAACTCAAACCGACTCGTAATTATTCGGCTTCGGGTCAGTTTTAGTCGAGCCGAACCATCGGACTTCGAGTAGGCCCGGTTCAATTGACAGTCCTACAAGAGGCATAACCTGAATTCGGGGGAGGCATTTTTTAGGTTCGTCATAATATCACGCTCTATTATTTTTGAAGGAAAAATAATAACGTTTTCATCATGTTATCAAATTATCACGTGATAATTTTCCCTTTTAAAAAAGACATTACGTGGGCGATTCCATCCATTTTCGTTCAATTATTTGACGTTGATATGAACATTGCAATCAATATTATATTTAAATAGTTAAATGTGTATTAATATATTCAGTTGTACTAATTAATGTTGCAAAGTGTCATATTAAATGATATCATATATGCAATTTAGGGCATTTAATTTTTAGTTCAAATAGTAAACCGATTGACTGATAGATTAACTAATGTTATAATCTTGGACAATTTGATGGATGTCATATGAAAAGTCGTGCAATATGCATTGCACATCATTAAGGGTTCATTAGTTGCCTTGCAACTCTTGCCATATAAGTTAGCATTTTTAGTCCTATAAATTGTTGTATTGTTAAGTATTTTATACATACCAACAAGAACAAAGAATACAAATGAAATGCTTTTCTATCTAATCTATATTATCTTCTACTTTAGTTTCTAGTTTATTGTTCTTTTTCTTAGTTTTATAACATATTATTAGCACGATTTTGCTCTATCTTTCAGTTCGAAGCTAGGCAAGCAAATCAACAAAGAGGTTCACATTTCCAAATCAATGAACATGTAATTAGGTGAGATTTCAATTCCTTGCCATAACTGATTAAGGTTAGAAAATATTGAGAAAAGTAGTTTTTAAGCTAGATCCGATTTTATTCTCATAGTTCCGCGATCTTTCGAAAAAAGAAAATATTTTTAGACTTGATCAAATATGTAAGGAACGTGCGAATCTGAATGGATTAATATTGAAAGCAGTGAGTCCTATCTTATCTTCTACTTTGGTTTCTAGCTTATTGTTTTTTGCTTAGGATCAATTTAGCTCAATTTTTTTTGGGTTATATTTGAGAATATTAATTATTGACGGACGCCTTCGTTAAGTCAATTCAATAATTGAAGAAATAAATAAATACCAAAGTAATCCAATATTATTGTATCTTTTTAAAGCAACCTCATTGGAAACATCATAGCCAAAGTCTGTTTTGACAGGCTTCGTTAAACCCGTCTCTAAATTCACTCTTGAAACAGGATTTCTTAGCATCATTTGACCTATTCCAACAAGATTATTCAAATTTTCCTTTGTTGCAACATCCATTGAATTTTCATCGCTACTTAGCTGAATCATCCTATGTTTTCGTGTAAAGAAAAATAAATCAAAAACCAAATTAAATATCACTATGTAACAATAATTAAGGGAAATTTTGTAAATCATCTTGATTTTATTGTATAAAATTAGTATATTGAATTAAACTTACTTGAATCCGAAGGTAGATTTCCTCACAATAGAGAGATTGGAAAATCAAAGAATTGTGAAATACATATAGAAACCAAAGAATTAATATGTATCCATGCCTCCTAGATGTTGTTCTTGTTATTTAATCCATTTTTATAGCTTAATCTATATTATAAAAATGTAACTTTTATTTAATAAAATCAAATTTAATGTAAATCAAAGTATTTAATTGTTGTATTATTGTGCACCAATTTGAAAATCCCTTTAAAAGTTAATTATTAGAAACTCAAATTTAATTTAATTAATATAATTATTGGTTGTCAACTATTTAATTATTGTATTGTTGTGTTTTTTTTTAAAAAAAATATTGGTTGTTATTGTTATTATTATTGTCATTCTTAAATTATATCTTATTGTAATTAATTATTTATTTATTTCACATACGAGTTAATTTTTATTATTATTAGTATTGTTATTATTATTATTCTTATTATTAAGTGAGAGTGGGGAATTGAGAATTTTAATTAAATGAAATTGATAGATTGATACATTGAAGATGACTTATGAAAATGAAAGGGGAAGCTGGACTTGGATTCAGAGGGGAAGCTGGACTGAGTGAGGGGAAGCTGGACTTGGACTGATCTATACATAGGAGATTCCCTAATATTTAATGGATTAGCTAATAATATAATACGTAAAATAGACTGTCACTGCCCAACCCTAAGCTATTAGGAAAATAAGTGACGCATTAAATAAATTAGAAGGGGTAATGAGTATAACTTGAATCCAGTGAAAAGGCTAATTTTTTATAATATATGAAAATTATATTTAATTTGGTTCGAGAAAGGTGCTCACAAAATATGTTTGACCATTAGTGATTTATTTTATCTGGTATTTTATTTCTACTAATTTTCATATTTTAATACAAGATGCAGTTAAGTTATACAATAAATTTTTTTTTTTAGTGGAGCCGAAAAAAACCCTTTAAAGTTTTAGGGCTTGTTTGTTTGGTGTTTGGGAAAGTAGTTTGGTAGAGTAGTGGATGTTTGTGAAATAATCTCGATTTGCTAATGTTGTTTGTTTGGGTTTTAAGAGAGTGGTTTGAAAAGAAAAAAATAGATGTAGGTTTTTTTTGGAAGAAGTATGTTGTAGGTGTAAGATGTGTATGACTTTATGTCAAATCATTTTTTTTTTGTTGTGAGATATAATTGTATAAGAGATAAGTTACTTTATGTCAAATCAGAGTAGGGTTTGTATAGGTTTTATTTAGAGATAAGAATATTGTTGTTTGTTTGGGTTTTGACAAAGTAGTTTGGAAGAATTGAAAGATGAAAAATTTATTTCAAAAAATAGAAAACATGTTTGTTTGGCGTTTCCCACACACGAATTTTTTTTGAGAAACGCCAAACAAACAGGCCCTTAGTGTTTGGTTATACGGAAAATTTCAAAGGAACAAAGGTATATAAATAAACCCAACTTTTTTTTATTTTTTTGGTGCATAAAAGTATAAAACCCAACTTCTACACGGATATGGTGATCATTTGATCAAGAAGTTTGTATGTATATATATTAATATCATAAACTAGAAAGGGGCACGTGCGTTGCACGTGACTAACTAATTTTATATGATAATTCGATAATTTAAAGACAATTATATTGAAAATTTCAAAATAATGTTTAATACATTTTTTAAAATGCATTCAATTTCTATAAGTTTGTTAATGAAATGATTTTCATCGTTATATTATTTCAATAAAATAGATAAATGTTTCATTAATAACTTTATTTAGTATGTTATTACCAGAATTTAAAGTTGAGATCATAATTACTTAATGTCAAAACTTAAATAAATAACTAAAAATTAAAAACGAACTTAACGTTCTAAGTATGAGGTACCTAAAATGATGTGTTTACATATAGCTATTGTTCATTCTAAAACTACGATTTGAACATAAGGACAATATCAATTTTTTTTTTTTTGACCTTGATATTTCGAAATGTTATCTTCTCATTTGACTTGAGCACATTGTTTTTCTTTTTCTTCTTCAAGTTATCCAGTGTTTCTTCATCATTCAAAATGTCAATAGGAACGTTCTTCTTTGATCCTTTTAGTGACGTGCTTCACTGCTTCTCATTTGACTTGACCACAATGTTTTTCTTATTCTTCTTCAAGTTATCCAGTGTTTCTTCGTCACTCAAAATGTCAATAGGAACGTAGTCTTCTTTGATCTTCTTAGCGATGCGTCTTTTCTTTCTTCCAATAGTTTCTAGACCAGTCACACCTTTTTTTGCATTAAGGTCTTCTGTTACGTCATCCTCATTTTGAGTTTCTACTGAAATTTCAGTGGGGGCATAACCTTTTTTTTTCTTTTTTGTAACTCGTGTTTTCTTTCTTTAAGTAGTATCTAGATCGATCAAAACTTTTTTTGCATTGATGTCTTCTAGAATACCATCGTCCTCTTGAGCTTCTATTCTTGTGAAAGAACATCTTCCACAGAATGAAGTGTTGGTAGGCTAGAATCGTCTCTCTCGAGGGTATTAGCTGCTGAAAATATTTCTACTATTTTGTCAAATTGTTTTCTAGATGAACTATAATGTTATGTACATTATAAATTTGAAACACAAGCATACCAAAGTAAGATAAGGGGTTCTCTTCCATTCTCTCCTCAATGTATACATAACATGAAGAGTTACCGGTTAAATATTACATTTTGATTTTGTCTAAATGTATAATAACATATTATATATATGTTCTTCTTAATAATGCAGATGGCTATGTTAAAGAAAACTGACAATTCTTCCAAAGAAAAGATGATCCATATTATGGATGCTCAAATTAGAGATACTTTTACAGGGTATGATCATATTCCTATTTACCAAATTTGAATGTGCGAATTTAATATGTACATACCTTGTTCTTGTGGAAGCAAGTGTTGGTAGGTTAGAACTATCTCTCTCAAGGACATTAGCTGCAAAAAAGCAATTTTTATTCCAATTTTCTGGGTTATTCTTAATCGATTATTTTTTGGCCTCTTTTAATTCTTATTTCCTGTTAATGATTTTTAATCTTCTGTAGCGTTTATCATTAAGTTTTTTTCCTTCATTTTAACCTGCATTGTGTTCCATGGCTTGTGTATACTGTTATTTGTTCTATAATAATATGTGGTGCTTTTCTGTATGATTGCATGTGGGTTTTGTATGATTTTACATGCAAAGGTCAAAAACATTTAAATGAGTGAGATCCATTTCTTAATTTGGTCTGGTCAACATACAATGCTAATTTTGGGAAAAAACAGAATTTTGGTCCGGCCTTTTCTAATTGTATCTCCCTTTATTGTGATTCTTCCGTCTCCACAAGTTAATTAAGCTTTATAGGTGTTATGATACTAATTTTTGTTGTGGTCTCCAGCTACATTTGTTCAATCATATAACTTTATTGTGTTCTGAGATTTTGAAATATTTTGCGCGCCTTCACTTGAATCTGTATCAAGTAAGGAGTTTGGAGGATGGATTTCTTGGATCATGGCACATGGCTAGGGCTGAAAATCAAACCAAACTACTCGATACTCGGATCGAGTTCGTTCGATAAAAGCTCGTTTGAGCTCGGTTCGTCAAATAAATCAAACAAGCTTGAACAAGATTTCTCGTTCGATAACTTTTAAAGCTCGGCTCGAGCTCGACTCGATAAGCTAAAAATTGAAAAAACACATGTAAAATATCAAGCTACTCGATACTCGGCTCGAGCTCGTTCGATAAAAGCTCGTTTGAGCTCGGTTCGTTAAGAAATCAAACCAAGCTCAAACACAAAATTCCAAGCTCGATAAAATTCAAACCAAGCTTGAACAACGTGTCGTTCGATACTACTCGGCTCGTTTACACCCCTACACACGGCGACTGTTATTTGCTGTGAACATACTTCATTGGATAGAAGATGAGATAATAATGTAATGTGAAATTTTAAATCTAATGTCATGTCATTTTTAACTGAGTGAAAAAAATTGCATAATGAAAAGAATGAAGTCTTTCTTATTAGTGACTAACCTTGTTCATTTCCATCTATCGTTTGGTCCTGCTGCGGGGTGGATCTGATATAGTGATTATTTGATGCATTTGAGCTATTTTTTGTAATATTTTGGTGCCATCCTGTTTCACCTCTTGGAAAAAGTAGTGGATATTGTAATGGTTCATAACATCCACAATAATGTTTTATTCTATGTTTATCACATAAATGTGCATGGATTATAATATCTCTATCAAATGGAATATTGTTATTATTTCCTTCAACCCATATAGCTGCAACTTGGTCGGCAGTCGGAGAATTATACACCCGTTGATCTAGTTTTACATCTTTTGAAATATGGAGTTGAACATTATCCATCGAAGGATAATCTTTTAATCTTCTGAAGATCTTGGCATATGGATTGACCTCTAGAACTTTCATAAGTTTCTTTACAATATCTTCGGTTAAAGTTGAGTCCTCAAATATTTTCATTCTACTTTGAAGCTCATTTTCAGTATCAATGAAGTACAATTGAAAATACCCAGGGCCATCTTCATTGGGAGTTAAAACTGGAAGATTATGGTAGACCATCCATTGTGCTCGAAATGTGTAAACTCCATGTCTTGCAGATGTAAGATCTTTATCTAATTTCACACCCATTGAGGTAAAAGAGAAGATGTAGTTCGAAAGACGAATATTATTGCGGAATTCGATGACTTCTTCTGATTGGGAAGTATACAACTCAAATAATTCATCCGGGATTCTAATAGGTGCTAATATAACTTTTCCATTGTCACAACAAAATGTTCGAGGCTCGTACTCAAATCTTTTAGCACCGCAATGAGCGCAATTCGGCATTTTTTTTAGTTCATGCATCTCTGAGCATACAGGATCATAAAATAATGAACCTGAGTAGAAAAGTTAATAATCAATGAAAAATTTGGTATAAGATGAAGAATGCTTTGATATATCACGTGTAATGAAAGTTACTAACCTTTTGATGTTTTATGTGGAATCATTTGTGCTCTAAGAAGCCAAGGTTTATTTGTGTCTCTCATTTTTTTTAACTTTCTCAATGTATTCGTTCCTATCTTTACTATTTAAGTTAGAATATTTTCTTTTCATCGTATCAAGTCTTCGCTGGCGTAATACATCATCTGCCATTATACATAAAGAGTCTTATATATTTAAAAAAAAATAGAAATAAAGTCTAATTTAAATAATCAATAAATCTGTATGTTACCTGTTTTTTTATTCAACAAATTAGATTGATGCATAACCATTTTTCAGTGCAAGAATTGAAGCTTCGCCCACAGTGAAATTGGAGAAATTGGATGAAGTTGATGACTCTTCTTTGTGGCCGGATTTTGAATTTGCTAGCAGGTGCTAATCACAATTAATCAATATGAACTAAAAATCATCAAATTACAAGCTGCTTGTTCTAACATACCCACGGTGAAATTGGAGAAATTGGATGAAGTTAATGACTCTTCTTTGTGGCCAGATTTTGAATTTGCTAGTAATTGCTAATCACGAAATCCATGAATTTTTTTTATTGTTTTAGGTGTTTACGTATTTTAAAGAGTCATAGTCTAACTATGCCTTGAGTCCAAGTCTAATTATATCTTATGATTCCTAATTAAACTATATTTCTTGAGTTTTTTTAATGATTGATAGTAGGGGTATTTTAGTCATCACAAAAAAGTTAAGAAATATTCATGCTTTTATAAAAAGTTAAGAAATATTCATGCTTTTATAATAGTAATATAATATAATATAATATAATAATAATAATAATAATAATAATAATAATATAATATAAATATAATATAATATAATAATAATAATAGATAAAAGCCAACGACCAAAGGAACTTAGGACATTTATTTTAACTAGGAAAGTGCACGTGCGTTGCACGTGACTAACTAATTTTATGCGTTAATTGCGTCGTGTATATAATGAGTTTTCATCATACTATCGTCTTAAAGACATATTATGTAATTTTTTGACTAAATCACTTAATTATTATGTTGTTACCAAGAAATAGAAGTTGTGTACAGCAGTATGGTGGGATCCCGAGGCTTGGTGGAGGCACATCCCGCGATTTACATCCGTTCTAGGGCAAGGGTTCTGAGGGTCCATGATTAGTTTAATGTAAGCTTGGACACTTGGGTTATAAAAGAAATAAAAGTTGAGATCATAAATACCTAAAACAAAAACTTAAAAAATAAAAATGAACTATAATTACTAAGTATTTCTAACCTAAAACTACATGTCTACACAAATATTATTCTAAGCCTACCATTTGAACGAATGGACAACATCAGTTCTTTTCGTGATATTTTCATCTAAATCATTTTCACAGGTTTAACCTTTTTTTTATTTATCGATTTCACCAATTTTATCAGTTATATATGTCTTTTATTGAGGTCATCCATTTTCAGTTACATCCTTACATGCCTAATCCATGTTTAACCAATTTGACTCGATGTTACCAATTTACCTCAATTTTACTAAGTGAACCTATTTTATCGGTTTAAACCCGCTTTTACACTGAGTTTGCAAATTTTTTTATTTTACCGCTTTTACATTGAACTTATCATTTATTTTTTATTACAGTATTTTAACTCGTTATTTCATCGATATCACTTATTTTTGTGATTTATCTCATTTGATAATCAATTCACTCATTCTCTTCGGTTTAACCCAATTTTAGTCGAATTTATTATTATTTTGCCGATTTAACCTATTTTCTTATACCTATTTCACATTTTTTTTGTCTATTTAATTCATTTTTTTTCTTCTTGTTATTTCATCGATTTGACCATTTTTTATCCCTTGTTTAGCCAGTATCAATAATTTTTTACCAATTTACCCGCTTTTGCAAGTTTACTCCGTCGTTTTATCAATTGCATTATTTTTTTTTGTTTCTTTAACTCATTTTTCTTCGATCTAAATCATTTTTCAATAATTTTACCATTTTTATCATATTTATTTTTATTCAAGTTTTACCCGTTTTAAACTTTTTTAACCATTTCTATGTTTTGAATTTTTTCTGGCTTAAACCATTTAAATTTTTTCAAATTAACTAAATAATACTTCTTTATTCATATATATAGTCTATAATGTTTTTGAGGTTTTTTAATAAACGATAATTTCTTAAGAATTTTTCAAAGAAATATCGATTTCACCTGCTTTTACAATGAGTTTACCATTTTGATTTTGTTATTTTACTCGTTCTTTCACCGATGTAACCCTTTCGTGGTTTATCCCATTTTTTGATAACTAAATAATACTTCTTTTATTCATAAATATAGTCTATAATGTGTTTGAGGTTTTTTAATAAACGATAATTTCTTAAGAATTTTTTAAAGAAATATCGATTTCACCCGCTTTTACACTGAGTTTACCATTTCGATTTTGTTATTTTACTCGTTCTTTTACCGATGTAATCCTTTCGCATTTTATCTCATTTATTAATTAATTCTCTCTTTCTCCCCTGCTTAACCCAAATTTAGTTGATTTTATCTCATTTGTTAAACAATTCCTCCATTCTCTCTGTTTAACCCAATTTTATCCTATTTTACTTATTCTTTTGCTGATTTAACCTATTTTCCCATATATTTTACCTTTTTATGCCAACTTAAATAACTTTCCGCTCTTGTTCTTTGATCGATTTGATCCGTCTTTGTTCTTGTTATCCCGTGTTTAGTTGATATCATTTTTTTACCGATTTTACTCATTTATCCTTGTTTTATCATTGATATTACCATTATGTTGTGTATCATATATTTTTAATTAAATTTCATATATTTCACCGATTTTAATCATTTCCATGTTCTGACTTTAATTGGCTTAAGCCCATTATAAAATTTTCAGTTAACTAAATAAAACTTTTTTTTTTAATTATTCATATAACACGAACATGGCATTTTATTAGGTTCTTTAATATTTTAGGTTCTTCAATAAGTGATAATTTCATAAGTGTTTTCCAAAGAACAATCGATTTCACCCACTTTTACACCGAGTTTACTATTTTCTTTGTTATTATAACCCCTATTTTCACCGGTTTCACTCGTTTGTCGTTTATACCGTTTATTAATCAATTCATCCACTTTCTTCGGTTTAACCCAATTTTAGTTGATTTTATCCATTTGTTAATCAATTCACCCATTCTCTCTTGTTTAACCAATTTTTGGTCGATTTTACCCTTTTTTTTATTTTGTGAATTAACTTTTTTTTGCCAACTTAACTCATCTCTTTATTCTTTGTCTTTTATCGATTCGATCCGTTTTTCTCATTATCCCGTGTTTAGCTGATGTCATTAAGTTTTTACCAATTATACCCCATTTTTTGCCAGTTCATCCTGCTGTTTTATTAATTGCGCCCTTTTTTTTAGTTTTAACTTCTTTTTTTCTATCTGACCCATTTTTCCATTAATTTAATCACTTTTATCATATATTTTTAATCGAATTTTATCCGTTTTCAAATGTTTTGACTTTTTTTTGCTTAAGTCAATTATAAGTTTTTCAGTTAACTAAATAGTACTTTTTATTATTCATATAGCATGGAGTTGGCAACTTTTCTTTTTTCTTTTTGTGGTTCTTAATGTTTTTGAAGTTTTTTTAGTAAGTGGCAATTTCTTAAGAAATTTTCAAAGAGATATCGATTTCACGCACTATTACACTAAGTTTATAATTATTTTTGGTAACACCGGTTT
Organism: Penstemon eatonii; assembly: GCA_038501285.1. Classification (NCBI taxonomy): domain Eukaryota; kingdom Viridiplantae; phylum Streptophyta; class Magnoliopsida; order Lamiales; family Plantaginaceae; genus Penstemon; species Penstemon eatonii. The sequence goes on from CM076715.1 coordinate 74,378,090, forward strand.
CACCCGTTTATGTGATTTATCTTATTTTTAATTAATTCACTCATTCTCCCCATTTTGACCCAAATTTAGTCGATTTTATCCGATTTACTAATCAATTCACCCATTATTTGAGGTTTAACCCAATTTTAGTTAATTTTACTTATGATTTTGCTGAATTTAACCTAATTTTTTGAAAAAAAAATGAAAAAGCTAGAAAAAAATTAGTCTCAAAAAGTTCAAACCTAATTTTGTATTCAATAATTGATACATCACCATATTATTTTCTTGATTTTGTTAAGATGATTCGGAAATAAATTTCATTTGATTCTATTTATACTTCTCTTATCATATATATTGTTCAAATACTTTCACCGTTTCTTTTCCTAGTTAGACTATACTTATAATTCAATGTATTTTTACTGTGAATTTATATATTGTGTTGTGTTTATATATGTTTTGTATTTTGAAGTGTTTATATTGAAATTTGTCTTGTTAAATTGAATAGATTTTTTATTTTTTGTTATTTTTTATTTTTTGAAAAAATAAGGTTTTAATTATTGCTTACTTGATATGGAAGACGAAGGTTATGGATATTTGTGTATATCGTACTTTTAAATGAAACATGTTATATGGGTCATATGAACATGTTTTAAGCTATTCATTTCATTTTAACCTTTTCCCTTTCATTCTATTTCATATTTCTTGATTCAATAAAATTGATTGATACAAAAATGAGACCGAATGTAATGAAATTAAGTCTTAACACAATATGTATTAAAGTAAATTTCTTATCTTAATCATGTTAAAGTATAATTATTCTATTATTTTCTTGTATTTACTATTATTTTGATAAAACAGTGTTTATATTAAAATAGACTTTTTTTCCATGTAGAAATATGATTATTCAATTATTTTATTTATCATTTAAATAGGGGTATATTAGTCATCACAAAAAAGGGAAGAAATTTTTGTGACCAACCCGTACTTTTAGATGTATATAGATATAGATTATTTTGATAAAACAGTGTTTATATTAAAATAGACTTCTTTTTCATGTAGAAATATGATTATTCAATTATTTTATTTATCATTTAAATAGGGGTATATTAGTCATCACAAAAAAGGGAAGAAATTTTTGTGACCAACCCGTACTTTTATATGTATAAAAAAAAATAAAAAAATAATAAATATAGATAGATAGATATAGATTGTCCACATTATACGAGGAAGCTGTCATTTAAGTGTCTTGTTAATTAATCTCATACCTAACAAGAGTTTGGAATTTTTAGACTTAAATTAGTACGTAGTATGGAGTGGACCAAGACAACGTTTACTTGTATAATAGTTTTATAATTTACTCAAAAATATTTCATATAAGTTTTGGTGTATTTTATGATATTCTATTTTTTTAATTAACAACTTGAGTATGTTCTGATGATATAGAATCATTTATTGTACTTATAATTCCTCGAGAAAGATAGACAATTCGATTTAGTTACGACATTTGCACCATACGATGACAAATAGAAATGAATTAATAATACAAATTTGAAGGACTAGGCACAGTTGAGTAGTTGAGTAGGCGCGATATTTCGATTTGAAGCTAGATATATATTGGGGACGAGGCAATTTCACTTTTGATACTATAATTTATCTTACTTTAAGAATTTGTTAAAATAGTTATATATTTCGACATATTTGGTATCATTATTTGACAGCAGCTTATACATTTCATACTTCCGTCAAATTAATGACGGATTTAAATACGTGAGGAGAATATGCCCCTTAATTTTAATTTTGAGGGGAAAGGCGATCCAAGTGGCTTTGTATTGGAGGGAAACTTGCCTTGTCATCTACCCTTATCTAATAACATAATTTTGCTTATGAAACTTTTCCGTTGCACAGTCGGATTAGTTGCACCTCGAAAAGCACTCAAAACCAACTCGAAATGAGAGAAAGTTTGTTTTGTTTTTGTTGTGTTTTCGAGAATGAATAACACTCCTATATATAACTGTTGAGGAGACATTTGAAACTGCCCAACTAAGAGAGAATAAAAACGGCAGCATTGAAAATAAAACCGTTTCAATTATTCTGTAACTGAAAAAGTTACGTTTTCAATTAAAATTTCTATAACTGAAATCTCAAAATTCCTCCAAAAAGATAAGTCTGAGACTGAGACAAAATTTGCCCTAGCCCAGCCGAACCGAGCAAGCGGCGGCAACGGCAGGCGTGTGGTTTACCCATAAGACCATCTTTGTAAATACTCATATCAAGTTTTTATATTTAAGTCCATATATACTAATCCACTCTTTTATAAAGTTAATGTAGGACAAGTGAAGAATTTACAACTCTCAATGTAACCATTTCTTTGAACTTTGTCTTTTTCCATTACATATACTCAAATTTATCTATGAATTTCAACCAAAAATTTTAGCACTCGTCAACCGTAAAGTACAACTTTTTATTTTTTATCATTACTTAGTCTACCGAAACTCTAATAAAGTGAACATGTGTAAATGTGAAAATTTGTGAAAGGGAAAAAAATTGTCAAGCCTCTACAGGGGAAAAAGGCAAAAAAGGTCTGGTAACTTAGGCGCATTAGCAAAGTTTACCCACATGTTTTTGAATCGTCAATTTTACCTTAAAATTTACAAATTTGAAGTAATTCTGGTATTAGTTTTCATCCCAATTGCAAAAATTAACTTCACGTGTGGGGCATGTACTCAATAATTGAGGAATTTTGCTGAATTTTAAATTCTATCATTTCAAGGATTGACTCCTAGGAGTAAATCCACGTTCATGCGACTTGTATCATTTGGAAACTATATACCATAAAACCATGGCCTAAGACTATTGACGCGACTCTTCACCAAATGTATGGAATTGGTTTGCATGTGTGCGATATGAAGTATGTTGAATGATCCTCTTACTGAAATTATGTGCACGGTTAGTCTAGGTCGATGGTACTCGACGATAACACTATGTTGATAACACTATTCCCGGATTAAGTACACTAAATGGATGCTACGATTGCACGATCACGGAGGTTGGTAATGTATCTATGCATGACATTGCTCAGCTCGCGAATGGGCACCAAATCCCAAGGACGAGGAGGCTACCCAAATTCACTACTCTAATACTACGCTCAAGGACAAGTTAAACATCATTTTAGATTATGAGAAGTTGATTGTTGTATGCTCAACTAAGAGCGAGCTACGACTTAGGTCGCAGGACTCGTTGCTTCAGTTTGCTTTGACTAGGTCGCTCAGGCTAATTTAGGCCGCTCTGGTCTCTGAGCTCTTGATAGATCCGCTCGGGACACGGACAGGATATAGATACTTAATATATCTAATGATTTGTCTGCTTCATATTCATTTTTTACACGCTTAAATATTTATATTTCAAGGCTAATACTAGAGATTCACAATGAATAAAGCCAATTTTAATAAATAAATAAATAATCACTAGTAATATCTTCAGATGAATCTCGAATTCAAAACCTCTATATTCTTGTGGCCTTAGCTTTACTATCGAGACAAGACCTCATTGACCGAAATTAGTTGATAATAAGTTAAAAAGATCATAATTTTGATTCTATTCCTTCCCATAATTCGAAAAAGAAATGCAAATTTTCATTAATCCAACTAGCAAGTAGTAAACAAATATGAACACACTATCAAAGAACTTAAACAACAATTTCCCCCAGTAAAGAATTTCCTAAACCCAAACTTCAAAAGGTAGAATATTCACCCCTCGGACTATCCACAGCATTAACCAAAGACCCATTTCGCAAATCCTCCAAAGAATCCTCCGGCTTCCGCAAAATCGCGTGAAAATACACAATCGGTAAACCCACAAACAAAGCAAGAAAGATCTTAAACCAAACATGGGTCCAAAAAATGGCAATCAAAGTGACTAAATAAAGAAAACCCAATATTATTTTTCGGTCCATGTTGTAATCGAAGAGAGAAAAGGGTTCATCGACGTCATGGGTGAAAATAAGGTGTACCCATGCGGTGTAAATATAGAAGAATAGGAGAAAAGAGAAGTAGTGAGTGAAAATGAGAAGGATTAGGAGGAAGATGAAGAAGATTACGTAAGAGTAGTTTGGGAGGAAAAAGTTTAGGTTTTGAGTGAGGCGGTGTGTTGATTCGGAGATGGAGATGGGGAAAGAGAATGATGATGGGTTTAGGAATTGTCGCCAGCGGCGGAGATAGGCGGCGGCGAACGGCGGGGATGACATTTTGTTGGGTATAACTTGCTTATTAGTCACAGAGAAAATCGGACTAATTAATTATAAAAGAAGGGGTGATTATGCTTTCAAAATTGATTTATAAATGTCAGAAATTTAGATGAATAGCCTCTGTTTTTTTTTTCTTTTCCAATACTACACTTTTGATTCATAATAAACAGAAAATTATAACTAAGTATATTAATTGAATTAATTAAAAATACCCATGAATTAAATAAAATAATTCAATTTCGAGAACTTAAAGGATAACACACCTCTCAAATATCTATCTTCAAAACTATAAAATTATTAGATTCGTAGGATGATTGGTAAATTTTCTCTAACAATATTGTGTATGTGAAGTGAAATAAAATTATTTAATTCATCAATATTATTTAATTTACATCGATTGTTCTGCAAAATATAAAAAGAGAAAGATAAATTGTAGAAGTAATTGTTTTAAACAATCCAACAATCAATCATGCTGCATGCAACACTAACACTTTAATACGTAGGGGTAAAAATGGAAATTGGGTGAACAAATCATGGTTGTGGCCCAAAAATAGCCTGATACCAACTTCTGGAAACGTGGACTTTTCCACGGTGGGTATCGCAGTCGTAGAAACCAAAAGTGCGGCCAAACACAAAAAATATTTTAACGTTCAAGGCCCAATCGTGCTTCTTGGGTGGTGAAAAGTGGGGCCAAACCAAAACTTAATCATCTTTGAAATCATACTAGTCATAGTATATGTTTATATATATATATATATATATATATATATATATATATATATATATATATATATATATATATCTTTAAGCACAAAAAATAAAGTTTATTTATAAAAAAAGTAAAAATAATTTATATTTGAATAAAATAAGTAAATAGTTAAATTAATTAAAACATTAAGCGCAAAATAAAAATATCAAAAGTTTAACAAGTCTACTAAACTTTAGGGTGAGTTTGGCCTAGAGATTCGAAAATTAATTATAGGAGAATTAATTTTACTAAAATCGATCTTGGTAATAATTGATTATAACAATAATTAATTATAAAATATTTGTTTTTGTATAATAGCTTTTGCAAAAGTAACACTTTAGTAACTTCTAAAATAAGTTAATTTTTTGCTTTTCGAGATCCCAAGAGTAATTATGATCCTGGAGACTAACATCATGAAAATCACGATTGAGCATAAATAATTTTAATAATCAGGACCAAACACTTCAAAAATCACAATAGAAATCTATAAGTGCTTTTAAGAGCTACAACCGCTGGACCAAACTCACCCTAAATATTGAAGTGATATATTGATAGGTATAGTTTTGTATTGTTAATCAATTAATTGCAGTAATATAGGTCCAAGTCAAATCCATTTTCACCATTTCATAATATTCATTAATTAATAATGGTAACTTATGATTTTTTTTTTTAACATGAATATAGTATATAGATGAATTATTCATGATAACATGTGTTCAATAATTTCAAATACAACTGATTGTTTAAGCAGTCTCATCTAAGATCTGAAACACGCTAATAATACAAGGGAGAGAAGCAGAAATAATTCTCCTCTTATCTTGTCAGAGTCTCGAACTTAAGGATCAAAATAGAACCCAAACAAAATCTCTAAGAAAAATTTATGTTACTCGTACATCTCTGAATAATAATAGCAGCTAAAGCACTATACAATGCAAGAAAAAAATTGCGTTCAATGCCTGAAGCTAATGTATCATCAATAGTTTGCATAGAGAAAAAGAAAACAGAACATGTACACAACATGCGGTAGCAAAAATTACTACATAAATTACACGGCACAGCCTTTCTTAGATTGTCGATTCAGGATTCTCCATATTGCCTCTCCATTATGCTTTGCCCAAGTTTCATGTACAGAGTTTGTTGCTCCTCAAATGGAAGATTCATCAAAATCTACGCAACATGGGAACAATGTCAATGAATTTTCATGTGTTGTAGTAATCAACATTCAAAAATGAATTACGGGAATTTACCTGATCCATAATCATCTCAATCGATAAGCTTTGAGGTACAATGAATGACTGGTGATAGATATACGCAAAAACAGCCATCACCATCTGCACAAAAATGATCCCATTAACAATAGCACAGGGCAACATTGCCAAAACATCCATAAACCAAAAAATGTTGGTGAAATTGCACTTTTCCTGTACTTAACAAAATTTTACTTCAGGTCCCACTTTTTAAAAAAATTTGCACTTATTGTCCCCCATTTTACAGAGTTGGACTTATGGTGCTCCACTTTACAAAGTTGCACATCTGGTCCCCAATTCTTTGAGATATTTTGCATTTTTGTTCCCATTGAGAAGCCTCTATTTAGCACTTTTGGTCCGACAGGATTGTATCAGGTTTGCATTGGCAATGGGACCGCAAATAATTTCAAAATTTTGGGACCAATCATGCAATTTTATAAAGTGTGGGACAGAAGTGTTGAGAGGTCCAGTCCTATGGGACTAAAATATTTTTTTTTTTTAAAATGAACAAACACTAATATCACCTTTCTTACTTATGTTAAACAAATGTTGGATTATCAATTCCATATATTAAAGTCACAATTTAACACTTTAACATTACTTAGGCACTTACACAAAAGATACATCCATTATTCATATTAAATTTAAAAAAAAAAAATCATCATATTCACCTGGCAATCCATTCTATCAGTGATTCCACCATGTCCAGGAATGCTATCACCAAAATCCTGCCACAAAGTTAGAAAAACTACTAAGAAATGGGTACAAAGTCAAATTTTTAACATAAGAACATCAAAGTTATCCAAGGATTGGTGGATGAAAAAAACACTGAACCTAGAGCTTGGATTAGAGTAAATATCAGACCTTGATCTTGAAAGCTCTTTTAAAGCCACTAGCAAAAAAGCCCCCAAAAGGTGCTATAATTGATGCAAAGAGACCAAGACATAATGCATGCCACTGGACAGGCATAATAGAAATCTCTCTCCAAGGAAACTGCAAGTACAATGCAGCTATATAATATTAACAGATAATAAACTGAGGTTTATAATCATAATAGCACGTATATTGCCAAGCATATACAAATTTACTTTTATGACTACGATATCTTTAAAAAGAACATTTATTGGTAAAGCACGTACCCATCCAGGAAGCCACTCTGGGAGTGCAAAATATTCTGGCTTAAACAATGGACCAGGATCACAATGAAGCCAGCCAGTTGATAAATCCTACATATTTATAAAAGTTTATGGAGAGTATTTGTTTATTTGTTACAAAAAGAAAAAAAAAAAGAGAAAACTTCCTACAAACAGAAGTTTGGTATAAACCAGAAATTACCTTCCTTGGACATGTCAACCACTGAAAGCGACCCAAATAATATGCAAGCTGAATCAAAAGGGGAAATAAATTTTAGTAACAAAACCGTAAGTTGAACATGCAACAATGATAATCAGTAACTGAACATCATTGCCATGTATTGTGTACTTTGAAAGAGATGAATTTACGTTAGACGCAAAGGAGACATACAACCATACAGAACTAATCACCTATGTAGCTAAAACTTAGGAACTCTCACTCAAATTATTCAAGAATTACAACAAAAATATAAAGAACCAAAGTAGACCTATACGAGTAAAATATAAAAATCAAAGATTATCCACTGTTTCAAGTCCTAGAAATGTTTCTTACCACAAAGGCAGAGATCATAGTAGTAACAGAAGCTCCAATAAAGCCCTCCCATGTTTTCTTTGGTGATAGCTTGATCAAAGGAGTTTTCCCAAAGAAGAACCCAAAAATGTAAGCAGCAATGTCATTGATCACAATAAGTGATGCTGGAAGAAGGAACCTGCATTATTGCCAATTTGTGTTTAAACTTCAAAAAGTTTTTATATTATAGGGATATAATTATAAGGCTCCATCTTCAACTAATTAGGAACCTGCATTATTGCCAATTTGTGTTTAAACTTCAAAAAGTTTTTATATTATAGGGATATAATTATAAGGCTCCATCTTCAACTAATTAGGAACCTGCATTATTGCCAATTTGTGTTTAAACTTCAAAAAGTTTTTATATTATAGGGATATAATTATAAGGCTCCATCTTCAACTAATTAATCTAGTAAGTTTCACAGTTCCGCCAGCAAACATAAGATTTAAGGAAATGGAGATCAATAACAAGCATTTAATGCAATAATAACATTAGTCAGGAAAACCAAAGTATAAATACCAGAAAATTCCTTCAAAAATATTTGCCACCGTAAAAGATGACTGTGTAAACACAACAATCAAAATCATGTGTGTCCATGCATATTGGCCAAACTGATACTTGTACATCTTCTTCTTTAGTGCAAGAATAAACCACATGAAACCTGAATTCATCAAGAGAAGATAACATTCAGTTTCCTACTTAGTTGTACAATGGACATCCTATAAAACTGTCGCTGATACAATGCAGCTCTTTAGACAGTAGTAAACATAAAACGGTGGTACAGACCTGCGATATACAAGAAATAACATGTAACCATGTGATACTTGATAAATCTGCCCACAAGCTTATACAAGAATTTGTCCGTAGTAACAGTATTCACAAGCCTCTGGCTGAGAATCCGACCATAAACAAATAGCATTGCTGTGAAGAAAAAGTGCCTGAGAACAAATGTACAAACTTAAAAAGGAAAACAGAAAGCAAGATTCATAATAGCTACGAAAAAAATTTGACATCAGTAACAAAGTTAAATATGAGAAGTAATATAACAATAGATAAAGAAGAATCCAATCCATCCAAACATAAGAGAGTGATGCATTCATGTGATAACTGCAAAGGAAGCCATGTTAAGTGAACAATAGATCTTCACACGTGAATAGCATAGATTATTAACCAGTTGCAATTATATCCAAATAGATCTATTAGCTAGTCTTTGATCAATTTCAGTGGAGGGTGTGCTGAGTCTAACAAAAACTTAAATTTTAAGTCAAGCCCTATCTATTATCATTCACACTACATAATAATGCACTATGCAACCAAACAAGCTGCAGGAAGCAGCATGTCAGTTGGCCAAATGATGATCTGTAACAACTATAAATTACCAAAAATATTCAATGAACATAGGACATGCCTTCTACATCTCATTACACCCTTTGCGCTACATGATTCAGTACAACTGTACAACTACTTAAGTGAAGCAGGGGGGAAAATATATAAGTGGCTGGATCAGTTCCTGCTGGAAAGTGCAAGAGGAATCGTAAATAGTGGAGTGCAGAGTATGGTAGAGAAGAATGAGATGGAAAATAATATGCACTAAATTACAATTGGGCAATGATGTAACTGACTGGACCTCTGAAGATAGTAACCAATTCAAACAAAGGTGAAGTGAAGCCAAAGTGAAGCCAAGAACAAAATTACCCCAAAAAGATTAAGTGGATATGTAAATACTGTATCTGCAGGTGATATTCAATAGCTCAGTTCTTTAAGATGTTGGAAGTATTACCCTCATCTGCAATATGCAGTTCTGTAAAGTTCATTGAAAAAGCATGTAAGCAGTAATGATTCTCACATTAGATTGAATTTTTTTCTCAAATTTAGTGATATTCCTGTTTTTATGATTATCAGACTCTAAAGAAAGTCGTAGGAATTCGGATTGAGAATTACTCTTTTAAACAATCAAATCAAGAGATATGACCAATATGGACTAAACTTATTTAAGTTATAGTGACGAAACAAAGCCAGTAAAATTTGAGTGACAGAGGGCATGATAAATTCAGAAAAGAAGATGATTTCATATTTCCGACTAAGTTTGAGGTTGGTGTAACTGAACTCCCACATATACAACATAAACAGACAACCAAGAAAGGTCACTGGAGGCCATTAATTTCATAGTCAATAAAAGCCTAGAGAATCTAGACTCTCCATACCAAGAGCGCAACAAGCAGTAAATTACGTCAGCAACTTGGGCAGCCTAAACAATAGATGATACCTAAATGGCAATAAGGAAAATGCCACTAACAGATACTCAAGAGGGGAGACGGGAAGTTAAGTTACACACCAGTTTAAGTGCTTGAAACCGGGGAGGTGCTTGTCTTCATGTGATTTCCTAAGTAGAATGAAAAGCTCCTTTGCCATAAAAATTTGGATAACCACCACCATGGCCCAAATATAAAGGTGGCCCATGTAAATTATTAAGGCAAACCCTCCAATCATCCAAATAGATGAATATGCACGGATTAACATTGACTTGTACTTGTTACGGTCATTAACAAGTAAACGGCCTCCATTTGCTTTATCAAGTTCTGGAGGGACCTAGAGTTGCACAAATGAAAAGGTAAATATATAAGAATTTTGATAACAATAAATTTCAGTTAATACTGTCAAATCAAAATAGCTCAAGAAATCTTATCAGTTAGAGCTAGCAACAGAAAGAGAAGTGAAGAAGATGATATGTAATGCTTAACAGTTCTTAGAAAGCTCTATACAATAGCTAATTATGAAGCGTGTCACAAGAGAAAAAAACTACTTAATTGATCCAGCTTACATTCTAACACATATGAAACACAATTTAAAGCTAAAATGAGATGGTGGATTATCTTTTGCTTTTCTAAATTCTATAGATCTTACTAACAAACTTCACACCACTTATTCAATAATTTCATATAACATAACTGAGAAGGACATGGATATTGTAAGACTATGATCCATTTAATTGGAACAGAGAAGACAACCAACCTCATTTGAACCCTTGCGCCGTCTTAACCTTGGTGTTGATGGGCCACCAGAACCAGTATCCCTTTGCATCGTTTGCTTATACACTAAGCCCCACTAAGGAAACATTAACTTCCAAGAAACCAAGAGAGTATCCAAACCGAGAGAAAGCACTGAATTCTTACACCACTTGAATCTCCAAGTAGCTGGAACTAAAAGAAAAAAGTCAATTGAGAAAATGAACTCCCTCCTCAATTTTTAGCTTAATTAGTTGATAAATTCGTTGTAATATAGTAGAAATGGAATCCAAAGAAACACAAAATAGATCTCATTGAAAAATAAACTTGTCCCATTTATGTTCAAATTGTTACCCCTTCTTTCTCAACTTCCAACCCTATTTACCTAACCAAAAAAGTTACTCAAAATATGTTCTTTAAAACATTAAAAAATAAAAAAAAAATGAGAGAAAAAGCTACATGATAGAAACTTCAAAATATATTCTATCAATAACTACACCCTTAAATCTTAATCTTCCTTCCTATGATTTTTCCTTTAGTCCCAGCCTAATTCTTAATTTTCTTTTAGGTGATAATTTTCCTGTCAAATAAAAGCAGGACAAATAAAACGAAACCAGTGACAGATTAATACAGATAACAAACATCAAATAATGAACCAACAGCAAAGCCGATAATCCTAACCAATAAAATATTAACATTTTCCCCTAAAGTTTTTGTAACCCTAAATTTTTATTTACAATAAAGTCAATATGCTCAAACAATTGAAGATCAGAAGAAGCATGACAGCTAATGAACACATCTTGACTACAAAACACATAATCCAAGTAGCACTTAAGAACAGTTATACATAGCAATTTTCGGATTACAAAATATATTCAAGTAGCTTAAACCCAAAATTTAAACAAATTCACAAACCCTACCCCTCAATAATCATCTGCATGCTGCGCTAGAATCAATTAATAAACATAAAAATGTGAGAAAATCGAGGAAATAAGACAATTAGAGCAATAGGAAAGTGGAAAACGTAATTAAGCAGCAAGTACAATAATAATGGAGATGAAGAGAGATCTGACCTTTCTTCTATGTGTGCGCGTGTGTTTTTTGGAAAGGGTAAAAGGAGAAGTCCGTAGACTGTGGAAGTGGAAGCAAGGATTGGGAGTTGAGATTGAAGAAAATATTTCGGGTGAATGAGTAATTAGGCAAAAGATAAAGTGTTAGATGCAAAGGAATCTTTCTCCTTTAAGTTTGTCAGCATTGGCTGTATATTCACAATAAACAATTGGTGATTATTATATTTATGTAAATTTCACAATTTTAAAAAATGGAAAAAAATCAATCCTTTCTCCTTTAAGTTTGTCACACATATTTGTCTTTAAAAAAATTGCGTCCAAGCTTGATCAAAAGATATCCAATTAATTTTTTTCTTTTTTATTTAATCATTTCAATTAAAGTTCTTTAAACAATGAGTACTAGTTTTATTTGGTCAAAATGAGATATTTTTATTTTTATATAAGTGTGTAAATATTACATATATATGATTTAAAGAAAACTACCAAAGTAATTGAAAAATGAAAATGCACCTTTTTTAAGTGATCTAACAAATACTCAAATAGACCAAGGTTGGAATATTATGTGAAAGTTTGGGGTGAATAAGATAATAAGCAAAAAAAGTAGGAGGACTGATTTTTTTTTAGGGGATGGAGGGAGAAATGTAGGTGCATTTTCATTTCATTTAATGTTGTTATAATTATAAAAAAAAAAAAAAAAAGAAAAAAAAAAGAAGATCCAATCATTTCGTTTATATTAATTGTAAATGCCAATGGCCGTATTTATTGCTATAAATGCATGATTAAATAAATTGCTCTACGGCTATGTTTGGTTCTCTTTGATTTAACGTTTAGGCAATTACACAATATTGCACTTTAATTTTCTTTTCATAATTTCATTACTAATTAAAATTCAAGATTCATATATGGTCTATGAAAACAATTTCTTACCGCCCTTGGATGATAAACTTTTTGGTTTCTATACCATTCGATGACATATATACCTTTTTTTTTCTAATCAAAAAAAATGTGAATTTAGTGCTTATACTATTTTAATTTATCTTTTCTTCAAGGTTATACATACCAATATGGCGTAATTAAATTTGAATTAAAATAATCAAATTAAGGGTATCTTTAAACTTTAGGATCTTAGACATGTTTCATTTCAATGATAGTGAAAATTAGAAAATTTTAGAATTCATGAAAAAAAAAATTAAAAACACATGCTTGCACAATTTGGCTTTAACACCTCACATGCAAATTATTCAGGTTCTTCGACACTTACTTTATGCCTTTGACAAGAAAGCAAATGATGCCAAGATAGAAAAGATAGCAAAGGTGGAGTGAGCATCTCCTCTAAAAAATAATCCATGAGTATCCTTCAAATAGACATGTGTTTTTTTATTGAAACAAAACAAAACAAAATATTGCAATACCAACGATAACTAATGAATCATTATTTAAACCAACTATGGATCAAAATTTCTACAAGTTCTAATTGAAACATTAAAAAATATCTTTTTTTTAATCAATTGAAATGAAAATATAGAGTGTTTCTTTTTTTTTTTTTTTCATTTTTCTTTGATAAACAATATATTCAAATATTCTGAGAGTTTCGAAAATAATTCAATTTTTTTTTAATATTTAAGCAACCGGAACACACACGAAGACAGAATTTTAATCTGTAAACCTAAGTAGGGTCACTCCCCAGTACTTGTATTTCATATCCTTGTCAAGTTGTCATCTCATTCTCGATCTTATTAATTGAAATTTATCTAGATAATTAATCATTTAACGAAGGTCAAATTCAGTGTTCCGTATTATATTAGGATTAAGTGTAATCTCAATTTTAGTAATTGGCACTTACCTAGACATTGTTAATGATCAATTAAGGCGAATAATGGTTTGTTCTTTTAATATCTCACGACTTTTTGTCTTTCCAAAATCCAAACATTGAATAAAACTGAATAAATGATATCTTGAACATATATAATTTCGGAAAATTCTAGGGTGACGTCACGTCACATGACGTAAGTTATAACCAATAGAATAATGACACATCATTAATAAGTTACCTATTTATCAGGTTACTAACAGGTCATAATACTATTACTATAAGTAGTTGTACTATACTATTATTTGACCACATTAATTGTAATATTTAATCACATCAATAGTAAATTATAAATTAATAAATTATTATAAAATAAATAAATAATTCTGTAAATAATATTTTATAATAAACGATATGGGACCGTACTAAGTATGTGCAGTCAGTACTATTTTATTTGAGTCTATACTACTACATGTGAGACCTATACCATGTATTGTGAAAAATTATCAAAAAATTGGTTAGTACTAATGCTAATACTATGGACCATATTAAGTATGTGATTGTGGAGTCAATACTATTACATGTGAGACATTATACTATGTAATGTGAAGAATTATACATAATGGTTAGTACTGATGATAATACTTTATAATGTGGTAAATTACTACTAGTACGGGACCGTATTAAGTATGTGGAGTCAGTACTATGTTATGTTAGTCCATACTACTACATGTGAGACATATATCATGTAATGTGAAAAATTATCAGAAAATTGGTCAGTACTAATGCTAATACTATATAATGTGACTAATTACTACTAATATGAGACCGTACTAAGTATGTGGAGTCAATATTATTACATGTGAGACATTATACTATGTAATGTGAATAATTATATACAATGATTAGTACTATTGATAATACTACATAATGTGGCTAATTACTACTAATATGAGACCGTACTAAGTATGTGGAGTCAGTACTATGTTATGTGAGTCTATACTACTACATGTGAGACTTATATCATATAATGTAAAAAAATTATCAGAAAATTGGTCAGTACTAATGCTAATACTATATAATGTGACTAATTACTACTAATATGGGACCGTACTAAGTATGTCGAGTCAATACTATTACATGTGAGACGTTATATTATGTAATGTGAATAATTATATACAATGATTAGTACTAATGATAATACTCCATAATGTGGCTAATTACTACTAATATGAGACCGTACTAAGTATGTGGAGTCAGTACTATGTTATGTGAGTCTATACTATTACATGTGGGACATATACCATGTAATGTGAAAAATTATTAGAAATTTGGTCAGTACTAATTTTAATACTAATGCTAATACTATGTACCATATTAAGTATGTGGAGTCAATACTATTACATGTGAGACATTATACTATGTAATGTGAAGAATTATACATAATGGTTAGTACTGATGATAATACTTCATCATGTGTTTAATTATTACTAGTGCGGGACCGTACTAAGTATGTAGAGTCAGTACTATGTTATGTGAGTCCATACTACTACATGAGACATATATCATGTAATGTGAAATATTATCAGAAATTTGGTTAGTACTAATGCTAATACTTTATAATGTAACTAATTACTACTAATATGATGCCGTACTAAGTATGTGGAGTCAATACTATTATATGTGAGACATTATACTATGTAATGTGAATAATTATATACAATGATTAGTACTGATGATAATACTCCATAATGTGGCTAATTACTACTAATATGAGACCGTACTAAGTATGTGGAGTCAATACTATGTTTTGTGAGTCTATACTACTACATGTGAGACATATCATGTAATGTGAAAAATTATCAGAAAATTGATCAGTAATAATGCTAATACTATATATTGTGACTAATTATTACTAATATGAGACCGCACTAAGTATGTGGAGTCAATACTATTACATGTGAGACGTTATACTATATAATGTGAATAATTATTTACAATGATTAGTACTAATGATAATACTCATAATGTGGCTAATTACTACTAATATGAGACCGTACCAAGAATGTGGAGTCAGTACTATGTTATGTGAGAATATATTACTACATCTGAGACATATACCATGTAATGTGAAAAATTATCAGAAAATTGGTCAGTACTAATGTTAATACTATATAATGTGACTAATTATTACTAATATGAAACCGTACTGTGTATGTGAAGTCAATACTATTACATGTGAGACATTATACTATGTAATGTGAGGAATTATATATAATATTTAGTACTAATGATAATACTCCATAATGTGTCTAATTACTACTAATATGGGACCGTACTAAGTATGTGGAGTCAGTACTATGTTATGTGAGTCTATACTACTACATGTGAGACATATACCATGTAATGTGAAAAATTATCAGAAAATTGATCAATAATAATGTTAATACTATATAACGTGACTAATTACTACTAATATGAGACTGTACTGTGTATGTAAAGTCAATATTATTACATGTGAGACATTATACTATGTAATGTGAGGAATTATATACAATATTTAGTACTAATGACAATATTCCATAATGTGTCTAATTACTATTAATATGAGATCGTACTAAGTTTGTGGAGTCAATACTTGTTATGTCATGTTATGTGACAAATTATCAGTAATTGGTTAGTACTAATAGGGTTAGGGGTAAAGCATCCCGTTGAGCATGAAGGGGTTGATCATGTGTAGAAGTGCAAATCATGCAAGTGATTTTGGAGGGAAAATGGAAGATAACGACGTTTAAACATATATGAGCATATATTTATTATTACTTTTTTTTAAATAATAATTAAAATTTAGATAATTAAATTTTATAAAGTAAAAAAATTATTTTATAAAATTTAAACATATATTTATTATTACTTTATAAATAATTAAAACCGTTAATAAAATATTAGTTTGATTTTTTTCTTTATTTCGCATGAGAAATAATTTGATTTTACACATTTTGGAACTATTAAGTTTAAAAAAAATTACAATTCGTTCCATTGCATAGAAAAATTGGTGAGGTTTTCATTAACGCTATTATAAACTTCTCCAATCTATCTAATCTCTCTACAATGTTAGAAAGTTGATCCGTCGGTGTTACACTTTCACCGAAACCTTTGATAAGCTTCTCGAGTCTATCTAACCTCTCCACTATGTTAGAAAGTTTATCATTTGGTTTTACACTTCCACCGATATCTTGATGAAATTCATTACTATCTTTTGATTCATCTTTGAAACCATCTTCGTCTTCCGTGAATTTAGCACCAGAATGAATATCACCCTTACATAAGTGGGACCTGATCATGCCAATTGAATCTTCTTTCAATTTATACAAATCTGATGTTTTTATAGCACCTATCATTTGCTTGATTGCATTTTGGTCCCAAAAACTGAGGCTAGGTGTTGGACGATTGCCCCAAGACTGAAAATTTGTTTTCACATATTCAAAATAAAATAACTGCATTAAAAAAAAAAACATTTTAAAACATATTAGATGATACTTATTAAAACTAGCATATATGAAATCATACTTACTATCAAAAAGCTAAACGGCCACGTACATACTTCTTTCATCATATTTTCATTTTCATCATTACCTTATCACCCATGTCACAGGGGTGAATCAAAAGAAAATAGAAGCAAGAAATACCTAAATCAACAACCATACATGTAAATAGAAGCAAAATCACATATAACCATTTATTTATTTTTGGTCAAGAATTCATACATATTATTCAAGTTCAAAATCCCGATAGACCAGTTTCTTAAAACACACCATTCAATTGTTAAAAAATATATTTTTTGGGCTACATGCTTAGAAAAAATGTTTTTTATATATATTAAACAAACGGAACTGTAGTAATTTTTTAGAAATTAAAATTCCATATAATTTGCTCTGCTTTCCAAGTTGTATTAAAAATACAGAAATTATAAAGAATTTTCAGGACGCCCAAGTTGCCAATGCGCAACATACTCAAAACAGGCAATATCAAAATCAAAGGTAATATGCCTGTTAAACATGTGCAATCGGATATAAACAAAACATATGACTCTGTCTTTATTATAGTATTTTCTTTTACCTACACAGAAGAACTATGAGCTAATACAATTACTTTGGCAGTGGATTACAACTAGAACTGAAAATGACTAATATTAGCATTATAATTTGGCA
This sequence comes from Penstemon eatonii, assembly GCA_038501285.1. Lineage (NCBI taxonomy): Eukaryota > Viridiplantae > Streptophyta > Magnoliopsida > Lamiales > Plantaginaceae > Penstemon > Penstemon eatonii. The sequence goes on from CM076715.1 coordinate 74,396,108, forward strand.
TGGTTGTACTAGGCAAAAACCAGATTACATAAAATTATTAAGTCAAAGAATATACAGATCAAGAGGTGAAAATGCCTGGAATCAACACCTAATCATTTCCAAAAGCTAATAAATTAATCAACTTACTATCGGCAAACCATACATGTAAATTCTAAGAATGAAAACTCATACAACCCCAAACAATTTTCTTAAAGAACCCAACAACAGGGGTAAAATATAAATACTAGCAACACAAAAAATAAAAGATTGGAGTTAATAAAAGAGAAATAGAAGCAGTAAATACCTAAATTCAGCAAGAATAAAACTTCGTGGCAAGTGGGCGTGTCGATTCAGTCACACAATGGCAGCGGAGGACATGGGCAAACGCAAATTTCTTCTGATGAGTGTTACAGGATTGGTTTGGGGAGAATTACCAATTTTCGGAGATAGAGATTGTATACGGTTCGAGAATTCTAGAATCAATTCGTATCTCCTTTATGAAAGATAGTGAATCTCACAATTTTTGGGAAGAAGATTTGTGATTTGTGGAAGGCGGACGACTGGATTGAAGAGAGTAGGGAGTTTGTGGAATTAGGAGAGAGATTGTGTTAGATACTAAAACTTAATTAACCGGTCAAACAAGTCACCAATTGTTAATTTAATTTTTATTTATTTTAAATAAAAAAATATGTATGGTTGTGATTATAAAGTTTGAATCTAATGGTCTAAAATAAACTAACGTCACATGACGTGACGGCACCCTAGAATCCCCCATATAATTTCTTGTGTAATGAGTAATTTATTACCTTAAGATTAAAATACTTTGACTTATTCTTCAACTAATTAAGAGTTATAATCAAAAAATTTACATATAATCAATTATATGTAAAAAAAATATTATACTTGTGTAAAAAAAATGGTCAATTTTAAATGAAACTTTAATTTAAGAATGGAAGTTTAATTAATATAAATTTAAATTTAAATGAACTTAACATTAATTTATTATTGTGTGAAGTTTATGAGTTTTAAAAAATTTAATTTTAATTTGTTTTAACTTAGAATATTATAATTTAAGAAACTAACTGAAATGGGAAAGTTGTTAGATGAAATTCAATATTTTAAATATTTGATTCAATTGAAGATGAAAGAGTAGACAATACAACATACAGAAGAGGGTTGCCAGCTTCTACTAGAAACTTTACAATTTTTAGTTGATACTTGACTACTTCCTAATTAATCATCACGCATAAATCAATCCAATAGGCCCAGAGCAAATCTTAATTATTGGCCTGCTGGTCAAATCAGCACGTCTTATTCTTTAAATCAAGAAAAGAAACACAAATTAGCACGCCTTAATAGTTAATACTAAATTGGAGTTGACAAATACATTATTTAAATTGTGAATCCCACTATTTCAACCAAATGACAGAGTTAGCTAGGAAGTTTTGGTGTAATTCAAAACGTATCAAATTTCATTGAGTAAAGAGTTTGAATATGTTCTGATCCAAACTCAATTTTAATTCAAATGGAAACATATACTTTTTTCGTCTCAATTATTTTTATTCCTTGGTACAGTTGACTAGTTAATTTGACTAAATTTATAAAAATTATAATAAAAATTGAATTAATATATTTCATTAATAAGTTAATAATATCATATGGCACCATATAATATATTTATATTTGAAAGGTTTAATACTCCACAAATGTGAATAATTTAATATAATAAATCACTTAAAAGATTGTAAAATTTGACTGGACACTGTAACAAAGGGAGCAAAATAAATGAGACGGAGTGAGTAAAATCATACTTGAGACTTATAAATTTATTGATCTGACATTTATCGCCTATTTTCTTATTCAAACTTCAACAACCTATCAATCAATTTAATATCTCAAGTTTTCTAACTATTATTTAATAATATTTCACTATCTCATTAATACATTGAAACATTTATTCATATCGAATTTCAGAATTTAGCAAAAAACTCCCAAATTAATTTTTAAAACCAAACCAATACGGAAGCAAACCAAACTACTGCCTAATATACCTCAATGCCTGGACTAACTTTTATACCAATATAGAGTATGTCCTTTTGCCTATCGCATTTTACCAATTTCTTTATATTTCCCTTAAATCAAATGAAATACACACTCTTCGACAAATAATTACATTATGTTTAAAGTACGTTTCTCATAAATAATATTCATAATCTTTTACCGTTAGACGGTGAGCACATTTCGAAAATGAACTAATCGACTCAAAAAATTATCTCTATCTCTATCTATCTATCTATTTACCTCTATCTATCTATCTTACCTTTTTTATGAAGATTAAAATACCCTATTTAAATTGTAAAGTGATATTTAATTAAATAGTAAATATACACAGGATAAATATTGATTGAAGAGGCATATTTAGATATGAAGTCTTATTTTTTATCTCCTACATAAATTCCTAAAATTTATAAATTCTATTTTACATGAGTTATTGTAATTTAGCCTTAAGAAAACACTATTATTTTAAATAGCCCCTAAAATATATATAAAAGTTATTATATTTTAGCATAAACATTTATTTAAGTAAGAAAATGTTAATTTAAAGATTCAGTACAACATAAGTCATAAACACTCTAAATATAAATATTCAAAATGAAATTCTCTTAAATATCATTATGTTACAAAAAAATTAAAATTGAATCGCCATCTTACTATGAAAGAATAAAAATTACTTATAACTTAGCTAATTATACAATTTTACTTTGACTAGAATATAAAATATAAAGAATATTCAATAATTTTAATATATGTATAACCTCTATGTAATTCTTTTCGTGAAAAAATAGATGAAATTCATGCAAAATGATGAAATAGATAAAATATAATCATTGAAACATGTGAAATCAATGAAAATTCAGGTGAAATTGGTAAACAATGGCGAAGTTGATGAAAATGATAAAAAAAATAAAAAATACCCCTAAAATCGATGAAAATTCGTGAAAAAAAGATGAAACCGGTGAAACGACAACAATAGTGAAAAGCAGGTGAAGTAAACGTGTCAAATTAATGAAAATTCAGGTGATATTGGTGAAAAAAACATGTGAAATCAGTGAAAGAAATGTGTGAAAGAAAAACGAGTAATATGGTAAAATATTTTGAATCAATAAACAAAATGTTTAACAGGCAAAATAAGGTGAAAACGATAGAAAATTATTTTAAAACGGATAAAACAAGAGGAGAAAATTGTAAAAACAATGAAAATGAGTTATAATTGATAAAAGTGGGTAAAATGGTGGGAAAAAAAAACTAAACTGGTAAAAATAAACAAAATTTGTTAAAAAACATGTTAAACTGGTAAAAATGATAAAATCGGTTAAAAACATGTTGAACTAGTAAAAATGAATAAAATCGGTTAAAATATATGTTAAATCGGTGAAAAATGAATTAAACTAATGAATTAAATAGGAGAAAACGGGTTAATTTACTTTATTTGATGACATAATAAAACTAATTTTACTCTAACTTGTAAAAACACCAATGAAATTAACTAGACACGTACAACATACGTGCATTTTCCTAGTAACAATAAAGGTGTAAAGCAATTTCATTAACCATTAAGAGAAATGATAAACTTACTATATCATGTAGCATACCAATTCTTCATTATATTTGCAAAGATACTAACTCGAAGATGGATAGAAACCGGGTCACCGAATAGACCTCCTAATTACAACCTACGTAAAATTTACAAATCTAACTCATCCAGCCCGTTCGATGAAACGGGTCCAAGTCCATCACCATCTATACTTGCCAAAACTCTAAACTCCCTCTGCCTGTCCTCAACCCATTTAACAGCGAAAACAACAAAACGAACAACAACTCCAACCTCAATCTTAGACAAATCATCCCGCATAAAAACCGGCTTTTCAATTTTATCGGAAACATAATTGTAATTAGGCATTTTTAGCGATGATAAATAAACAATGTTCATTGGTCCAGATTTGAGAAAGACACCATTTTCAAGAACACGTTTCACAACTCCAGTATAGATCTCACCATTCACAGGTATAAAGGTTCGGCAACGAAATTCTACAGGAAAACATGTGCAGTGAGGACTGGACTTATTATGTCCATGCCCTATGCTAATTAACTTAGTCACAGCAAGTAAGTAACCGCATTTACAAGCTCTGTAACATGACAGCTGCTTCAAGAGTTTCGTTGCTATAAAGCTCGTTAGAATCTCTCCGTTTTTTTCCAGGCTATTGGTGGGAAAATGGACCTCATAATCAAATATTATTTCACGTATCATAGCAACAGCCTACACGAGACAAGAAAACAAATGTACAAAAGTTAAAATAAAGGAATTATATATAGAAAAATAAGTTGTGATATATGGAGAGATATTGAACTTGATATAATTGTGCTCATGAAACATAAATGATAAAAACACATAATTATTATCCCAACTCAACTAATTGCACAAAAGTTCTCAAAGCCCGGTGAATCTTTAAAAACATGGCCGTCACATGTGTCCAGATGCTGATTTATAGTTAATATCTTGTGATTTTTAGGGCTAAGTTACTTTCATGTACATAGTATCTCCACCCCCATGAACCATAACACATAAACATATATTTTTATTTGTAAAATGTAATCTCCAATTCACCATATATGCGTAGTTATTTCATGCAGCAGCTATATATTATGTGGTGCAACAATTTTTTTTAAAAAAAAAGTGGAGATATGATCACATTTTATTTGTCCTACAACTTGTGTTGTGTTGTGTGGATGCATAAGATAATTGTCCATTCATAGACAAATATATTCACAAACATGGTTGAATTACCAATATCATCGCTCATCTTTGACAGTCATTATATTTTTGCTCCTAATCTAAATTTTGTTACACTTTAGTCCTTCAAGTCAATATTTTGTCCCCCGTATGTCCTTTCTGGCTAGATTCCGTTTAGTAAATGAGGATAATTTCATCATTTTTTATGACTATAGTGTAACACAAAATTATTTAAGGGAGTATAGTGTGACAAAAAATGGCAGAAAAGGGACTACATTGAAACATATGTATAAGGATCTTTTAATTGAAACCACAAAATACCTCTCCAAAATCATGTGTTTCGTAAATTATCTCAGGTTATCCGGAACCTCAACAGAAGAAGTAAGGACTAACAGTGAACAAAATATTAAGTTGAAGGACTGAATTAACAAAAATTAGATTAAGTATCATAGAGTGTAACAACTCCCAAATATTAAAGACCATATTGGTGATTCGGCCAAAAAACATTTGCAACATTTCTTCGAAGTTCCACATATTAAGTTATTAACTCCAATCAAAGCAGATCAATTTGGTTACTAGCTTCTGGATACTCACAAGTAAAATAAGCTAATATCATTTTCTTTTCTTATAATAATATATAAAAATTGTCTGAAGATCAGTTAACGCCCATTTTCATCCTGTAATCAACAATTTCGGTTGAAAATAACAAATCCTTTTCTTATTCCAGCACAGAGTAATTGCAAATGCCTACATATCATTTGTGGGGAGGGGGGGGGGGATTAAGAACTATTACGAAAAAAATCGCCAGAAAATGGAAAATAACCAAAAACGCACAAATTGAATTGAATTGAAATAAACCAAATCCAAGAAACAAATAAGTAAAATTCTCATAATATATGTATAGCTCGAGAGAGACGTAAAAGTTCTTACTTGAATGAAGACACAAAAGGTTGAATTTTTAAACTGGGGAGCTTCGACCGAAAGAGAGGAAAGAAGAGTGAAGGAGCTAATTTTAAGAAATGAACAGAAATTTTGAATTTAGAGTCGAAATAGGGTTTTCAAAATTACTTCTCCCTCCATCCATCCCACAATACAAGTCTTTTTAGAAAAATATATTTTGTTCCACTATACATATCATTTAAAAAAGTCTTTTTAGAAAAAAATATTTTGTTCCACTATACTTATCATTTAAAAATTTAAGATAAACTTAAATGTTATTTTGACATTTTTACCCATCTTCATTAAAAAGAGAGAAAAGAAAGATGTATGGGAATCGGGAAAAGAAAGAGATGGATTATAGGGAGTTACAAAAAATTTAATTGTTTCTTAAGGGTAATTTTGTCCAACTACACTCTTATTTTCCTAAAATTTAGGGTATTAATTAATTTTTTAATCCTTAAGAAAAAACCTTAAACGACATGTAATGTGGAATGAAGGGAGTATTTTTTAAGAAATCGAAATGAGAAAATCTCGTAATTGGTCCTTTTTTTTCAACGATAAACATTTGCCAAAAACTTTTTTAAAAAAGCCCTTTTCAAAATGTAAAATTATAAAAAGTCCATTAAAAATTTGAAAATTTGAAAAAGGTCATTGAGTTTGATTAATTAACTAAGCTAATTTAATTGAGCCTTCCTAATTAAATTACAATTTAATAAATTACTAACTATACACCTAAATTTCAAAAAATAAAATCAAACCCCATTTCTTTTTCATTCTTTCTTTAAAAACCCTAACTAAAATTTCTCCCAAAATTAAAATTTTCACACACAATTCACTCAAATCAAAGAGGAAAAGGAAGAACAACAACATATAAGGTTAGCATTTGCAACTGACGTGAATATTTAAGTGAATTTTTGAGTGATTGGTAGGCAAAACGTAAAAAATATGCAGTTTTTTTCGTGTATTTGTGGAGTTTGGCGTTTGGGAAGGACAAACGTCAAACGCCAAAAATAGCACTGCGGTGAGTATATACCTTACCATGGTGAGATTGTCAAATGACATCATTTGTGTTTCGAACTCAACACGGTGATCTTTTGGCATTTGTAATAACAAACGTCAAAAGCCATAATTAAATTTAAATGCATTTTTTATTTATATAGTTTGTGTAATAATTTTTGTAGGAATGGATAAAATCGTATTTTATCTTTGATATGACGGTGAATTTACACACCAGACGGACGGAAAATGATGAAAAATTTGTGGAAACAATAATGGTGGATATGACAATTTCGTTTGGGAACTACTTGACAAAATATGTGGAACGTTGGATTTAGATCCCATATATAAATATTGTTGAGATATAGCACAAATGTTATGTGGCAATCGAGTACAATATAGTGATCATATCAAACAAATCACATTGGGAGGTAACAACGTACTATGTCCAGATTTTTAGTGAATTTAATTTGTACGTGACTTGGACTCCGAGGATAGAAGAAACTTCGAGGATAGAGGAGACTCCGAGGATAGAAGAAACTCCGAGGAGAGAGAAGACTCCGAGGAAACTTATAGTCCGGGCTAGAGGAAGAAAAATATATGACCGAGTTAGTTTCAATCATAACCTTGATCGATGTGAGATAGGAGGATCAAATGCATGTGATGATGCTAATTATGCAAATGAAACGATTATTGGCTCCAATCCAACATTATCTACAATTGAGGAAGATGAACGTAGCCGTTGGACGCATGATCCTAACCATCGCACTCCTGAACTTAGACCTTGTGCTCCGGATTACAGTGACAATGAAGGTAACGATGTAGGTGTTGACTACCGCTAATTTGACAATGAAGGTGGTGACGTAAATGTTAGTCAACGCAACTTTGACAATGAAGGTGATGATGTAGATGGTGGTGGTGTAGGTGGTTATGATCATCAACACTCAAATTTTGACGATCCACCTAGTGTTTATGGTAAAACGCCAGATTTTCACAAACCACCTAGCCATGGAGGATTTGACGACGTTGATGAGTTATATTTTGCTAGTTATGTTCGAAGGATTTGTTCGGGATCAAATTTCAGTCAGGGGAGGACTGATGGATCAGATTGGACAATTGGTCAACGATTTAAGAACAAAGAACACTCTTTATGGCAGAGTGTTCATGGCGTCGGGGGACCAGACGCCATGAAACCTCATCGCAGTGAGTTTGAACTAGAAACTCTCCGATTCAAACCCACCGCGGTGAGGTTTCATGGCGTGTAGTCCCCAGACGCCATAAAGAACTCACCACGATGAACATAATACTTACCGCGATGAGGTGTTCGTGGCGTCTGGTTCAGATGCCAGACGCCTGAAGATTTGACGTTTAGCATAACAAACGCCAAAACATCGAACCATTTCTGAAAATTTGAAAAAAAAAATTAAACTTACTTTGTATGTGTGTGGTGCTTCTTCTACGTTTATCATCTCCCCATCACCTCCTCTTACAATGTGTCATCTCTAATTTGTGAGAATTTGGAAAGAAAGTGGAGTTAAAATTGAGGAAAAATTGGAAAAGAGAATGGTATAGAATTGAAAGAATAAGAGGAGAAATGAAAGAAGATTGAAATCAGTTTTTTTTTTTTTTGATTAAATATTGAAGTAGGGTTTTTGTGATAGATTAAGAAATTGGGGTTGTTCGTAATTTATTAAGTTTTTTTTACCATTTTAAATTAATTTTTGTATTTAAATAAAATAAATCTAATTTCACAATTTGGCAATGGTCTTTTGGCCGCGCATATGACATATTAACACATACAGAAGATATAATCTGAAAGAGCAAACAAAGACCACCAATAAACCTCCCCAAAACCTTCAAATTCTTCATAAAACCGTTAAGTTATTCTTCAACAAATTAATCTGCATACAAAAATGTGAGTATGGCTATCACTTACAGCCATCAATTTCATCCCAAAAACACTCTCTTGATGGATTCATTCCACAGCCCAGTCTCTATGCTCCACGTGAGAACAACCCTACAGTTCTTAAGGTACGGTTCTTCAATTCGATTCAAGAAACAAAATTTTCGTGCAATCCATGGCTCTATCAACTCAGAATCCACCCCAAAGAAAAACCCACAAAAAAGATTCGATCTTTTTCCAAAAAACAAGAATAATAAATGGAATTCTGCTACTGAAACACCCATGTCAGAGCAGAGCAAAAGTAGCCTAATCTCATCTAATAATACATGGTTGGATAATTGGAGTGAAACCCATAAGCCAAATTTTCCCAAAAACCCTCAGAAAGTAGTAAATTATAGAAATAGGGGTGATGTTTCAAGTTCGGATGCCGAAGAGGGTACCAGTACTAGTACTGGTGGTAGTACAATGGAAAGAATTGTTGAGAAGTTGAAAAAATTTGGTTACATGGATGATGTTAGTGATAAGAATGAGAGTATGGAAAGAGTGATTGAAAAAGTGTCTATAGAGGACATATTCTACGTTGAAGAAGGATTATTACCTAATACAAGAGGTGGGTTTTCGAAAGAGTTCCCTTTTGGAGATAAGAATGTGGTTGCTAAAGGTAATGGGGAGATGAAATTCCCATGGGAGAAAAATGTAAGTAGTAATGAGTTAAAACGGAGTTTGGATAGTCGAAGGAATCGGAGTTTGGCAGAGATGACTCTTCCAGAGTCGGAATTGAGGAGATTGGCGAATTTGGCCCTGAGGATAAAGAACAAAATGAGGATTACGGGTGCAGGAGTGACACAGCAGGTTGTGGAGACTATTCGTGAGAGGTGGGAGACATCCGAGGTTGTTAGGGTGAAAATCGAGGGGGCTCCTGCACTTAACATGAAAAGAATGCATGAAATTTTAGAGGTGAATTTGTTACACTTTCTTGAAAGATTTTATTGTTTATAGTTATTTATTACTTGGTCTATTCTTTAGTCATTATCCTTTTTATCATGGATATATGAAAAGCCCCGATGAAGGTTTCTGAAACGAGTGATCAGCTTATTATAGCTCCAATTTGGAATATTGCTTATAGTTTTGTAGGAAGTAGAACTAGTAAAATCTTCAGCCTTTTGAAAAAAAAATTTAGTCTAAGTCAAGAACTTTGAGAAAACCTTGGTTGTGTTTGCAAACTCTTTTGCAAACAACTTATGAGCTTTTCTTACCTTGAACACAACAATTTAGTGTTTGAGAAATTTGCTTCAGATTCAGCCTCTCTCAAAATACGCTATTTTAAGCTCATACGTTGTAAGCTTCTCTTGAGGTGCTTTTGATTATACTGAACCTAATTCACAGTCTCCACCTTCATCTGATTTGCTATATATTTGAAAACAGATCTTTAAAGTGCTCTCTTTTTGAAGTTGTTTTGTGCTCTTGGGCAGAAAAAATGTCATGCCATTTGTATGATGATATATATTGGTTCATTTTACCTTATACGCGATATTTTGCTATATAATTTTCCTTTGCATCATTTTTCCAAATCTGATTATTCACTAAGTCTTGTAGCTGATTTTGCTAAGGCCTTGTACATTTCCATAACACCAGATTGTATGAGCATTGAGTTCAACTTTTCTTATGAAGTTCTTATATAATAGAGTCCTTGAGACCTCCAATTGATCATAGATATCGTTGTTCTTGATTTATTTCTGAGAGTGTACTTCTATAATTCTATTGTTCAGAGAAAAACTGGTGGATTGGTAGTATGGAGGTCTGGCACTTCTGTCTCTCTTTATAGAGGTGTGACTTATGAAGATTCTGCACAAAAATTTAAAAAACGGATGCTCACACAAAATGAAATACCACGCAAGTCTTCTTCCGCCACTGACAAGACCAATCGAGATTCTTCTGAAGTCGGTCCTATAGGTGGTGAAGATGCACCTCAAGCTGAATTAGTAAGCAACAACCGAAATAATAGAAACACTGAATCTGAAGTAGAGTACGACGATGAGGTAGACAAACTATTAGATAGCCTAGGCCCTAGATATGAAGATTGGCCAGGCGAGGGCCCACTACCAGTGGACGCTGATCTACTACCGGGAGTCATTCCTGGTTATCAACCTCCTTTTAGATTACTTCCTTATGGTGTGAGATCTACAATCGGGACAAAGGAGGCAACTGCTTTACGTAGGCTTGCACGAGTTTTGTCACCACATTTTGCACTAGGTACGAAGATTTTTATTTTTTTTGGCAAAAAAAGACCAGTCCTTCCACTTTTGCAGGGATGCAAAAATGGGACACCTGAAGGTTCGACAAGCAATTTATATCCTTTATGTTTTAAGTTGTCGCGATTTTAGTCCTAAATTCGCCGGAATTATAATCAGTGTCCATAATTTGCCACATACGCAAACGAATTGAGGCATTATAATTTTTTTAGGTAGGGAAATAAAATGTCATTAATCCTTCAATTTAAGCTGATTTGACAAGGTGATGTGGTGTGTTACGACCGCATGACAGCCAAAGAGTCCAAAATCCTCAATTTGTTTGCTTGCTTGGCAATTTAGGACTAAAATTGCAGCAACCTAAAACATTAAGGGTGTAAAATGCTTGTCAGAACTATAATTCTACCATTTATGTGTACTTGCAAAAGTTAAAAGGGCTAATATTACCTTTTTGCCTTTTATTTTTTATTTTTAAAAGAAGATGTTCTGTAAGCTAGAAATAAATATTAAACTGATGATTGGCAATGTTTAGGAAGAAGCAGGCAACACCAAGGATTAGCTGCGGCCATGATAAAGTTATGGGAAAAAAGTTCGATTGCAAAAATCGCACTTAAACGTGGGGTTCAGCTAACAACAAGTGAGAGAATGGCCGAAGATCTCAAGGTAACATAATACTATATTCAACTGCTCAGATTTGTTTAATTTCTAAAACTCATAATAAAGTACTTATTTATCTTGTGAATTGTTAGTGTTTCTTTCAAATTCAGCATATGATCTCATTAATGTTGCTTATAGGTTTGTAGTGGAATGTCTGTTTAGAACTCATTTGTTTTGTAGTGGAATGTCTGTTTAGAACTCGTTTGTTAGCAGCTATGCATTATTGGTGAAAATATTAATTATGTTGTGTTATAGATAAATAAATTATTTTGGACTCAGAGTCTAAAGCATGGATTAGTAAAAACGGCAAAGTTCACCCTACATATGTTGTTGGATAGGTCGAGATAAAGGTGGATAAAATACTTAAATCTCACTTATCTGTGCTACCAAACGAGTTTTAGAAAATATATTACAACTATTATTGAGATTTGCTTGTTTCTCATAGTACCATCCAATAGTATTCTTAACTAATCCTCAAATCCAACATGATTATTTATTTACTTATCGAGTAAAATGAAGTAATTTCCAAGCATCAAAATAGGCTAAAGTTTTGTATTTGATGCAGCGATTAACTGGGGGAATGCTGCTCTCAAGAAACAAGGACTTTTTGGTCTTCTATCGAGGGAAGAATTTTTTGTCTCTAGATGTTGCCGAAGTGTTGCTGGAAAAAGAGAAATTGGCAAAGACCTTACAAGATGAAGAAGAACAAGCACGATTGAGAGCTTCAGCCTTATTTACGCCAAGAATTGAAGAAACAACGTATGAATCTGGAACTGCAGGTACACTTAAAGAATCTCTAGATGCTGACACTAGATGGGGCAAACCATTGGATGATGATTACAAGGAAAAGGTGATGGGAGAAGCAAAAGTTTTAAGACATGCCAACCTTGTCAGGAAGCTCGATAGAAAGCTTGCTCTTGTAAGTTCGTTTCTATGGCTTCGTATAAATCTAAGTTCTTTCCGTAGTTTATACATTAAGATTGTGACACAATGGGAGAGCCTTGAGATTGCTTTACTATATGGTTGGGAGCTAAATGCAGAAATATCCCCGTGTTATTTTTAGTAGCAAAAACCCCTTATGTTCTTTTTTTGCTAGCAAAAAACCCATTTAAAATTCCTTTGTAAATCATAGGGAGGTTATTGTCAATTTTTCAAGTGAACAAGGCGGTTATTGCCAATTTTCAAAGTTAACATGGGGATGATCGTCAATTTTTTCATGTGTATACGGGGTTTTCGCATCTTTTGGTGGGGGTATAATTGGCATTTTGGTTGCGAGGGTTTTCTTTTTTCCTAATGAAAATTTGTTACAGAAGGTTTTTCTTAATTAGGTAAAGCATAGGGGGGTATTTCTGCATTTCACTCTAAGGGTAAAGTGTAAAATGATTTAAAAATTAAGGGGGCAAATGTTTCCATTAGTTTGACATTGTTTAGTCCCTACTATCTGAAACAACATGAAATTTCTATAAACAGGCTGAAAAAAAGCTAATGAAAGCCGAACGGGCCTTGTCGAAAGTGGAGGAGTCTTTAAATCCGGCAGATAGTGCAGAAGATCCAGAAAGTATTACTGATGAGGAAAGGTTTATGTTCCGGAAGCTTGGTTTACGGATGAAAGCATTTTTACTTCTTGGTAAATAAAAACATATCTACTTCACGAAATGTTTTGGTTTTATCTACAACCTTAAAATAAATTTAAAAATGGTCCTGTAAACTTGGAATCCATAAAAATAGTCATGTAACTATATTGAACACGCATTTAACCTTTTAACTTTCTAAGTTATAGGACTTTTATTGAAATTTTGACAATAAAAGAAACAGGAAGCGTCACGTATCACACTAAGAAGCCCTATAAGAGCAATGACTTCTAATAAAACCTACAGAATATACGGTGTGACAAAATATTTTTCAGGTAGGCGCGGAGTTTTTGGTGGCACAGTGGAGAACATGCACTTGCATTGGAAATATAGAGAATTGGTCAAGATCATTGTTAAGGCTAAAAATATTGAGGAAGTTCAAAATATTGCATTATCTCTTGAAGCAGAAAGTGGAGGCGTTTTGGTTTCATTAGATAAAGTATCCAAAGGTTATGCAATAGTTGTTTTTCGAGGAAGAGATTATAAAAGGCCTCCATTGTTAAGGCCTAAGAATCTGTTGACGAAAAGGAAAGCATTAGCACGATCAATCGAACTTCAAAGGCGACAGGTTTCCTCAAAATCAATAATAATTTTCAATGTGGCAATAACTATTAAGGCTGTTTTGACATATATTATGTTGTTTCACAGGCTCTGTTAAATCATATGTCGACCGTGGAAACAAGAGTGAACCAGCTAAGATGTGAAATTGTATGTCACAAGGAATTACTTTTTCTTCATTTTTTGACCTTTTTTTTTTCGGGTTTTCATTGACATCATTAAATTTACGATTCTAGGAGCAAATGGCATCTGTTAAAGACCGCGGTGATGAAGAACTGTACAATAAATTGGATTCGGCTTACTCTAATGAAGATGAAGACAGTGAGGTTTGTGCTTAACTTAAAGAGCTAAATGCAAAAATGCCCCTCGTATTAGGCAAAACACCCCCATGTGTTTGTTTTATTAGCAAAAATCCTCCCGTGTTCTCTTTTTATTTGCAAAAAACCCCATTTGAAATTCCTTTATAGACCAATAGGGAAGTTATTGCCAATTTTTTAAGTGAACATGGAGGTTATTGCCAATTTTCAAAGTTAACAGGGGGATTATTGACATTTTTAGGTGAATAAGGATGTCTTCGCATTTTTTTGGGGGTATAATTGTCATTTTCCTGCATATTATGTACTCCAGCCTAGGAAGGGTCTTTTTGTTAATAAAAATAGCATAGGGATTTTTTTATAATAAAAATAACACACAAGTTTTTCTAGCTAATTAAACACAGCATATGGGATATTTTTGCATTTCATTCTTAACTTAAATTCCAATTTTCAATTGGGAAATACTCATTTGAGAAAGAAATTTTTTTTTTGGGCTTCAAAGAAATCGCAATAAATGAACATATTTTGTTCCTTTTTCATCGATGTTTAAACAGGAGGAAGAAGATGGAAATTACCTTGAGACCTATGATAGTGAGAATGACATAGTTGACGATACCGAAGTCGAGGACGATGATTCGGTTCACAATTCTTCTTTCAAAACAAATTTTCCTTATGATTATCAAGAGGAGTCAGAAACAGAATTTGCTGAGAAATAATGACAGAAAGGGATGTGTAAGAAGTAGAATTAACATTTTGTTTCTTGCAGTCAAATATTGTTTAATGTTCAGACATATATACCGAGGAATAATGAACAAATTATTTCATGTGAACTTGAGGAGCAACAAAAGGGAGAGAGTGGTGTTGGAAGTTTTGTGTATTATGTAAAAATTGTTTTTTATTTATCAAATTTTAGTTTTAGATACTATATCCATTTTCAAGAATGAAATTTGTGTTAATCTTTTTGCTTGAGATTGGAGAATACATCACTTTAATGTGTTTCTAATTTAAAATAATCTAATTAGCTTATTGTTTAAATTTTGATGAACTTTTTTTGACTTTCAGTAATGCATGTAAGAAGGACTCGGGAAAAAAACTTATGTCAGCAATAATTTGATAATATTATATGTCACTGTATATATTATTATTTGAAAGCTATAATACGCAATAAATGTAAAAAATTAAATTTGATAAGTACTTAAAAAACAATAGACTTGGCACTGTAACTAACTAATTGAGTAAAATTTTTGGAACTGAGGGATACCATAACAATGACTTTGCACCGTATTTATTTTTTCAATTTAATTATGTATCTTCCAGTGAAATCAATTGTTCTATTTAGGTGTGTCTCGAAAACTTGGTGCAGTATGCTGAAAAGCCCTAACTTTATCAGCATACACCTTCGCGATTAACGGAGGGGGGATGTGGTGTTGGTGAGACGCTGCTTGATTGATTCCACCACAAAACAATGACGTGTTGTCCTTCCACAGTCCGAATTTCTCGAAACTGGAGGAAGTTTGTCCAAAACTGTTCATACCATTTTTGAAGGATATGATGTATAACAAAATTATGATAAACCATATTTGAGCCGCTGCAACAGGATTGTATGCATATTCCATTATAATTTCATTACATACAAATGAAATTAAGTTACATAAAGTTTACGGGGAAAGGAGAACTTTGTAAACTCTAATCTACCAGGAGAGTTTAATCAGCCTAGACCAAGTTTGGAAACACGCCATGCAGGCAAAGACTTTGACGAGGCAAGTGATCGTTGCCTTCCCGGAGCATTAGGCCTTACATGTTGGAGATTATGACATTTATTTCAATTTTAATGAACATTACAATGTTTATATGCTATCAGAACCTAACCTTCAAGTAACCATAAAACTCACTTTTAATAAGTTATAAAGAGTAATTTAAAGACCTAAAAATCTCGAACGAAAATGTCATAGAATTATCCATCAATTCAAGCCCAAATACCTCATGCTATCACAGTATATACTCACATTCAGATGTTCACAAATTTAAGCATGCATCCAAAAACTAAAAATGCCAGGAATGTATTAAAACTAGATCTAGGTAATAGCAAGTGTATTTAGTGAAAATGAAACTCTCCAAATTAAGTTTAACAAAATCTGCAACCACAGTTAAAATATAATTGTCTTTAACTAGAATTCCAGCAGCTAGAAATGTATCAAGAGAATTAACAGAGAACAAAACTTCAAGATTAGAACATTCTTTCTCGAATTGTACTGCTGAGGTGATGGTAAAATAGTAGATTCCTCACTTAAGAGGAATGAACCTTGAAGAGTGTGTAGCACCAATACCAGGTCTTCCGTGCTTGACTGGCTTGTATGAAATAGAGAACTCAGCAAGATAGTGCCCAATCATTTCAGGCTTGATCTCAACTGGATTGAATGTCTTTCCATTGTAGACTCCAAGGACACTGCCGATCATCTCAGGAACAATGATCATGTTCCTTAGGTGAGTTCTGACAATGGCGGGCTTCTCACCTGCTGGGGCTTCACGTTTCTACAAAATTCAAAACATGATCATCAATCAAACTAATATTAATCACCACAACATTTAATGGAAAAGATCGAAAGAACCTCTCAAACCAAGCTAACAAACTACTTTGAGATAATGTCTATATTCTAGTGACTTCTAAATTTAATCTAATAATGTAAATCCTAGACATGAATAATTCTTGCAATTTTTTAGCTTGAATATATAGCACTATTAGTTTGAATGAATTAAACACTTTATGTTTATATTATCTAGATGATCAAATAACGAAATCAAATAAGTCCAACTTGTTATTAATGTTTTCTACAAAGAATCCATGTGGTATCTAGTATCCAGGAATTTTTTTTTAATGTTTCATCAGGCATGATATTAACTTTTAAATTTGACCAAACAAGATGATTCATTGTAATTACTGTGTACAAATGGAAGAACACACGGATTGGTAAAATATCAGTACAAATAGTTTGATTACTTACAGCTTTGCGTAGCTTCTTGATCAAGGCCATAGGCTTCCTCTTCAAACCTCTCTGGAACCTGTTCAAATATCATGTCAAACAGGAGTACACAACACCAAGATACAACAATACAAAAACATATTTTGCAACAAAACAATTATCAGACTTATCCAATCCACATTTCATAGATTTACCAACAGACACATTAGAAATGCACAAACAAGTACTAGTATTTCATCATTTCAAGTCACTACAACTAAACTAGTCATAAAACGAAATCATGTTACACGACCATTGCAAAATGTCAACCTACAGTACAGATGATACACAATCAATCTTCAATTAGCCTCTCATTCTATAAATAATGCAAAATCACGCAAGAGGCCAAACCACCGAATGTGAATTATCAAACTTCGCGCATTTCTCAAATAAAATTCTGCCATTAGCATTGAACTATTTCGAATCCTACTAAATGGTATAAATTTATTATACCTTCTGCGTGCACGTGCACTGAATAGCTTGACGAGGTCATCAGTGGACATATCGAGGAGCGCATCGAGGTCAACTCCCCTGAAACTGAACTTCTTGAACGTCCTCTTCTTCGGCTGCCCCGCCGCCACCTCAGGATCGACATCCGCCTGCAAAAGTTATGCATACATAAAATCAGAACATAAAATGAATGCCATTGACCTTGAGAAATAGGGATAGGAGATTAATTTACCATGGTTGCTGATGGATAGTTTTTTTCTTTTGCCGGTGCGGGAAGAGGAGAGCTAGGGTTTCTGGAAGTGGAATTTAGGGTTGGAGGGTTTATATATGATAGGGAGCCTTTTTAAGCCATTAGGGCGACTGGGAGAAGTGAATTGGGCCATTAAAAGTGGGCCAACATTTGAGGTATGTCTAGGCTTTGAGGTGTGGTATTACAAGCACAATTTGATGAATTAGTACCACTACTAATTAAGAAATTATGATTTGAGTTTATAGGATGATGTTAAATTCAATAATTATATTCTATTATATATATATATAATCTTATTTAAAAAAGGTAATATTTGGTTTCAGATTTAAGTATTCAAACTCAGGCTTCAATTCGCAAATAATTTCACCTATTTCTTAAAATTTTTTATTTTTTATTTTATTTGTGAATTTCTTCCGAAAATTATACATTCTTATGAATTAAAGAAAAATTTATGAATTTCTTCAATAATTTGTATAATCCATACATTTAATCAAAATGTTTAATATTATTCGAATATTGATATGACGAAAGATTAAGCACAATATATATAATCCATTATCGGCCCAAAATTATAAGAGAAATGAATAGTGTTTTTTTAGAAAATTATGCCCTCGACAATGAAGTTAACTAGTTAAGTCATTTGTAATGTGGTTGATTTAATCGAATGAGAATTTTCTAGTGTAAAGTTAACTTGCACTTTTTCACTACGAATAGAATGACCATAAGTTCAACTCGGAATCTCTTTAATAAAACTTATTTAAAATTTTCAATGTAATTTTTTTCAATTTTCCTATTTTTCTGTAAGCTTAAGGGTCACCAATAAAAAAATGAAAAAGATAGAAGGATATGTATAAAATAGTTCATGAAAAAAGTGATAGAAATCATTAAATATGATTTTTCTGACATTTTACCATAAAAAAATTATTAATTACGAAATTTCTCAATCTGTGTGAAAACAAGGGATGTGTCAATTAATTTGAAACGGAGATAATACAATCCAGCTCCTTCGCAGTTATTGATGATTTCTCTAAGCCTCATACTTCGAGGTCTTTGTCGTTTTCTATATTAGGAATGACGAGTTTGTCATTTTTGCTTGGAAAAAAAATCACCTTGTTTTTCTAGCTTTGCGAAATAATTGGAAAAGGATCATGTTCAAGTCTAATTTTTATGCCCAACTGAAGAAATTTCACACTTGATCAAAAGTTCGACTGTATGTTTGTCGCATATTCTTGACAATTTTAACACCAATGAAGTATAATTCAATTTTACCCCTACTAATTTATTTTTGCAAAAGATCAAGGTAATTAAGGTTTCAATGTAATTTCCTCACTATAAGTATGATAAAAGAAAATCATGGACTAACAAAATTATGTTCGATTTATATTACATATTAGATTAAGCTCGACTAACTTTTGGTTGTCTGATAAGATTTGAAACTCATTCCGAACTCAACTCAATATGATAATACATATACAAAGCTACTCGTGTTGGCCGATTGAAATTTGTTTTAGATCCCTTTGTTTAAAATCGAGTCAAATTCAAGCACAACCTCGTATCGAAAATAAAATAAAGCAGTATGATACTCAACTCTACTCTCATCTCAATTTCGACCCTACATGCAATAGAGATTCAGCAACATTACATGGATTCAACACAAAATTTCGATTAGAAAACAAAAAGGATGTACAACTCATGATGCTTCTTGCTAGTTGACATACATTTAAGTAGTAAAAACTTGCGGGTGGGTAAGGATCGAGGAAAGACGAACACGATAACTAAAAGCCTAAATCTTTTCTTTCTTTGTATTTTGAGTTCAACTTATCTAAGGAGGGAATCTTGCCGCCACTTTTCCCAATTTTGCTCCACCAAACATCAATCTCATCCTGCATAACAAATTCAGTTTAGAATCAATCCGTTCAAAAAACTAAAGCCAAACTACATAACAAACGACAAAAAAAAAAATATAGACGAAAAAAATAAAATAACAAACCAACCTCGAGAAAATCGTTATTGGAGATATACCGACTTACGACAGATGATTTGATCCCTCCGATATCTACCAAGATAGATTTCTTGGACCTGCAGCCAATATGTTCTCTTGAATCCCCTGTTAAATTCGAGGAAAAAAAAAGAATAAATGAAGTTATATTGGCAACTCTTGTATTTTAGCAAGAAGAACAATGAGTAAAAGTTCAATGAACCGGAAAATAAAGCTCAATGTTCTATCATTTTGATGCAAACAAATATTTTTGTCAGCATTTTAAACTTATGAAAGAACCGGACGTAGTAGTATCGAAGAGGTCATATATTTAGTCATCCTATTAAAAGATTGTAGTTTTAACTGCAATTGCATACCTATTATGCATGCGACATGGTAGCCAGTTCCTTTAAGTCCTGTTTCCAGCTTTCCAAGCCTCAATCGAACGAAAAACCCGTTTAAATGGGACAAAGAATCGTTCGATTTCATCCATCTGAAATCAATTATTAATACAAAGGTTTGATTAATTAACGATTAAGAACAAAATAAGCGAGATTCTACCAAATGTTTTTACCTTAAAATATCACAACGAGAAAGGCGCAATTTCCTTACAGCATGAACCATTTCAGCTGGTACAACTCTACTCTGTATACTAACGAAATTACACAACTGTAAGTCTTGATCTTCTCCACGATGCCTAGTTGAGGACACTAAGGGACACGAAATAGCCCAATGATCCAACTGAAAACATCTAATGCATATACTAGGAAATTCTACAACTCTTTCAAATGAACTGATTTTTTTTAGAAGATTCTCGAGCTCGGTTTCTGTTACCTCTCGGCATCCTCGTAAATCATGGTCATTTCTACCACAAAATAAACAAGTCGAATAATTTCCCGTTTTCGATTGTATAATGTGCCTTAGCGCATCCAATCGTCTAGCAAACACAGATTCAATGTCTTCTGAACTTCTAGAAGGTACTATGGGACTTGGTTTACTCGAGAAATTTAAACCAACTGATGGCTTTGAACTTTTCAGATCAATAGAAAGAATATCAGCCTTCCGATTGCCATCGTTCTCTTTTTGACACTCAATTATGTGGTCGTTTTCTATACTAGGAGCTCGGTTATATAGGCGTGTTATCCACAAACTTGAAAGAGGGTTACTTTTTTGAGATGTATTAATTGTAGCTAGTGGGGAAGTGGGACTTGTACCGATTGCGGTGATATTCACCGGTTTAAACAAAGTATCAGATGGGCTTACTTCACCTTTTTCCTGATTACATATCGGCATTTCTAAAGAGTTGTCGGTTTTTCCATTACATATTGCCTTCATCATCGAAAGACTCTCGAGTGACGTTTTGTTATCTTCAATGTAATGATCTTCAAAGTCTACTTCAGTTTTCTTTGTGTTTTCACAGTATATAGACTGAAACATAGATCGGAATCCCATACTTCGATCACCAGAATCACGTTTTTCTTCGCTCGTCTCATGAGCAAGGGAAGAGGATTTTTCCTTGTTAGAATTTTGGAGACCCTTTACCATATTTGATATCCAGTTCTTAAAAGAGCTATCGTGTTCGGAAACGGATGCCGAACCATATCTTCCATGGATTTGAATTTTCTTCCTTTTGCTTCCACTTACCAGTTCTTGACCACAAATCTCTCTCTTTATACCTTTGGAGAATAAAGTAGTACCATTACAACTTTCCACACTCTCGTGGCTGTCATTTGACGACTTCTCATTCAATAATACTTTCTGTTTCCCCTTTTCTTGATGTAAACGAGGAGATACTTCAATAGGAAGAGATTCCTCTTGTGTAAGTCTCGTTTCATCTAAATTGCGACCCAATTCAATTTCATCAGAGAACTCCAACTTCTTTTCATCCTTATTCACCTCTTCATCGTTTAATTCCTGTCCCGGTATCGAATGCAGAGAAGTACAAACGTGAGCTTCATGAGGTTCGATTCTACTATACTCCACAGAGTGAGCTTTTTTCATAAGCTTACATGAGAATGTTGCCATGTCAGCTTTACAGTCATGTGTTTCATCTGTAAAAGCACCACGTCCTGCAAGAAACCAACAGCTGAATTAGAGACAAGAAAAGATGGTGTGCCTTTACTCATCAAATTTCAATAATTTTTTTAAGAGCTAAATGCAAAAATACCCTCTGTGCTTTGTCTAATTGGAGAAAACCCACCGTGTTACTTTTACTAGCAAAACCCCCCCTTGTATTCTTTTTTATTAACAAAAAACCCCATTTGAAATTCCTACATAAGTTAATCGGGAGGTTATTGCCAATTTTCAAGTGGAAAGGAGGATTATAGCCAATTTTCAAAGTTAACAGGGGGATTATCTACAATTTTATAGGTGAATCGGGATGTTTTTGCATTTTATGTTGGGCTGCCAAATATGTACATTGGCTTGGGAGGGTTTCTTTTGCTAATTAAAACTTAAATGCAGGGTAATAAAAATAATACAGGGTAATAAAAGGATGTGTTCATCTAGAAGACTACTAGGAAAAGGAAAGTAGCACTTTGCCCCCTAACTGATTTGCGCTCAAACTTTGCCCTCGACAGCTTTCCAAATTGTTTCTTTCAGAACCTTTGACCGCTCGACGGTGACTATTAGTTAGTTAAGTGCTTAACAGAGAAAATGTCAGGGGGGGAGGTTGAAAGATTAGGGGGTAATATGAGATTTTCCATTACATAGTTGTTAAGATATGTGTCACCGTCGAAGGGCCAAGAACTGAGAAATGCAACAACTGACAAGTTGAGGAGGGCAAATGCAAATGCAAAATGGTAAGAGGGAAAACAGTAAAAGAGAAGTAGTTAGTGCTACATACCAGCATTTTCTTTGCTGGTTTCAGAGACATTCTGTGAAGCGCACATATCCTCGTTTTCTTCGTCCTTACTACCTTCATGCTTACAATTAGCATCTGTAGAGCCAGCTTCCTCCTCCATTTTACCACTGCTTTCTGCTAAATAACATTTGATAAGACTTCATTACAAAAGCGGTTGTTTTAGAGTGAAATGCAGAAATACCCCCTATGTTTGCCTAATTAGCAAAACCCTCTGTGTTATTTTTCTTAGCAAAACCCCCAGTGCCATTTTATATTGGCAAAAAACCCCTCCCGAAATACATATTTTGTGGGGAAAATTGAATATAATCCCCTTATTAACTTTGGAAATTGGCAATAACCCCTCTGTTCGTCTAAAAAATTGGCCATCAACGTCCCTATTGATTTATGAGGGAATTTCATATGGGGTGTTTTGCTAATAAAAAAGAACATAGGGGGGTTTTTGCTAGTAAAAATAAACCAGTGCGTTAGGCAAAACACAGGACGTGTTACAGCATCTAGTTTTTTTTTTTAAAGAAAAAACAGCTTTAAGAATTAACAAGTAGCACAAAATCAGCTAAAATTATACAAGAATCAATTTATTACCATCAGAGAGTCCACGACTTGTATCGCCGAATTTGTTTCCCACGTCAAGAATCGTCTGCGATTTAGCCGATTTTTCCTCATCAACATTTATCTCATCTCGGCCCCCTTCCGAACCAACACTCTGTGATGTCGAAAGATACTGGTTTATGGGTCCCACATTACGAAGAACAATGAATTTTTTATCAGCCAAGCTTGCAGCATCAGTGCATTTGACACTCAAACCATTGTCTGGGGACCAAACTAACTCGGATAGGGGATCGGATTTTGCAAAAGCCATGTCCACGAGCCCCAAATTTGCATTTGCACCTGCACCTAAACTATTTTATATGCTGTGTCTTCGTCATTCATATTCAGTATCAGCAACGTCGCGCGTATTGTCGTAAATCCTGATAATCACAAATAAAATAGTTAAGTCACTTCTTAGAAACAAGGAACATAAGGGAAAACTTTAATATAATCCTTTTAATTAGAAAGAACACGTAAATCAAAAACCAAATATGTGATAAAAAGTGACACCATAAGCAACTATATAGCTTCTCGATGCTATGATGTTCAGTTACATATAGCACTTAATGAAGTCAAAAAATTAGCATGGATTTAGTATTTTTAAGATCTTTTTTTTTCTTTTTTTTTATTAATGTGTGTGTGGCTGCCAATTTTCTATGTTTAGGCTTGAACTCTAGATTTAAATTGACACATTACAACAATCACAAAAGCACATGAATATCTAATCATTTGATTTATCAACGTAGGTAAATTGTCTTTTATGAATAAAACAAGGGGATAATTTGCTATTAACTCTTACAGAAGAGACCATTTTATAATCTTGGTTTACAAAACAAAAGAAGCTTTCTTTTCAATTCAACATGTAGTAAATATTGTTTCTTGGATTCCAAACATGCACTGAAAACCCAAATTCTGAATCTTTTGTTGATCTGGCAATAAAATACTCAGATCTCTGTTTATATATATTTGCATATTCTTGCTAAATCACACAGCAAAAGATAGGGGCAAAAAAGCAACCAAAATTACCCATTAAAGGCAAGCAAAAATGAAGAGAGACCCACATACCCTTTTACTCCTCAATCCACGTGAATAGTTGGATTAAACCATTTTTGAGCTATCTCCCTCTCTTCTCAGAAAACTACACACATAAAAACAGAAACAGGGGAGAAGGGCCCAAAAACAAGAATCATTCACTAATTAACAGAGTGAACAAACATTTCACATATAAGTAGTTAAGTATAAATTCCAAAAGATTCTCAAAAAAAAAAAAAAAAACAAAAAAAATTACTTTGGTCTTTATGGTCTACAAACATGGTGACGAGAGTTCATGCACATGTGGTTCAGAGGCTGCCACGTGGACAACTGCATGCCGGTTACTCCAAAAGCCCCGCAAGTGTGTGCCTATTTTTGTCTTTGTAATTATACATGGGGAAAGGGAAGAATGGATCGAGGGGCAAAAGGCAAAAAGAATATAGTAAATGGGAGTGAGTGGTTTTGGAAATATGAAGAAAAATTGTGAAGAAATAAAAATTAAAAACAACATATAACTTTCACTTTTATTGATTAAAAAATAAAAAAATTCGATGGGAAAAATAAAAAATTTGAATTATGATAAACTTAGCGAAAGTAATTATTTTATGTGTATAGATTTTTGGAATCAAAATATGATAACTAATATAGTCAATTTCAAAATGGTATTTATAACCACAGCATAATAAGATTGTAAACGACAATATATTTAATTTGTTTGACTTTAATAATTTAAGAATGATCATTGAACTTGATTTGGTTTGAAAGTTTAAAGTGAGAATCCTCCAAATTCTCTACCGCTTAATAATTGTGGCATACTAAGGGTTTATTTGAATAGGTTTTTGCTCGATTTCGTAATCTCTATTCTAAAAAATGATTTAGGTGGTTTCGATGAAATCTTTAAGACCTCATTTGGATGAGTTTTTGTTGTTGGATTTTTTGATTTGAATAAGTTAAAATTCAACTTATATTGAGTTTAGGGGAAAAAGTAAGTGGTATGCATCAAATCAATGTCTTGTTTATTGAGATTTGAGTGAAAAAATAGATGATAAGTGTCAAATAAATATTTTACTCTGCAAACCAACAGCTCGTTTATATTTTAAAATTCTTCTTTTAAATTATAAAAATCTTATAATTTTTCTTATAATTTGACATATAAGAGCTCCCTTGGAGATGGTCTAGTCTCTATTCTAAAAAATGATTTAGGTGGTTTCGATGAAATCTTTAAGACCTCATTTGGATGAGTTTTTGTTGTTGGATTTTTTGATTTGAATAAGTTAAAATTCAACTTATATTGAGTTTAGGTGAAAAAGTAAGTGGTATGCATCAAATCAATGTCTTGTTTATTGAGATTTGAGTGAAAAAATAGATGATAAGTGTCAAATAAATATTTTATAGATTTAAAAAATTTGAATATAAATTCCTAAATAAATTTTTAATGATTTTATGGATTTAGCAAAAACCCATCCACACATACACTGATACACCCTTTATGTACAATTTCTAAATTTCATAAACTTAGATTCTTGATGATGTAGCAATCACGAATTATCTTTAATTTGTTGTAACATAAATAAGACTTCAATAGAATAAAATAAACGGGTCCAATCCAAACCCACTTGTACAAGTACAAAAGCTACGTGTAGTTGCATAAACATTAGATGGTCCAAACCTTTCAATATGTACATTCCTTTTTTTTTTCTTTTTTTTTTTGATATTTTTTTCATATCTACATTCCCATTGCCCTTCATGCATCCACAAAATAATAATGAAAAGCAACCCTTAAGTTGTGTACGGCTGATCCCATATCCATACATATTCAAGAATGGTCAATTTTGAGAAATTATCCTTATAAATAAATTCAAATAAACCATCCACAATTTCTTAACTTCATCAAAAATATTGTACTCTGTGAAGTGTAAGGGTTTGTTGTTTGGTGTTTGGGAAAGTAATTTGAGAAAGTAGTGGAGGTTTATGAAATAATCTCGATTTACGTAATGTTGTTAGTTTATGTTTTGAGAGAGTCGTTTGAGAAATAAAGTAGGTTTAGTTTTTTTGGGAAGAGTTAGGTTGTAGGTGTAAGATGTGTAAGACTTTATGTCAAATCATGTTTGTTGTGAGATAAATTATGTAAGAAATATGTTACTTTATGTCAAATCATAATAGAGTTTGTATATGTTTTGTTTAGAGATAACAAAATAGTTGTTTGTTTGGGTTTTGAGAGAATAGTTTGAGAAAATTGAGAGATAAAAATTTTATTTCAGAAAATAGAAAACATGTTTGTTTGGCATTTCCCAAACACGATTTTTTTTTTTGGAAAACGCCAAACAAACAGGCCCTAAACCTTTATACCACATAAAAAATGAACTTTAAGTTTTCACTTCAATATAATTTTCAAATCATAAACATTTTTAGGCTTTTTTTATTATCTACACCTTTGGTTTTTCATGTTTTATTTCAAGGGGCGAATTCCAACGAACTAGACTAAACTAGTAGCCTATTAATTTTCAACCATCATGCATATGAATTATGATGTGATGAGTATTAAATTTAAATAAATTACAACCAACCAGCTAAAATAGTAAGGGCTTGTTTGTTTGGCGTTTCCCAAAAAAAATTCGTGTTTGGAAAATGCCAAACAAACATGTTTTCTATTTTCTGAAATAAATTTTTCATCTCTCAATTTTCTCAAACTACTCTCTCATAACCCAAACAAACAACTATTTTCTTATCTTTAAACAAAACCTATACAAACTCTACTCCAATTTGACATAAAGTAACATATCTCTTACACAATTTATCGCACAACTAACATGATTTGACATAAAAGTCGTACACATCTTACACATACTACATATTCTTTCAAAAAAAAATCTACAACTACTTTATTTCTCAAACCACTCTCTCAAAACCCAAACAAACAACATTACACAAATCGAAATTATTTCACAAACCTCCACTACTCTCCCAAATTACTTTTCCAAACACCAAACAAACGGGCCCTAAGAGTTTTTAAAAATACTTTTTTCTTTTCCAATTTCATGTTTACAAATGAGCTGTCCAAATCTACATTAATTTTGCCCAAATAAAACATACATACATATAATAATATATCCAAATGTGAATTTTGGGGTCACTTTCAAGCTTGTCCATACAAAGAGACAGCCCATGAGACTTGACACATCAAATGCTTATAATTCTAATGACTCCAAAACTTTGGGTTACTTTCACCATAAAGGCTTTGGTAATGAAAGGGCTGGGTTAGAGGCTACTATTGAAAAAGACTTCTCATGTCCATGAAATTAATTCAATTAGATGGAAATACAGTTGGGCTGTCTATCGTGCTTTATGAGTCGATATAGACTCACTCACTCGAATTTAAATATTATCAAACTTGATGAAAAGATAAGAATAGCTTCATCTCAATAATTTTCTCTTTGTTTCTTTAAACTCAAACTCACCTCACATACTTTTTCGAATTTCAATCATATAGTCACTCAAATATAAAGTAAACCCAGATATTATAATGACAAATCAGCTCAAATGCTTATAATAAGAGCTAAATGCAAAAATACTTCATGTGATTTGCCTAATTATAAAAAAAATTCATGTGTTATTTTTATTAGTAAAAAGATCCATTTGAAGTTCTTCCATAAATAATAAGAATGTTATTGTCAAATTTTTAAGTGAATATAGGGTTTATTGAAATTTTCAACATTAACTGGATAATTATTGCCAATTGTTTAGGTGAAAACTCGGGATTTTTCTTTTTTTCATTTCACTCCTTATAATAATGATTTGGTGTATACAAAATTAAAGGGATGTTGGATATTTTTGTGAATTTAGTGAACAAGATCAACAAGGAAATACTTGGAGTATGTCTCTCCTTTTCTTTTATTCTTGTTGAAGACTTGATAAATTATAAGTACACACTTTACACCTATTTATACTAGTCTAGGCATATGAAATACATGTATCCAATTTAATTAAGTTTATGAATACTAGATAGTCAAAGCATGCATCTAAGTATTCATGTATGTGGATATTCATTCACTTAGGGGAATACATTAATCTTAATACTCCTCCTTAATGTTTTTCCCGACAACTCCAAGTTTTTCTCTTAAAATTTGGAATTTTTCTTTGGGACGGGTTTGCTTTGGTTCTTGATGGTCTTGTTTGGATCCAACTTGGGTTTGAAGATTCGTTTCTCCCCAAATGCGTCTTTGGTGGTAGGTTGAATCAACTCACAAGAATTGGTCTCCTTGTTTATTTTCATTTCCTCCTTCATGGGTTCAGTCCATATCGCCTTCTTAGAAGCTTTTTTCTTTGTTTGAATAGCCACCGTGCCTTTGTCTTTGAATTTTACCAAGTCATCATGATCCATCTTGACTTTAATCTTGATAGAATGATCTATAGGAGTGAAAATGCTCTCTTTTGTAGTCATGTAATTGTTATAAGCGAACCAAGTACCATCGGTTTCTTCTTCAACAACTTGACTAGCAAAGAACAAATACTCTTGATCTTCTTCTGAATAGTTAGCTTGGTGATTTTTTTCTTTGAATCGGCATTCTTTTTCTAAGTGACCAAACTTTTTACAGTTTGAGCAGCGGGGTTTGCCTTTGTGATAGCAATCCTTCTCCAAATGATTTATCCTTTGACAAACACCACAAGGGGGATAATCAACTTGTTTGGCTTTCCCTTTGTTTTGAGAGTTTTCACCTTGACTTTTACCCTTCTTGTTATCACCTGATTCTAGATTATTCAGGTTGACTTTTAATTGAAAGGCATTTTCTAGTGATTCTCCACTATTTCTGCTCAATCTTTGTTCATGTGCTTGCAAAGATCCCATGAGTTCTACGAGGGTAAGTGTAGATAAATCCTTAGATTCTTCAATTGCTGCGACAACATGGTCGTATTTTTCTGTCAAGCTTATCAAGAATTTTTGAACAATTCTTTCTTCTTGAATAACTTCTCCATATAATCTCATTTGATTTACAAGATCAATCACTCTGGTACTATATTGCATAACATTCTCAGAATGCATCATTTTGAGATTTTCCATCTCTCTACTCAAACTTTGAAGCTTGATGGTTTTGATCTTAGAACTCCCTTGAAATTCTTTCTGCAAGATCTCCCAGGCCTGCTTGGAAGAGGTGGCTCCCATTATTCTTGGAAAGATAGCATCACTTACTGCTTGTTGAAGGAAAAATAATGCCTTAGCATCTTTTTGTTGTTCCTTTTTATCAACAGTAGTAGAGGTTCCTTCCGTTGTTGTAGTTAATTCATTTTCTACCAGATCCCATAGATCTAGTGATAGGAATAATGTCTTCATTTTGATACTCCAAAAATCATAATTTTCACCGTCAAAGACAGGAAGAGCTTGTGATATTGTGATACTCCAGAATTTGACATTAGTGAAGTATTGTGATAAACGCCCCTTTTCTAGATCGAAGGTGCTCTGATACCACTTGTTGGATATTTTTGTGAATTTAGTGAACAAGATCAACAAGGAAATACTTGAAGTATGTCTCTCCTTTTCTTTTACTCTTGTTGAAGACTTGATAAATTATAAGTACACACTTTACACCTATTTATACTAGTCTAGGCATATGAAATACATGTATCCAATTTAATTAAGTTTATGAATACTAGGTAGTCAAAGCATGCATCTAAGTATTCATGTATTCACTTAGGGGAATACATTAATCTTAATAAGGGAGTTATGAATTTTATATATAGAATAAAATTACTTAACCATGTTAATGAGTCAGAGATTATCTGACTTTTTTTCTAATATGATAAACATCAAACAAACTCATATTTAATTAGTATTGAAAATCAAACCGCCTCATATTTAATTAAGTTCAACTCAAATATAGTCGAGTTCAATCATAGCCATAGGGATTCAAATAAGCCCAATTCGATTGAAAATCCCTACTTAAAAAGTGAGTGGTTAAAAGAACCGGATATTGATTTTTTTTTGTCACAAGAAATGAAGAAATTTAAAGCATGTGAAGATTAAATGGCAGATTTAGTAACGTCAACGTCTCAAATTTGGAATTAACAAGCCAAAACAAGTCTAGTTTGGGATCGTGCACGTCCTATAAAAAATGGTTCAAAAATATTTTCAAATTATTATTTACAGTTGAATTTTGATCTTATCAATTGGTATGTTTTAATAAACCAATTCTGTACTGCACGGAGTTTACCCTAAGTCAGAGCTTCTAATCTCAAAGGGAACAATACTAATTCAAAGTGAGGATATGTTTACTACTAAATATTAATTGGTATATACTGATTATTTTTTTTATTCAAGTACAAAGGGAAAAATATTAGGTAAAAAGGAGTCTCGAGTACAAGGGACGAAACAAAAATACGATTCTAATAAATTTAAATTTTTGGCCTCCCCTCTATGTCACAATATACTATACACAAATGCCTGCATCAAAAGCAAATAAACATTCTCCAAAATTAGAGCAAATAATGCAGTATAAAGAAAAAACTGAACATGATTGTGTAATTAACTCATACCTCAAACGATATGTGCAAAGACGGTCTCATTTATACACAAAATATCATCAAGAATTCCCTCATCTCCGAGCAACTCTATGTCCGGCTCCAACTAACAAAGCTTTTCCTATAAGTCCTGTTTGAAGTCCACAAACAAGTGCAACAGTTCCACCAATAGCCAACCATTTCCAATCTATTCCACCATGATCTTTCTGTCTATGAACTTCAACAACCTCGTTTTCCCCTTCTTCACCGGATATTCGCTCCAAACAGACAGTGCCTTCATCCTCTGAGATTTTGGTAGTAACTCTTGCCATGAGAGCACACCTAGTAAGCGATGTCTCTATTTTTCTAGCAGCTTGATATGCTCTGAAGCCAGCGTGTAACTTTTTGACAGTTCCCCACATGCCATGTCGAACACCCAACTTAGCTACATCCTTTGGAATACCCATGTCTTCGTAGTGAACAAGTGTGACCTCACATGCGGAGAATTGGCCATCACTCTTACGCGATTGAACTGTGTAACTTTGCATTAGTTCCGATGGAAAAATATGCATAAACTTGGAAAACCAGGAAGGCCATAAATAAATAACTTACCTGGCTTTATAACCCAGCTTGAAAAGTAAAGATCCACACGCCTAGGTTTGTCACGTCTTGGTAAAGTTGGATATGGTACCCCCTGAAGCCATAGTGTTTACAAATTAGGGACACGTGAAGTAAAATCATAGCTTAATTTACATAAAGTAGTGTTTTTGCACATGGAAAGTAATTCAAGTCAGAGAAGGATTTAACAATTTGAAGAATATATTTTAAAACAATTGTGAGGAAGCAAGGAGTTCCAAAGAAGGCAAAGCTGGCAAAGTTACATATCAGACATTACAACAATAGTGTCTTACCACAAATATCATATGCTGCGGACTTGTATCAGGTGCAATACCAGTTCCAGTGAAGATAACATAGTTGTGTGTTTACTACTTAAGCTTGAAAGCTTTTTTTTTTTTTTCTTTTTATTAATTTTATAATTTAATACTTAAGCTTGAAAGCTTTTTTTTTTTTTTCTTTTTATTAATTTTATAATTTAACCCTGGGGTATTTTAGTAACATCATATGTTGTAGATTTTTCTCCGTAATTATAAGTAGGACTTTAAGAAAGTTTTCTTATGTATTAAATAATATCAGGAATTTTGAGTATAAGGTTATTTCAATAAAAAAGTCTAGTCCTAGAGAACTTTAGAGCCTGCATATAGAGTTGTAACCTTCACTATTTCTCAGACTTGAATATTGACCACTTTATTGAGATTTCAATACGTTTTTGGGCTTCTTCTGGATTGCTTACAATTACAAACATTTTGTGCACCTTTGTCCTACTAATAAATTCTGTAAATTGAAAAGCCAATGCCTTTCGGCATTCTATAAGCAACCAAAGCAGTTTTAGAACCCTGTCCTAAATCATCATACCTTCGTCAAGCAATAATAAGTTTTTCCTGCCTCCCATATTCTTTTACCAATGATATATTCTCGATCACTACAGAAGAAAGGGAACTGCATATGGTAAAAAAGGAGATGCCATCAATTGCAAAGCTATTGATAAAAGAAAATTAAGTGAATAACCAGTTTGGTGTTATTGGTGCATATCTTTTGTTTTGCAAACCTTCTTAATCCAGTGGACAATCATCGCTCCCGTGTCAGGACATTCTTCAAGTATTTTGACGTATGCTAGCATAGGATCCCATTTAGGCCGACACTCATCGTCCCAAAAAAAATCTCTGACCAGCTCAGCAGTTGCATCCTCAAAAATGGTTTTGCTGCGGTATGCTATTGGGCCCATCTGTCAACAAAATTTCAAAAAAAATTATGGCATACTTTAAGTGGCACAAACAGAACTTATTTTGTTTCTCAGTGGTAGAGAGCTGGAACAGTTTCCAGAAATCATGAAATAACTCACTTTAAGGGTTTAAACAATAGATGTATCAAATACACCATCATTTTTTTTTTTTGAGAATAAATACACCATCAATTAGAAATTGCATTATTGATCACTAACTACACTGATTATAATTTATAAAACATATCCAATTAAAAACCATGATGATGGTATAACTTTAGTCTTACCTCGGGTTCATGGCGCCAAGCTTGGTATGACATGTTTGATGTGGAGCGCTCCATCATGCTCTGCCATGCAATTTCCCCATCTTTCCCATCAATGAGATTTAATAGATGGTCCAGATCCTTTTCCGTGACACTATTTAAGTCTACATCTGGAGCTACAGGGTCAGGCCTACAGAAGAGCAGAGTCGATAATCAGCTCCATATGCTTTAAATCATGGAGTATTTAGCTAGCCCGAAGAATATATGTTATTTCCCACAAGTGTAAAATAATTTAGCGTGTTTAATCATCTAAAAAGATCAAGATCAGATCCAAAACTTTCAAACAACCTGGCCATTTGACAAAATCACTTGGTAAAAGGCTTATATTATTTGATGGAGAAAACTAATCAAATTCAGAAAATTTGTTATGGCTGGAAATTTACTCCAAATCTTGAAAGAATCAAGAGCACTCATGAAGGACCATCATCCATCAAGAAAGGATTTGATGAGGTGGATGACAGTAATTAAAACAATTGGAAATGAGAAAAATGTGGATCAAATGTGAGTAAGTTTTAAAACAGCTCTTAGTAAGAGAAAAGTAACAATTAATTAATTAAGAGAAAAAAATAACAAATATAATTAATGGACTCAAGAACCACCAACACAACCACTGGCCTCAATCCCCCGATTTTTAAAAGATGGTATCAGACATAACATAGATGGGTTTTCCTTTGCATGTTATGGCATAATTGGTAATGAACTTTATAGGACAAGAGCCCTATTACAGTCTAGAGAATCTAATATAGGAAGACTAAAATTCAAATACGACGGATCCACAACATTAATTTCAAGATGTACTAGCTCTAGATTGGCTTTTACGTTGACAACATATTGTAATTATTCAAAATTACAAATGCACAGAGTAACAACGTTTCCAAAAGCCATGTCTGTTCATATTACATTGCTCATATGGAAATAGCCACCTACACCAAAATAAAAATAATAATAAAAAACCATTAGAAGATATTTATAGCTATTTCAATTATTTATTCAGATTATCCTAAGGAAACTATCTCTTTGCTTACCAAGATGGTTCCAGCAATAATTGTTTTATTTCCTTTGGACTAATTGGAATTGCTTAACTCATGATTCATAATAATGGTCTTAGAGTTTCACATATATAGACATCAATTAGTAATAATTTACCAGAACCATGATAAGCATTAAGAATCTTTTGATTTTCTAACGCATCGAGATATCATATGATCCAAATCCTTCTGATTTATGTGCATAAATTAGCATGACATATATTCTAGAATTCACAATTTTAGATAATAGGAAATGACAAATCAAATGATTGAATCATGTAGATTCTACCAAATAGAAAGAACCCATCAGCATGGAAACATATTTAATAGGAATATAATAGGTTTGGTTTTTGGTTTTTAATCAATATTTTGTCGTAGATGTTTAAGTGCACATTCCAATCAGTAATTGGCACATGCACATTCCACTCGAATAGTGATCTACGATAATCAAACATGTCATACTGAAATAACGGCTAGCGTCCAGACAACTTTATTAACATTCACAATGCAGCATATCATTCCAAAATACCAAATGGCTAATCCAACAATTAGAGGCATATCCGACATGTATGACGAATATATTCAAACCAAAGCATGCTTCAGAAATCTAAAACAGTAATGCTGACCACTTAAAGCCCCATATTCATTACTCTGACGAAAATAAAGCATTACTCAAAAACATAAAAACCAAATAAAAAAGTTAATTCCATATGAACATATTAATCAGATCTTAACCTATTGAAATTATATGAAAATCTTAATTAAGCCCCCAAAACTATAGATAAACCCTACAAATTCAGGCTCATATCAAATTACTATAACTGATACTTCAGGCTTCAGCACCAGTCATTTTGCTATAGTTTCTGAATTCTTATTCCCTTTTACCCAAAAATGTAAACATACATAACTTTTTAACTTAATGGTTCTATTGCATGTTTTAGACAATTATTTACGCAGACGGTGCAATTCACACTCAAATTGTGAGTTTCAGTTAACATATTGATGATTCTATTATCATATTTTACATCTCATTTTCTTCTATTACCACAAATAATAATAATATATATCATAAATGGGAAGAGCAAAATTTAAAAAACCTACTTGATATCGCCATCATCAGCCGGAGCCGAATCAACGTGCTCCTCCGCCAATGAGTTCTCCATCTTAAAACTCCTATCGCGGCGGAAACTAAACCAAAGCCGACGGCAAACTGGAAAAGCCGAGAGCGCTGTGAACGCAAACCAGAACCGCCTAGCTCCAAACCCTGGGGGAGCGGTCCAAAAGAACCGGAGCTTGGATCGGAACCCGAGAAAAACCAGACCGGTCCATCTCGGCCGCCAAGACCAACCGATCATCAATCCGATCATCACCGCCAGCCAAATCGGCACGGCGCAAACCAATATGTCGACGAATGTTTCCATTACACAAGGATTCTTGAGCAATTCAAGAGCATAGTCATAGTTTAATTCAATCCATCTCCCTTCCATTGATGCTGCAATCGGTTGGATTGGAAAGAGAAAAGAGATAGAGAATGTGATGCGGGGGGTGGAAGATGAATTATTAAATTGGATTTTTTTTACAGTATTGAGATCAAAGGTACAACTATCAAAGACAAATGTACAATAAATTCCAATAAATTATATCTGTAACTGCTCGGGGTAATTCCATTATAACTGATGTCTCACGTAATTTATGGAGCGTGGTATCACGCGCCTTTGTTCGGGAAACGAGATTATGAATTGATGATATAGTGCGTGTTATGAACCCTATAGGAGGCGCGGCGTAGGAATATGATTTTATATTTTCCGTGACAGTATTACGAATTAACTTTTTGGATAAATTTTAGGATATTTGTTCAGCTAGATGCTTTAGTTCATAAATATATTCTGTTGCACTTGAATACAATCTGGTGGATCGGGTAAGATTTTGTCGGTGTAAAAAACAAGCCCGGGATCAAATTATTTTTGAGCGGCCCATAGCTTGTCAAATGGATCGAGGATGTTAAATCGTTTGGTTTGTCCCGATCTAGGTTGCACGGGTACTTTGAAATTATACATTGTGCAGTATCGTATGCGTATCGGATACTCAGATATCCATACGATACTTGTGAAATACTTCACCGTGTCGATTTCAATAATAAGAAAATAAAAAATAAAAAACATACATATCGGATACAAATGAAGACATATCGGAAATACCCAAAATACTTGAGAGCATGTATTTCTATAAATATTTCTAGATTATGTATATTATCAAAGTAAATCTACATAAAACACTTCAAAATCTGTATAGGACCAAAGACTTTGCTTATGATATTAATACTATGGTTTTACTTGTACACTTATATAAGAGGTAAATAGTATTATTTATTTTAATATGTAATAAAAAATGAACTAAATATATATTATATAATTTTTTTAATATATTTTTAAATATACATACACGTATTTTTGCCGTATCGAATCCTATAAATTTTGAAAATCCATATCGCCGTACTCGTATCATATTATACCGTATCGACGTATTCGTATCCGTGCAATCTAGGTCCGATCGATTGGAACGTCTAATGTGTAGGTGAACATAATTACGAAACCAATTTTTCCAGTTTTGAAATTGCTTCGTGCGTTAACAACAACTCAATAGTTTCATGTTGTTTGACGATGAAGAAATAACAAAAGAATTATCATAATATAAATTTCAGTTGAACTTATCCACATATATACTTTATATTTAGTTTTATTTTGAATAAAATGGCAAAATATAAAACCAAATCATGATAATTGATGTTGAAGAGGTCAAACCTTGTGGTAAAGCTAGTGTTGGATGACTAGAACTAGAGGATTTGGGTTCGAATCTCAAACAAAAGTGTGTGTAATTTTTCAAGTTAATAATACTAGTAGTATTAGTTGTGCATTTTTGTATTTAGTAATAAGTGATCAATTTGATAGTAGAACGATGTAAAATATCATGATATTTGACGACGATTTAGGGCATATAAGCAATCATATAGAATGATAGAAATTAAATTGGAGAAAGAAAATAATTTGACGAACTTTGTCTGATTAGAGAAAATAATTTGACGAACAAAACAAGACTGATCAAAGTTAATCATTTGTATCCAGTTTATTTTTGGACAATTCGATCTCACTCAGAGTCTCAGATATAGAATTGTTTTTGCTAGTCCAAATTATGCACGGGACAAACTCAAATTGGCTCTTCTTCGTCGAGACAAGAAAACGAAGTCGCTCACACTTTGACAAAATTAGCATTAATTTATGGCAAAATTGCAAAAATCGTCCCAAACTAATCACTGATTTTGGATTTTCGTCCCAAACTATTTAATTTGGCGAATTTCGTCCTGTAATTTAATATTTTTTTGGAATATCGTCCTACCATAATTATAAGACGAAATTGCGCATTTGCCGATGAATTATCACATGGCTGCTTAAGTGTCATGACATGGTAAATTTTAACATGAATAATTATATAATATTGCAGAGTTCGTCCCAAATTAATTACAAGATTGAACATCATTTTCATTAAATTAAAATT
Source organism: Penstemon eatonii (assembly GCA_038501285.1). Taxonomy (NCBI): domain Eukaryota; kingdom Viridiplantae; phylum Streptophyta; class Magnoliopsida; order Lamiales; family Plantaginaceae; genus Penstemon; species Penstemon eatonii. The sequence continues at coordinate 74,433,542 of CM076715.1, forward strand.
TTAATATTGGGACTAAATTCATACAAAATGGTAAATTATGGGATGAAATTTGACGAGTTGATATAGTTTGGGACGAAAAATCAAAATTAGTAATTAGTTTGGGACGATATTCCAAAAAAATATTAAATTACGGGACGAAATTCACCAAGTTAAATAGTTTGGAACGAAAATCCAAAATCAATAATTAGTTTGGGACGTCTTCTGCAAATTTACCTTAATTTATAGAGATCTATGACCTTGTACTTATTTTTCCTTTTAACTTCCAATAATGACTTGGCGGAATTACCTTCAATATAATTCTTTTTATCTAAAAAGAAAATGCATAAATGTAGCATAAATCAAATATTAATAATAATCTTCGCACAAGTAGTAAAAAGTAAATTGAAACTATATTGGTAGCATATACATATAATTAATACTTGAATAATTGTGATGTTGATTGAGGCAATAATTAACTCAAATATATGATTGTGCTCAAAATCAAAGTCCTCATGCATGACTATTAAAGAGACTTCTAGACACCTATATAAGGGCAATCATCTTTGAAATGTGGACCACATATATGATCACCTTAAGATTCATAAAAGTAATGGAACCAAATATTTCATGTGAATAATAGGGTCAGGTTCTTCCTATGGTTAATTAGTTTGTTATGGCATTTTTATTAATTAGTGAAATTGTTGGTAAGTGTTTTGACAACTATTTTCTCGTGGTGGAATCAAGTCGTAGTCGAGTGTCTTAGACATTTTTCAACACCAATCAGTTTTGAGATAACTGGTAGCGTTTAAGGTCCTACATAATTGATCGTATTGTCTAATTGAAGATTGATCCCTTCTAATAAACTCTACAAAATTCTGGTACTGGATGTTAATAAAAAGCAAGTATACAGAGATATATATGTTCCTTCTTTTTTAATTTGGTTATTGCAAAAATCAACGTTTACGACATCTTTTGTCTTTGATTTAGATAGTGTCGGTACAAAGTTTAATAAAAACACGACTATATTCGGAAAACCAATGACTAAGAGCAATATTAATCATGAAACAGTGACGAAATTGATGTGGAGACTCTGACTTTAATATTGTATTTTAGCAGACCAAAAGTCTAAAATTGGGGTATTTAATATGTTTGAAGTCCACATTTTAATAGTTTCTCAAAAAAAAAAAAAAAGTCCACATTTTAATTTGACATTGTACAATTTCGGAGAATTTTTACTTCCTAAAATAGTGTATAGTTTTACTTCTTTCTTTTTTAATTTTAATAATAATAGTTTTACTTTATAGACCGAGTTGGCCGGAAAAATGGGCTGAATTTAAACTTTGGGCCAATAGTCTTTTTTTTTTTTTAGAACCCCAACTGGGGAGAAATTATTAGACTTCAATATCAGCAAGTACAAAATTTTGAATAAAACGAGAGAGCTCATCCGTAGCCGGTGAAATAGAATATGCAACTTTGGCTAGAGCATGAGCTACGACTTTGGGCCAATGGTTAGGTCCGTAGAAATACATTTCAGTTTATTGATATATTAATCTTTAGAATATGGTATCCGTTTAAAAAAAAACTCCATATCCTATAAATAAAGGAAAATTATATAATGCCATAGGATTTAATGAAAATGTAATGCAAGGTAAAGTAAAAGAAGAAGTCATGTACTTGTAACTTGTAAGTAAACTGATCTTTCTTGTCAAGACCAACTTTTATTACACACATGGGTCACAAACTGGAAACAAAATTTATCTTTTAAGACCTCATCAAGATTTTATGTGGTTTGCTTTTTAAATTTATTTATTTAGTCAAGTCACAAAAGCAAGCATTTAACACACAAAATGAAATGATTTTCCATATTGTGATCCCTTTATTGAGCAAAAGAATGCTTTGTCCTTTCAACATACTCAAGTTGTCCCTCCTCTTCTTTTGACTCTTACTAGCTATAAGTTTAAATTTTTATGCTTGAATTTGTAAATATTTGTTTCTCTTAATTGATTATTGGCCCATTATTGATGCACTGGTTGGTACTTATCATAAAGAAAACATGTGTGAACACAGGACAGGACACATGATTTATAGTATTAACTTTTCACATGTAACAGTAAAAAAGATAAAGAGTAAAATTAAGAAGAAGTCCAAACTTATCAATTATCATGATTACAGTCTTAAGGTGTAAAAAAGGTAAAATTCATGCAATAATAATAAAGTTACTAAAGTTCTTGAATCCCATATTCTTTGTCACTCTCAGCAAGCAAAGTCCAAATCAGATTATTAAATTAACCTTAATTACTTGGTTTATTCTTTCCAGATTTCTTTCTTTTTTTTTTAAAAAAAAAGTCATATTTTCACACTTATATTATATACTCTACCTTCAATTTTCAATGAATTTGGTGAAAACCAGAGAAAGATAAACTACGACCAAACATAAAAAGAAATGTATTTTTTTTATTTTTTTACTTCAAATCGAGAAACTAATAATTATAAATATCACAAATTAAGATGCCCGGCTTAATTGTAATCCAAATAAAATGAAAACAATAGCTAGCTTTCGCCTTCAACGACATAGTATTGATTCTTGATAAAAAGAAAATCTGAAATTCCTTCTTCTTCATCATCAGTAAAATTCAGACACACACACACACATACAAAAGAAAAATGAAAATAACATCAAATAATAAATATACCTGAAAATATGTCCCCTTCATATATACAAGTTGCTATTCAAATGGTAGATAAACACAAAACCTGGAAAAATTGAATGATTTATGCAGATTCATAAAGAAAATGTACCTTAAGTAGTACCCGAAAATCGAAACACCATTGTTAAAAGCTGAGGGGAATGAAGCCTGGTCCGAGATCATTCAAAAATATATACATACATACATCTTCGGAGAATGGTCTCGAATCAGACAACATTCCCCTCAACATTTCATCAAAGTAATTTGTTGGTTGGGGGGGGGGGGGGGTTGTAGAGGGGTAAAGGGTTATTTGGGGGTGGAAGTATTTCTTGATTTTGATATGGCCATGCATTGATTTTAATTACATGGGGCCTTATATATATATATGTACATACGTAAGGATGAGAAAGGGATCTCTTTTTAGACTTTCTATATACATCTTCTAACTTAACATTCTTTTCACACAAAAATCAATTAAGATGTCATTAATTAGTATGTGTATACTACTTACTAAAGACTATTAAATCTTTGAATGTCTTTTTAATCTTTGAATGTTTTCTCATTTTGCCCCTTAACCTATGTGAATTCCCACTTAAGAACCTCGGCTATTAAAAATGCCCAAGATCACTACCTTTATACATGCAAAGTACGAAAATAGTCAAATATTGGGTGGTATAATGGAAAAACATTCAAAGTCACATCATTAAAGTTGGATGGAATATCCCGTTAGATTCTAGCTTTTGGTGTCTTAGGCGGCTGTCTGAGATATATTTAATAGTTGAGGGGTTAAGTGGGAACTAGCAAAATTTAGGGGGGCAAAATGGGAGAATGTTCAAAGAGTAGGGGGCAAAGTGAGATTTTCCCTATTATACAGAGCATACATACTGTTATTCTATATTGGATCTAGGAATTGACAAAGAACTCGTTGTGTGTATCAGACAAGCATTGAAAATTCCATCCCTCAAGTTTTTAAAGTCAAAGACAAAGTGCATTGAAAAACATACTTAAGTCTAAGTAAATATTACTGGCAAAGGCTTTAAATATAGTTTCTTGTTTTGAACTTGCAACTGAAATTATTGTAAGAAAGAGTGTTTCTTTCTTCTTCCCCTATATAGGAAAAAGCAGCAAATTAAAGAAGAAGAGATCATAAGTGGAGGGCTTTAAATGTATATCAATGAAGTCATTGTCTCAGATAGAGTGATTCCAAGCTTAAACATAATTCGGTTTCTAATAAAAGTTGATCGAGTTCGACTCAATCGATAAGCAAAAGTCATAAAAATATTTGTAGAATTACCAAGCTACTCAAGCTCGATTCATTTTCAGTTTAAATAAAGCTTCTTTGAGTTTGTTTCGTCTAAATTTAACCTAATTTAAATACAATATGAAGCTCGATAAATATGAACAATTTGTTGTTCGATTCAACCCGAGTCTTCTACAGCACATATAAGAATACAAAATGAATTAATTGGGAGAGCAAGAAGTGAACTAGTAAGTGACCTTAACTGTGTAAGGCAGTATTTACTATTCTTAATTTTAGCTTTCTAATTGTGTGTAAAGTTAACCCCACTAATTAATATTTGAAAATGACGTAAGTATAAATTTAATTGTGTGATGTAATGTTTAGCATCAAATGTTTGTCCGGATCAAGAACAATCTCATCTGTGGTCCAAATGTAAAATATCACCTACAATTTCTTATCCCTAATGAATGATTAAAGTTTTTCTCTTAGTTTCGTTTATTTTCAAATTAAGTTTAAAAATAGTTTCAAATTCATTCGATAAACGAAAACTTAAACAATATGTTCAATTTAACTGAATTTTCAAACTTAATACTTAATAGACAACTTTTTGCATCCACTGGAACTAAGCTTGCATTTTTGTCAAACATCAGTTAAAATATTGTTGAAAGTTTCAATAGTAGTTTGAAAGAGAGACTATTTGAGAGAACAAGTGTAAACACGTCAATAAAGTCTTAACATTAGTTGGATTTTTTTTTCTTTTTTTAAAGGTTTATCCGAAGGAGAAACCCCCCTCCTGTATCAGAGGTCTCTTGACCAGGAAGGATTTAAATCGAGGGATGTGCACGGATGACAAGGTCCTGAGGGAGAGAGCCAACATAATACCAACCCCCACAATATTTCAGTGGAGAATTGTGCCACACGAGGTTCAAACCTGCATTGCCAGAGGAAAGATTCCCCACATCACCCCAATCCTTACCACTCCGTTAATGCCCCTGGGGTCGATTTTTTTTCTTGTTCAGAAGTTGATATCGCGTTTGAGTTTAGTTTGGTTTTAAATTTTTAATCAAACCAAGTTCAAACAAACTCTATGAATTGAACATAAGTCAATCTGAAGAACTCAATATTTTTACATATATTTATCAGTTTATTAGCTTATCTGGTCTATCCCAAATCGGTCTTCAAAAGTTTTCTAACCATTAATGTTGTTCAAATTTATCTAATCAAACTCAAATAGCACTACTTAATAAGTCAGATGAAACATTCTAAGAGCTATATTAAATTTAGGATTCACCAACTCCATAGGGTTTTAAAAAGGGAATTTAAGTACAAAGATTCATCTTTCAAAGATTATTATACAAACACTACAAAGAAAGGAGCTTTATGTACAAAGAGCATCTTTCTTTTGATTTCACTTGCTTTTCATGATAACAATTTCCATAATAACACAAACCAAAGGTTTCTTCTCAATAAAAGCACACATCGATGGGTCCTCGTGTATACAACTTTACACCCTTAACTGAATTCTAGACAGAGACCTTGATACTATACTTTAGAGCTTTCCCACGTATAAATTTCTTCGTATAAGTAATATCTAACAAACGAAAAGAAAATATAAACCACAGATTAAGTATATAAAAGAAAGCCAATGATTTTCAGAACGGAGTAAGTATGATTTACAGCCAATATGTGAACAACTCACATAAATTTACATTGCACACTTTAATTTAAAAACAAACCACTCAAAAGGTTTTGCCCTTTAAGTATGTACAGAATCGAAACACAGCAGGTCACAAGGCACAACACACAAAGATTTTTCCTCAATAAATTAGATAACTTACGAACTATCAAGAGTGAATAACGATGTCCACATGTCTCTCTCCAATATCATTCTCTATCTTGATTGCAGATTTTCTGTTTTGATAAGCCTTAGGAGGGCTGTCTTGGAAGATGGGAAAACCTTTTGCATCACTGCAGCTCTTCCTTCGACCCAACTTTGGCGATTTCGCACGCGTTGGCGGTGCCTAGCAATTCATATCAATAAAAAAAAAGTTTAACTATGCATTATTAAGTTTATTTTTGTTCTCAGCCAATATATATACATATATTATTATTATTATTGAAAGAAAACGTTGAGTGTCAAAAAATCCTTACCTTCTTCAATTCGATCTTGGGTGGCGGACCCTCATGATAGAAGCTTGGCATGGGGCTTGCCTTAAACATCAAACTCTTTCTTAGTTGCTTGATTGCTGCTTCCATCTCTTCCTACAATTGGAAGAAGCCAGAAAAGTATAAGGATAACTTTGTTATACACTATAACATTTGAAACATTACATGAGAGTAGTATATTACCTTAGTTCTAGATTCACATTGAGTTTTTTCAGCCTCCAATGCTTGATGTTTCTCCTCTAATTTTGAGAAGAACTACAAATGGACGAACATAGATGAGAAATCGAAAGAAATTTATGGTTTGCATATAAACTTAATTGATTGAAGAGTACCTCCTTCCTTCTCTCAGCACGTTCACTGCTCTTAAAAGTTGGAGCTGAGGAAACAGTTGTCTTGAACTTCCTTGCTGAAGCCACAGGATATGATGACGCAACCGAACAGTTATCTTCATCAGGGCGCTTCTTGTTATCAGGTTGCAGTGGCTTCCTTGGAACATTAGGTGACAATTTCTGTGACACAAATAAACAACGAACCATATCAGTATAACACATGCTGCTTAGTTGGGTGAACGAAATTCTCTAGAGAGGTTTTGGTTTAAGCACAAAGAAGGGCAATATAGACGAAAACCAAGAAAGAAAATAATATTCCGTCCCTCAGCGAGTTAAAAAACCAGAAACATAAGTCTAGTGAGTAAATCTTCTAGGTAAAGGGAGTAAGAACATGTGAAACATTACAATTGTTTCAAACATGGTACATGTAGAAAAGATGAAACATGGTACATGTAGAAAAAAGGAAACAAGGTACTTGTAGAAAACTGGTCAAAATAAACTTCCAAGTGGAATAAAAGGAAAATTGATATCAAGAACCAAACCGGATCTCCATGAAAACATATTCAGATTAGAGAACATAAATGTATAGGTGGTTGTGAGAAATTTACTGGATTCTGCTTTGTCGAAGCTGGATGTTTCAACATGCGAGCAAGAGATGGCTTATCCGCAGCAATAATATTGTCCAAATCAGCCCCACGAGTTCCATGCAAAGCACGTTTTTCAGTTGCCAGAGCAAAAGGCTGAGGCACTGTGCATTTTGTTTTGGTAGCTCTTTTGCCACAAGCTTGTGTCTTCTGACTATCATTTGTTACCTTTTGACCTTTAAATGTTGCATCTTTCTTAGATGTGTTAATATCATCATCTGAACTTGATAAATTTTTCTCGCAGGTCTCGACTTGACAAAGTTCTTTAATCTCGACTGGCTTTTCACTATCACACTCCTTTATTTCATAGTGCTTTAATTCAGCATTCTCATCCGATATATCATCAGGCTGAGGGTCCAGATCAATAATCTCACATTGCTGCACCACATCATGCTGAGTAGCATCTCCATAACTTGAATCATGGGCGACACCATTTGAGTATATTATGACACCGTCTGGCTCTTTGTCGATGTGAACTTCACTTCCTTCCATCCCCATATCACTGAAATGAGAAGAAAAATATTCGAATTAGGTGCTATACTATAATATATCTACACATCAGCAGCCAATATATTGAAAAAAACTCGTTACTTGATTATGGCAATTTAATGAAATTAATCACTTGTAAGTATGTAAAGGTACATTAAACATGATCAACAAAGTTCCATTTGCTTCAACTATACCACAATATAATGCATGGAAATAGATAGTACTACTGGTATTACATTATGCACGACTAAGAAATTCAATGGGTAACATAACATCACAAACACGAAAGAGCTTCATCCAACAATATCTTATTTTTCAAATCACATTTATGCTGACAACATGCAAATGATAAGAAAGCAGTTTTCTGGGAAAGGAAATTAAGTATGATGTTACTTTAACATAACAATTTATTGGAAAAAGGTAACATCATCATCATTTTAGCCAACCCATGATGAAAGTAAAGAAATCAAGCTAATTCATGAACATAATAAACAAACAGAATCATTCTGCTTCCCAACTACTTACAAACAATCAGAATACAAAATAACATCTTATAATTGGATTTACTTAAGTTAGTATATGCTTTCTCTAGGCATATATGTGACCAACGAAGATGGGCCATTGGGCTGGCATATCAACAAAAAGAAGAACACTCACAAAACCCTAGGTATGCAAGATTCTAACCATTCCTACCTTAAAATGTGAAAAATATATTCATGAATCTTTTCAACTTCAATCATGCAACCATAACCAATTTTATTAAAATATGAAGGTGTACAAACCTAAAAGAAAACTTTTCCTTTAATACCACATTTCAAATAATCACCATAAGATGCCACAGTTGAAGAATACATCTTTAGGTACAACCTCAAGAAAAAAGGGGAGAACTATAGTGCTTAAATTACTAGACGATAACACAACCAAATGCTGAATGTTACACAATACTAAATTTGTGGTATAATGAATTATTGAACACACCAGACCAGAATGTGTCAAATATCAAGCCTAATTATACCTAACTAAACAAATTAATTAACCAAATTCATAAACCCACAAGTCCAATTTATATACCTAACACAAAACACCAGACCAATGCAGCTAAATTATTGAAGAACCAAAACAAAACGGTTGAATTTGATCTGATTGCATTAAAATTCCCATAAATCAGAAAAGAGTAAAGAAAAATAGATCGAGCTACATGTGTATGTATACATACATGAATACATAAACAGAAACAGAAAAATTGGACAAATAAGAAACTCTCTTACGGATAATTCAAAGTTCTGATACTTAGGGTTTGTTAATTTATTTCACTTCTGGAATTTTCTTATCGAGTGGTTTCTTGAACTCTGAGTCTGTGTGTGTGTGTGTGTGTGTGTGTGTGTGACAGTGAGCTTGTTATAGAGGGGTGGGAATAAAATAACGCCGTTAGTTGACGGCGGTTGAGAATTTCGAAACTTTGAATGAAATGGTTTAAGAAAGATTTTGAGAATAAAATGGTGGGGTTTAGTTGGGTGTAAAATGACATTTTTAGCCTAAAGTGGAGGTAAAAGCTCTTGAATGAAATTGATCTCTTGTTTAACACTTTGCCCCCTAAATTGTTGAATATATAATTTTTTCTCCCTTCATATTAAAATTTGAGCATAAACTCGATTTGACCACATCTATTTCAATTAAGGCTCAAAATCGAACCAAGCTATTCGATACTCGACTCGAGCTCGTTCGATAAAAGCTTGTTTGAGCTCGGTTCGTCACACTAATCAAACAAACTTGAACATCTTTTTTCGTTCAATAACTTTTGAAGCTCGGCTCGAGCTCGACTCGATAAGCTAAGAATTAAAAAAATACATGTAAAATATCAAGCTATTCGATACTCGGCTCGAGCTCGTTCGATAAAAGCTTGTTTGAGCTTGGCTCGATTGAAAATCAAACCAAACTCAAACATAAAATTTCAAGCTCGATAAAAATCAAACCAAACTTGAACAGTGTGTCGTTCGATACTACTCGGCTCGATTACAGCCCTAATTTCAATTCTGAAACAATTATATTTACACGGCCTAATATAGAACTTTCAATATTGCCTACTAGAGTCATCCAAATATGCATATATCCTAATATAGCAATGTGATTTAGACTAATGTTTTTAGGAGATATACTTTAGAGTTGATTGAATTGAAAAAAAAACGAAAATCTTATTTAAGTTTAATTCAAAACCCCTTATTATATTGCAATAGAATTAAAACTAAATACTTTCTCAGAGATTCAGGTCCTATTTGGTCAAACCTTTGAAATTTGAAAGCCCACTTTGATCGAATTTGGATATTGGGTTTATGGAAAGGGGAAATAAGTGGTAGATGTCAAATCAAAATTTTATATATTTCTCTTTCAAAAGGTTTTATATATTTCAAGAGTTTAAGTTTGAGTTTGTGATGAGTTTTTTCAAACTCCATTTGAAAGAGTTTTGGCTCAATTTCACGAGACCGAGTCAAAACTCTTCCAAACAAGCCCTCGGTCATTTGCACAAGGAAGCATACACAATAATGATAAAATCATGTACTTATGTTCGTAACTAATTACTTTTTTTTTTCGAAGTGTTTTTCTCACATTTTCTAAAAACTCAAATAAACAATGTTTTTTTTTTTGTTTTTCAATCATTATGTTACTGTAAACAAGAATGTTTTTATATTCATTGATCTTAAACTAATGATCATACAAAGTATTTATATAGGTAGGAACTCCGAATTGTTCCCCAAGAAATCATCTCCTACCAATAAAAAGACCTATACAATCTTCTATGTAAGGAAATAGAATAACATTGATCTCCATAATATCTTGACAATATCAATACTCCCCCTCAAGTTGGTGCATAGATGTCATACATGCACAACTTGTTTGAGAACTTGGAAAACACTTGATTAGATACTGCTTTGGTAAGGATATCAGCTAACTGATCTTCTGACCGAATCTTTGGTAGTTCCACAATATTTTCGTCTAGTTTTTCTTTAATGAAGAACCTATCTATCTCTACATGTTTTGTACGGTCATGCTGAACTGGATTATGGGCTATATCACATGCAGCTTTGTTGTCACAATATAGCTGAATCGGTTGCTCTGAGGAGTAGCCTAAGTCCTTTAAAAGAAACTTCAACCATAGTGCTTCACAAATTCCTAAGGCCATTCCTCTATACTCTGCCTCAGCACTAGATCGTGCAACAACATTTTGTTTCTTGCTTCTCCATGTCACTAGGTTCCCTCCTACAAAGGTAAAATATCCCGAGGTTGACCGCCTATCATCAATTGCACCAGCCCAATCAGCATCTGTATACACTTCAATATTTTTTTTGTTTGTGTTTCGAGAGAATAGAATTCCCTTTCCTGGAGCTGATTTCAAATATCTCAAAATACGCATTAGAGCACTCATGTGTTGTTCACTAGGATTATGCATGAATTGGCTAACTATACTCAGAGCATAGGCGAGGTCTGGTCTTGTGTGGGCTAAATACATCAATCTTCCAACAAGCCTTTGGTATCTCCCCCTGTCCACCGGTACTTGATCTTTTCCAATACATAACTTCGTTCCTTCTTCTACTGGAGTGTCAGCTGGTTGGCTGGCTGACATACCAGTTTCATGTAGTAGATCTAAGGCATACTTTCTTTGAGATAAGAAGATTCCTTTACTTGATCTAGAAACTTCAATTCCCAGAAAGTATTTTAAGGGGCCTAAGTCTTTCATCTCAAATTCCTGGGATAAGTACTTCTGCAAAGTTCTTATTTCTTCGGGATCGTTTCCTGTGACAATCATGTCATCTACATATACAATAAGTGCAGTAATTTTCTCCCCTCGCCTTTTCAAGAATAATGTGTGATCTGAATTACTCTGTTTGTAACCAAATGTTATCATGGATTTGGTAAATCTTCCAAACCAGGCTCTAGGGGACTGTTTTAGTCCATATAGCGATTTCTTCAACCTGCAAACCTTTTGGTGTTGTCTTTCTGTTACCATGCATCCTGGTGGGAGATCCATGTAGATTTCTTCTGATAGTTCACCATGCAGGAATGCGTTCTTCACATCGAACTGTTGTAATGGCCAATCGAAATTTGCTGCTAAGGATAAAGACCCGAACTGTGTTGATTTTTGCTACTGGTGCAAATGTTTCAGTGTAGTCAATTCCATACGTCTGGGTGTATCCTTTTGCCACCAACCTTGCCTTAAAACGTTCGATTGTACCATCAGCTTTGTACTTCACAGTAAAGATCCATCGACATCCAACTGGTTTTTTTTCAATGGGACGATCAACGAGTTCCCAAGTTTGATTCTTTTGCAAGGATGCCATCTCTTCATTCATCGCAGCTTTCCATCTTGGATCATCTAAGGCTTCCTGCACACTGTTAGGTATAGATACAGCAGATAATTGATTGACAAATGACTGATTTTTTTCTGACAAACGATGTGTAGACACATAATGGTTCATGGGGTATCTTACTTTACAAGATAATTGAGGTTCATATGAAACTTTTGGAATACCTCTAGTGATACGTGGTGGTAACTGTCTCCTTGATGACTCAGGTGCTTTATAAGGAATTTCCTCAGATAACGATTGGTTTGGTGTATCAATTGGGAGAGAATTAGACTCGATTTCAGGTATTTCCTGACTTTGTACATGCTCATTTTCCCTTTGATTCAAGTCTTGACCACTATGTTCAACCTCATCCACCTCTACGTTTATTGTGTCGTGTAGAACTTCCCCACTTAAACTAGGATCTAAAGCATCCACATTTTGATCTCCTACTTCAATCACAACTTCCTCAATATCGTATACAAGAGTCTGGATTTCCTCAAGCTGCTCCCCCTGAGATTCAGACTCGGAGAAATACATGTTGTCTTCATGAAAAACAACATCCATGGTGACATACATGCGTTTAGTAGGGGGGTGATAACACCTATATCCTTTTTGATGAATACCATATCCAACAAATACACATTTCAAAGCACGTGGCATTAGTTTGCTACGTTGATGTAGGTGAAGATGAACATATGCAACACAACCGAAGACATGGGGAGGAAGATTTTGAATTGTGGGAGCAATTACTGTTTCTGCAAGGGCCTGAAATGGTGTGTTGAAGTTGAGAGATCGAGAGGGAACGCGGTTGATAAGATATGCAGCAGAGAGTAGGGCTTCACCCCAGTAATGTAATGGCATATGAGCCTCGATTAGGGATGCGCGAACAACCTCCAATAAATGTCTATTTTTCCGCTCGGCTACACCATTTTGTTGGGGTGTATCGGGACAACTATTTTGATGAATAGCACCATGAGAGTCCAAAAATTGTTGAAGATCAGAACTACGATATTCCCCTCCATTATCACTACGTAACACTTGTATGCGTGCATTATACTGAGTTTGAATGGTATGATAAAACTTTTGAAATAACAAGTTGACTTCAGATTTGGATTTCATTAAACACAACCAAGTCATCCTAGTACAATCATCGATAAATGTGACAAACCAACGTGACCCACCCAAAGTGGGAACTTTGGATGGACCCCAAACATCAGAGTGAATAATCATAAAAGGAAGAGGACTTTTATTTAAAATCAATGGAAAAGATGTACGGTGGCTCTTTGCAAGTTCACACACATCACATTTAAATAAAGAACTATCCACACTAGTAAACAAACTAGGAAATAATTTTTTCAAATAACCAAATGAGGCATGTCCCAAGCGGCGATGCCAAAGCCAAATCTCGGTAATCTTCTTTGATGAATCAGTGCTCTTTACTGCTAATACTTGTTGTAGTTTGCTAGAAGTCTCAGATGCCAAGTCTAAGTAATACAGCTTTCCATTTTTAACACCATAACCAATCGTTTTCCGAGTCTGAATGTCCTTAAAAACACAATGATCAGGCCAAAAAATAACAACACAAGATAAGGTAGCAGTAATTTGAGAGACTGACAAAAGATTATAATCCAAGGAAGGAACAACTAACACAGAATTAAGATGTAAATCATTAGTAAGTGATGATGACCCTTCCCCGACAACCGGGATGGTATTACCGTTGGCTGTAGAGACACAATTTTGGGAGGATGGGTGAAGATTTATAACGTGTCTAACATCATGTGTCATGTGATCAGTAGCACCTGAATCAATTATCCATGTACTATTCAAAACATGTGTAGAAATGTTCAAGACCTTACCTCCCGTATTGGTAGTGGTTACTAATGCTGATGATGTGAGGGCTGCATCAACTTCCTTTGTCTGAGCAATTGCTGCAGTTGAAGGCCGCTTGGAATTTCGATGTCGTGTTGGATCCCACCATTCTGGATATCCAACTAGTTCAAAATAATGACTTTTTGAATGGCCTGTTTGATTGCAATGAGTGCATTTGTATGTTGGTTTGTCTGAACTATTTGAACTCTTCGAATTGTTGGATTTGGATCGATCTTGCAAAGTCTGACTAGGTCGATGGCGGGAAATCATAGCGGAAGCATCGGGTTTGTCAATATCCTCACTAAAAGTAGTAGAGCGTATGGCTTCACGACGGACTAAGGAAAAACACTCTTCCAAACTTAGAGGTGGATCGTGACGTAAAATTTCTCGACGAATTTGATCAAACATTTTATCCAACCCAGCAAGAAATATATGCACTCGAATCCGTTCATTGGATTGTTGGTATGCTATAACATCGTCGGGATCTTTCATGACTACTTTATCACGATGATCATGTTCCTGAAAAATTTCTGTGAGTTCCCCATAATAAACAGAAAGAGATTTGTTACCTTGTTTGGCTGAGAAGGCTTTCTGATGCAAAGAATAGACGTGCATCTCGTCCGTACCATCATAAAAAACTTTAGAAAGGGTACTCCAAATTTCTCGGGCAGTGGAAATACGAAGATAGCGTTTCATGATGTCTGGAGACATAGACATCAAAAGCCATCGTTTCACCTTCTGATTTTCAGCATACCATTTTTCATATCCGTTGTCGGTCACAGCAGGTGGTGGAGTTTCGCCGATGATGTATGTGAGTTTTTCTCGTTCAGCAATATTCATTTCCATCAATTGAGACCACACATCATAATTTGTTTCAGTAAGTAAGATGCCAACATTAAAGGCACCTTCAGACTGAATAAGAACTGGAACATATTTGGATTCAATTTTTTCACTCATTTTTTTTTTAATTGTATGGATGAATTTGGGTAAAAAGTGATTTTTTTTTTTTTTTTGGTTTTAGATGCAAGGTTTACAGAACCTTCTTCGGCTCTGGTACCATGTAAACAAGAATGTTTTTATATTCATTGATCTTAAACTAATGATCATACAAAGTATTTATATAGGTAGGAACTCCGAATTGTTCCCCAAGAAATCATCTCCTACCAATAAAAAGACCTATACAATCTTCTATGTAAGGAAATAGAATAACATTGATCTCCATAATATCTTGACAATATCAATAGTTACTTCTTAAGATTTGTGTCACTTTCAAATTAAAACGTATTAAACAATATCTTTTAAAGTGCATGATAAAATATAAAAAAAAATTGCAATATCTTAAGCACTGTCAGTAAATTCAAAACAAACGGATATAATGGTAACAATTATATTATATATTTTTTTCTCTAATTTAATACTAGACTCGTTAGTACATATAATATATGTTATTTAGATTAACTAATTATACTTAAAAAATAAAATTATGGATATCATAGTTTCAGTAAAAAGATGTCTTACAATACAAGTCGACAGGATTACCATTCTCTTTTTCTGTTTCAAATTTATAGTTAATATGGGGTGATCGATCGGTAACTTTAGTTTGCAATTCGCCCCCCGAAAAAAAATATAGTTTACAATTTACAGCTAATGATAATTTTGACACTCCAACTGCAAGGGATTAGATTGTCAAAACAAGGTTTAAGCTTCAACTCCCCCACTTAAATCATGATTAAAGTGGTTCAATAATTGCTGAGGACCCACCCCTGAATACTATTGCCAACCCTTTTGATAAAGCCATAATACCACCTAATTTAATTCTTATGTGACTAATTTGCTTTTTTGCCAAATCCACCCGTGCAATTTGTTTAATCAAATTTCAATATATTAGTTAGTTTTCTAGTCCCCCATTAATATAAAAAACAATGAATGGCCAAAAGTGAAGTAAGTTGAGGTCTACACTCACGTATTTGTTAAGCTTTAATTTTTTTTTTTAATTTAAATTCATTTTTGTGGCATATAGCATAGGTAATAAAATTGTGAGAAAATATTTTAGTGTGTTTTCCAAGTCTCTCTCTCTCTCTTTTTTTTTTTTTTTTTTTTTTTTTTTTTTGTATTTTTAATTAATGGGTTTTCCGGTTGATCCCATAATTGTTGTTACTTGTTAGGTGGAAGCCGTGGAATTTAGTTGTTGGGTTATAAAGCGAAAAATAAGTTTCATATATGTATGTTATTTTTTGTTTGTAATGATTGTAATATTATTAATTTAATTTATGTACTGACTGAAATCATGACAAAAGTAACATATTTTGTTTTTTCTATATATATAAAATGGCGGCTTTGTTCGAATGTAACTAATTTTATTTAAATTTCTCAAAAAACAGATCAAAAATTTTCCACATTACAACTCATGTCCAACCACATCCAAAATTTAAATATATTTATATGTAATTGGCTGCATGTATCTAATCCACCATCTTCGCATGCAATTATTTAGCTAAGAACTTAACCTTAATTTGGCAGCAATTTTATTGGACTGATAGTGAAAGACTAACAATAAATAATATTACCATTATAAGACAAACAAACTTGTTAAGAAAATAAATGAAATCACTAAAGTTAAAATCAATTACTAATAGATGATTGATCTAATGAAAATGACTAATTTTCACAAATAAGAGAATTCAGGTTCAAATTCTCACTAAGAAAGATTCCCATATAATATGTTTGACGTGCATCAAAAGAGATTAAGTCAGGTTTAAAACGTAAATACTCTTGAAAACAAATATAGAGCTATGAAAGGTTTCCCATATAATATGTTTGTTCCTATTTAGTGTTTTTTAGCATCCTTACAAATATAGAGCTAATGACAATTCATAATATTCAGTTTATCTTCATTAGAGTTTAAAAGATACATTTTAACTCCCTATATTGTTATAAGAGACTCGCACCCTATCCTTGACATCTTTAAACCTTAAAAAAATGATTGGACATAACTATCCGCCATAATCCCCTATTATTTTATACGCATCACTTTCCTCCCCGCTCTGTGTTATCATAAATATGACACTGTACCACCCGTATTATTTTACGTGGAGAAGGATAGTTTATCTTTTTACGCAATATTTTCACTCTCACGTTCAATTTACAGCAAGTGAATTACACTATCCATCGGAAAGAGGTAGATGGATCCTATAAAATTTTCACATGAACATAAAAGGATCTTTTTCAAATTAAAGAAAAATAAATGGAATATTATGCATAGTAAATAAGATTAACCCTTCAAATATATGCAAAGCTTAGTGTAAAATATTAAGGAATCTGGCCAAACAATGAAACCTAGCTGCTAATGTTCTGTTTGGTTTGTCTGAACTTGGTACCAACTCATGAATAATTCAGGATAAGATATGTAATAGAATTGTAATTATATTCCTGGAACCAATAAAGTGGTCATTAAAAAGGATAAAGTTCACTTCTTACCAACCCCATATAGTGTGTTTTTTGGTAGGATAACAGAACATTGATATTTAATATTTGTGCAAATTTGGTGACCGCCTTTGATGAATGTTGATGAATGGTGATTTTGTTGTCTAGCAAACATAGGGAGTCGAAACAAACATTCAATACTTAGATTTTTAAATTAAAAAAAAAGAAAACAGAACCATAAATTCAATCAAATTTTTATGTTACAATAATGCACCTGAAGTACCACTGCCAAATGCAACAAATAATGAAAAAATTATATTTTATCTTTCTATATTCTTATAAAATATTTATTGTCTCTTGACAATTTTTAACCTAAAAAATGTATTAGACAAAAGTACCCTCCATTATGTACCTTAAGCATAGTCAACTTGTTAAAAAAAATATTACCCCCTATGTTGTTATGTGTAGCTATTTGCCCCATGTGTTATTGTATGTGTGGCAATTTACCCTCCTATATAATTTATGTCTATTAATTAATATGGGGGATTCTAGGGTGCCGCTAATATTACATTAGGTGGTATTATCACACAATGTGTATGGTATAAGGAGTATAATTTAGACCATAGAATGTGATACACATTGCGTGGTAATACCACATAATTTGGAATAAATATTACATGATATGAGGGTCATACTAAATATATGGGGTTAATACTATATAATGTGATCATGTACCATAATGTAATACACATTGTGTGGTAATACCACCTAATGTGATATTAGCGGCACCTAACGTAGCGGCACCCTAGATTTTTCCTTAATTTTATACTCATGTATAATAATAAATATGGTATTTCAATCCTATATTATTTTTTGTGATCGGTTTACCCTGTTGAAGGGTAATTTTATCTTTATATACAAAACTTTACATGCCACTTCGAGTTTCGATCAAATGAGTTACACTATCAAATGGAAAATTTAAATTAAGAATTTAAGAAAATTACAAGGCATAAAATACTCTTTTTCAAATCACACGGGATAAATTGAATGTTATTTTTGTGACATGCTGGTAAGAATTAGACTGTAGTATAAACTTCTTTTACATAGTCTCAAACTTTCCGTGTTTGTTATTTTCTTATCACTTTTATTTGTTTTTCAAACCTAGGTTGTCAACGGGCCGGGTTGAAGTTAGGTCGGATTAGGTCTGAACTAGATTCAATTCTAATTATGCCAGGTGTATCGACCGCGTGCGGTCATGATCTTGCTCATATCTAAATTTTTTGTGACCGTCGATTTTTATCTAGATTCGATCGGATATCATATATATATTTTTTATCAGATCCAATAGAATTTTACCTATAAAAATTCACACCAATAGTTTTTTCAAAATAAATTTGTTAACATTACAATTTCATTTCACATGTTGAGAACTTTCTTTATAATTCATCTAGCTTCAATATAGAAAAAACCAGCTTGATACATTTAATCACTAGCTTGAAATAATTTAACAATTTACTTTAATTTGAATAACAATGTTATTATGTATCAAGATCAATTCATATCGTTTGATGGAAAATGCACAAAAATGAGATTATGAATAAATCACTAATCTTTTTTTTAAGCGGATGGTAAAACAGCACAAAAGTTACTTATGTTATTTGTGTAGATAGTTTAAACTTTTAGTTATTATCAAATATTTAACTGACCAGGTCGATCTAAATGTACATTCAATCCATGTATTTGAATTTTCATAATCGGATCGGATCAATCAAATCTTAATCAAATTTGGTTGATAATAAATCAACCAAATTTGGGTCGAATTCAAATTGATATTCGCCCTATTGACAACTCTATTAGCATTAACTTAGCATAAATAGGTAATTAGATTCGAACTATACGTTGGACTTTTCCACTCATTTGTTAAACTGAAAAAGAAAAAAGCAAGCTAGTTTTCTTCTTGTTGTGGGCATCACAGCAACATAAAGAGGGGGCCTTTTTGGACCAGATCAAAAGGTCATTATCTTTACTGTAGAATTTTTTTCATAATAAATCCATCTCACACTGTGTCTCAAGATAAATTCACACTTATAGTCCCTTAAGTATAAAGGGTCTTACACTTAAGTCTTTCATATATAAAATATGTTATACGAATCAATTTTCCGACGAAAATGCAATCACGTGCAAGTTACGTGATTTTATGCAAGGGCACTTTCGGATTTTATGTGTTATAATATACTTTTACTAAAAGTCACGTGATTTTATTTTCGTCAGTAAAATATCCATACTAAAAGTCACGTGACTTGCACGTGATTGCATTTTCGCTGGAAAAGTGCCCAAAATTGATCGGAGTAAGACATTTTATGTATGAGGGACTTAAATGTAAATTCTGACAAGAAGGACATAAATGTATTTATACTTGGAGAATCACAAGTGTGATTTCGCCTCCCAAAAATATGCAAACACAAATGAACTCTCTTTTCCTCAAAGAAATCAGATTAATCGACCAAGAACGAAAAGAAATTACACTATTCTTCTCCTTATGTTTCTCATGAGTAAATCATACCAGAAATGTAATACTTATTAGCACTTGATAAAATGTGTTAAAAATATTTAGATGATTACATACATACACAACTTTGGAGAAATCAAGAAATAGACAATTTGGCAAGTGTTAGAGCCAACACTCTTACCCCATTACCAATATCCTCAATTGCAGCAAATTCTTCAGGCTTATGGCTATAGCCTGCAGACACAAACAAAATAAATTCAAAACAAATCGAAAATCATAGAAAATATTTGTTTTCGAAAGAAACAAAATTTCAAATATGTTACCTTTATAACATGGTATAAAAATCATGCCCATTGGAGATATTCTGCGAAAAAAATTACAAAAAATGACGACTCATATAAAGTTATGAAACTATTTTGTATGAGGTTTTTTGTCATCAACTAATTACCTGGCCATGAACAAAGAATCGTGATAGGCTCGACTGATCATCTTCTTGTAAGACAAGTTTAGTTCTTTGCAAGACGATTCTGTTGCCTTTGTGATCTCGTCATCAGAGAGTGCAGGTGGATCTTGATTCACGATTTTGAACTCGGATAGCTTCACTCCACGTTTTTTAGATATTCTAAGAGCGGATTCTTTGATTTTTTCTATTACGCCGTTTCTTCTTTTTTCATCTATATCACGAGTATCTGCAATAGAAAAGGCCAAACGAAAAAAAGTTGTTTGCTAAAAATATCCGGGTATCGAGACAAGATACCGCGATTTTCAGGCTATAGTCGAGGAACCGTACCAATCTCAAGATGTGATTTGCTTGGAATGCTGTTTATTGCTCCTGGATGAAGCTCAAGAATACCTAAAAAATTATCGTATTTTTCAATAAATCTTTAGGTGCAACAATACAATAGCAAATGAAAAAGAGGTAGATACTTGTTATCTGTAGCTAGGGATGAAAATTAACTAACCTATTTAATACTAAGATTCGAGCTCGACCAGTTATAATTCTAGGCTAGTTTAGGACTAAAATTGCGGAAACTTAAATCATAAAGGATGTAAATTGCTTGACGGAACTACAAGTGTCCCGTCTTCGTGTCCAAGCAAATATTGAAGGACTAATATTGTTTTTTGCCCAATACATATCAAACTAAGCTTGAATAACGTTCACCGTTTTGCTAGCTTTTGAAGCTCAAGTCAAGCTTGACTCTATAAGCTAGAGAATATATGTAATATCAAGCTATTTGAGCTTGAGTCATTGTCGGCTCAATTAAAACTAGTTTGAGTTCGGCTAAGTTGGGATAAAATCTCAAGCTCGATAAGAAAATAAGACCAAGCTTGAACGACTAAGCTCAACTCATTTACAACTCCTATTTGTACCCAAATAGCTCAACTCATATATGTACCCTAAAACAAAAATCACACTTAAAGCAACCTAAAATTTGCATTGGTCTCTAACTTAGGGGTGAAGAAGTTTACCGACTGTTCCAACAGTGTCGATTGATCCAGAATCTAAAACATGTTTCTCCACAGCAAGTGCTAATTCTGCTGCAGCCAGTCCAGCATCGTTTCTGTTTAAAACGAGTTATCCGATAACAAAGGATCGCGTCATGAGAAAGAAAAAACATAGTTAAATGAAGAAATCGAGTAAAAGATTAAAAATGAGTGAAGTGAAAAATACCCCCTATGTTTTGGCTAATTAGCAAAAATAACCGTGTTATTTTTATAAGCAACCCCCCCCCCCCCCGGTGCTATTTTTTTACTAGCAAATAAAACCCCTCCCAAGCCGAAGTACATTGCAGGAAAAATGACAATTATACCCCCATCACCCCTATCAACTTTGAAGATTGGCAATAACCTCCCTATTGACTTGCGAAGAATTTCAAAAGGGATTTATTTCTAACAATGGGGGGTTTTGCTAATCAAGCAAAGTACATGGGGTGTTTTTGCATTTAGCTCGATTGAAAATAGATAAACCAGTTTGTATACTGACCTCGTTGGCATCAGAGCAGCTCCAGCGTGGCCTCCGTTGCCTTCAAAGTCCACTTTGATACTTGCAGGAGCAGCAATGGCAGTCACAACACCAATTGATGTTGCTACATAAAAATCGAGCCAATTTAACAACCCAGAGTCAGAAAATATACTCTTTTTGCACTCTATTACTATTACTGTTACCTTCCTCTTCGAGAATGGGACCTTGTTCTATGTGCAACTCAATAAAAGCAGAATAGCTTCCTTTCTTTAGAAACACACTAGACAAATCCTCGTTATTCTCATATCCAGCCAATCTTGCAGCATCGGAAAATGATATATTCTGACCATCCACTGTTTTTTTAAGAAGTTGCGCCAGTTCTTCGCTTCCTGCTAACAAGCGGCTGCAAATTTTGGACAAACTTCAGAAACTTTTCACTAAAATTTTCAGAATGTAAGGAAACATAAAAAGTAGAATATAAACAAATAAAAAAACAAAGGAAGTGATGTGCAGAAATACTCCTTGTGCTTGCTTAATTAGCAACCCTGTGTTATTTTATTACCAAAAAAGCCCCTTGTGCTATTTTTTAGTAGCAAAAAAAACCTCCTCAACCGGAGCACATATTTTGCAGGAAAAATGACAATTCTACCCCACCAAAAAATGCATTTTCACCTAAAAAATTGACAATAATCCTCCTATTAACTTTGAAAATTGGCAATAACCCCCCCTGTTCACTTAAAAAATTGGCAATAACCTCCCTATTGATTTATGAAGGAAATTCAAATGGGGATTTTTGCTAATAAGAAAAGAACATGTTGGGTTTGCTAATAAAAATAACACAGGGGGTATTTTGCATATAGCTCAAACAAAAGGGAATAAGGAAAAAGACACTAGGAACATGGGTGTGAATAAAGAGAACACACACACACAAACATACAGAGGGTCCTAACCTTCCCAAGCAGCTAATCCCGAATCTTGTAGGCTCTTCTGATGTGAACATGATCACCTCTAGAGACCTCTTAGGCTTAAAGCCAGACCTGTTAAAGTTCATTTCAGATTATATCAAAAGAATCAAAGCGCACACAAATCTCAAACTTGGGAGATCAATAATGAAAAAGGTGCTGATTTCAATTCAAAACAAGAAAAGTCCGGTCAAATGGAGATCTCTAAGCTTCAAAAGTAACAATCTTTAAATCGTAAAAACCACAAAAAAGATAATTATTTGTACAAATTGCATACCTTTTTAGCACATTAATGGCTTCTATAGCACCCAAGACTCCAACTACTCCATCATATTTCCCAGAGTATGGTATAGCATCTATGTGTGACCCTGAAGAAACAGGAGCTAATTCGGGCTCGTATCCATCCCTCGAAAAAGTAAAATAAACTATATTCAAGATCAATAATTTATTTCATATTCTAGAGTTACAAGTGCACTAATTTCCGTGATGAAGGAAAATAAGAAATTTCCATGCCTATTTTAAAACATAAGATGAAAAAAAGAACTAGTTTGTAACTCACCATCGTCCGAAAATGTTCCCAACGGCATCCTCTTTGACAGAGAGACCAGAAAGGCTCATTAAGTTTTTAATATACCTGCTTGTTAATGTGACACAATTTAGGGAAAAGTTTGAAATGATTACTTCAAATTCAACACACAAGATCTTAAGTAGTAAAAACTAAAGGTATTACCTCCTTGCTAATACATCTTTCTCTGTGTAAAGAACCCTCGTAACCGAAGGTGCAGGTGTATCTGAGAGAGTTGCTAGCTCATCAATCTAGAATTAAGAAAACAAAACATAAAATTTTAATGGTATAATATTATAATGACCTAAACAAAGCTAAAAGCATTTACAAGCCTCAATACACAAACAACAGCTATATGATGCCAACATTTGGGACAACAACTATGTTGAATTTGCTACTTAAACCAAGCACCGATATAACTAAATACTTAAAAGTCCTTTAAAAATTGGATTTTTATTGTGCAATCAACATGAATTCTAAAATGAACCTTTTACGGAACAACCAAAAATTGGTTCAGCATAAATCAATGATCAGGAATTTGAAAGCTAAATGCTACTTCTTATATGACACCAAACACCCAATTCGCCATTTGTTTCCATAAGAAGACAACATCAAGATTAGGATTCATTGCAACCACATATCTAAGGTTGTTTATTCATCAAACTACAATTTTTTCCATCAATACCCAGTTCAGAAATCATTCAAATCATACTTCTCAAGTGTGATTATTCATAAAAAAAAAAAATTTAACCTTTTTACCAATATCCCGGTTCATTATCCATCACAATTTACAATTTCATAATAGGCATCAAGATTGAACTTCTCTACCAATATCCCAATTCATAAATCATTACAAGTTACAATTTCTTCTCACAATAAACTAATGATCAAGATTGAATATTATTGACAAAACAAGACTAAAAACACAAGAAAATTAATAGAAACCTGTCCATTATTAATGATTTCAGGTTTTACCTGTCTCTGCAAACTTTCAGTGTCTACCGAAAGCGAAGATAATGAATCCTGAAAGTCGGGTTCGTGAATCGGGTACCCAGAAAACTCCTCCATGGTTTTGATTGTTGGGTCATATTCATCCTTATGAGATGAAATTACAACAAACACACAGATGAAGTAAAGCAAAACAAGAAGAATGGATAGTCTGAGAGCCATTTCTTTCGCAAAATTGGAATCCTAATACCAATATTTGGTGTTTATTTGGTTTATATGGAATTTGTGCGGGATGTGTCGGACTGTCAGTGTTGCAGTGTCATTTTCTCATTTTATATTTCATGAAATTCGTATTTTATAGGATCCACCCACTAAAGTAAGAGAGAGAATCTTCAAAACAGTAGTTAATACTCCTGGTGACCCAAATTATTTTAGTTGATTTTGTTTTTTCAAATTATTTGTCAATTTCTAATTTTAATACAATATTAATTACATATTTTGCTATTATGTTCTTATTTAATGCACTTAAAACTATTTTTCTTTATTATTTTTTCTCTCTCTCTTATCAATATATATTTTAATACCAAAACGATTAAGGGTATTTTATGTATATAATTTTTTTTCCAAAATTGAGATATTTTATTAGATTTAAAATGTGCAAAAACATGTCAAATGATAAATAATTTGGGACAGAGGGAGTACTCAATTACCCTAATTATATTGAAATCTCACGTGATTACCGTACAACAATTTGTTGAAATTTGGATTTTTTGCAACTTACACCCCCCAAAAATATAGAAAGTAGGCACTTTGCACCCCTGAAACTTAGGTTTAGCATTTTGCACCCTCAAAATATGAACAATGCAGCACTTTGCACCCTCGTTTATTTTAAAGCAAAAGTTCAAGAGCAAAATAGGTAATTCAATAGTATTGGTACTTTGCACCCTCAAAACTTGAAAATTTCCCCCAAAATAAAATTAGCACTAAACACCCTCTATTTAAGAACAAATCAGGAACTTTCACCCCCAAAACACAATAAATAGGCACTTTGCACCCCAAAACACAAAATTAACACTTAAGACCCTCAAATTTAAACCCAAACCCCTCTCTTTTTTGGTTAAAGTTGACTATCAGAGTGAAAAAAATTTAAGGCAAAATAGAAAATTCATTTTTTTACTTAAATTTTGCAAAATAAAATTATAAATACTCATTTCTCTCTCCATCTTTCTTTTCAACAATATATCATAAATAACTAAATAAAGTACAAATAAACTTTTCGAAGACTCATTGTCTACTTCAACATATCAAAGACGCATAAGTAATTACCTATTTTGCCTTAAAAAAATTTCAACTTAATGGTCAACTTTGCCGTGAAAATGAGGGGTTTGAGTTCCTTTCTTTTAATTTGAGGGTGTTAAGTGTTAATTTTGTATTTTGGGGTGCAAAGTGTCCATTTATTGTGTTTTGAGGGTGCAAGTTGTTAATTTATTCTTATTAGGGAGTGTTAAGTGCTAATTTTATTTTGGGAGGGCAAAGTGCCAAAATGTACAATAGAATTACCTATTTTGTCCGTTTTGCTTGAAAATAAAAGAGGTTGCAAAGTGCTGTATTTTTCATATTTCGAGGGTGCAAAGTGTTAAATCTAAGATTCGATGGTGCAAAGTGCCTATTTCCCATGTTTCGGAGGTGCAAAGTGCGAAAAGCCCTTGAATTTTTCTTTTCAAATTATTTGTCAATTTCAAATTTTAATACAATATTAATTATATATTTTCCTATTATATTTTTATTTAATGCACTTAAAACTATTTTTTATTTATTACGTTTTCTTTCTCTCTCTTATCTATGTGTATTCTAACACCAAAAAGACTAATATAATATTTATTTTTTCACATTGAGACATTTTGTTAGATATCTTTAAATGTGCGAAAATTTATAAAATGATAAATAATTTGGACAGCTAGAGGGAGTAATCAATTACCCTAATCATTTTGAAATCTCACGTAATTGCCATACGACTATGTATTTGTTTGGGTTTCATCATATTTTCACTCAGTTAATCATAATTTATCCATAATATTCATAATGTTCAATTTATTTTCATTCCATTTAAAAATTTAAAATAGCATTTACTCCTTATAATATTATAAAACTTTACATCGTCTCCATAACATTATTTTATGTGACGTTTGACCTCCTATGTGTTATAATATTGTGGCATTTTATCTTCCTGTATTATGATAAATATTTTAATTTATCTTTTGTGTTATGATAAATATGATAAATTTACATCATATGTTATAAAACACGTTTTACGATCACTCTCAGTGTTGGTAAGTGAGTTACACTATCCGAATAAAGGAGAGAAATGCTTCTTTAAAATTTACACGAAGGATAATGTGTTATTTTCACAAGATGGTTAATTGGCATTAGCTTTATTTTTGTATAGCTATTACCACATAATATATTGTGTGACGCATCTAAAAATGAATTAAATTAAACCTAAATTCTGAATGTTCTTGAAAAATTAGAAATAAAAGGTGTAGTTGGAGTCCTCATAATCGTAATTTGAATTATACTAAGCGGAGTTAATTGGCTTTACAAGAATGTATATTTTGTTGGAGAATCATGTTTTTAAGGTTCTTTTAATGAAAGCGAGTATATATGTTTGTTATGAGTTTACGAAATTGTCCCATTGTAAATACTATATTGGTTAATTTTGTTGTTAAATAAGTTTAAAACAATCTGTGTATATAAAATATTATAGAATATTTTATATTTCTAAGTACTATAGTGAATTATAAAATATTATAAAATACTTTATATTATAAAACTATAGTAAATTATTCCAACAGAATAATTATTTATAATTAACTCTAATTATAAATCTTAGTATAGTTTATTCTCGCAGAACAAACAAAATCAGAATTTAATAACAGTGTACTTACTGTAATAATTCTGAACAGTAAAATCGACCGAGGCTTGCAAATGCAATATCCTTAAGACAATATTTCTGGGCTGTCAAGGTGCAACAGTTCGTCCCAGTGGTCTCCCAAGATTCAACGGTCGGATACTTGTTTCTTTGCACTAAGAACAAGTCCACAGCGAACTTTAACAAATAGAATATTTAATTTGAGAGGAGAAGAATATAGAGAAGAATATATGATTATGCTTTGATTGCTAGAAAATGAGATGGGAGAATTGGCCAGATTCTCCCCCTATTTATAGCAAAAGAAGGGGTGTTGCTGGAGGGTCACAACTATTCGGATTTAAACCAAACAGTGGTTTGGTCCGAACGGGTGCCACCCGTTCGGTTCAAAATCCGATCAAACACACCCTTTTATTCAAAAATTGGGCGGGCGAACGGATCCTTGTCAGACCTTCTAGAAGTGGGTCTCGCGGATCCTGTTTGGATCACACGTGGATCCTAACCGGATCACATGCGGATCCTAATCGGATCACCCTAGGATCTTTATTAAAAAAATTTAGACTTTAATAATTATTGGGCCCAGATATTACTCTAGGCCCACTCCTACAAGAAGCCTTACAACTTGAAAGCTAGGTGCCCTTTTTATAACAATTGTGTAGCTCAACTTTCTTCTTCTTTTCCATGTGGGATAGAGACACTCAACTTCTCTTCTCATTTTATTCATTTAAGGTGTAATAATTAATATGACTAATTCAATTTAATTAACTATAACTAATTTAATTACACCAACAAATTTAAAATAATTATTAATTTAAACGGACAAAACATCTAAATAGAATCTACCAAATGTATACATTACTAATAAAAAATAGGAAAAGGAAATGTTATTTGCAAAATTGCAAAAAAGTCTTAAATAATTAGTGGTTTTGAATTTTCCATCCCAAACACTTAGTTAAATTCATCCCATAATTTTATATTCTTTTGATATATCGTCCCACTTGTCATATGGAGGATTACGTGATAAATTTTTGCATAAATAATTATATAATATTGCATAACTCGTCCTAAACTAATTAGAAATTTTGATTTTTTCGTCCGAAAGTATATCAACACGCCAACTTCAATCCGTAATTGAAATGATATGGGAATAAAGAATTCGTTCCAAAATAATTACAAATATTTATTATTCCTAGTGAGCTGATAGGTTTTCTTCTCATAGACGCACGAGAATTTAAAAAATCCATACTATTTTTTCTCTTAAAAATAGTTAATGGCAATTTATTTCCATTTTTTATATTCGTAAATCGTAATGTTCAAATCACCTCCCTGTGTTATGATAATATGGCAGTTCCCCCCTCCCCCCCCCCCAAGTTATATCACTTAGTCAAATTCATCCCGTAATTTTATATTCTTTTGGAATATCGTTCCACTTGCCGCATAGAGGCTTATGTGGTAAATTTTAGCATAAATAATTATATAATATTGCAGAATACGTCTCAAACTAATTAGAAATTTTGGTTTTTCATCCGAAAGTATATCAACACGCCAACTTCCGTCCGTAATTGAAATGATATTGGAAAAAAGAATTCGTTCCAAACTAATTATGAATATTTATTATTTTTTAATAAAAAAAGTTGTACAAATTTTTCCTAATGAGCTGAGGTAGGATTTTTTTTCCTCATAGGTGCACGAGAAGTTAAAAAATCCATACTATTTTTTTTCTTAAAAAAAGTTAATGGCAATTTATTTCCATTTGATATTCATAATGTTCAAATTACCTCCCTGTGTTATCATCACATACATACAGTAGTTAAAAGCGAGAAAAGCGCTCGCTACAACGCGCTTTTCGCTATGGCGAGACTTCCTTGCCTTGTTGCGCCCTGTGCATGCGCTATTCACTTAGCGCGCGCTATGTGCGCTATTTGGGCTATAGCGCGATAGCCCATAGCACCAAATAGCGCGCTATTTAAGGAAAATCGAAAAAAAAGAAAAAAAACTTGGTGAAAATTAAGTAAATTATTTGCATAATTAATTGTTGGTTTTCCTAATATAAATAAAATTTATCATTAGGTTAATTTAGCAGAAATTTGGTTGGCTTATGTAATTGATTTTCCCTGTGTTTAGACGAAATTTACCTTATTTTGGTTTACATAGTTTTAGGAAATACTTTAAATTGGCTGAAAGCAAGTTTCTTTAGTTAATTGCTGATTTCCCTAAATTAAAATGAAATTTATCTTAATTTGGTTGAAATATATTGGGGTTTTTGGCATTTTGCACCCTGGAAATATAGGGTTTTGGCACTTTGCACCCCAACTTAAAAGTTTTGGCACTTCGCACCCTGGAAATATAATTTATTTGGCACTTTGCACCCTAGTGTGTGTTTTAGTGAGAAAATTCATTGATAGAAGGGTATAATAGTTATTTTCAAATTTTTTTTTTCACTTTGCACATTTGCAATATAGATTTTTCACCCTTAAAATATAGAATGTTGGCATTTTGAACCCTTAAATTATAAAATATTAGCATTTTTCACCCGATTTAAATTTTTTGGTACTCTGCACCCTAAAAATATAATTTGGATGACATTTTGCACCCTAATGTATTTTTCTCAAAAAAAAAAAGATAGACTCATGAATATCGGCGATGTAGAGATAAAATGGCCATTTCTATGCACAACAATCATAAACTTGTTATTCTGAATTTATTTTACTTTACAATAACTTATTTTAACATTTTCTCTCTGTAAAATTTAGATTAAAAAAAACATTGTCTTCATTTTATTTTAAAGATCCTCAAGATTATTTACTTTATATCTAAAACACAAGTTTACATATCTAACATATTATTATATTTCATGTTATTTATATAATTTAGATTATCATATTAAGTCGGGGTTGAAACTGCCAGAAATTATATATTTTGGGTGCAAAATGTCAATATTCTATATTTCAAAGTGCAAAGTGTCAAAATCTATACTTTTAGGGTTTAAAGTGCCAAAAATATTAGAAAATAACTATTATGCTCTTCAATCAATTAATTTTTTCTTCAAAACACACACTATGGTGCAAAGTGCCAACTAAATTGTATTTCCAGGGTGCAAAGTGCCAAAACTTTTAAGTTAGGGTGTAAAGTGCCAAATCCCTATAATTTCAGGGTGCAAGGTGCCAAAAGCCCAAATATATTGCTTAAAATTAGTTTAAATTGATTGATTAATTTAATTGTTGATCTTCCCGAATTAAGATGAAAATTACCTTAAATTTCGCTCATATTTTTATGTTATTTAAATAATGATTTAATGAAAATTTTGGCTGATTTACTCAAAATTAGCATAAATTTAGTTAAAATAATTGTTAGCTGACAAATTTTACAACAATTAACTTAGATTAGGTGAAATTAACTTAAAGTTGGCTTAAATATACTCAATATTATGAGTACTTATTAGCTTTATGTTTTTATGTGTTAAAGTTAGTTTTTATGTTCTATACTTTTAAAATTTAGTAGCATTCTTGATATATATTAAAAAACTTGTATTTATGCGCTTTATTTTCAAAAAGCCCGCGCTATCGCGCTGCGCTATGCGCTATAGTCCCAGAAGCCTTTGCGCGTCGCTGCTCTATGCGCCTCTGATTACTATTTCTTTGCTATGTGATGATATCAGGATTAATATTTCTTCCGGTTGTGGATATTGTATGCGAGGAGAAATAGAAAAAGCAGGAACAATATTTCATTCGGTTGTGGAGTCAAGTCTTATGCCTTGTATTATCAACTATAACAGTTTGATTGATGGGTATAGCAAGAATGGTAACGTGGACGAAGTTTGGAGGTTCTTTCTTGAAGCTCCTTGTAAAGGGTTGGAGCACGATACCATTGCCTATAACTCCATGTTACATGGATTATTTTGTGCACGTAGAATTGATGCTGGTTGGAAGCTATTCCATGAGATGGAAGTTTGTCAAGTGATTCCTGATTTACAAACTTATAATATCTTGATATGTGGCTTGTGCAAAACTCGGAAAGTTATTGAGGCATTTTCAGTTCTACACACTATGGGAAAAAATGGGGTTAATCCGAATATAGTAACATACAATTCCCTCATCGATGGATTGTGCAAGAATAGAGAGCTTGAATCTGCAAGATATCTTTTCAGTAAACTTCCTTCCAAAGGTTTGCAACCTAATGTTATAACACATAACATCATCATCAGTGCGCTTTGTAAAGAAGGGATGATGGGAGAGGCTAAAAATTTGTTTATTGAAATAAAAATGGTTGCTTGCCTAATAATAACACATATAATATTTTGTGCGGGGTTTTCTTAGAACAACAAAGATTGTCAAGGCAATCCCACTTTTGGAAGAAATGACAAGAAAGGAATTCTCACTAGATTCGGCTACTATGTCCATGTTACTTGATCATCTCAAAAGTGAAGATCAAGACGATGTTCTTCTTGATGTGATACGGAAGTTTAAGGCAAAAAGATAATTAAGTCGTTTCTGGTAGGTAAACTAAATTGGAGTATTAATTTTGCTACTTTCTTATGTTAGTCATTTGTTATTCTCTAGGATCGCAAAAGCAACATTTCGAAAAATACTTTCACCAATATTTGAATTTGTGCATTGGTGATAAGTAGGCGCTTCCTCATATTTCATATGGTCGAATCCATTGCAGTTAACATGAAATTTGAATCATAATCTTTTATTAAATTGACATAATTGCAAAAAAGTCTCAAATTAATTAGTGATTTTGAATTTTCATCCTAAGCTACAGCACTTAGTCAAATTCATCCCATAATTTTATATTTTTTTGGAATATTGTCCAAGTTGCCACATGGAGTCTTATGTGGTAAATTTTAGCATAAATAATTATATAATATTGCAGAGTTCGTCCCAAACTAATTAGAAATTTTGATTTTTCGTCCGAAAGTATGTCAACACGCCAACTTCCGTCCGTAATTGAAATGATATGGGAAGAAAGAATTCGCCCCAAACTAATTATAAATATTTATTATTTATTAATAAAAAAAAGTTGCACAAACTTTTCCTAATGAGCTGAGATAGGATTTTTTTTTCTCATAGACGCACGAGAATTTAAATAATCCATACTATTTTTCTTAAAAAAAGTTAATGGCAATTTACTTCCAGTTTTTATATTCACAATGTTCAAATCACCTCCAAGTGTTATGATAATATGGCAGTCCCCCCCCCCCCCAAGCTATATCACTTAGTCAAATTCATCCCGTAATTTTATATTTTTTTGGAATATCGTTCCACTTATCGCATGGAGGCTTATGTGGTAAATTTAGCATAAATAATTATATAATATTGCAGAATACGTCCCAAACTAATTAGTTTTGATTTTTCGTCCGAAAATATATCAACACGCCAACTTCCGTCCTTAATTGAAATGATATGGGAAAAAAGAATTCGTTCCAAACTAATTATAAATTTTTATTATTTATTAATAAAAAAAATTGCACAAATTTTTCCTAATGAGCTGAGATAGGATTTTTTTTTTCTCATATGTGCATGAGAATTTAAAAAATCCATCCTAGTTTTCTCATAAAAAAAGTTAATGGCAATTTACTTCCATTTGATATTCATAATGTTCAAATTACCTCCATGTGTTATAATAATATGGCAGTTCCCCCCCTCCCCCCATGTTGTGATGAATGTGATAATATTATATGAAATGTAGCAATTTACCCCCTATGTTATAAAATATTTTGCATGCCCACGCTCAATTTATGCAATTGAGTTACACGGTTCAAGGATATATTAGTCACAAAAAATTAAGAAATTCTATTTTCTGAACTCGTACTTTTATATATAAATAGATATGGATTATAATGTTTTTACGTTTTTTACTCTTTATGTATCTCTAATGAAAGTATGTCATTATTTATCTATTGCATTTTATAGCTTTCTTCGGATCTTTTGAGTTAAATTAATTATCTATATCTAAATCTATATCTATTCTATATATCTATATTTCTATATTTTTTTATATAAAAGTACGAGTTCAGAAAATAGAATTTCTTGAATTTTTTGTGAAGACTAATATGCCCTTACTTAAAATTTTATTTTAAATGGCAAAATAGGAAAAAATATGAAGAAGCATACTTCTACATAAACACTAATACTTGAAAAAATATATTTTAGAGTTATTTTCCCTATCGAAATTCCAAAGTCTATATCCAACCACATAAAAGTTAATTCCATGTATATGCATAGGCTAATCAACACTAGCCATAAACACTAGCCACCACATCGCGTCCTTAAAATAAGGAATATTAGTAAAGTGAATTTGTGAATATGATAGAAAATAAATCTACTTTTTTTTTTTTGTGAAACTGATTATACTCGAATTTTCATGAAGTTTTTTTCATGGAATATGGGATCGGTTAATGAAAATTGGTGAAGTCGAGAAAAGTTGGTTAAAATATGTGAAAATGATAAGAATTTGGATGAAATTTGTGAATACTTGTAGAGTTGGTAAATAACTTTTGAAGCCAGTGAAAAGGCGACCAAGAAGTCGATAAATACATATGAAATCATATAACTTTGGGGAAAATTCGTGAAAATCGGATAACACTAGTTAAATTAGTGAAAAACGGATGAAATCGTTAAGAACTGATTATATCAGTGAATCGGGGAACAAATGTAAAGTCGGTGAAGACACGTGAAATCAATGAAATATGAGGTGAAATTGGTGAATAAACATGTCAATAAATGAAAAAAGAGTGTGAAATAGATAAAAACGAGTTATATATGTAAAAAAAAAATTATAGTTTAACCGGCAAAATCAGGGTAAAACTGGAAAAACAAAACAAATAGATAAAAAATGGAAAAAACAATTTATGTGGGTAATACAGATAAAAGAACGGATACATTGAAGAAAAAATATATATATTTAAGCGATGCAAAATGAATAAAATTGATAAAATGATGTGTTAAACCCGTGAAAAATGAATTAAATATGTTTGTAAACAAATACATTTCAAATGACTGATATTACTTCAAATAAAATTAAATTAATAGTGTTCTTAAAATAGTGCTTTTTAAATGAAACTACTATAATGAAATTATCTAAATAATTTTGTTATGATCTTATTTAGGGCTGTCAATGGGCCGGATTCGGAGCGGATCTGGGTGACTCTGGATCTGAATCCGAAAATCAAAAGTTGTATCCGGATCCGATCCAAGATCCTACCGGATATTCAAAAGAGCCATCGAATCCTAATCCGAAAAATATCCGATATCCGACTAGAAAATCCGGATCTGAACAAAAAAAAATAGTTAATTTATATTTTAACTTTAAAAGATAAAAAAAAAACTATGAATTATCTAAACCAAAAATATATACAAGCTAAAGAGAAATGAAAATAATTGCAGGTAATTTGTAGGAACAAAATACAAAATTTACCAATTTTACAATAAACGCTAAAATTTTACATCTAATTATAATCGAAGGAGGTAGATTGTTGGTAATACCAACTTATACATGTTTAATTGGAAACATTAATACAACATAATTATACCATAACTACAATATTATCCAAATAGAAGTTGAGCGAAGGGGTCACATCCCACAAGACTTTGTTTTTTTTCATGGTAAATATGTTGTTTTTCCTTTTTTTTTTTTTATCTCAAATGAGGCAACCTATCTTCGATAAATTTGTGAAGTTTATGAAATTATTAAAATTGTATCTTGGTCGGTGGATACTTATAATCAACATTGACGAATTATGTACTTAACCTTGTACGTGAAAGGTGAAACATGAAAAATTAAATGTATATACTATTATATCAAATATTATCCGGATGCGGATCTTTAACGTATTGGATCCGTCAAGATCCATATTCGCTCCATATAATTCGGATTACGGATCTTCTTAATCGGATCAGCTCCATCGAATCTCTAATCGAACAATTATCCTAATCAATCGGATCGAATTCGGATAGGATCCGGATTGAAATCCGCCCCATTGACAGCCCTAATCTTATTTTAGAAAAGAATTTACAAGATCTTAAGAACAATCAATCACCAATTTATATTTGATTACAATAATTTAAAGTCAACATTTTTTGATGAAATAATAATTTTAATAGTAATTAAATTGAATATTAGTCATTTTTGTGCTATTTTGTGACTTGACAAAATTAATTTTACTATAATTTATAAATTTACTAAAGAAATTAACTAGACACGTACAATGTACTTGCCAAAGAAAAAAATGCTTAGGACTTAGCTAATTATATAATTTTTCTTTGGCTAGAGAAGCAAAATATAAACAAAATCTAACAATATCAAGACATGAATAACATCGAATATAAATATTAGTAAAGTTGGTGAAAAAACGTGTGAAACCGGCAGAACAAAAATTGTGAAATTCTTGAAAAATTGATGAAATTGGTGGTACTCGAATTTTCATAATTTTCATGGAGTTCTTTTCATGGAAATAGGCGAAGTCGATCAATGAAAATCGATAAATCGATGAAGGTCTGTTAAAACATGTGAAAATGATAATAAAAAATTGGGTGAAATTGGCGTACACTGGTAAAGTTGGTGAAAATCGAATGAACTTGGTAAAAATGAGCCTATAAAAATTGATAATTACATCTAGAATCGAATAACTTCGGATGAAGTTCGTGAAAAGAGGTCGGTGACATTAGTGAAAAATGGATGAAATCGTTAAAAAAATGGTGTAATGAATTGGGAACAAAAGTATAGTCTTGAAAACATGTGAAATTAATTAAGTATGAGGTGAAATTGGTAAATAAACATGTAAATCCGTGGGAAAACGAGTGAAAACTGTAAAAAAAAAAAAAAATAGTTTAACCAACATAAACAGGATAAAATCAGTAAAAAATGGTTTAAATTGAAAAAGAAAAAAAGAAATCGACGAAAAAATGGAAAATAATGAAAGTAGGTTAATTTCGATGAAAGAACTGTTAAATCGAAGAAAATTATATTAAATCAATGCAAAAGGTAAAAAGTTGGGATAAATCCGTGAAAAGATGGATTAAACTGATGAATTGAATAAGTGAAAAACTTTTTAGGTATTACGGGTACTTAATCCTACCCCCAGTGAATTTAATCAATTGGGGTTGGATGTCCTACAAATGGACATGAGAGGACAAAAAGTTGTCCATAAAGAAATTGCATTTCAAATAACAAATACATATTTAAAACAAATAATTTTAAATGAAAACTACTCTAATGGATTGAACCAAATAATTTTGTTATGATCTTATTTTATAAAAAATTCTACAAAATCATAAGAACTAATCAATCAGTTATATTTTATTACAATAATTTCAAGACATTATTTTTATTAATTAAATTGAATATTAGTTATTAATTTGTGCTATTCTATGACATGATAAAGTTTGTTTTACTAATTTTTATAAAATTTATTTATGAAATTTACTAGACATGTACGATGTACGTGCACTTTTCTAATTATTCTTAAAAGAAAAAGAGTTAAAATTAAAAAATGAAGCATAACATCAAGCAACTATGTAGTCGAGTGCATAGACTGGTTAAAGAAATGATTTTGTACCAATTAACCAAACTCATATTAAGTGGAATATTTCAATTCTTGGTGATTTTAAAACCCCCATTTAGTATTTTTAAGCACTTATCCAATAAAAAAAATAAAATGCATTGTTTGACTCGATTTTCCAATAAACGGTTCATGATAATTTTTGAGATTATTAAAAATAAAAACCACTTCTTTGTCACGATATTAAACATAACTAAGGACTATTGTAGAAATAAGAACAATATATATATATATATATATATATATATATATATATATATATATATATATATATATTATCAAGTATAAGTTGAGAGAAATAAATAATTAAGTTTGTTGAAGTCGGAGAAAAATTTGACGCCTATGGAGCACGCACTTTTTATTAGCAAAATTTGTTGTTCCCACCGTCCACCATCAATGGAAGGATTAAATTCCACGGCTTTGGGTTGTCATGCTTGGTTTATAGGTCGGTTTCTCTTCTTTACATGTATATCTACGCATACAATTATCTTACTTTCTTCACTTCCTTTAATTTCTCTTTCCTTTGTTCTCGGCCGTATATCGTGAGTTTTCTTTTGCCTCTGTTTAATGTTTCCGACAATGTTATTTCTTTGCGTTTTATTGTGATTTCGTGTTTCTTAATTGTGTTTATTAATTTATGCTTTTTAATTGAATGATGTTGTGATCTTGCTTCAAAATTAAAACAAGATTTTCTTCTATTGTATTGTGTCTTATTTTTGTCTTAATTTTGTATTAAGGAAGAGTAGTAATTTCTGTAGATGCATTTTACTGTTTCCACCATTTCTTGAAGTTTGCAGTTAGCAGCACCATCAACGCAGTTCCCACAAAATATTTATGTCATGTATCACCTTCAACGCAGTTCCCACAAAATATTTATGTCATGTATCACCTTCTTAATCAATGTTGTCTTCTTTAATTATTGCTGATATCTCTGTGATTAAACACTAGGATAATAACAGTATGGTTAATTTATACATATCGAAATGTTTTTACTTCTCCTATGTCTGGTAAAGATATAAGTAAACTGATGGACAATAATCGGTTCTGGGTTATGCCATGAACCTTTATATGTTACCAGAAATCCAAATAAAAGAGGAAGTCATATATGTAACTAAGTTTAGCTTTACAATTCATGATTGCTTTGCCAATATGATAGAGAAAAACCTATCACGATATCCACTATCGTACATGTTATGTGTATCGTTGTTGAATTAATATTGATTTTTTCGGTCATAGGGTAAGTTTTGGGTTTATTTTGCGATTAGAAGTCTGAATCAAACTCACACTACTATCAACGGTTATACTTATTGAAGGTGTAGTTCAATTAAAATAAGTATTAGACTATTAGTGTTTCATAAACCGCCTTATTATCCTTGATACTCTCACTACCATCTGCCTTTGTATTTTGCAAATTCGTCTTTGTTTTAAATACAAATCACCATATAAATATACTAATTAATTACCGGTTCTAAACAAAAATTAGTGAAACTAATTTGTTCTTTCTTATCTTGCAGCCTGATTCTGCTTCATTAGCGACCAACAAATTGCTTGTAAATGTAAATATTCCAATCGCCAATGCTATTGACTTAGCTGATAGATTTATTCCAAAACTGCAATCTTTAAATTGTGACTACTTACATCGGGTCAATATTTATATCTTCTCATGCCATCACTTTGGCTGTATTGTATGTCCAAGAAAAGGGAAAAAAAAAAGTTGTTCTCTTCAGTTTAATCATTTCCTTTAACTGTAGGATCAAATGATTTTAATGATCCATTTGAAGAAAGTTTCTTTAATGTTATTCCAGAATGTGAAATTTAATGATCCCATTGTCTTTGTCGACTAATTTTCTGCTATTTCTAAGGATTTCCTGTAGTTTTATGGAAGTGTCTTTTGCCTAATACTTTAAAATATTTGCCACCACATAAATTTATTTTGTTATGTTCGGTCGTAATGGTGCTTAGTTCTCCGCCCTTCTTGTTCATGTATCTCTACAAATTTGATGTAATTCAGCAAATTTATCTTCTCATTAAGGTATTTGTTTATGACTTTCCCACTTTTTTGTTAGGCAAACCCACGGTTATAACATTTCGTGCCTACACGAAGGATCAGATCATCACTATTCTTCAAGAAAGGCTGAGGGTAACAGACTGTTTCCATGTTAATATACATGTAATATAGTTACTTTATTCGGTAATATAAGCTTTTGAATGAAAAGTTCTAGGTAGCATTTGAACTGCGACATTCGTCTGGGTATAGAAAATACAGATTTTGAGTCATACTTTAGAAGGGGAAAGGAATATTTAGAATGCCACATTTGAAGTAAAGTGAAGGCCTTTTAGCTGTTTTGAGACTAATCAGTTTCACATTCTATCTTCACCAGTGTACTAAATTAACAAATGCAATTAGCTTAAAAAGAAAAACAAGGCAAAATAAATAAAAAAAATTAAGTTAGTGGTCCAGCCCGCCTACAAGAGAAGCATCATGAGTAGCATGATTACATATCTCATGGTTTGGTAATACTCGGAATAATACAATCCCTTTAAACTGACTGAAATTTCAACAGGCACTTCTTTAAATTGTCTTCCAGCCGCAAGCAGTGGAACTTTGTGCTACGGTGAGTTCAACCTCTTTTTTATTGGATCATTATTATGTGGTTCAATTAGCCATGTGATCATTTAAATATCTCGATTCAAGTTTGCTTGATCTTTTACTTGAAACAAAGAAGAAAACTTTATAGGAGATTCAGTGAAGTCACATAACGATCAATTTGATATTTTTCTTGCTAATGTTTTGAATTTCTAGCTTCTGTTAGTGCAGAGAGTTGCTGCAGGGTCTGGAGACATGAGGAATGCTCTCCCAATATGTAGGTTGGTATTTTATAAAATTGTATAGAAATTCTGTCCAAGTTGAGATACATTATAAATCTTTTTCTATATATAGATATAGGAGTGCAATTGAGTTGCTAGAAGCCGAGGTAAGAGACTCTTTTAGCAACCTGAATTTGTCAGCGTTGGAGAAGATTGAAGATCAACCGAAGTCTGGTGCTACAAATCAAGTAAATTACATGGTAAGCATCATACCACAATTATCTATTTTAAGTTCCATTTTGCTATAATAGAATCCCGATAAAACCATTAAGACATATGCCTAAATGGTCTCCTATGTTTTTGTATATCACTATATCTATTGATTAGCATGAAAAACTCATTGAATCCTTCTTTGTTCATATCTGTCTTACCAAAAATTATTCCTGAGTTATAAAGTTATACGGATCAGGTGCTCGGAGGTATATTAATCGTCATTGCTCGACTTTCATTTATTAGCAAAATTGGCATTGGAGTGTACTTTCATATAGTATTTATTTAAAATTTACAATGACATTTTTTATATGAAGTATACTTTTTTTTTTTAATTTTGAGAAAGTTACTCCATGAATTAGTGAATTAGTGAATTACTTTCTTTTGTTTATTTAAAATATAGCACGCTTTATGAATGGCATTTCAACTTTGAAATTTTTTCTTCTTTCCTTCAAATATTTACAACAGTGTTAATTAATCAAACGATGCCAGTGAAGAAGATGAGGGGAGATGCCGCTACGCTGATTCGAAGAGGATTTGAGAGTAAGTTTCGATATCTTTCTTACTGCTCAAAATTTCACATTGAAAACCCCCAAACCAGCAAACCTATATTGGATTTCAGTCGTATAAAAGAGGTGGAAGATGCTAATTACATGTTTCGTGATATGTTAAAAATGCGACCTCAGCCTTCTGTTATAGAATACACCAAACTATTGAATTTGGTTGTCAAGATGAAACAATACTCTGCTGCCCTCAATATGTTCGACGAAATGAGTGAACTGGGTACCCCTGTTGATGAATACACCATGAACATTGCAATTAATTGCTATTGTCTTGTTAATCTGGTAGATTTTGGGTTTGCAATCTTAGGAAGCTTCTACAAGCGTGGGTACGAACCAGATACAACAACCTTCAACACTCTTCTTAAAGGGCTATTCTTAGAGAAAAAGGTGGCTGAGGCAGAACAATTGTTCAAGAAATTGTTGAGACAGAAACTTTGTGAGCCTAATGAAGTTACGTTCCTCACTGTGATCGACGGGCTGTGCAAAGCAGGGAACACTCTTTCAGCATTTCATTTTCTTGGGCTATTGGAAAAAGGAAGCTTAAAACCGGATGTCAAAATCTATAATGCAGTAATTGATAGTCTGTGCAAAAATAGATTGGTTGATGATGCTCTCGAGCTCTTATCCAGAATGATTGATAAGGGAATTTCGCCCAATGTCATCACGTATAGTTCAATTATTCAGGGATTATGCGATTTTGGTAGATATGGTGAAGTGAAAGACTTACTAAATGACATGGCGGCTCACAAGATCTCTCTTAACGTGTTTACTTTTAGTATATTGATGGATTCATTTTGCAAAGACGGAATGGTAAAAGAGGCAGAAGATCTGTTGGAAATTATGAAGCAAAGAAATATTAATCCTAATATAGTCACATACAATACACTGATAGATGGATATTGTATGCGAGGGGAAATGGACAAGGCAAAAAAAATATTTCATTCGGTTGTGGAGTCGGGCCTTAAGCCTGGTATTATCACCTACGGTAGTTTGATTGATGGGTATTGCAAGAAAGGTGACGTGGACGAAGCTTGGAGACTCTTTCTTGAAGCTCCTTGTAAGGGGTTGGAGCACGATACTATTACCTATACCTCCATGATTCATGGATTATTTTGTGTTGGTAGATTTGCTACTGGTTGGAAGCTTTTCCATGAGATGGAAGCTCATCAAGTGATTCCTGATTTACCAACTTATAATAGCTTGATATGTGGTTTGTGCAAAACTCGGAAAGTTGTTGAGGCATTTTCAGTTCTCCGCACTATGGGAAAAAATGGGGTTAATCCGGATATAGTAACATACAATTCCCTCATTGATGGATTGTGCAAGAATGGAGAGCTTGAATCTGCAAGAAATCTTTTCAGTGAACTTCCTTCCAAAGGTTTGCAACCTGATGTTATAACACATAGCATCATAATCGGTGCACTTTGCAAAGAAGGGATGACGGGAGAGGCAAAAAATTTGCTTATGAAAATGGAAGAAAACGGTTGCTTGCCTAATAATGACACATATAATATTTTCGTGCGGGGTTTTCTTAGAACTACAAAGATTGACGAGGCAATCCCACTCTTGGAGGAAATGACAAGAAGGGAATTCTCACTAGATTCAGATACTATGTCAATGTTACTTGATCATCTCAAAGGTGTAGATCAAGACGGTGTTCTTCTTGATGTGATACGGAAGTTTAAATCAAAAAGATAATTAAGTCGTTTCTGGCAGGTAAACTAAATAGGAGTATTAATTTTGCTACTTTCTTATGTCAGTCATTTGTTATTCTCTGGGATTGCAAAAGCAACATTTCGAAAAATACTTTCACCAATATTTTGATTAGTACACTGGTGATAAGTAGGCGCTTCCTCATATTTCATATGGTCTTCCATTGCAGTAAAATGTGAAGGAGTCATTACACATCACATGCAAATACGATTCGGGTTTACCATTTGTTCAGTATCCTAATTTCTTGTAGCAATATGTTTTCGGAAGTTACTGAATTCTAGGGGTATTATAACATGTTTTCCATGATAGCTGTCTTACAATTGTTTATATTACACGTCTGAAAAGTAGAAAACTGGATTTTCTATAATCAAATATACTTTGCAAGTATTCAACTAAAGCATTTTTTGATACTGAAAACATTGGGAAATGCAACTGGAAAGAATCCGATTTGCAAACAAGTTAGTTATCATTTTCTTGGCTTCTATTGTTCTACTAGTGTTCCAAACTTAACTGAATCATCAGATACAATATTATCGTTTAGGAGATATACAACTATTTTCGATGAACTTCTTTATGAGTTGCATCAGCAGATTCACCTTGTCAACGAAATCATAAAGTTTTCATTTTAACAAGACATCTTGAAATTGTGATGTGACTTTTATTTATCGTCCGTCCACCTGAAATCAATTTGGAAGTTGTTTTAGCAATATTATGTTAAAGAATACTGCTGGTTTTATTGAAGTGTGGTGTTTCAGAATTGTTGATTGCAAAAAATTGTTGATACGTAGAAACAGGTGCTAAAAAGCCTGATACATTTTTTGTGATGGAAACTTTATGGAGGAAAAGGTTATTGATTGAGTGATCAATTTTACTGTAACCTATTTAGGTAGCCATTGCAAATGAGTGGCTGTTAGTCAAGTTTGGATATTTTGAATTCAGTTTGATAAATTTGATTGAATGTTCACATTGATAAATAGCATTATAATTATGCTAATTTTGTGTGATTGTGAAAAACAGGTGAGCTGATTGTTTGAGTGCTTTGTGGATGAATCAATGCGTAAATTTGATTGAATAGTAAAAAAGTTCAAGCTGTTTAGATATTTGTACCATATATTCCTCTGTGTAAGCAGCAAAATTAATCCATATGATATGTTTAAACGACAATTATTCCTTGTAACAAAAAGAAATGGTATAGTTCCTCCATTTCTATAAAATACTCTTATTTTCATACCTTCACAAAATTCACAAGGGCGAAAATCAGAAGTCAAGGCTTGGGAGAAATAAACCAATTTTTGACATACAATCTTATCACAATTGACGGAGAACAGTTCATTGGCTTTGTGAGAAATGATTTTGTGGTTGGTTCCGAGTAAATTTGTTTATGAGCTATTTCAGTGTATTATTTATGATACCTTTACTGTCAATTTGTCATGTTCTATCACTTTGTCTTTCATGAATAGTCCTAACAAAAAATGGTGAATTCTTCATGTCGAGGCTCTTGCCATTTCATCCTTTCTTCTTGTTAGTCAAGATATTTGGAGGTGTTTATTTTGCAGGATCAAGAGATTATTATTCTTATTAAGGAACAATTGGTCTCTTCAGCAAGCCCACCTTATGTTGGGGATGGTTAAAGGGTGGGTTTTATTCAATTTTTAAAAGTACAAGGGGGTTAGGTGCAAAAAATAAATTCACAAGGTAGTTTTGTGGAGGTTTTCCATTT
Organism: Penstemon eatonii; assembly: GCA_038501285.1. Lineage (NCBI taxonomy): Eukaryota > Viridiplantae > Streptophyta > Magnoliopsida > Lamiales > Plantaginaceae > Penstemon > Penstemon eatonii. The sequence goes on from CM076715.1 coordinate 74,477,217, forward strand.
CACAGGATAGGATCATCACTACTATCATGTAGGGCTGAAAATCAAATCAAGCTATTCGATAGTCGGCTCGAGCTAGTTCGATAAAAGCTCGTTTGAGTTCGGTTCGCCAAATTAATCAAACAAGTTTGAACAAGATTTCTCGTTCGATAACTTTTGAAGCTCGGCTCGAGCTCAACTCGATAAGCTAAAAATTGAAAAAACACATTTAAAATACCATGCTACTCGATACTCGGCTCGAGTTTCTCGATAAAAGCTCGTTTGAGTTCGGTTCATTAAGAAATCAAACCAAGCTCAAACACAAAATTTTAAGTTCGATAAAATTCAAGCCAAGCTTCGGCTCGTTTACACCCCTACTATCATGCTTCCTCCCACCCCTCCAAACCCCAAATTACACTTACCAAAATTGAAAGCCTATAAACAAATGCTGAGTCAGGAGATGAAGTACCAAATTTACCTCTCTAAAAAGTCCTATGAATGACTCGAAGGATCATTTTGGCCCGAAATTCAGTATAAGAGCAAATTCTTTGACATGAGGAATAAAAAAGTAAAATAGTTATACAAGATGTTCGGACTCGATTTATGTTTGAATTGTTTTATTTTTTTAGGATGAAGTACATTAATAAGGTAAATATCAAAAAATTAATGGATAGTGGTCAAAAGGGGCGGATTAAGTAAAAGTCATGAGCTATTTTTCGATTGATTCTTACAATATTCAGTTTGTGAGACCATTGATTAGTGCTTCAAAATTATGTTATTTTATTATTTTACTACATTATTTTGTTTGTGTAAATTGATTGTATCAGTAGAATATGTAAGCTGCTATTTAATTGGGCGTTTATTTTTGCAGACCTCAACGTACTGTACTAACTATAGGTACCCCAGATCTGACCACTAGACACACATGTATTTAATCTGAACCATTAATTTGGAGATCAAGGCAACCGGTTCAGTAGGTTGACGTACTATTGAGAGTACTGACGTACTCAGTTCAAAAAAAAAATCAATTTACAAAGTTAGGTACCCTTCCATTATTACCCTCATCAATTTTCAAAATAACATAACATACCAATTAATTTAAAAACACCCATCATCCCTCACCCACCCACTCAACCAAAACCCTAACCCCAACCACCATGGACTGTCACCACCGCCGCCGCCGCCAACCAGGACGACGGCAAGCTTTCGGTGGCCACCGGATCTGGTGGCCGAAGCTCTCCGCGTTCAGCAAATGTTGGGCCACCAGATCTGGTGGCCGCAAGCTTGTGGTCGCCGGTCTGGTCGCACCAGAACGGTGGCGAACCTTCGGCCACCAGATCTGGTGGCCGCAAGCTTGTTGCCGCCGTTCTGGTCGCACCAGAATGGTGGCGAACCTTCGGCCACCAGATCTGGTCTGGTGGCCGCAATCTCTATGCCGCCGGCCGTCGTTCTGGTCGTGACGACCAGAACGACGGCGTTTCGGCGTTGCCGCTCCGGCAGTGAGACGAAGAAGACGACCTTTTTTTTTAATTAAATTCATTTAATAATAATTTTAACTTATTATCATAAACAAATTGAAAACAACATACTATGTATAATTTTATGAAATAACTAAACTGAATTATATATATACTAATTTTATATAGTTTTATTAAAAAATTATAAATTGTAGTAATTTTTGTTGTATTTGATTAGATTAAAAACTGAATATAGATTAAATAAATTTGGAGCATATTTTATTTTCATTGTTAACTATTATAATTAATGTGTAAGGACAAAACAGTAAAATTGTATCATATTTGTAATTTGAATAGCAGGTAGCAAGTCATAAAATGGACACGTGTCGACTAATTTGGGGGTACCTATAGTTAGTACAGTATTTCGGGGGTCTACAAAAATAAAGCCCTATTTAATTTTAGTCAACTCCCACTTTCCGCATTCTTATACTTTTCCTCATTTTCAATTTCATTTTCTGGAGGTGGTATTGTATACTTGCAACTTAAATACAAATAAGAATATTAAGAATCATTTTATGTTATCTCTTCATCAATTGCCGCTTATTTAACGGATTGTGCTACTATTTATTTAAATAAATAGGGTGACCAAATATGTTATTCAAGAAATTAGAGTGACCATTGTATGATTGGAGTTAAAGTTGAGTGACTAATTATTGCATTTTTGGCGCAACAACTATAAGTCATTGGTATTTCTACTCCGTATATTTTTGGACTAGCACATTTGATAACACAACTTCAACATTAGTGGCAATTTTGGTGCCAATTGAGGCCAAATTCCAAAATTGGCTTGAAATCCCGCTTGTATGGGCCAATTTTCATGTCATGTGGCCACGTGGGGATAATATTATAAAACTTTACATCGTCTCCATAACATTTTTTTATGTGACATTTTACCTCTTATGTGTTATAATATTGTGGCATTTTATCTTCCTGTATTATGATAAATGTTCCAATTTATCTTTTGTGTTAGAATAAATATGGTAAATTTACCTCATATGTTACAAAACACGGTTTACGATCACTCTCAGCGTCGGTAAGTGAGTTACACTATCCGAATAAAGGAGATAAATGCTTCTTTAAAATTTTCACGGAGGATATAATACGTTATTTTCAAATCACATGGGGACAAATTGAAATTATGCATTTCACAAGATGGTTAATTGGCATTAGCTTTATTTTTGTATAGTTTGTTCCAAATTCCACCTCTGAGACCAGTTGAGCTGTCCATGCGGACTTTTTTTTTTTTTTTTTTTTTTGTATAGTTGTTAGCACATAATGTGTGTGACGCATCTAAAAATGAATTAAATTAAACCTAAATTCTGAATGTTCTTGAAAAATTAGAAATAAAAGGTGTAGTTGGAGTTCTCATAATCGTAATTTGAATTATTACTAAGTGGAATTAGTTGGCTTTACATGAAGAATGTATATTGTAATGGAGAATCACGTTTTTAAGGTTCTTTTAAATGAAAGCGAGTGTATATTAAATTATGTTTGTTATGAGTTTAGAAATTGTCCCATTGTAAAAACTATATTGGTTAATTTAAAAATAGTAATCAATCTAAACGGACAAAACATCTAAATAGAATCTACCAAATGTATACCTTACTAATAAAAAATAGGAAGAGGAAATGCTATTTGCAAAATTGCAAAAAAGTCTTAAATTAATCAGTGATTTTGAATTTTCCTCTCAAGCTATATCACTTAGTTAAATTTATCCCGTAATTTTATATTCTTTTAGAATAACATCCTACTTGCCACCCGTGTTTTTAAAATTGGACTGGACCGACCGGTTAGACCGGTTTAATCGCTAACCGAAGACTAGTCCGATCCGGTTGACCCTTTAAAACCAGTAGACATTTTAACCAGTTCGAACCGGCAAAAACCGGTCGAAAACTGTAAAACCGGCAAACCGATGGACCGAGTGAGCAAGTGGTTGAAAAAATGAAAAAAAGAAAAAGAAAAAGCCTTTCTCTCTTTACCTCGGTCTTATCTTAGGAAGAAAAGAAACAAGAACCCCTAATTTTTCTTTGATTCACTATTCTCTTCAATTTTAATTCACATTATGAATGAAGTAAAAGATATCAAATGTTATAGAGAAACAATAGAGGAGGAAAATGAAGAAAGAAGAATAAAAGGGGGATGTTGAAATAAAAACAAAGACATAAGGAAAATCATTAGACTGGACAAATAAGTTTGAAGATGGTAAAAACGGTGGCTGCGCAGTTGCAGAAGAAGAAAATGGCTTGTGGAGATGAAGTTTAGGTTTTTATTTTGTAATTTTCTATTCCTAGGTACAAAGGGCATGTTTGTCTCGCCTTTCGGAGAGTGGTTTGGGAAAGTGGTAGAGGTTTGAGAAATAATCTCGATTTGTGTAATGTTGTTTGTTTGGGTTTTGGGAGAGTTGTTTGGGAAAGTAGCCGCAATTTTTGACTTTTCTAATATAGAGAGAAATAGAAATAGAGTAGAAAAGTGGCCTGTTTGTTTGGCCTTTCGGAGAGTGGTTTGAGAAAAAAATTACTGTAGCTAATTAATTGGGAAAGTGATTGGATTGTTTGTTTGGTCTTTCCGAAAACCGAAATTTTTTTCGGAAAAGCGAGACAAACAGGCTCAAAGTATTTAAGCCCAATATTTAAAGAGAATAATACATATATATCCCAATAAGTCCAAAGCCCATTTGTTGACATATTAGTACACTACAGTGAAAAGCTTTAATGGCCCAATTGCTTATAAAATTTGATTAGTTGAATTAACTTAGATATTAAATATTGCAAATTATTTCATTAGTTAATATTTGAAATTATTATGATGTTCTTATTTTAAAATTTTCAATTATTTCATTAGTTAGTATTTTAAGCACTTATCCAATAAATAATAAGCAATATCTCGTTTTCTTTTGTTTATTTTATCAAATATAATACTGGGAAGGTACACGCTTTATGAATGGCATTTCAACTTTGAAATTTTTTCTTCTTTCCTTCAAATATTTACAACAGTGTTAATTAATCAAACGATGCCAGTGAAGAAGATGAGGGGAGATGCTACTACGCTGATTCGAAGAGGATTTGAGAGTAAGTTTCGAAATCTTTCTCACTGCTCAAAATTTCACATTGAAAACCCCAAAACCAGCAAACCTAGATTGGATTTCAGTCGTATAAAAGAGGTGGAAGATGCTAATTACATGTTTCATGATATGTTAAAATTGCGACCTCAGCCTTCTGTCATCGAATTCAACAAACTATTGAATTTGGTAGCCAAGATGAAACAATACTCTGCTGCCCTCCATATGTTCGACGAAATGTGTGAACTGGGTGCCCCTGTTGATAACTACACCTTGGCCATTGCGATTAATTGCTATTGTCTTGTCAATAGAGTAGATTTCGGGTTTGCAATATTAGGAAGCTTCTACAAACGTGGGTACGAACCAGATACAACAACCTTCACCACTCTCCTTAAAGGGCTTTTCTTAGAGAAGAAGGTGGCCGAGGCAGAACAATTGTTCAAGAAATTGTTGAGGCAGAAACTCTGTGAGCCTAATGAAGTTACGTTCCTCACTGTAATCAACGGGTTGTGCAAAGCAGGGCACACTCTTTCAGCATTTCATTTGCTTGGTCTATTGGAAAAAGGAAATTATAAACCAAATGTCAAAGCCTATAGTGCAGTAATTGATAGTCTATGCAAAAATAGATTGGTTGATGATGCTCTCGAGCTCTTATCCAAAATGACTGACATAGGAATTTTGCCTGATGTCATCACGTATAGTTCGATTATTCAGGGATTATGCGATTTTGGTAGATATGGTGAAGTAAAAGACTTACTAAATGACATGGCGGCTCACAAGATATCTCTTGACGTGTTTACTTTCAGTATATTGATGGATTCATTTTGCAAAGACGGAAAGGTGAAAGAGGCAGAAGATCTGTTGGAAATTATGAAGCAAAGAAATATTAATCCTGATATCATCACATACACTACACTGATAGATGGATATTGTATGCGAGGAGAAATAGAAAAGGCAGGAACAATATTTCATTCGGTTGTGGAGTCAGGTCTTATGCCTTGTATTATCACCTATAACAGTTTGATTGATGGGTATTGCAAGAATGGTAACGTGGACGAAGCTTGGAGACTCTTTCTTGAAGCTCCTTGTATGGGGTTGGAGCACGATACCATTACCTATAACTCCATGTTACATGGATTATTTTGTGCTGGTAGAATTGATGCTGGTTGGAAGTTATTCCATGAGATGGAAGTTTGTCAAGTGATTCCTGATTTACAAACTTATAATATCTTGATATGTGGCTTGTGCAAAACTCGGAAAGTTGTTGAGGCATTTTTAGTTCTACGCACTATGGGAAAAAAAGGGGTTAATCCAAATATAGTAACATACAATTCCCTCATTGATGGATTGTGCAAGAATGGAGAGCTTGAATCTGCAAGAAATCTTTTCGGTGAACTTCCTTCCAAAGGTTTGCAGCCTAATGTTATAACACATAACATCATCATCAGTGCGCTTTGTAAAGAAGGGATGACGGGAGAGGCTAAAAAACTGCTTACTGAAATGGAAGAAAATGGTTGCTTGCCTAATAATGACACATATAATATTTTCGTGCGGGGTTTTCTTAGAACAACACAGATTGACGAGGCAATCCCACTCTTGGAAGAACTGACAAGAAGGGAATTCTCACTAGATTCGGATACTATGTCCATGTTACTTGATAATCTCAAAGGTGAAGATCAAGACGGTGTTCTTCTTGATGTGATATTGAAGTTTAAGGCAAAAAGATAATTATGTCGTTTATGGCAGGTAAACTAAATTGGAGTATTAATTTTGCTACTTTCTTATGTTAGTCATTTGTTATTCTCTAGGATTGCAAAAGCAACATTTCAAAAATACTTTCACCAATATTTTGAGTTTGTGCATTGGTGATAAGTAGGCGCTTCCACATATTTCATATGGTCGAATCCATTGCAGTAAACTTTGAAGGAGTCATTAGACATCACATGCAAATATGTTTCGGGTTTACCATTTGTTTAGTTTCCTAATTTCTTGTAGCAATATATTTTCGGAAGTTACTGAATTCGAGGGGTATTATAACATATTCTCCATTATAGCTGTCATACAGTTGTTTATATTACACGTCTGAAAAGTAGAAAACTGGATTTCTATAATCAAATATACTTTGCAAGTATTCAATTATAGCATTTTTAGATACTGAAAACATTGGGAAATGGAAGTGGAAAGAATCCGATTGGCAAACAAGTTAGTTATCATTTTCTTGCCTTCATTTGTTCTACTAGCGTTCTGAACTTTATTGAATCACCACATACTTTATTATAATTTTGGAGATATACCACTATTTTTGGTGCAGAGTTACCTTGTTCTGCACTTCAGATTCACCTTGCCAGAGAGATTGTAAACTTTTCATTTTAACAAGACAGCTTGAAGCCAAGTGGAAAGTTTTTTAGCTCTATTATGTGAAAGAAAATGCTGTTGGTTTAGTTGAGTAGTTTCAGTGTTTTAGAACTCGCAATATATTGCAAAAAATTGTTTTAGAGGACAAACTGAAAGAGGATAGAAACTGAAAGAAAATGCTGTTGGTTTTGGCTAGTTCCTCATTAAAATGATTATTTGGTATTAAAAAATTAAAACTGCTGTATTGAAGTATGTATGCATATATCTGATTTTGTTGACATTATGTTCAGTGTATGGATTAAAGTTTAATTAGAGTTTCAGAGCTTGTAATTATTTTTGTTTGTTTCAGTTAGTTAATTTCTTGAACTCTAAGAAAGCAAAGCTTAGAGAACTTCTTGAGGAAGGATACTGAAAATTAAATTTGGAATGCTTAATTTCTTGAAGTATGTCTTTGTTCTTGGCCTTTGAACATCTTGTATTCTTCATTGTGTTAAACTTGAAGTAGATTGCCATAATTGACAGTCAATAATTAAAAGTGACAGCTTTGAATGCATGCTTATCCATACATGTTTTATTGAATAGTGTTTCGGTTAGTCAATTTTGATTTTTGTTTTAATTTTCTTGTGGTTTTACAATTTTCTTGTGCTAATATGGTCTTGTTACTTTATCCTTCTCCTTTTGTGATAGTTTTCTCCACTCTTATTTGAATAATTGACTTTTTATTTGTTAGCTGAAATGCCTTTAGGCGAAGATGACATTATTGCAGAAGAGGTAAGTATTATTTGTTGTATCGTTTAGCTGCCAAATGTCCCCACAAGCATAGATCAAGAATATAATAGCACCAGCCACCAAACAAATATAAATAATTGGATTTATTGAAGTTTATGCAGAAGTTTGACGCTAATGGAATATAGAGTTAATGGCAATTTACCCCCTCATAGTGTTTAAGTTATTTTCTATGTGATTTGAAAATAAGCATTTTACTATCCTATAATTTTATAAAAATTTTACACCTTCTCCCTGTCAATTTTATCAGTGGAAGTTTACCCTCCTGCGTTATGATAAATGTGGTAATTTACTCCCTATGTTATGATAAATATGGCAATTTACCTCATGTGTTATGATAAATGTGGCAATATCTCTTCCTATGTTACAAATATTTTTCATGCCCACTATCAATTTTGACAAATAAGTTACACTCTTTGGCTGAAGTAAGTAAATTGTTTCTTTAAAATTTTCGTAAGGGGGATAAAGTGCTTTTTTTTAAATCACGGGATAATTGAATATTATCATTTCATAGTGGGTAAAATTGGCATTAACCCATGTAATATATAAGTTTTTTATAAGCACTCGTGTGTCAATTTCGTTATCTATTTACACTTGAAAAAAAGTTACTCCATGATATTTTTTATATTCTTTCTAGTTTTTTGGAAAGTTACCCCATCCTAAATCTTTCTACATTACCTAAATAAATACCTCCCAAAACTAAGGTAAAATTCCATTTTCAACCTTCACCTGTACCCATGGGCGGATGCACATAGGGGCAAGGCCCCCCCTGAAATTTTGGTTTATTTATAGCCCCCTGAAATTTTGGTTTTTTTAATAGTAGTGTTGTATTTTTTTTTTTTAAAAAAAAATCAATAAATTAGTCCAATATGAAATTTTCAATCCAAATATAAGTTAATTTTTTTTTCTAAACAAGAAATTGAAATTCCTCAAATAAGTAATGTCTATTTTTCATATGAGAGGCCTAATTGTAGGATTTAACAAGTGACTATCGAGCATCATTATAAAGTTGAGAGATTCAATTCGGTGATAGATAGACAATTGCAAGAGTTGAACAACGTTTCAATGAACTAAACACGGAGTTGCTTATTTATGTTGCATGCTTAAGCCCATCCAATCACTTTGAGGCTTTTGACAAAGGAAAACTTGTTCGTCTTGCCGAACTTAATCCAAATAACTTCTCTTTTCTTGAGCTCTCGACCCTTCCCAATCAATTTGAAAGTTATATTAGGGTGTTCATTCAAGTGATGATTTTTTTGATTGAAAGGGATTGGTGATCTTGCTAAGAAGATGGTTGCAACTAAAAGACTTGTCGCATTCTCGATGGTTTACAAACTTGTGACATTGACGCTTATTCTATCCGTTGCAACTGCATCAATGGAGAGAGTTTTTTCGGCTATGAATATATAGTAAAGAATCGACTTCGTAACCAATTGGGCGATGAACTGCTAAATGATAGTTTAGTTGTCTTTATAGAGAGAGACATATTTAGTAGTATTTCAAATGATTGGAACAAGTATTTCAAACGATGCTATCATGGACATGTTTCAAAAGATGAAAAACCGTTGTGGTCCGTTATCAAAGTAAATATGTAGATATTTTGGGTTCTTCTGGGACTATAATATTTCGTGGAGTTTATTTTTGTCAAACTCCACCTCCCCATTTTTGTATTGCGTCATATATTTTATCGTGAATAATATAAACTCCAAGTTTAACGGTTTGATAGATTTTTTTTTTTATATATAAGTTTAGCGCCCCCGACCAAAAATCCTGGATCCGCACCAGCCTGTACCACTTTTCCACATTCAGTAATATAAGTATTATGCTACCAGATATAATCCATTAACTTACTTTATTGGCCACATTTAATCCATTCAGGCCATTTTTCGCTACAGACAAATGTGATTTTCACATATTATAGTTAGGGAAAATTTCACTTCACCACCCAAATTTTAAACATTTTCGCACTTTTATCACCTAACATTTGCGAGTTCGTACTTAACCACTTCTGTTATTCAAAGGTTGGGTGGCAAAGTGTGAAAACGTTCTTATAGATTTTGCGCGCGGACGAACGTTGAAAGGTAGTTATCTGGGATGTTTTAAATAGCTAAGGTGGTTAAATGCAAGCTCGTAAAAGGATTAGAAGAATAATTACTTCGAAAAAGAAATAAAAAGGACGAAAATAATTTAAAAAAATTAAATAGCATAAAACAATCAAAATATAAGAAAAAAACTTCAATATTGGGATTTAAACCCTAGATCTCCCACTCATTATGAGAAAGTTTTACTAAATGAGCCAAGATACATGTTATCTACATAAGATTAATAAAATTATAAATATTTTAATTTTCCTAAAGGCCTAAATATAAATTTTAGGGTTCGCCGGTCTAATTTATCTAGCACTTGGGCCGACATTCAATGGATCAACCTAATCTTATTTGGGCTGAATATGTGATCTTAAATATTAATTTGGTTTAACCCAAATAAAACGTCATTTCTTAACATACTTAAATATATTTAATACGACTCATTAAAATGCTTCCATCCAAGTTTCAAATGGGATTCGAACCCCTATCCTTGCCACTAAAGCAAGCCTTATGAATTGTTGGTTAGCCAGTTGGAGAAATACCTCAGGGGCTTGTATAAGTTTTATTGTAGCTACCATATATGGTCTTTCTAAAATGAGATTTTGTCGGGCAGAGGTATACATAAGATATCCTATCTAAATCATCTAAAAAAGTCAACATAAAATTTGAATCACAATTTTTGATCAAAATATCCGACGATCAAATAACCTAAGTTCCAACTACTTAAATATCATTGCAAGTATTTGGACAAGTTAAGGACTCGTATTTAGACAATAGATAAGTAATTTAAATATTTATACATAATGTTTTATCAAGACAATTAACAATAATACTCCATTATTTTATCATATCATAAAATTTTAAAAATATGACTATTAGTTAAGAAAATTTAAATATACAAAATATATTAAATGAAATTATAATGCTAATAAACATGTCTTATAAAAAATATTGATGTAAACTTCAGAAGTAAATATTATATTAACTCCAAAAAATACCATACAAAATTAGTTAGATTAAATTTTTTTTATATATGAGCAATAACCAAATTCGATCAATTCTAATCCAATATAAACAGAGACAGATCAGAGTCGGACATGAATAAGATCCAACTCAAATTCCAATTTGTTGATAGTTCTACGCCTCTACCTAATCTAAAAGTGAATTTTAAAGCAATATTATTTTTAGATAAATTTTAAAGCAATTTAAATATGATAAAAATAAAGCCCATGTACTTCAGGCTCTGGAAAAACAACGCGGGAATAATAAGAGCTTTCTCCAAAGCTTCCTTCACACACTACACACAGTGAGAGTGCCAGGGTCAAATCAAATCAACAAAGAAATGGATACTCCAAAATACACGTGCTTGAAACTGGAAATCCCAATAGACGGCAGCAAACCCGAACCCGTTTTCGTGAAGGGCACGTGGCACCCGACCCGATTCGACCTTTCAGTTACCGACGGCCTCCACGCCTGGACTTGCCACGGTACCTAGTACTCTAATTGATTATTTAATTAAAATTTTAGTTAAACTTTTTCGTTCTTATTTTTGGGGGAAAAGCTACGGAGGAGGAGGTTAAAGAGAGGGCTGGGTATTGGGACCAAACGGTGTCGGATTACATTGACTTGGCTGAGAGGTATCTCGGGTTTCAGCAACCCGGGTCGGTTTACGGGTTCTCGGATGCTGGAAACGGCTGCAAACGGGTTTGTGATTTAAAATTTTTTTCTTTCTTTTTTATGTGTAGGGAGTGTTGAAATAGTGAAAGACTGCAGCTTTTTTGGAATATTGAAGAATGAAAACTGATGTATTGAAGTGTGTATGCTTAGATTTGATTTGATTTTGTTTGACATATGTTTAGGGAATTTTCGTCCACCATCCGCCATGTTAGAGGGTTTTAGGGACATGCAAAAGTGTCCCTAAAAATGATCTTACACGACAGATGGTGGAATATTATGTTTAGTTTATATATTAAAATTTAAGTGCTTTTCCATCGAAAAGATGGAAATATTTTTGTTTTTGGGGGTACTCGAGACAAAAATATTTTCGGAGGTAGAATAGTTTCTACTCAACATCAAAATCTAAAATATGTTTTCACTGAAAACACCAAAAAGTTTTTGTTTTCGGGTCAATCAATTAGTTTCTATTAAATTTTTTTCTTTGATTTGCAAATTTTTACAACATTTACTAAAATTATCAGAAAAGTTTCTCATATTTAATAGACCAAAACACACCAACGAAGAAAATGGTTATTGGAAATTTTCTAATCCTTAAAATTGACAAGGAAATGAAATTTTGATACATGCTTCAGTTGAAAATTGCTTTCTTCCTGTATAGTGTAGTATGTAATCTAAAAGCAGGCATTATCTCAGTATGTAAAGATAAACGAGTGTATTTTTCCCAGGAAATAAGCCATAGATGTTATTAAATGTGATACTGAATTCTGTTTTTATTTTGACCTTATGCAGTTATCTTGGACATTTGAGAAGGAAGGTACGAAACTGGAATGGCGGTGGATATGCCAACCTTCTCCCAATAGTAAGATAACTACGGTAGAAGTCTTGGACTTTCTCATGGATGCCAATATCAGACTGAGCGTAAGAAACACGACTAAACATCATAACATATATTCTTTCAATGTGCATCTTAAAATCGAGTTCTACCCTTTTTGTTATATTACAGACGTGGATGCTTAGCGATATTTTGTCATTATGAATATGCTTCCATGTGATAAACTTAGATTTTAGTTTTGAGGTGCATGAAGCTAGGATTCTTGAAATGTATACCTTGATCGATCCCTTTGCTGCTTTTAGTATTTTTCTAGTTGGAGTAATTTGTTTGTCGTAGTTGGTTCTGTTCTTTAGGCATTGGTTTGTTTGATATGAATAGGAGGAAGTTGTTTGGAAAACGGAATCGTTTGACAAACTCAAAATAGAGGCAGAAAAATGTTTAGCACAAAGTGAGAAACTCAGCAGTGAGAAGACAGAATTTGAATCTGAAATATATGGAAAGGTATGTTTCAACATGACCTTGCGATTGGTTAGGTGATTCTTTCCTTTTATTTACTAATTTAATTAGACTACTTCAAATATTATTGTATTATCTCTTGTTTGGTTCAGTTTGTTAATGTCTTGAACTCTAAGAAAGCAAAGCTCAGAGAGCTTCGTGATCGTCTCTCAAAAAAAGAAACAATTCAGCAGTTGCAAGAAAAGGAAGAAGGAGAATCCACGGATAAAACAGAAAGCTTTGATGAAGGAAGCGATGAAGAGGTAGAAAAGAATACTTCCGGTACTTCTTCTAAGGGTGTTTCAACGAGTAGGCCTTCTCGTGGTAGAAAGAGGAAATAAACTTCAACACGGGTTTTTGACAATTTTACTCTTTCTCATTAATTAGAACGAGAGAGATGGATATGGGAAGTTGCAAGAGTTACAGTTTGTATGTTTCTTTCTCAAAAATTTGAACTTCATGCAAAATGCGGCTCATCTTATCTTATCTTATGTTCTGTATTCAATTAATTTATGGTCCATAAAAATTTTTTTTTTATAGGAGTAAGTATATGCTAATATATTTGGTGACTTATATAGTATATCACTATCGGATAATCATGCAAATCCCCACTACCACCTAAGTCGAAAGTTCATTTTGTTCATTATATATATTTCAGATGTTTTTATCAAGAAAATGTTGAAAATAAATTTTAAAAAGAAATAAAAATATAATAGCACCACTCAACATAAACAATTGAGTTTATTGAAGTTTATGGAGTATGTACTTATTAGCATCGGAATGTAATTTCATACACATTTTTAAAATTTTCAGTGACTTCTTATTTACCCACTTATGAGAAAGTTACTCCATGAATTATTGCACTAAATCCTTTTTCATTAAAAATAGGCAAAATTGCAAAAAATTATCAAATTAATTAGTGATTTTGAATTTTCGTTTCAAGATATATCACTTAGTCAAATTTATCCCGTAATTTTATATTATTTGGGAATATCGTTCCACTTGTCACATGGAGACTTAAGTGATAAATTTTAGCATTAATAATTATATAAGATTGTAGAATTCGTCCCAAACTAATTAGAACTTTTGATTTTTCGTCTCAAAGTGTATCAACATGCCAACTTCCGTCTGTAATTGAAATGATATGGGAAAAAAGAATTCGTTCCAATTTTGACTTATGGTTCCGGCGAACGAATAATCATTGAGCCCTCCTCTTTCCGGACAACACATACAAAGAGACCCGTCAACAGATAACTAATTAGTAAACCCTTGAGAGAGATTTCTATGATTACTTTATTTCTTTTATAAAATATTTTGCATGCCCACTCTCAACTATGCAATTGAATTACACTCTCTGGTTCAAGGGATTGCATACTTTTTTAAATTTTTTATATGGGTAAATTGCTCATTTTCAAATTATAGGGGGTAAATTGAAAATTATGAATATTATATGGAATAAAGTGCCATTAGTCCCTAAAAGATGAATCATTATTTTCATTAAATTAGAAATTTAATTATGGAGTAAATTTATGCAAAATGACAAATTGTGAGATGAAATTTGGCTAATTAACATAGTTTGGGATGAAAAATAATTTTTTTTACGAATTCTGCAATCTTGTATAATTGTTCATGCTAAAATTTGCCACGTCTTAACACGTAAGCAACCATGTGACCGATGAAAAGATATTCCAAAAAAATTTAACTTACGGGATTGATTTAGCTAAGTTATATAGCTTGAAACAAAAATTCAAAATTACTAATTAATTTGAAAAGTTTTCTACAATTTTGATTTACAAACATATAATTACCCCCAGGCTCCAAGCCTCCAACTATGAGCAATATCTCGTTTTCTTTTATTCATTTTATAATAGTGGGGAAAGCACACACTTTATGAACGGCATTTTGAACTCTGAATTTCCTTCAGATATATACTCCCTCCGTTTCATTTTAGATGTCGTTTAAGGTTGTTTCACAAGGATTAAGAAATTATTTAATGCTCTAGATTTTAGAAAAATTAAAGGATAGTTAGACAAAATTGCCCTTGAAAAAGATGAGTAAAAAGACTCTTCATCTCCTTACTCATAATAAATGCATGGTTATTTGTTTTGAAAATTGGGAGATATTAAGTATAGTACTTAGGATTAAATAAGGGTAAAAATGTCAAATTGTATTTAAATCTATCTTGAAATTATAAAGTGACATGTATTGTGGAATTTCTTTTTTTCTCTAAAGTGACATGTAAAATGAAACGGAGGGAGTACAACGGTGTTAATTAATCAGTGAAGAAGATGAGGGGAGATGCCACTACGCTGATTCGAAGAGGATTTGAGAGTAAGTTTCGATATCTTTCTTACTTTCACATTGACAGCCACAAAACCAACAAACCTAGATTTGATTTCAGTCGTATCAAAGAGGTGGAAGATGCTAATTACATGTTTCGTGAAATGCTAAAAATGCGACCTCAGCCTTCTGTTATAGAATACACCAAACTATTGAATTTGGTGGTCAAGATGAAACAATACTCTGCTGCCCTATATATGTTCGATGAAATGCGTAAACTGGGTGCCCCTGTCAATGACTATACCATGAACATTGCAATTAATTGCTATTGTCTTGTCAATAGAGTAGATTTCGGGTTTGCAATCTTAGGAAGCTTCTACAAACGTGGGTATGAACCAGATACAACCACCTTCAACACTCTCCTTAAAGGGCTATTCTTAGAGAAGAAGGTGGCCGTGGCAGAACAATTGTTCAAGAAATTGTTGAGGCAGAAACTCTGTGAGCCTAATGAAGTTACGTTCCTCACTGTGATCGACGGGTTGTGCAAAGCAGGGAACACTCTTTCAGCATTTCATTTGCTTGGACTATTGGAAAAAGGAAATTATAAACCAAGTGTCAAAGCCTATAGTGCAGTAATTGATAGTCTATGCAAAAATAGAATGGTTGATGATGCTCTCGAGCTCTTATCCAAAATGACTGACAAAGGAATTTTGTCTGATGTCATCACGTATAGTTCGATTATTCAGGGATTATGCGATTTTGGTAGATATGGTGAAGTGAAAGACTTACTAAATGACATGGCAGCTCACAAGATCTCTCTTGATGTGTTTACTTTTAGTATATTGATGGATTCATTTTGCAAAGACGGAATGGTGAAAGAGGCAGAAGATCTGTTGGAAATTATGAAGCAAAGAAATATTAATCCAGATATAGTCACATACAATACATTGATAGATGGATATTGTATGCGAGGGGAAATGGACAAAGCAAACGAAATATTTCATTCGGTTGTGGAGTCGGGCCTTAAGCCTAATATTATCACCTACGGTAGTTTAATTGATGGGTATTGCAAGAAAGGTGACGTGGACGAAGCTTGGAGACTCTTTCTTGAAGCTCCTTGTAAGGGGTTGGAGCACAATACTATTACCTATACCTCCATGTTACATGGATTATTTTGTGCCAGTAGAATTGCTACTGGTTGGAAGCTTTTCCATGAGATGGAAGCTCATCAAGTGATTCCTACTTTAATGACTTATAGTGCCTTGTTAGATGGCTTATGCCGAAATCAACGAATTGAAGAGGCATTTTCAGTTCTACACACTATGGAAAAAATTGGGGTTAATCCGGATATGGTAACATACAATACCCTCATTGATGGATTGTGCAAGAATGGAGAACTTGACTCTGCAAGAAATCTTTTCAGTGAACTTCCTTCCAAAGGTTTGCAACCTGATGTTATAACACATAACATCATCATCAATGCGCTTTGTAAAGAAGGGATGACGGGAGAGGCTAAAAATTTGCTTATGAAAATGGAAGAAAACGGTTGCTTGCCTAATAATGACACATATAATATTTTCGTGCGGGGTTTTCTTAGAACAACAAAGATTGACAAGGCAATCCCACTCTTGGAAGAAATGACAAGAAGGGAATTCTCACTAGATTCAGATACTATGTCCATGTTACTTGATCATCTCAAAGGTGAAGATCAAGACGATGTTCTTCTTGATGTGATACGGAAGTTTAAATCAAAACGATAATTAAGTCGTTTCTGGCAGGTAAACTAAATAGGAGTATTAATTTTTGCTACTTTCTTACGTCAGTAATTTGTTATTCTCTGGAATTGCAAAAGCAACATTTCGAAAAATACTTTCACCAATATTTTGAGTTTGTACACTGGTGATAAGTAGGCGCTTCCTCATATTTCATATGGTCTATTCCATTGCAGTAAAATGTGAAGGGGTCATTACACATCACATACAAATATGATTCGGGATTACCATTTGTTCACTATCCTAATTTCTTGTAGCAATATGTTTTCGGAAGTTACTGAATTCTAGGGTATTATAACATGTTTTCCATGATAGCTGTCATACAATTGTTTATATTACACGTCTGAAAAGAAGAAAACTGGATTTTCTATAATCAAATATACTTTGCAAGTGAATAACTGAAGCATTTTTAGATACTGAAAACATTAGGAAATGGAAGTGGAAAAAATCCGATTTGCAAACAAGTTAGTTATCATTTTCTTGCCCTCTATTGTTATACTAGTGTTCCATACTTAACTGAATCACCAGATACAATATTATCGTTTAGGAGATATACAATTATTTTCGATGAAATTCTTTATGAGTTGCATCAGCAGATTCTCCTTGTCAGCGAAATCATAAATTTTTCATTTTAACTAGACAACTTGAAATTGTGATGTGACTTCTATTTATTGTCTGTCCACTTGAAATCATTTTGGAAGTTATTTTAGCAATATTATGTGAAAGAATGCTGCTGGTTTTGTTGAAGTGTTTCGGTGTTTCAGAATTGTTGATTGCCCAAAACTGTTGATATGTAGAAACAGGTGCTAAAAACCTGATGCAATTTTTGTGATGGAAACTTTATGCAGAAAAAAGGTTATTGATTGAGTGATCAATTTTACTGTAACCTATTTAGGTAGACATTGCTAATGAGTGGCTGGTAGTCAAGTTAGGATTTTTGAATTCAGTTTGATAAATTTGATTGAACATTCACATTGATAAATACATTATAATTATGCTAATTTTGTGTGATTGTGAAAAATAGGTGAGCTGATTGTTTGAGTGCTTTGTGGAAAGAATCAATGGGTAAATTTGATTGAATGGTAAAAAAGTTCAAGCTGTATAGATATTTGTACCACATATTCCTCTGTGTAAGTAGCAAAATCAATCCATATGATATGTTTAAACGACAATTACTCCTTGTAACAAAAAGAAATGGTATAGTTCCTCCATTTCTATAAACTGATTGGTGTTCAAGTCTTTCGTGAAGCTAGACCAGTTAATTTGATTAGCTATCCGTGAAAATTGATGCATACAACTATTTTTGGCATAGGATTACATCTGCATATATTTTGAACCTCATATGAGATGCAACTCAGGCAACTATGGAGAGACTTGTATTTGTTGTAATTTTAATTTTTTATAGTTCAAATTGCAGGTAAGATTTCAAGGCCAGAGCTATTGGGTGTTTACTGTTTATGGGCTGGCAGCAGCTATATTTGAGGGTACTGATTTTTGCAGTGACAGGGTTCGAGTTTGGGTTATCGGGCATTGAGGTTTTTAAGATTGGATGAAGTGACAATAGAACAAAAATAGAATGCAGCAAATCCCTTATATCCAGCCACTATCAAATTGACCAAAGATGACACAGGAGATGATCCCATTGTTAAAATTTCATGGATACCATGTACTTGAAAAATCAGATTGGAAGAAGAAGAAGCACCTATCAACATGCACAAGCTCATTTTTGGCACCATTAGTCCATAATAAGTAAGACCATAAATTTAATGTAATCTTGATGCATACATATGCATTTCAGTCAACAATCAGGGTTTCTTTTTTCCTTTTAAGAATTTCTTAGTACTTGTCTACATACCAATTTCACTTCCTGTTTTGTTTATTACACAATCAACAACTGGATACCATAATACAATATCAATTAATGCAGAACTAAAATTCAATATATAATAAGATTGAAAATTACAATGATATCGAGATGAAATCTTCAATCTAGATGAATTGCTGTAGCTTTGCAAACAGGGCAAAAATTCCTTTGGAGCAACCATTTTCCAATGCAATCTTGATGGTACTCGTGCCCACATTCGAGAATGCCGATCTTCTCATTTTCTTGACACAACCCATCCTGACAAACGACACATATTTCATCTTCATCGTCCCCTTGTCTAACCAAATTACAATCTCTTGTTTTGAGATTTCTAGCAATGATCGACAACGAAAGTCCATCGGTCGGGCTCGGATTCTCTTGATTTATGCTTTCGTCAAGAACAGACATCATTAGAGCATCGTCTTCTCGAGATCGACCAGAGGAATTAGGTCGTCCCTCGGAGTAGTTAACAACATTAGTACTTAACCCACCACCAAGAGCATGATCAGCAACAATTCGAGCAACAAGCTCAGGTGACACGGTTCCAAATGTGATTGACGGAAAATCATGATCAGCAACAATTCGAGCAACAAGCTCAGGTGACACGGTTCCAAATGTGATTGACGGAAAAGGTGTCGCGGGCCGGTTGCGTCGGTGGATTGGTTGTCGTGGATGATTTTGATGATTCCGAACATAGGCCATGTCGATGATCGATGTTTAATAAATTAATTACAGATTTTTTTATCTTGGTTTTTTGGGAACAATGGATATCAAATTTGTATAGTATATATAGAGGAATTTGTTGATGTTGGTTTAAATTGTGTAATTAGTAAGAAGATTAGCTTAAGTTGGTTAATCGATGATAAGTACGTGTTTTGGATTTGAGAAATGAGTAAAGGTTTAAGTTAGGAAATAAATCAAGATTAAGGACAATTAGCTTAGTTCTACAAAGGAATAAAACATGTTTATGGAAGTTGCATTAACAGTGGTAGGACTTTGAACTAATTATAAGAAGTTATGGGCTTAAGGTTTTTCTTCGATGAGATTTATGCTGGTAATTGGGGGAAAATAAAAGTTCATAATTAAAACGTAAGTTTACCCCACAAGTTTTAATTTTGATTGGACAATTTCATATCATAATTTACAAATTTAAAGCGAATTTGGTATCTTTTCAGCCCAATTACAAAAATTAACCTCACATGAAGGTCTTGTTCCTCGATAATCTGGGTATTATTTGAAATTTAAAAGTAACAATCACATATTTACCCCACAAATTAGGTTGAGCATTTTGACTCAATTTTAGAACTGATAATTGCACATTTACCCCTCCCCTAAAAAAAATTAGAATTGAATTTTAAAATTAATTATTGCATCTTTATCCCCTGAATTAGGAATTGGAGATTTTGATTAAATTTCATTTAAGATTCAGATAACAACTACAAAAATTGTGTGCATCCGTTCTTTGAAAATATGCTAACTAAAAAGTGACATATGATACCATACCAGATTGAAAGAACAAATAACAGAATATAAATCATATAAATTACAACAAAATTTTATTTTTTTCCCTTTTTTTTTTTAAGTGAAACGAATTAACAAAATAACAAAATATTCAACTTATCGAGGCTCATTTTTAATTTTTTTAGAAGTTGTATTACATCATTATATCGATTATTGTATCATAAATCTATTCAATCACTATCAAAATGCAAAAATAAATAAATTATCAAGACTAATAATACTAGATAAATACCCAACCCAGTGAAATTAAACCCAAGATCCTTTGCCCTATTGGTTAGATAAGAAGCTAGAGCATGGGTTTTTCTGGCGGGAAAATGTTAGATTGTTTCCCATTACATTCAGAACATTGTTTCTTTAAATGGTTGTATTCATAAATTTCAAAGTACTTGAAACATTAAATTATTGAAAGAGAAAATGGCCCTTTTCCTCCAAACTTTAATTTTTTACAATCCCCACCCTGAACTTACATTAATATTGCTCTTTCCCCGTCAACTCTTTTTCGATAACAAGTTCTGGGGTGAAAGTGAGATACAGAAGTTCAGAGTGGAAAAGTGCAACAAGGGTGTAAGTTATAATCATTTAATGAATGAAGTGGGATTCTCACTTGATTGATCTTGTGGATGCACTTCTGTTGTTCCGATAACTGAGGTTATCAATCGATTATCTCTCACCTAGTTTGTTTGTGAGTAGGATCCACATATGTTTGATTGATTTTGTGAGTACGCTTTTTAATGTTGTGATTCGTGGTGTAAGAATGTAACTTTGGTATTCTGTAGAGTTGACTTGTTTTGATTTTGAGAATTAATTCTTTGTAATATAAGCTTATTTGCACGAAGAACATTAATGTTGTAGTGTTCATTTGATCTGATTGATTGATTTTTTTAAGTCTTTCGAGCAGTTTTTTTTAGCTATATGCACAACAAATGTATAAAGCTACTTCTGGCATAGGATTACATGATTTACATCTGCATATATGTTGAACTTTATTATATTTCTTGCCACTTGAAATCAATTTTAGCAATATTATGTAAAATTGTTGAAGTACTTGAGGCTTTTAGAACTTGCGCAGGAAATTGTTGAAGTTTGGATATGACTCATCTTCAAAAATATTTCGCTTCTTTTCCTTTCTCTTTCCCATTGTCTTCTTACTATATCCTATTTGGGTGGTGAAATGTCTTTAATGAAAAAGAGTTTGATGTGAAACGACCGTTAAAATTGATGAAAAGAATGGTGAATGTGGTTAAACCAATGATAAATTGTTGAAATCGGTGGAAATAAAGTTGGTGAAATCGATTTTCCAACCTTTTGGAAATTACTGTAAGTGGGTAACTGTAATGAATTCAATACTTCAAGAATAATTTGAGTAATTTTTTAAACATCAAGGGTAGTTAATGTATTTTTTTTTTTTTTTTTTGAAAAAAGGATAGTCAATGTAATTAACTAAACCTTAGGAGTATTTTGAAATCCCTTTAATTTAACAAAGGTACATGTTTTTTTTTAACTTAAGAGGGAGTTGGGAAAACAAATTGCACTATAGCAGGCCAAATTAAATTTCATTCATCCCAATTTTCAATCCCATCACTTCTTCATTTCTACTAGAATTACCTTAAGGTTTCCCCAGGTATTCATATAAGACCTGCCTCTTCTTCGATCCAGAATTCCCAGCAAATCCCTGACTCCTCGAATACACGGAATTTCACCCTGGCAAATATAAGGATCCAGGAAAAGAAAGGAATCAGAAAAGACAAACAAATCATCAACAACGGCTAGTTGCTCCGGTATGTCTGAAGTTTACATGCAATATGTTATCTATCTGTGTACTTTGAATATTTTTATGAGGTGGAAAAAATATACTGTAAATACTTATGAGACCAAACAAACTCGACTATCTTAGTGTATTGGATGTACTGAATCAGTGTTTGGGTTAACGACTATGGCATTGTGATTGAGGTTCATAAGATTGTATCAAGTGACAACAGCAAATTACAGGCATCAAATAATTTAACTCTTTCAGTCATTGACAGGATCAATCTAGGGCATACTAATTTGATTATTCTACGACATAATTTGGCGCTACAACTAAAATCCGATCATTTCTTGAGGGTTTTGCATTTTCTTCTCCTTCCTGTCTACCATCGTCCAGTACTATCAAATAGCCTTCCCTCCGAATCAAGCTCTGCATCAATGCCAATTGAAAGTTAAATTAATATAAAAAATCAAACTTACCTCATTAAATGTTTACATAATTGCGAATATTTTACCTCAATAATGGCCTTCACTTTTGTGACCTCAGATGCTGCCTCTTCCATGGAGGTATAACTGTTTTTCTCATTCTGCTGAGCAATGTACCATTGAATTAACTCCCTTTGTCTCATTCCAGCTAATCCTGTCCCTGGAGAATTCATAAATACTGTACACATAAGAAAACATTTGAGAAATATTAGCTAATTGATTACATTTTGCATCATATTGTTTACCTTCTTGTGCTATTGTGTCTTCGTGTTGTCTGAGTCGCATGACTAGAGCACGAGTAACCCTTTGAAAATATTCATCACTTATAACTAGTTTCTTTGCTTGCTTGGCCTCAGGACCCTCTCCATTTTCTGCACAAAAATAAATCCAATTAAAACTTTTTCCGCACAAAGCATTAAAAAAATTATCCATTCTCTACACATGTAAATACAACTAAAACTGAGTAATTGGCACTTCACTCCCCAAAATTACATACTTTGCACCCTCGAAATGCATATTCTTTGGCAGAGTGCACCCTACTGAAGTGCTAAGTGCCCACTTTGTTGCCAAATAATTGCAATTTGATGGTGCAAAGTGCCAAAACAATGTATTTTTGGGGTGCAACATGCCAATACTTATTAAAACGTTCTTCCATACAAAGCTAAGAAAAAGTGAATGGCCTCTAACCTTTATTTGGGGTAGCAGTCTGAGCACCATCAGTTGAATGAGGCTCGCCATGACCAGAAACATCATCTTCTCCATTACCATCACCACCATTAATTTCTTCTTGAAACTCGGACAAATCAATCTCACTTGACTCAACACTGTAATGCAATTAAAAATCTTTATATAAAACCATTGATATTGGCTGAATTGAGCTATAACTGAGGTATTCATATTGCAGAGAAGATGAATACAACTTACTTGATTATCGAGGTCTTCAGTAATTTCACAGCAAGGCGTACATGGCGAGGATGCACCTATAAACATTTGAAAATGAGCAGCTAATCTTTTGAAATAAATTTATGGTTCAAATGTTATATGTTATATAAGCACACCTGGGTTTCTAAATGACACCGTGCAAGTGCCTCGGAGAGCCTGATCAGTGCCTCCAGCTGCCTCACTGTCATGCGATAAGCAACTCTACTACCTGGAGCTGTGTCACCTCTACGAAGGGATACATAAGATTCCTTAAGGATTTGTCTAGCTTCAGGTCTTATCTGCATTACCAAAAAAATAATCTAATTGTTGGAATTTTTCAAAAAGAGACATGAACTAGTATTGGGTGGGTGTCGGTTTCGGCAAAAGCAGGCAGTAATAAACCTTTGGTTTTAGAGTCTTTGCATATGAGATGTAACGCTTCAGTTGTGCAGTAGTAAATGCAGGATCAAGTGCTTCTTCACGCTTTTGATGAACTCTCACAATATGATGAGCAATGTGGTAATCGGTTTGATCGTCTGGATCATCAATCATAACATATACGAGATCAAACCTTGAAAGGATGGCTGGAGGAAGAGCTACATTATACTGTATTAAGTATATATTTAAAGTATTAGCGTTCGAAAGAGGATGCATATAAAGATCATAATAACTGTACATGGGTCAATGTTAACAGTATCGAGTCCAAAAACATTCTCACCTTCAAGGGCTTAGTCTTATCGTAGCGTCCACCTGCAGGATTGGCGGCAGCTAAGATGGATGTTCTAGCATTCAATGTTGCTTGTATTCCAGCTTTAGTTATGCTTATTGTTTGCTGCTCCATGGCTTCATGAATAGCAACCTAAAGCATATGCACAACCCAAATAAGAGGTTACTGACTCAAATAGTACACACAAGGTGGGTTGTGGAGGTGGGGGAGTGAGCATTCATCGTTAAAAGTACCTGATCTCGTACATCCATCTTATCAAACTCATCAATGCAACAGATACCATTGTCAGCAAGCATGAGTGCGCCAGCCTGAGAGTGATGCAGTAATAAACATATAACACATAGGACAGAGGATCCATAAAATATCATTCTTCTGTAGCTAAAACATTTACATAATGCATCTTTGACGTGTTAAATTAGAAAACTCTACAGTGAGTAGAGTTTCCCTTCAATGTATTTTTGTTTGGACCTTAAGTGTATCAATGGATCCAAAGCTCATGAAATTCAGAAAAAAAATTAGCTGTGTGACCTTTGACTCAGAAATAAGTAAAAATCACAAGACTCAGTAAAAAAAAAAAAGAAGAAGGATACATTAAAGCATTACCTCAATACAGAATTCACCAGTCTCTGGTTCTTTGGCCACTGTTGCAGTAAGACCAGCAGCTGATGAGGATTTTCCTGATGTATAAACAGACCTAGGAACTAGACCTGATGTATACCTTCAACATAAATGAAGCAGTATGAATTTGCTAGACTATAAAACAAGAGAAGGGAGTCCACCCAAATTAGAGGATAGCGTACTTGAGAAACTGAGACTTTGCGCAACTTGGGTCGCCCACGATACAAACATTGATGTCTCCTCTTAAGTTGATACCTTCATAAGTAAATTTGTGGACACCACCCATAAGCATGAGTAGAATTGCCCTCTTGATATCTTGGTGACCAAAAATTGTTGGTGCAATGCTATCAACAAGTTTATTGAAAAAGTCAGGAGTATTCCTCATTCTTTGGACTTCATCCAATTCTTCAGCCTGCCAATCAGTCAAACAATGCAAAAAGTGGGATATAGTTTTCAATATAATGGGCACAACAGAAAATTGTAGGTATCCTCATCAGGTCTAAGTAAATAGGAATTTAACATGAAGCTAAATATACATGCCTCAGTGAACTTACAGTGAACTGCTGGCTTTCATCTTCGTCATCCTTCCTCCTATTTCTGATATCAGTATCAGTTCTGCCATCACAAATCTGGTATGGGAAAAAAGAACCATTTAACAAAGGAAAAAGAAAATCCCTTAAACATGAACCTCTCGTTCAATACTGAAGTAACTTTGAATCATTTAGTGGATGTCTTATATTAGGACCATGCTTAGAGCAAGAACACAGAGGGGTCCAACCTGTACTGAGTTAGCTATAAAGGCAAGACGGTACGAGAGGTCTCTCACACCTAATGCACGGAGCCCTCTAACACCTTCTTGACCAGATGCAGCATTCTTACGCTGAGAAGAATCTCTGCGAACCTCAGCTCTCTCCCCTGTAGAGGCCAATGCCAAAATATCAGGTAAAGCCACCACCGTGCCAGTGAATACAACCCTGCAACATTTCAAAATTTGACACAGTTTAAATATATTTCCATCAAAGTTCACAAAAAAAGAAATCCCAATGAAATGTTGCAAATAAATGATGCCTACGTGTCACCAGCCCTAGCTTGTTCGACAATATCATGGCGTAGAATGACATCAAGTGATCTAGGAATTGAACCAGCAGGTATTTCATGGGAAGTCTCCTGCATTCGAACCCTTTGCCAGTCTGTAAATTTGCTCTCTTGCCTCAGCAATGCCCACCTTGACCTATTTTGGCATGTAGCATCCATGCAGATAATTGGCTGCAAGTCAAGGCACCAAAGCACGAAAAAGTTCAGTATCAACAAGTCAATTGGCTGATAGGAAAAATGTCAGTATCACTACTAGATATAAGTGAAAGTAGCCTGCTAGCTTGTGAGGATCAGACAACCCTGCAAACAGAACAGACTATATACCCAACTTCAAAATTTTGAATTGAACATAACTATAATAGCAAGAATCATTTCTTATCCATAGTCCACTCTTTAGCTTTTACTTTTGCTGACTACACAACTATAATGTCCTGACTAACCTAATGCTAGCAGTGTCACTAGTACATAGCATAAGGAAACAGTCCTAGCCGAAAACATCCTCCTGGAAACATCAAACATCTATTCAACTGTAACTTAGAGGTTTTTCAAGTTAACATAAATCATAAATGATCCATTGGTCATTCTGCAATAGAGTTCATTTGGTCTTAATATCGTTTCATAAATCCTTCACATTCCTAAATTTCTTAATTTTAGCAAAGAAAGTAATTGGAACTAAAATTGGAACACTAACGCAACAGATACAATCCAACATTTACTTCAAGCAATCTAAGAGATAACACTTAAATAACATGTAAATTTGAAGCAGCAAATATACACGATTAATACGATGACAATAATTTAAAAATCAAACCTCAGTGTACTTAAACTGTTGTTCAACATTCTTGACGACGCTTCCACAATCCAAACACTTGAAAGTGCCATAAAGAAGCTCAGGCCGAACCTCGCTCGTACGCGTAACTACGCCGTTAACAGAAACCAATTTCCCAATCTCGGAAGTAGCTAATTCCCTTAGTTTCTTAACCAAGGGTAAATTATAGAAAGCTACATTAATATCCTTATTTGGATTATCATCCGTGATAAACGAGGGTTTCAGTTCGGTCACAAATCTCTTGCACGCGTTTCTAAGGTATGGATCGAAGCGTAAGAACTCGTCGGAGATTGCTTTTTGGAGAACATCGTTGAAACGCATCACGTGTGAAAAATCTATGAACATTGTGTTCGATTCGTTCGGACGCATCGCCTCCACCTCCGCCTCGTAGTAAGGCTCGTAACCGCCGCCGTCGGTTTCCGATCTGTAGGTTTTGAGGAATTCTAAAAAGATGTTCTCCACACGCACCGCTTTCTCGTCCAAAAAGTATCCGCCTCCGCCGCCGTAATTGTCCATTTCTTTGTTTATCTGATTAGATTTCTGGTTGATTTGGGTTCAGGGAGTGGCGATGATTTTTTAAATATCCATGGATTATTAAGAAGCTAGGGCTTCAGTTATTCTGGCGGGAAAAGGTTAGTTTGTTTCCCGCCAAATAATGGGTCCCACCATCATCTTTTATATTTTCATTATTTTTATTACTTGTTACTACTACTATTGTTATTTTTCCATTGACAGCATTTTTTGGAAATGTGATCGATCTTTATTTCTTTTCTTTAAAAAAATAACTAATCCATTACTTAGACTGATGTATCATGGATTTATCAATTATATGCTCCCTATTTCCAATATTTTTCTATCATTTGCTATATCCTACAATTAATCAGTCATTTGAACTTGATTATTACAAAAAGTTAAAATAGATATTAAATTAATATTATTTTAATATAATTTGACATCATCATATAACACTTCATATATTAATATTCAAAGACTTAAAACACCATACTTATAGTAATATCAATTTAATAAGTTTCCTTACTATAGCTAATGAAACAAAAAAAATTGAGATAAAGAATATAAACTAGGTTGCACGGATACTCCGAAATTATACATCGTGCAGTATTATACGCATATCGGATACTCGGATACTCAGATACTCGTACGATACTTATAAAATACTCCACCGTGTCGATTTCAATAATAAGAAAAAAAAATAAAAAAGATACGTATCAGATATAAAGGAAGACATATCGAAAATACCCAAAATACTTGAGAGCATGTATTTCTACAAATAATTTCTAGATTATGTATATTATCAGAGTAAATCTACATAAAACGCTTGAAAATCTGTATAAGGCCAAATACTTTGCCTATGATATTAAATACTATGGTTTTACTGGAACACTTATATAAGAGGTAGATAGCATTATTTATTTTAATATGAAATAAAAAGTGAACTATATATATATATTACATATTTTTTTTAATATATTTTTAAGCATACATACATGTATTTTTGCCGTATCGAATCCTATAAATTTTGAAAATCAGTATCGCCGTACTCGTATCATATTATACCGTATCGACGTATCCGTATCCGTGCAATTAAATTGAAGTTATATTAGAACTTCAATTTCGAACAAATTTATATTCTAGATTATCTAGAATATAAATTTGTTTGAAATTGAAGTTCTAATATAACTTCAATTTAATAGACGTGTCATGTACAAGCTATTTGTTTTTAGAAAATACTTTGAACATGCTATTTTTATTTTTATTTTGGATAATTTTTTTAACATGGTTTTCTAATTTTCTTAGCGCGCGTATTGGACCCGTGTTTCACCATTCTCTACGTGAATATTTTTCCAGGTGGGCTATGACTTTCTTATTCAAAGCTGTATAACACGTACAATAATTTATTCATATCGTCCATCCCTTCTTTGAAAAATTACAGCATGTTTTTCCATTCAAAGACCCTCATCTTTGAATTGAAATAATAACTCGAAATGATCATAATGTAAACGTATATTATCGGTCAACCTTGTCACATAATATTTGCCAAGTCAACATAAAAATCAATTCCATCTATTTTTTTTTTTAACATTGAAGAAGTGCCTATAAATATAAACATTTCTCACACCTTGATTCACATCTTTTCTGCTTCCAACTTAGGGGTACCAAAAGAAGGCTCATGTACCAATCAAAGCTCCCAAGAAAAATGAATTCATTTAGGGTTAAATTTTTCCTCATTTTTTACATATTATTTTTCCTATCTACATCTTTACATCAAGCAAATGCTACTAGACCTTTGGGCATGGAGCAATGGGTGAAGAAACAAGTATCCTTACTCGCGTCTCTTCCTAGAGGTCCGGTTCCACCATCTACTGGTTCTCCATGCACTTACATACCTGGTCAGGGCACTGGCACGTGCACGTTGAAAGAAAAACACTTTGCCGGTGGTGTCTCCGGTCGTGCTATTCCAACTTTTCGTAAAGATATCATTAGTTTTGTGGCAGCTTCTTTGACAAAGGAGGGGAATTAGGATGGATTAATCAAATTCTTGAGGATTTGGGTGATATAAGTCAAGAGACCCACCTTTTTTTTCTTTTTTCTTTTTAAATTTGTCTTATTAATTAATTCTTTTATCTTCCCCTTTAAATGGAGCAACCATTAAAGTTGGTTGTTAATCATGTGGGTGGTGTATCTTAGTATCAATAGATATTGGTTCATGAATTGACCAAAATGTATAGATTTTGCACATGGAAATAAACTCCTTTTTTCCGATTTGGTGTATATGAAAATTATTTCAATTTATACTTTTGAGTTTGTTCTTGGTGTAGTATGACTAGAAATTGATGAATGGGCTGTAAAAAATCCAGTTTATGAGTTTATTAAGTCTTTTATAAGTTTTGATATTTTCGGACCTTTTGATAATTTTTATTATTTTATACTTTTAGGATTTTTTTCTTATTTATATAGTGATTGTAAAACTTGGGAGACAGCTCAGTTTAGTTGTTTGCTCATATCAGAATTTGAATATTCTCGATTCCCTTAATTTTGCGGTAGTCTTTATAGAATACACGAGTTATTGAATTTCATCAAATTCAAGGTATTCTTTATCTAAAAATCAACGGATTTTTATTATTATATTTGTCTTTCTCACTACATACATTACATCAATTCTTGTTCAAATGGCCTATAAAATGTTTTCTCAAAATTCTTATTAAGCAACAACATTTGACCAACACATGAGAAAATGAATTATGATAACACATAATATAAGTACTTCACTAATAAGAACAAGATGTTTCATTCCAACCATAAATATTTGTTGAATGTAAGCTTTTTGAATTCGAATTACACTTCAATTTTTTGTCTATCAAGGATATATCTTATTTAATTTTTTCAAGATGCGTAAATTACATTATGTTTTGAACCTGCATTCCCCACGTTGAATTTCGCACATGCAAGTGTCTATACAAAAATTGAAAAAAAAAAAAAAAAAAAGCTTGACTATGTATTAAAGATTTTATAATTAGTTTTTATGCTAAATTTCATACATGCATTTTTTGTTCCATGGTCGTGGAATTCACTAATTCTTTTCCATTAAGTCAAACAGGTCATCTAAGTTCTTGCAAGCAAAGTTTGGGGTTTGAATCGTTCATATTTCATACTTGAGATTAAGTCAATTCTAAGCTGCGGGTCCAACCCGAATTGAAATCGCATGTTGAACGACATACAATTAAGAATTTAGATATATATCTTAAAAGTCCATTCTAATCTTGTTTAGTCTCGAGTCAAAATAAAAAAAAAGGGTAACGAAATTATTTTAGATTTTTTGGTTTCTCGAGCGCGTATAAGATTTGACTAAGCCTGGCGCTTAGCTTACTTCCAAGTTGCCAAGATTACCAAATCTAGTTAGCAACTTAATTGTTATTATTATTATTAGTATTAAGTAAGAAAATCAAATTATTAATGTGATAATAATGACAGCATGATGCTTGATTAGTTATTATGCATTGAATTAAGTCATTAATATTCAATTAAATCGGCCAAACTTTCTAAACTTTGAGTTAATATGCATAAACATAAATATACTATTTTGTAAGAAATTAGGGCACGTGCTGATTAGGCAGTGCCCGCTGATTAAACTTAAGCCTTCACAATCAAGAGGTAATCAAGAGGTCATCAGTTCAACTCAAATAAATATGAATATTACTCAAATTTAATACATTAGTTTATCTTTATCCTTTGATTCCAATGTACTAATGGATTCAAATTGATTAGGAAAAAAAATTAAAGCACAACTTCATGTAACCGCAAATCAGAGCATCTAGCTTACTTTCAGGGAAATTCTTATCCAGATCGGGTTTGGCCGAACCCAAACTAATTATATGGCTAGTGTAATACACTTGCTTTGGGATTGAATGTAACTTTCAAGAAAGTGACCAATCACAAAGCAAGTGCAATACACTTGCTTGGTGGTTGAATGGGTTTGGCCAAGCCATGCTTGGACAAGAATTTTCCCTTAGTTTCAAGTGACATCAAATGTACTACCCACTATTTTTTTTTTTCATCTCAAATTCTAAAAGTCATTTAATATGGATGAAATGTACCTAAATTTTTATACTATAATACATTGATTTGATACTTATTTTCCCCTCCATACCTCAAATTTTCAAAATTCAAAAAACTCAACATTCAAATTCAATATAAATTATGTTAATTTTAAAACCAAAACTCATAATATCGAGCCAATGTATACAAATCCATATAGGCCCTCGGGGATCGAACAAGTATCAGTCCTTTGGGCTATGTCATAAAAGTTCTATTTTCAAGGATGCGAATTGAATAGATCGACTTTGATTGAAGATTTGGATGGAGTCCGAATTCATTGGGTTCAAAATAGACTGGGCCGCAGACGATCGATCCGAGCTAGAAAAGGGTCGCAAAACTTAGTTGACCGGTCGTTTATCCAATCAGGTCCACATTTAATCCTCACTGATATTGATATTAACCATGGATTAAATTTTCATTTTCGATGTATGGTCAGCTCTATATAGGAAACTATTCAACAAATTTT
This sequence comes from Penstemon eatonii, assembly GCA_038501285.1. Lineage (NCBI taxonomy): Eukaryota > Viridiplantae > Streptophyta > Magnoliopsida > Lamiales > Plantaginaceae > Penstemon > Penstemon eatonii. Next base: position 74,508,942 of record CM076715.1, read on the forward strand.
CGAAAATGTTTCGAAAAACTATGAAAAAAGTTACTATATTAAGAAAAAGATAAAGTTCCAAGACAAATATAGAGTTTCGAGAATACACCTTATTTTCGTTTCGAGTTAATACAAAAACATAAAAATTTTAATATTTTCGACAAGAAAAAAGTTAATCCATGATGTTAACTACTTTTAAACCAATCCAACTCGTTAATAATAAAATAAAATTTAAACTCGGGACAGGGTGTGGTCCATATTTGGTCTAGTGTAAGTTTATAATCCATTTCCTGTGACCCAATTTGTTACATTAAGTTCCAATATGAATGGATCTAGCTATTTGAAAAAAGAAATAGAGTTCCAATTTGAACGGCACCTGAATCAGTTGAGTAAGGTGGCGGGTTTGTTGAATAAATTATTAAATAAAGTCACATTGTGCTTAATGAATTTAAACCTTCGTTTTGCTTAATTTACTTTGCAACAAACATAATTAAATCTATTCATTGGATTCTGAGTCCAAAATCAATGACAGAACAAATTGAACATATATATTTTTTTATTTGATAAATAACAAATTGAACATATCAATAAAAGAAATTGATGTATATTTCTTATATCAATTAGCTCGATCGAATTCATACCACATGATTCCGTGGTATGATCTTATTCCAAGGCTCATGTCATATGTACAAAAATATACAATGAAATAATAAAATTGATGAAAACAAACCAAGAAATTAAATTAATGTAACTTTTGGCCACAAACATTATGAGCCAAAAATTAGTCATATGTTAAAAATTCACTAATTTTGTATAGTGGCCACCCCAAGTGAATTGAAGCTGTGGAATGTGAATAGGCCGTGCCACGGCTTACACGAAGTGGTGCACCACCGGCAAAGTTCATTTCCTTCATGGACAGCCGCTACCGCCACTTCCCGGGATGTTGGTACAACCCGATGGCCCAGAAGGAGGGACGGGGCCTTTTTGAAGAGAATTTTCGAAAGTACCCTTTTCCGTTAAGCTTTTTCCTTGATCATTTAACAATCTACTGCTTTCTCCTGATTGGATACATGATAATATAATAAAAATTATGATAACTCCAAGTAAAAATCTAGGGTATCTCATTTTGTGTGGATATGTAATTTGTGATGTGACAATAAGTAGTTGGTTTGGTACTAGGATGCTAGAGTTGTGTATTTATAAAGGGAGGGGACATTTGAAGCTTCTCCTTAATTTTCTATGTGTTGATAGGTTTAATTTGACCATGACTAGCTATATTAAAATTCTTGAATTAAAATTGTTGATTATTTGAATGAGACGTAAGATCCAAGTTAAGTTGGGTAATGGAATTTTAACAATAATCCCATGTTTTTCCATAGCATATGCGTGATTATCATTATTTTATGATTGCCAAACTTGTTAACAATTGATTTTTCTTAATTAATCAAGTCAAATTTACCCACAAAATTCTAATCAGGATGAAAGTTCGAAAGTAAAAACTTTTTCGAGGATGATAGGTTGTGACTCGAAGCATAAACTAACAACTTAAAGTGAATAAGTTTTTTCTTTTGATAAATTTTGAGTTAAAGGTCAGAGTGGAATATAAAAAGGTGTTTTTAAATGCTTAAACTTTTTATTGGATTAAAAAAAAATTCAATTCTCCTAAAATAGATTATTGGGCGAGAAAATTTTGAATTCTCATATATAAAAGAAATTGATTTGGTTGGGGGGTGGGGGGGGGGGGGGGGGGGGGGATTGTTAAAGTGGATAGCAATTTGCAATTTAAGAGAAAATTTACTATTTCTTTTCTTAAAAAAAATCTACAAGCTAGAATAGATGGAGTTTGTATTTTATGTGAAAAAATGTCATCAAAGGCTAGTTGCGGTCTCCTTGCTCTTCCTTTTAGCCTTTTTCTTAGAAAATGCAAGTCAAAAGTGACTTTGCAAAGACTCTATTATAAGGGAAAATTAGTACCTATTCCGGTGGATTTAATCCATCCGGGGGTTGGACGAATGTCACATGGGCATGAAAGGACAATTTTTTGTCCTTTCATGCCCATGTGGCATTCATCCAACCACAATGGATTAAATCCACTAGTATAGGATCTAAAATTTTTCTGAAAGGTAGAAATATGATTTTCTTAGAGCAAACCCAATGCTGGGGGCAGGGAGGGAGCTCCGGAGCACCCTAGCTGTCCCAGCCCCTGTCTATCCAATTCAATCCTGACTCTATTTAACTTTAATTTAATTCTTCCCCACTCTCACCATTACAATAAGTATATAATAATAATACTAATAATAATATAACTAAATTAAATTAATGATAATAATAAAATATATAAATTAAGAAAATAAAAACATTCATGTTGTTGATTTAATGTGATAAATAGATTAACAAATCCAGCTACCCTCACCCTCCCTCCACCTCCACCTCCACCTCCACCTCCACCCTCACTCACCCACCCACTCAATTAATTATTACCAGCCCCACGTCCAATCCCCTCCATTGGGTTATCAGTCCTTAAGTTGTTCAAAACACTCGCAATAGTACTTAAAAAAACAATGGATTTTTGCACGTCACCCCCCAATTTTTTTCAATTTTCGCATTCCCCCACCCCCCCCCCCTCCCGAAGTGCCTTAAATGTGACCGTGCCCCATGCTTTTATGTATGTTTGTGCACTTACCCCCCTGAAACGCCTTAAATGTGACTGTGTCCCCTGCTTTGATGTATGTTTGTGCACTTACCCCCCATACCAAATTCCGGCCAGATTTTTCACCGGAACTAAAGCACCTGCAAAGCACACAAAATTTAAGATGGTAAAAGGGTAAAATTATCCTTATTTCCCACAAAACCTAAACATCAGTTAAAAACGTGAATTGAAATTGAGAAAGAAATTAGGGTCTATCTCAGTTAGGCTCAATTTCTCCTCCATTTACTGAAATTGAGTGAATCATAAACAATTTTACAAATTCATATCGTCTCTCTCTCACACAAAATCATGATTTAGAGAAATCAATATCAACATTTCTTGTTGCTTTCTTATTTTTTTTATGGAGACCCTTTCATTACATACACCGAAAAATCAATTCACCTAGGAATTGGAACTGGATATGGAATATTGCCGCACCGCTAGTAATATTATCCTTTTGCCCTCTTAAATTTTGTGTGCATTGCAGGTGCTTTAGTTCCGGAGGAAAATCTGGCCGGAATTTGGTATAGGGGGGGGGGAGGATAAGTGCACAAACATACATAAAAACAGGGGACATGATCACATTTAAGACATTTTTGTGGGGGAAAGTGTGAAAATTGAAAAAAACTGGGGGTGACATGCAAAAATCCCAGAAAACAAAACACTCCCAATATATGGGAAACTATAATTAATTAAAGTCAAAAGAATTACTTAGTTTAATAATAAAGTAGATTAGATTTAAAATAGTACTACCTTTATTTCAGTTTTTTTCCTCGATTAGCTACATTACAAATTCAAACTTTTTAGTCTTTTAAGTGATTTATCAAGTAGATATTATATTTATAGTGTTTTAAATCTTTTGAAACTTAATAAATATGGTGTTATATAATATAATCACATTATTTTTAAAATAAATTAATTAGATTACTTATTATATTTTTTAAAAAATTTGATCAAATTAACCGGCAAAAATGACGAGGGGAGTAATAATCATTTTTAATTTGTTTCATTCATAGTCTCCTCAAAGTGAGCTTGACTTAGGTTGTTGAACAAACCTTGTCAAAATGATATTTTGTTTTAACAGGAGTTGTTTATGATGATACTCCCCATTCAACACTCGGTTTGTGACATAATAACTCAATATTTGTAAAGGTCAAAACGATTGTACTTAATAAATTATATAAAAATTATAAAATAAAAATTATTAAAGCAACGGCTGCATATGTTCGGAATTTTTCAAAATGTGATTCTGTTTCTTGTTAACTGTGTTATTTTTCAAGATTTGTGTCACAGTAACTTAAAAATAAAAATAAAAAATCAATCACGAAAATTGAGGACATCTTAAAAATCCTTCACGTATATGAAAAGACTCTAAAAATTCCGAACAAGTGGGCTCAAGATTGTCTTGTCTAAACTCCTTATGGGGAGGTCCGTTTGATATTCAAAGCAGCAATCAGACAAGTTGATCATCTATCCTAAGTTGATATCAAATTTTGATGTTACGTGGAGGATCCACCCTATAGGTGTATATGTTTGATGTTGTATAAAAATGTTCAGGGCAAAAGTGGAACAAGCTCTTCAATCTATAACATCACAATAATAAAATAAGGTCTGCACATAGATATCGAGAGAAAATTGTATTGTAATTGTAATAGTGAATTCAGTTCCCTTTGTTTGAAAATAGAGCTACCTATTTATAGGTACATACGGGGGTATAATAGTCTTTTCAGGAAAGATGTTAGAAGTAATAAATACAAAGACGTTACAGACGTTACGAGAGTTTATGATAAAGACGTTACAAATCTCTCATTTATGCAACTTAGTGTAATCTCTTAATTGCCCTCGGGTACAAAATTTGGACACATCAATGTGAATTCATAGTTTTATTTTTTTATGACATAGACATAAATATGTTACTTTAAAGTAAGACAGATTATTCATCTCGAGTCTGAAGATATAAAAAACAAACCATAAAGACGGTACCATACTCCTTTTTTACACCGGTCCAAATAGGTTCAACTTATAAGTTTGACAAGGCCAGATTCAATTCCTTGACCCAACAACCCGTTTCCAAACCAATTCTGTCAAAATGTCTACCCTAAGGCTAAGACTGGTTGTGTACTTTAGGGATTAATTTCTGAGGAAGTTTCTTGGTAGCAAACATACATGGTTGCTTGCTTGACTCTCACAACTTTGAATTCTTCAACAGTTTGTATGTTAATTTGTCAAACTTATAAGCAGACATACAGAAAGAGGCACCTCAAGTCAATGAAGAATTGGGTAAAGAATATAATAAAATATTAAAAACCTAGATACTGAATATGCATCATGTTACATGAGCTTTAGCATTTATAAATTCTTTAGTCAAAATTGAGATATATTGTAAGCAATTCTCTCTCTCTTTTTTTTTTTTTTTTTGAATATGTTGTAAGAAGATTATCAAAACATGAAAAGTCCACAAATAAATTCCTTCGCAGAATGCTAGCTTGACGTGCGAAACTTAATTAGTCTCACTATATACGTATTTTCAATGATAAAATCAGAGTAACGTGTCTCACATTATATCTCAACGTTTTTCTCACTTATTTTATTTTTGAGAGAAAATAATATTGTTTTCTAAAACTATAGTTTTGCGGCCGCATTTTGTTCAAATATATGATTGAAGGAAAATAATGCATTAATCGTTCAGAAAGTCTGATCCTCTTTTCCAAAATCCCATATGAAGACTTAAGGTGGTGCATGAACAAATATTAGTTTGACATTCAAATGAGATCAAAATTTAATCAACAAAAACTCATTTTGTTTGGCGTTTGGGAAAGTAGTGAAGGTTTGTGAAATAATCTCGATTTGCGTAATGTTGTTTGTTTGGGTTTTGGGAGAATGGTTGAGAAATAAAGTGAATATAGGTTTCTTTGAAAGAGTTAGGTTGTAGGTGTTAGATGTATAAGACTTTATGTCAAATCATGTTTGTTGTGAGATAAATTGTGTAAGAGATAGGTTACTTTATGTCAAATCATAATCGAGTTTATATAGGTTTTGTTTATAAATAAGAAAATTGTTGTTTGTTTTGATTTTGAGAGAGTAGTTTGAGAAATTTGAGAGATGTAAAGTTTATTTCAGAAAATAGAAAACATGTTTGTTTTACATTTCCCAAACACGAAATTTTTTTGGGAAACGCCAAACAAACAAGCCCAATTTTTGGCTGATTCTTTTACACATAACATAACGAAAGAAAGTTCAGACAATATTAATAAATAAAAAAATGCATATGAAGATATAAAGCTATAGCTCTTATTTAACTAGATTAAAGCTCATTCTAGCTTGTTTTGTTTAGAAATCAAATCAATTTAAAACATTAAATGCATGAAACATAATGTGCGCATTCACTTCTTTTCTAATTCAAGTATGAGAGAAAAAAGAGCCACTGCATCAACCTACTTGTATGTTTCCAGATAAATGCAAAATACACCGATGAAAGTTTAAAATTTTAAATTATTCATTGCACTAAATTTAGGTCAATGTTTCAACCATAAAGAAAACCCAGAACCTCAACATTTTCAGAGTAAGAGAAAAAAAAAACTAAAAACAAAGCAAGAAAGCAGAATCACTCTTTACAGAATCTAAGATTAATACCTTAAGACTTATAGAAAGAAGCTTTAAAGCCCATTTGAAGGTCGGAACACTTTGTATCCATTTACTCCTAGACCAAGGTTTGGATATTCCGGCATATGATGATACGAATAACCATCGTTATCCGTACTCCGTAAATTCATGTAGGGTGGCAAATCAGAACCACCCAGTTGCCACTGATGATTAGGCATTAAACCATCAATTGGCCCATTCAAGAATGGACGTGGATTTGCCTGTGGAATCATATCATAAGGATTTCCAGAAGCACCATACCCGTGCTGAAATCCATTATTATCATGATAACTATGAGTCCTCTCGTACCTACATGAGCTCGTTGACGGGCCCACACCACTCGACATGCCAGGTTCACCACCGGGAAAGCTAAATTGCCGGTTCATATGATGAGGGCCGTTATTGTAATTTTGGTATCCCGAATTTGAAGATCCTCCGCCCACTATTCCGATCACATGCTCATCATCAAGCAAGTCATTGATTATGTCCAAGTGCGGAAATTCATCACCCATTACATGTTGGCTTTGACGCCCAGATACCGGTGGCTTGTATAAATCGTAACTTTGCATGTCATTAAGCAGTGTAGCATGATGATGATCCATTTGAGGCGGGTCGAGCCATAGGTGTCCATTCTGCAACATATCATGCTGATTATTAACCATTCCAAATGAAAAACTCGCGTTCATTGGATTTTGATCCATTCTAGATGTCGGTGTGTATGAATGTGATGCATTAACCACTGCATTTGAAGAATGATTCTGAGCATAGTCAGATGAGCTTCCAGTAACATGGTTGCCCATAATTGCATTGCGATAGGACTGCGGAATATAATGGGCTGCAGATGGACTTGGTTCAGGGCCCAGTCGACCAGCAGCACTTACTGAGCGCGCTAGTATTGGTGCCGTTTGGACCTTGGATACCATTGAAACAGCAGGAGGCCTAGGGCCGGGAGTTAAAGGTGCACTCAAGGGTCTTGACATAACCGGCATAGGTGGAATTGATGGCTTCTCGATTGTGACAGGCTTTTCACTTGGAACGGGTGCTTGATGTCTAGAGGGTCTTGGAGTTGTAACCTTCTGAGTATCTGATTTCGAGGGTGTAGCAGTTTCAGCGGAATTTGCCACTCGGGATGACCTATCAGCAGCTTGTTTAGAACTGTCTGAAGATGACGACTTCTTAACCACGACCCAATCACCACTCAATGCATTAACTTTCGACTCCGACTTTGGAGGAGCAATAGATGGAATGATTTTGGAAGGGCTCCTTGGGGATGATATTATGGAACCAACATCTTTGGCACTGGAATTTCTATGCACGGAACCACTCTCTCTCTCCTATGAGAAAAAAGACAAGAGTTTTAGTTTATTCAATGACGAGTGTTGGCACAAAGGCCATATAGTATATTGTATTAATGAAGCAAGAGAAACACCTTATTGCCCAGACTCCGCTCAGGCTCAGGCTCAGCCGCATCAACGGGCTTCAAACTTCGAGATGCATCAATGACGTGCCTTGTATCCGGCACAGCTTCAGATGGTTGACTAGATTCTTCATTATCCCAATTGGCCGTTTCTGAAGTCACTTTGCTTTGATATTTCCTCCCTCTGGATGTTGAAAAATCAAGATATCACATTTACATGAAAAAATAAAAATAAAAAGCCGCAAATCCTATTAGTTGGATGCAAATGTTTTACCGGTTTAAAGTTTTTTTATTTTTGTGGTTGCGAGAATTGCCTCTTTGAGACACACTAATAAAACCAGAACGAACTGAGTCGGAGGAAGAAGTAGATGAGTTATCATCGACTACAGATGGTGGACTTCCTGCTTCAGTACCTCCATTTAGCACACTAATTCCACTGCTACTGGCTTCTGTTGGAGGATGCACTTCTGAAGTATCAGTGTCCCAATTGATAGGACTTAAGTCTCTGTATTCTGAATCTACTGGAACCATTTCAGGCACAAATTCTACAGAATCAGATGCATCGGATACATCCTCCAAAACCTCAGATTTTTCAAGTACCGTGTCTGGTTCATCAACTACGAAGTCTTTACTTCCAACAGTAGGACTTTCTTGCTCAACCGTATCTTGTGAGATGCTGCTAGGCTTTTCATCCCTTCCCTTGTCTTTTACTTTGCGATTGTTTTTTTTCTGTTTGCCCTGAAAAATATGAGGTTGGAAGACAAGGTATATGTTACAATAAGTGCTAAATTTAGCATTCATCATAGAGAACAGAAGGAAAAAATGCAATAAGTGCTAAAATTGGTATATAAGATCTGGGCCAACATTACTAAGTGTTGGTCATTTACATTAATAAAATCATTTCAATCATAAAAGTCTAACAAATATATTTCCTATAAACTGAACTACTCAAAGATTTTGCAAGGTGGAAGGTGATTTTGGACAAACCTGCTTCTTCTTGGACTTCTTTTCCTTATCTACTGCTCCACGCCTACCTTTCTGCTCGATGTCGGCAAGCCATGCTGCCTCCTCTTCACGGATGAGTTCTTCTTGCCTCTTTAAAGATACAGCCTCTTGGTATGCAACTTCAATTTTACTGCTGTAGCACAAGAAAAAATTTAAGAAATTACCAAAAAGAAGGAAATACAACACAGTATTTGGAAAAAAAAATTGCTGCTGATCTTTTATTGTTACTGATGCAGGAACTGCACACGGAGAACAATAACTAAATATTTACTTGATAACAGAACATGAAGGTTGGGTCAATCAATAATGATATCAAAATGAGCTGAAAATAAATTACCTGAAAATATGGGCCAAGACAAATATCTCTATAGTCCGACGTCCCAATTCAGTAAGTCGCCTCTCGTCACGTTCAATAGAATCTTTGCTGAACTCCTCTCCAGAAGCCTCATCCTAAACACAAAAGAGAACCACAGATGTTGCAAAAATCATCCATATTAATATAATTTTAGAAAGATCAACTAATTGGTGAGATTTGGCCCAAGTATAGATGGTTACATATCAAGCTCCTCACCTTTGTACGATTTTGAGGACCCTTTTCATCCTTTGGTGGCAAAGGTTCCATGGCAGCCCTTTCAAGAAGTAGCAGCACATCATCCACCAAAACAAGTGCATCTTTCTCAATGCGAATAATGGGAATCGGAGATTCTTCTGTCTCAAGATACTTTCCCTTGCTCTTCTTCTCCTTATCTTGGCCTTCAAGAGCCTTAAGACCACTGTACAATGAATCCATGACGAGGGTAGATGTGACTTCTTTTTCAATGAAAAAATGCTTCACAACTACTTTTAACAACGACTCTGTTTTCTCCCTAGACATCCGTCGCCTCGAACTCTGATCCATCCCCAGCCAGAAAGTACAGAAGCTAAAAATTTACTCGGAGTCAAAGTACATAATGTTAGAATGGTATTATGAATAAAAAGGAATGCGTATGCTAGCAGGGACACCACAATACCTAGACCATCTAGCTTTATCCTCTATTAACTTCCCAAGTTTGCCTCGTCGTTCTTCCACATAACGCCGGCAAATTTGTTCCACATTTGTCAAATATACTCGTACAAGTTCTCTCCTATACTGACAATCAAGGCATCGGAATGGCCTGTCTGCTCTCTCCCTGAAAACATAGAGCACTTAAGGTTTAAATCCTCGAAAAAATTTACCAGGTCATGCAAGTAAACTCGAGGTCATGTTGATCTATCCAAGTCAATGAAGAGTAAACTTGGAAGTAGGTAAATCTTTCGAATAGAGAACCAGATTTCATCATATAAAGCATATAAAAAATAATAAACGACTCGTCTTACAATCTCAACCAAATGCAACTAGATGTGAATATGTGACTATTTATGGAAACAAATTATCATTACAATAATATAGTCCCTTTTGCTAAGAACTAGGGATTGGAGAATCCAAATACAACGAGAGCTATCCAAAGGGATCTCCTTTTAGTTACATATTTCAGTCAAGCATCTACCTTCTTAACTACACTTAATACATTTCACCCTATTTATGTGTTTGGTAACAAACTTAATGAAGTTGAATAGTTCTATACTCATTGAAAAAGATAAGAGGTACATATTCATATACGAGCATATTTCTTCTATGTTTTGTCACTCTTGCCAATCAAAAACATAAATCCATATAAAAAGTTGGCAAATGAGTTAGTTAACCAAACCTTATAACTTGCACTTGAGCTTTAATTATCAAAGTATCAGCATCAATAAATCCATCCATTACTTTTGATAGCTCCATAAATTTCTTCCATCCCCAGTCATGCTCCTTTTTCCAGAAACGGTGTAATGTATCTGCATAAGAAAAATTGTCAAAATAGTTGTACATCCAAATTCCAATGAAAAATAAAATAAAAAACACAAAAATACTAATAATATTAATTACCAGAATACTTAGATTTTTTAGGATCTTTATTCACCACAGCAATCGTGAATTGAGCAAAATGACTCCACCCTGCTCAAAAGAAGAAAATTTGCTTGATACAAACTCCATATCATGAAAACTAAAATTACATAACGAATAAATGCCACATCAGTCATCATCAATACCTGGAAGAAGCTTATCATGATTGGCAACGCAAAGAAACAAAGAGAGGTGATTGCAGACATCACACCCTTGTGGGTATATCAAAATATACCTATCAACCACAGTTTAAATTCGATCAATCGTTAACAGCATTTTCAAATTGAATTCCACTGCTTGCCAATTGCAGTAAGCAAAATGAAAAAACAAACTCATACACATCTACAAAGAGTACAAAATATCAAGTCCCTCGGTTGATTATATGACGAACCAGCCTTTACTGCAGATGAAAATGACCAGAATATTACTTATTGAGCAGGTATATTCATTTTACAGTAGAAGAGGTATTAACAATGGTACAAATGACCAAACCCATACTTATATCTTTCAATACACTGTGAACTCCATGAACTAAAGAAACATCATAAACAGCTAGTTTTCTTTTACCCAACATAGATAGAAATTTGCATTTATATGAAGAGATACCTTCGGGAAACTATGTAGGCATCCATTGACAAACATAAGTCTGCCAGCAGAATGACTACATACATCTTATTGTGAACCTCAAAAACATTATATTAATCTGGCACGATCAATTTCCCCTAATAACCAACAGAAGTTGAGGACTTCCAAACATCAGAAACAGTACCAGCTGGAAATATTCATGCATAGATATGGCAAAAGCTAATTTCATAGTAGATCATACCATTTGTAGCCTCCAACCTCAAATGCATTGCTCCGAAGTTCTCTTTTGTTAATTTGTGAAAACTTATCAATCTTCCATGTATACTTTCCATACAACTCAGAAGGTTTTGGTCCTGCAACATTAGTGGCAATATACAAAATTATAGTGACACAGATAATGTAATTACAAGCAATTCATAGTATATACTCCATTATTAAGATGAGAAACTGAATTTAAAAAATTCATCAAACTAAATAAGGCATCTTCCAGCTGCCACTTCCAAATTCAAAAAAGGATGACATACTCCTTATGGCATCACTTTTCCAACTAAAGATACTACGAGTATCAAGGCCTTCAAATCCACGGAAAAAGAGCTTCGTACAGAAAAACTCATCCATTTAAAATTGCACAAAATTAGAAGAAAAGGACAATCACTAAAGGTATGCTCGTCAGTTACTTGAAGCATACGATCTCTGTTTCAAGTTTCCTCTTATTTTGTATTTGTCCTTTCTAAATGTTGGTTGATTTTGTTTCAATAAAAGGTAACTAGTGTTCTAAAATAGTAAGCTAAATAAATATAAAGATACAGTATTGTCAACTGTCACACTCATTACCCAATATCAATTTATCATCAAAAACATGAATCACCAAAATCATAAACCTTAAACTAATTTAAGAAGGGAGAAAAAGCACACACCTCCATCATCGTCATCGCTGCTATCCCAATATGGAGGCGAAGTCGATGGAGTCCCATTCTCAACTTGCTCGGAAGACCTCCATTCCGCCAATGCTTCCGAAGTTTGGCACCGCATTTGCTGCTGCTCGCTCGAACCCCCTTCAAATGAACTTCCAGCCCCAGACTCCTCAGTTGAAACCCCAGCCATTTTTTTCCTAGCCCTTAAATCCTACCACAATTCCCCTACTTCACCCTGCAACACAAACTACATCCAATAAGAATACTCTTTAAATACATTTATGTGAGAGGATTTCTTATTCAAAATTAAACGCTCAAATCATCATTAAAGCTGAAAAAAATTTCAAATTTGTGTTTTACAAGAAGAGTATTGATTTGAAAAAAGTAATTTTAAAAATCCATTCAAGCAGATAACAATTGATTTTTTAAACCCTCAAGAGTCCTTTAACGCAAAACCTACATCAAGATAACATAGAATTTTATTAAACCCTAGCTGCCACACCCAAGATTGACAAAAGGAAATCGATAAAATAAAAATCTACGACTCATCCATTTGTCAGAATTAATACTCTTGCAATAAGACCTAATGTTTATTTTAAGTATTCAACGAAATTTCAGCATAGTTTAGCCAATCAATTTTAAAACCCACATATAAATATTAAATAATTAAAACCCAAAAGACACAATTAACACGTGAAACCCTAATTCACAAAACCCAATCAAAAGCAAATCAATAGAGTAAGTGATATACATAAAACAAGATAACAAAATCATTGTAATTCAGATCGAGCGACGGATAAATCATCGGACCTTAAACGGAAAAATGAAGCTTATTTTAATAATCAGGCTAATAAAATTAGTAGAACGAAAGAGAAATATTTGAGAGGTTGAAGGAAACGGAAAAGGGAAGAGCAGCAGAACAAAGAAGAGCAGAGGCGGATGATATAAAAAATTACTCACATTTATTCTTATTTATAATATTTTTTGTGTATTTCTATATATATCTTGTGTGTTGTTTTCGTTTTGGGGGATTTCCCTAATTTAATTTTCTCTATGTATCTGAAGAAATCGATATCTAACTATGGAAAATCAATTTTTTTATTACAAAAATACATTTTTTTTAATTCTTAATTCTTTGTTTAGGGATGTGTATATTTTATGCGTACTATTCTGTGTAAAATTGTAAGTGAAGGTGGGATTGGGTGGGGGGTTGTGAGGAGAGATTATTCAGTACAATCGATGGACCACATCATTAAATATACGTAATGCATCTCCAATATATTTGAAACATGTGGAGTGATGATCTACATCATCCATGTTCTGTTTTGGCTAGAATACGTGATAATGTGGATTATCACTCTACATGTCTCGAGTGTATTGATCGGTTGTATCACATGTACTTAATGACGTGGTGTAGCGATTACACTAAATAATTTCTCATGTATGAGGGGGTGGCTAGGGCCCGCGGAGGATGGTGTAGATTTTTTGTTTTGACTTGAGAAAGAGTTTTATTGGCTGACAGTTTTTTGGTGGGCTCAAATTTTAGGGTTTAATAGAGGGTCGATTTTGATTTAGGGTTGATCTTTCAAGTTGGACATGGAATGAAAAAATCTCCCTTGTAAAGTTTCTTTATTAGAAAGAAATTATTAATTGTATTTGATAAATATTTTTATGAGCAAAATCATTATGTGAAAAAAATAATGGCACGCTTTCTTGAAAAATTCTTGTCTAGACTTGATTTGGTCAAAATTATCCAACCACATAGCAAGTGTATTGCACTTGCTTTGTGATTGGTCACTCTCCTCCTAGGTGTTTAATCCAATATCAAAGCAAGTATATTACACTTGTCATGTAGTTACTTTAGGTGTTGCCAAACCCGATCTGGGTAAGAATTTCTCTGGATTTCTTAGGGCTAGAACGCATATCCAATCTTGAATTAGCATCATGGATCAAAATTTCAATCTTTTCCGTCGAAAACATCGTGTTTTTGAATCAATCGAAACAAAAATAAGATATATTTTCGAAACTCAATATTTCTCATGAAACTTCCTTTTTTTTCTTAGTTTAGTAACTTTTTTCATAATTTCCAAAAAACGTTTCTGAAAACTTTTTAAAAAGTTTCTTATATTAAGTTGATCGAAATATATATCGAAAACGAAACTTTGATCCATGATTAGCATATCTGATTGGGTAATATTAATTGGCTATAGCAATATCAATGCATATTTGTTTTCTCTTTGAACAAAATAGTGAAGTTTAAGATTAACTACTCAAGGAATATTGTGGTTATTTTAGAGGCGATCAAAAACAAAATATTCAGCCAATTCAGGTACATTAAATGAACTAGTAATAAAACTATAACACACGAGTTTTGTTCTAATAAAATAAATACGTAGTTTTTTTTTTTTGGTGAATTGATGTTTTAGGGGGTTTCTGTTATTAGTAAGGTGGTGTTTTCAAATGCTTGAACATTTGTCTAATCTAGAGATTTTTGAAAAATCACTAAAAAGTAGTTGAGAATATAAAGTGGGAGGTAGTTGCATTTTAAGAGGAAAAATGATTTATTGAGTAATATTTGCAAATTAAGAGGGAAAAAGGACCACCAAAAGTCCCTTTGTTGCTTTTGATTTTATGTCCTTTTTAGCCTTTTTAGAAAGAATCTGATGGAAAAGCTGAAATCGAAAACACACCACTAAGTACTTTTGAATAAAAAAAAAACAGAAAATTGATATTATAAACTTTTGAAAACACCACCTAAATAGATTTGATTAATTCATTCTGAGTCGATCGAACTACTAGACAACTTGGGTTGGCATTAAAGGACCTACTATGATGTGGCCCAATTTTTTTAGTTTTAATATATAATTTTCTCATTTATGTATAATAACAGAGTTAAGCATGTACAAGATTTAAATAAAGTCATACCAACAATTATTCATGCTTAGTATTTCATATTGATATTTAAATTAATCTAACTCAAAATAAATTAAATCAAGTCGAACTCGCCTTAAGTTTAATATAATGAAGTTCTATGAAGAGAAATATTATTCAAGTTTGGTATAATGGTATGATGATCATCAGGGTCGGCTCAACATTTTTGGAAGTCCTAGGCGGAACTAAAATTGGGGGTCTTATATCCTAAAAAAATTATACTCCTATATATATGTGTGTGTGTTAATTTATCTTGACTCCCATAGAACAAAAGTATTAATTAAATCTCAATATTTTGATTTTTATAACATAATTTTACTAATAAAATATTCAGTATACCTCATATTATTTGTTATAGTAGATTATAAATATGTTTTAATTATTTTCAGTTTTAAAAAACTTTTTTTAACATAAACAAAGATTTTGTGAATATTGTTTTATTACAAAAGCAAGCCAAAAACAAAACCGTTTAGTTTGATCAATTAATAATCATAGTATGTGAATAATTTTTTTTAAAAAAATTTAGAACAAATTTTTTAATAAAATATGAATTTATTCAAAAAAAAAAAAGGTTCAATAATCTGTCTTATTAAGTAAACAAATATGTGTATATTTTTTTTTTTGTTACAACAAATATGTGTATATATATATAGATTCATGTATGGAAAAGTTATCAAATTGTATTTATGTACGAAAGATAAAATAATTAAAACAATCTTGAATTCATAAAAAAATTAAACTATATAAAACTTGCCCCCTTCTCCCTCCCCAATAGTGGGGCTCTCGGCCTTTGTTTAACTTGCTCATAGGCAAGGCCAGCCCTGATGATCGTATGTATAATAAATGGAGTCCTATTCAGCTTCTATTGATCTATAATGACCAAATATTGAGTAATATTATTTAAATTTCAGTCTAAGTAGAATTTTCCATTAATTATGACAAGTTGGGCCATTTTATATGCATAGTTATAAGAGTATAAAAACAATTTACAAATAGTTATCTCCTATTTTCAAATATAACGATATATTAATTTTCATAAAATTAAAGAAAAAATGAAGTTTTTGGTTCATTTGTCAAAGCGATTTTGTATTATTGGGTTATAGAAAATTGACAACTTTTTATTTTTATTTTTTGTCAATTACCATTGCTAATGAACTTTTATAATATATGTTAATAGAACAATACATTTTCTCTATTTAAGTGTGTATCCTTGTGTAAGCCATCTTCAATTAGAGCCCTTGTCCTCTTGCATTCTTACACTTTTGACACTTCCCCCCTCTTGGGCATCTCCAACCCATAGGGGTATAGGTGGAGATGCCCTGGGAGCACACCCCTGGTGCTTGGATGGACGTGCTATTCTATTTTTATTTTTTATTTTTCTTAATTTAATAATTATTAATTATGTATATTAATAAGAAAAAATTACCTAGAAATAGAAACATTATTAGATGAGATTTAATTTTGAATTTATAACATTATTAAAATTTCTGAATTAATAAATAGAAATGGAAACATTATTAAATATAACTTAATCTTTAATTTTTTTATTGAATTTATGAATTCAAAATTAAAAGTAATAATTATTAAATATTTTTTTGCAAAAGATTTAATAAAAACTTATTTTAAATTAAAGATGTAACATTATTAATTTTAATTTTGAATTTATAAATTTTTCTACGAAAGTAAAATTTAGTCAAAGCGTAGAAATATATAAAATTGGATTTTTCATATTCAAATTTAATTTAACAACATTATAGTATGAACATGGGTAGTTTAAATTTTAAAATTTAAATTTATTACTATTATTATAATTGATAATAAAAGGTGAGATGGGTGAATTTAATTTATTAATTGGTGTTCACACCCCTAATAGTTGGAGGTGCAGGTTTACCCGGGGGTGGAGGTGGACAACCTTGGGTTGTGACTGAAACCCTTAGGGCATCTCTAATGACTAGTGAGGAGATGCCCTAGAGGGTATATGGGGGGAAGGGGGAAAAAAATTTCATCTCTAATGACTAGGGGGGAGGGAGAGGGTATACGGACTAGAGGGACCCTGGAGGGACCTTGAAGGGAGGGGGAGAGGGAGCTTCTCCCATCCAAGCCCCCTCCCTCACATGCTATTTTTTTTTTTTGTTGTTTTTTTTTGTTCTTTTTTTTATCTTTATTTAAAAATAAAAAATTCCTCTATTATTTTTAGATAATTATTTTTAATTATAAAAATATAACTTTCATTTCATTAAATTAACACTATTATTTTAATATTGATTTGTTTTATTAATTTTGGGGTTGTATTTATCACCCCAAAATAATTCTTTCTAAAAATTTAAAATAATACGATACAATCATTAAATCATGTTCGACTAAAACATAGACGAATATGACGGAGATGATGAATTTTCTTATATGAATTAATTTAATATGTGATGTAATTTTTTATTTTCTAAGTTCCCTAATGTACTTTTGATTTTAAATTAATGTTAATTTTAAATTTATTTTTGGTGTAGTAGTAATAATAATAATAATAATAATAATAATGGAGAAGGATAAAATTTATTATTAAATGAGTTTGATAGAATGAGTCATTAGAGATGACTTAAAAACTAGGGAGAGAGGGAGAGGGAGGGAGAGGGGGGAGAGGGGGAGAGGGAGAGGGTATTCCCTCTCGGAGTCATTAGAGATGCTCTTATGGGTTGGAGATGACCCCTTCTTGACCCCCCTTTCGACCCACCTAGAAAGTCATCTCCAACTGAAGGGCAATCAACGTCCATTTAATTAAACTTCACAATTTTCCCCACTCTCACTTATTCATACTAATAGTAATTATTATTATTATATAATTAATTTTAATAATAATAATAGTAGAAGATAATAATAAAATAATAAAAATTGGATTCGAAATAAAGATGCCAATGGCCAACTAAGAAAGACTTAGTTGAACACATGTGGGCAACACACGGGGCATAGGGTTAATGTTGTATTTTTTATTTAAGTTGTATTGTGTATTAATTAAGATGTATTTTTAAATTAATTCTTTATTTTTCAAAAATTCTAATTAAGTCCTATTTTTTGTTATCATAATCTAATAGATTTTATTTTTTAAATTTAAAATTTAAAAATAAAAACTAATTTAACAATGTTTAAACTACAAACTAAATTCTAAATTAAACTAACAATGTTCATAGTAGATATTTCCTCTATTTCAAGTTTATTTAATTCTTTTATTTGTAAGAAAATTAGGAATATACAATTTTTAAATTTCAAAATTTAAACTAATCACGTTATATATATATATATATATATATATATATATATATATATATATATATATATATATAATATAAAAAAGTGCGTACGCACGCGGGACCGTCTTGTTGCCCTCATCACTGCCCAGCCCCCGCCACTGCTCAATCCCCCTCATGCCCAAACCTCCCTTTTTCCGTCTCCAACCATGAACCGGCGAGCAACCGAACCCCCTCCCCCACGTAGAAAATAGGATGGTTAGGGATTTTGCATCCCAAGAAAAAATTATTATCAATTTGCACCCTAAAAATATGTTTTGCGCTTAATTTAGCACCCTTATTGCTAATCCGGGCAAAACACTTGTGCTTTTGGAAGGATATTTTCCTCTCTTTCCAGCGAAAATAAAATCTTCTATATCCCAGCATTAAAATGGATGATTTTCCTCCAAATGTAATTCCCACCCCCCCCCCCACCAAAAAAAAACTTATAGTTTCTAAAATTCTTTTGATATATCTATACTATTATAACAAATAAGTCATACCAAGGTGTAGCAATTTTTTTATATATCTATTTTATCCTTAATTTAATTATATAATTTTCTGGCTTCCTCACTTATATCATTATATCATTTAATAAAATTTACTTTTATTTTCTCCCAAGAAAGAAATCCTTATTAATTGTGCTTAAATTTTTTAATGAATGCGAAAATAAGTGCGGATGAAATTAAAACACTCAAAGACCTGTGTTGAATATATTATAGTGTTAACTCTTCAAAATAGAGTTAATTTCAATATCTTTATGCGGTGAATACATTAATTTCATGACTTCTTGTATCGTTTTCCTTTTGGTTGTGCTCAGTTTATCTCGTTGGTGATTCCCATATTCAGTATGGTATTTCCTATTTCAAATTTTATCTTAATTTTTAGAAGTATACACAATAAATAAGGATTTCTTTCTTGGGAGAAAATAAAAGTAAATTTCATGCATCTGCAATCCTTCGCGGCCATTCGTGAAGGCTGTCGATGCACGAAAAGCGGATGGTTAAGGGAACATGAAAAAGAAAATGGTGGGGCTGTGCTGGCAGGAAGTTGAGTGGGAGGTGGGTTGGTTTTTTTAACATTTAAAATAAAATTTTAATTTTTTTAGAAAAATCATACCATATGTAATTTTTCATGTTTTTCATAATTGACATGAGCATGTGCTGTTAGAAATTACCATTGGAAGAGGGTGTCTGTAAGGAATCAAATATCTAGGGGTAGATTGAGTAATTTTCCAAACTTAGAGGGTAGTCAGTGTAATTATACTAAACCTGGATGGTTTGAGTAATTTAAAAAAAAATAGATAATAAGGGATATTCTTGGAATAAAAGTGCTCTTTCCCGTAAAACATTAACACCGCAAGGGGTAATTGTAGGGGTGGGATCGGTTCAGTTTTTCGGGAATTCGGGAATTTCGGGAACGGTATTCGGGTTTCGGGATGCCAATTTTTCTTCCCGAAACCCGTTCCGAACTATCCTCTACCCGATATTTCGGGTTCCCCGAAAAAGTTTTGGGAATTCGGGAACGGGTTCGGGAAACTCATTTTGTTGGAATTTTGAAATTTTCTAACTGGACTAGAAATAATAATAAGGACCCAAAATAAAGGGAAAAAATTAAATTGGCCCAAAATGAGTTTTGCTTGAGAAATCATAAATCAAACCCTTCCTCTTACGAACGTCAGCAACAAGAAAAGTAGAAAGCTTCAGAAAAATGAAAACCTCAAAATAAAACAGAGAAAGAATGATCTCAAGTGAGGAGGAGAAGAAGGGCGAGCTTCCTTGATGGGGAGGCAGTGTACGATACTACTAACTAGGGGAAGTGGAGAGATGACGATGGCGGCGGCATTAGAGTTCAGGGTTGAGAGTTGATATCTGATTTCCTGTACTGAAAGTGTGAAAAAACATGAAAGGAATTAACTAAAAAATTAAACATATGCATAAATCGGGTTCCCGTAAAACATTAACACCGTAAGGGGTAATTGTAGGGGTGGGATCGGTAAAGTTTTCCGGGAATTCGGGAAATTTGGGAACGGTATTCGGGTTTTGGGATGCCAATTTTCCTTCCCGAAACCTGTTGCGTGCCAAATACTAATACGCAAACTACACAAGTATACGGTCGTTACAAGTAATATAAAACGATAAGTACATACCGAGTATCGAATCCCCACGAATGAGTAAAAGGTGGGAATAAACGAATCAATCGAAGGCTTATTCTATCTAAGAATGCTTGATACAAAAAGATCGAACCCAAATATTGATAAGGGTGATTTTATTTAACTACTAGCGATAAAATAAGTCTAACTACGAAAGCAAGTAAATGGGGAGTTAATTACGCAGTAAGGAGGATTCATAAGCTATTAGTTAAAGCAGATAAATCATGCGGTTGTTAGGTTAGCTATGCAAACTATCCTTGATTTAGTGTTGTTTGTGAGTTAAAATTAGTTAAGTCTCCCTATCGGTTTGACTTAACTCTACCAATCTACCCAAACTCTCCATCTCCGGATCAATAACGAACATCGATGTCAACCGATGCTCTAAAGAAAGTCCGAACCCAAAAGAGGATTCTAAGGCGTACCGTTGTCACCCGGGACCTAAAACTAACCCGAATCCCCGAATAAAGAGAATCTAAGTTATTTGATGTATTTACGGACGAACCCATTATACAAACACGGACCAAACTAGGTATATGACAATCCTAGGTTGAAATCCACAAATCGTCACTCGCCTAACCTATGTCTAGGTTGCATTAAATGTAGATGGCCAAAAGTGCGATAAAACAATAAACTCAACAAAGCAAACATAACCCAACATCAAACATAAATAATCAAACGATAACAATGACTCGACAATTAATATATTATGCTCGTGCTTGCTATTTAAGGATTCACTGATGTTCGTATGTATATTTCGATAGCATACCAACCTATCGAATTAAACTAATCCAATTTACGTATAAACGGAATAAAATATAATCGATGTCATTTAAACTCAAACCTTAAACGAATATGAAACGACATAGGTATATGTCTATCCTAAAATAGAATCACAATCCAAATTCATAATCAAATCCTCAAAATCACTAAATATAGCAATGAAGAATCAATAACTTTCATCTCCGAAGGTTGTCAAACCACAAGACGAACAATAAACACGGAATCGGATTAACGAACACAAATAAGCACCATACTAATCATCAAGACATCATTTAATCAAACAATAACACAAATATATATAAATCCGGAGAATTCAAATCCACAATCATTCATCCAAAAAGGAAATAACAATATTCATCTCCTAATCATAAATAACTAAGAAATGGAAATAAATCACCTAATCGAAATGGAATCGAGACAAGGATTCTCCTCCTTTTAATCACCACCTAATCACTCCCCAAGGGTGGTGACTAACTCACCCCCTTGGCGGAGTCTTCAAATACAAGAAAAATAAAGGAAAAAGCAAAGAGAGAGTTGAAGGAGGCTTGAGAAGAAAAAGGAGGTCAAGAGTGGAAAGATTGATGGAGTTGTAATAAAATTGTGACCTCTTGAGCCTCTTAACCTAGGGAAACAAGACCAAAAAGTCCCCTAAAGGGTTTAGAAATGCAAGTGGGGGAAAAGGGGGAAGATACAAAAAGGCCCCTGTTTTTCCGCAGCAGAAAACTGCTGTTAGCAGGGACCTCGCCGCGGCGAGATTTGCCCCGTAGGTTTCCTGCAGATTTTTTGCTCTGCCGCACTTTCTTCCGAGCAGCATATCTTTTGATTCCGCACTCCGATTGCGGATCCGTTAAGTCCGTAGCGTATCTAACTCACTCATCTATGGCATATCCAAATTTCAGATCATTTGGATCATCCATGAAATATTTGTGCATGTTCTAGTAAGCAGCTATCTATATTCTTCTACGATTTGCTTCGGGTTCTCTTTTCTTTGAAGCTCTTTCTGCGCAAAGGCTTGCATCAACGGCCACCGAGTCTTGATTTTATGGAATTGCATTGAATCATAACCTCTCGAACTTCTCTTTAGCCTTGCAAAATTCTCAAACCTACAAACATAACAAAAACACGACAAAAAACGAAGAAAACAAAAGAAAACACACAACATCCCAACAAGGGACCAAAAACGCAAACGAACGCGAAAACAAGAAAAAGCACACAAACTCGAATCAAAGCAAGATATTTTGGGCTTAAAGAGATAGGCAATAACGACGTTCTAACGGCGTTATCAACACCCCCAAACTTAAACACTTGCTCGTACTCGAGCAAAGAAAACAAAATAAGTACTAAACGTGCATGCTTAACATCAAAATGCCAAAGCTTAACACTTTCAAATTATTCTTTGAACAAGCTCCACGTGTGTGTGTGATGACTTCGGCTAGGTTCTATTTTAGGTGAATATGCCCCAATAGATTAAAATCATCGGTTCTACTTGCATGGGCTCCTCACACTAACTTAGACTATCTCCTAACCTTAGGTTTCAAACCTTAAGCTCCAATCACATCGTGAAACTAAGTTGTAGGTAATTTAAGAGTGCTTTCCCTATTCTTGAACTAATTGGCAATTTTAGTCCCTAGCTCTTTTCTCACCATAATTTGCTTTTCTTTTGATTTACAATAATAACATAGCACTTTGTGCTTTACAATGATATTACAATACAAAACTCGCACTAATGATGATTGTTGTTCGTGCTTCTAAACATTCGACTTTTTGGGCTACTAGCACCATTCCAACGAAAATAGAGTAATTACAAAAATGATTCATGAATTTCATCAATGAAGGCTTAGCCTTTATTTTCTCTCATAGAAGTGCATACATTTTAGCAACTTCTCTACTCGTTTATTTTAAGAGCTAGGTGTTCAAAGGTTTTTCATTCTTGAAAATGGTTCACTCCCCCAAACTTAAGTCATTTTACTCTCTTCACACTTAGTTTTCAAACTAAAGTTTGGAGAGATACTAAGTTACACAAGAGGAGTCCTAGATCCTATTATCACTAAAGTTCTTTATCCACCTCAAATACAATCTAGCCTTCGCCAATGTGCTCAAATTTTGTAGAAGCATACTCAAATAATAATAAGAATTTGAAAAAATTTGGCGGGTCGACCTAGCATGTATGCAAGTACTTCCGACCTCTCTCCCCCAAACTTAAAACGCACAATGTCCCCATTGTGTGAATTGAGAAAAATGGAGGGAGGTCGACACGACATCCACACAAGCACACAGAGGAAAGACAAACAAAAACAAACAAAAACAAAACAAAGAAACAACAAGGTAAATGATCGAGCACGGCTCTATCCAATTCAAGCAAGAATGGATAATTAAAACCAATCAAGTACGGACATATAGATGTAGCATTGTAAGCGTAAAATAAACCAAACGGAATGCAAAAATGTAAAGGTTACGCCCTTCTGTCGATCATGGAGTTCGTGCATCCCGAGGTTAACTTCCATCTTGAATCCTTAATCATGCTTGCCATTACTTCTTTATCATGCACAATCATCACCTACAACACAACACAAAAAAAAAAAAAAAAAACGAGACAAAACAAGACGATGAAAAAGGGAAATAGTGTATTTTTTAAGTCACAAGCTTGACTTGATACGAGGGATGATTTGATTGTCACCAAAATTACTCCCACCGTCCATGATTCCACAAAACAGGACAATCAAAATCCTTAAGCTCTTCGCAATAGGCCGATCAAACCTCGCAAAGAAACAGAAATATCAAAATTAGCACGAAGTATCAAGCTATCAAACACAAAACTAGCCATCAATATCGTCATTTACTCCACACGTTACCACATTCCCCGGCAACGGCGCCTAAAACTTGTTGCGTGCCAAATACTAATACGCAAACTACGCAAGTATACGGTCGTTACAAGTAATATAAAACGATAAGTACATACCGAGTATCGAATCCCCACGAATGAGTAAAATGTGGGAATAAACGAATCAATCGAAGGCTTATTCTATCTAAGAATGATTGATACAAAAAGATCGAACCCAAATATTGATAAGGGTGATTTTATTTAACTACTAGCGATAAAATAAGTCTAACTACGAAAGCAAGTAAATGGGGAGTTAATTATGCGGTAAGGAGGATTCATAAGCTATTAGTTAAAGCAGATAAATCATGCGGTTGTTAGGTTAGCTATGCAAACTATCCTTGATTTAGTGTTGTTTGTGAGTTCAAATTAGTTAAGTCTCCCTATCGGTTTGACTTAACTCTACCAGTCTACCCAAACTCTCCATCTCCGGATCAATAACGAACATTAATGTCAACCGATGCTCTAAAGAAAGTCCGAACCCAAAAGAGGATTCTAAGGCGTACCGTTGTCACCCGGGACCTAAAACTAACCCGAATCCCCGAATAAAGAGAATCTAAGTTATTTGATGCATTTACGGACGAACCCATTATACAAACACGGACCAAACTAGGTATATGACTATCCTAGGTTGAAATCCACAAATCGTCACTCGCCTAACCTATGTCTAGGTTGCATTAAATGTAGATGGCCAAAAGTGCGATAAAACAATAAACTCAACAAATCAAACATAACCCAACATCAAACATAAATAATCAAACGATAACAATGACTCGACAATTAATATATTATGCTCGTGCTTGCTATTCAAGGATTCACTGATGTTCGTATGTATCTTTCGATAGCATACCAACCTATCGAATTAAACTAATCCAATTTACGTATAAACGGAATAAAATCTAATCGATGTCATTTAAACTCAAACCTTAAACGAATATGAAACGACATAGGTATATGTCTATCCTAAAATCGAATCACAATCCAAATTCATAATCAAATCCTCAAAATCACTAAATATAGCAATTAAGAATCAATAACTTTCATCTCCAAGGTTGTCAAACCACAAGACGAACAATAAACACGGAATCGGATTAACGAACACAAATAAGCACCATACTAATCATCAAAACATCATTTAATCAAACAATAACATAAATATATATAAATCCGGAGAATTCAAATCCACAATCATTCATCCAAAAAGGAAATAACAATATTCATCTCCTAATCATAAATAACTAAGAAATGAAAAGAAATCACCTAATCGAAATGGAATCGAGACAAGGATTCTCCTTCCTTTAATCACCACCTAATCACTCCCCAAGGGTGGTGACTAACTCACCCCCTTGGCGGAGTCTTCAAATACAAGAAAAATAAAGAAAAAAGCAAAGAGAGAGTTGAGGGAGGCTTGAGAAGAAAAAGGAGGCCAAGAGTGGAAAGATTGATGGAGTTGTAATAAAATTGTGACCTCTTGAGCCTCTTAACCTAGGGAAACAAGACCAAAAAGTCCCCTAAAGGGTTTAGAAATGCAAGTGGGGGAAAAGGGGGAAGATACAAAAAGGCCCCTGTTTTTCCCGCAGCAGAAAACTGCTGTTAGCAGGGACCTCGCCGCGGCGAGCTTTGCCCCGTAGGTTTCCTGCAGATTTTTTGCTCTGCCGCACTTTGTTCCGAGCAGCATATCTTTTGCTTCCGAACTCCGATTGCGGATCCGTAAAGTCCGTAGCGTAGCTAACTCACTCATCTATGGCATATCCAAATTTCAGATCATTTGGATCATCCATGAAATATTTGTGCATGTTCTAGTAAGCAGCTATCTACATTCTTCTACGATTTACTTCGGGTTCTCTTTTCTTTGAAGCTCTTTCTGCGCAAAGGCTTGCATCAACGGCCACCGAGTCTTGATTTTATGGAATTGCATTGAATCATAACCTCTCGGACTTCTCTTTAGCCTTGCAAAATTCCCAAACCTACAAACAGAACAAAAACACGACAAAAAACGAAGAAAACAAAAGAAAACACACAACATCCCAACAAGGGACCAAAAACGCAAACGAACGCGAAAACAAGCAAAAGCACACAAACTCGAATCAAAGCAAGATATTTTGGGCTTAAAGAGATAGGCAATAACGACGTTCTAACGGCGTTATCAAAACCCCTTCCGAATTATCCTCTACCCGGTATTTCGGGTTCCCGAAAAAGT
This sequence comes from Penstemon eatonii, assembly GCA_038501285.1. Lineage (NCBI taxonomy): Eukaryota > Viridiplantae > Streptophyta > Magnoliopsida > Lamiales > Plantaginaceae > Penstemon > Penstemon eatonii. The sequence continues at coordinate 74,535,358 of CM076715.1, forward strand.
TTTGGGAATTCGGGAATGGGTTCGGGAAACTCATTTTGTTGGAATTTTGAAATTTTCTAACTGGACTAGAAATAATAATAAGGGCCCAAAATAAAGGGAAAAAATTAAATTGGCCCAAAATGAGTTTTGCTTGAGAAATCAGAAATCAAACCCTTCCTCTTACAAACGTCAGCAACAAGAAAAGTAGAAAGCTTCAGAAAAATGAAAACCCCAAAATAATACAGAGAAAGAATGATCTCAAGTGAGGAGGAGGAGGGCGAGCTTCCTTGATGGGGAGGCAGTGTACGATACTACTAACTAAGGGAAGTGGAGAGATGACGATGGCGGCGGCATTAGGGTTCAGGGTTGAGAGTTGATATCTGATTTCCTGTACTGAAAGTGTGAAAAAACGTGAAAGGAATTAACTAAAAAATAAACATATGCATAAATCGGGTTCCTGATCGGGTAGGACTTCAGACCCGAAACCCATACCGATTTTTGTCAATCGGGAAATAGGGTTTCCCAAAACCCAAAATACCCACAATTATTTAATTTTTTGGTAAAAATCCGATCGGTACGGTTCGGGTTCCCAATTCCCGATACCAAATGCCCACCCCTAGGTAATTGTGATGATTCCAATACCTTCGTGGTAGTTTTTGCATATTTTTTAAATACTGAAGGGTGGTCAGTGTAATTACACTAAAACTGAGAGGTAATTTGAGTAATTCTCCCTAAGGAAGAAAGAAAGGCGCGAGACATTTTTTCCCATTTCTTGCATGTCAACATTTTTAGGAGTAATAGTTTAGTTGGTCAAATTAAATACTAGGAGTATTATTTGCATATCGGGTATTGCTGTAAACGGGTAGAGTAGTACATAATAATACAATATTCAAGTTTTTTATATAGTTTGAGATGTGTTTAAGTTTGATTCAAAAATCGAGTTAGAATGAGCTTTAATCGAGCCGAACATAAGTCGAGCTCGTAGCTTGATATTATTTCTACAAATTGTCACTTGCTAGCTTATCGAGTCAAGAAAATAAAAAATGTTTTCCAAACTAATTTATATGAACGAAATTTAATCGAATATCGAATAACTTATTTCGATGTTAACTCTTATGCAAAGGGTTTAGTAATGTGAAGATGAAAAACTTAGAGGGCAATATGAAATATTTGTCCCAAATGGTCATATGGGGTCTAGAAGACGGGGGTTGGGGTTGGGGGTTGGGGTTATTAGACCTCTGTACCTTATAAATTTTTCTAACCTTCCTTATCAGCAGAGTAAGCTGATCAAAACTTATGAGATTACTAACCTTCCTTAGCTCATTCCTGCACAAAGCTTGTTTAGCGTAAGTTGACCACTAGTATGATTTTACTTATCTTTTTTCAAATTAAATCAGAGTTTGAAATTTGTTATGCAACATATTTATGTCAAGTGTTTTTCAAACAACTTTTTCTTACTTCAAGATTTTATCCCCTAGTTTTAAAACTCCTTTTAAAATCTTTAGTTTTTCCAAGTGTTTGTTTGCTTTCAGAAATATGCCAGTATGTAAAACAATAAATCAGACACAAAGAATTTTTATAGTGGTTACATAGACAAGAATGTCTTTTAGTCCACTCTTCTAAATTACGAAGATTTATGTTATACTAGGAACACAAAGTAACCACTACACTCTACTTGCGCTTTTACAACAAATGATATAAAGCCACAAGTGCGTAATAGTAAATCACTGAGAAGACCTATCGTCTGAATTATTTTCACTCACAAAGATGGAAAACTACGTCTCATAACTCTCTTCTACATAAATCACTAAGATTAAAGATATTTTCTTGTTTTCCTCTACTTAGCTTGTCAACAGATGACTTCGCTGTTTAGTGTTCTGTTCTTGAGTATTGAGACTTAGAAGATCTGATCGTTGAATTGCTCTCAGTTGTTGTGATTGAGTTGTTATCTCTAACTCTTGAACTTCGAACTATTTATACTTGAGGTTTGAATTCTGCCCATTGAGATAAGACAAATTTCATATCTTTCTCGAGTACTGGTCCTTATCTCTGAACGGCTATCTGCAACTGTTCATTGTACAGTCTGATGTACGGATCTGACAGTAGCATTAAATGCACCTTGTTGATACGATGTTTCTCTTCAATCATTTATCTTTAATACCCCTCTCTTGAAACATTTTACATTGAGTACATTTATTACCGTTGGAGTGAATTTCTGATCATTTCTACTCTGCTGATTCAAATCGAACTCATCTGATTTGACTCTGCTGAAATCCACCAGTCTGATTCGGAACTCAGCATCAAATCAGTAGTCTTCTGGATCGAAATTTAATCTTCTGATTTTACTTGTCTTTTCAATTAAACTTCTTGAAAGGTTTGCCAAGATTTTATTACTTAGTTGATGACTTTTGAAAAGCATCAAAATCTCCATTCACTTCTTCATCTTCATCCAACATGAAAGAACGACTTATCTCAAGTACCAAATTGAAATTTTCACCTTCCATATTCACAACAGTAAAATTGCATTTAATTTGAACCCCCACTCAGCATCCATTGTGATTTTGTAATTCTTATTACAATGGAACAAAAATCCGGTAACAAATTAGCAAAATCATTATGCATGATTGCTATAATCGCCAAACCAATTGCATTTACTTCCCTTTAAACCATCCAACCTAATATCAACTATCCCTATTTATTCCCCCATTTCTCAGTTTACCAATTCTACAGAAATCCCTTCATCAGCGGCGCCGTCCACAGTTCAAACATCCAGGTGATTTTTTGTTTATTATTTATGAACTTATTTTGGTTCAAATTATTTTCAAGGGGTTTTATTCTGTCTAAAAAGTGTTGACTTAAGAAAAGTTCATTTTTTTTACGGTAAAAAAAGTGTAAGTTTGCATCTTTTATTTCATTTTTCACTCAAAGTGGATTAATGCTTGCTAGATTTTTTTATCAAAAAACACTCATGAAAATTTATCATGTTGTGATGTTAAATGCCTGTTGTGTGTGAAGTTCCCCAAGATCTACAAAAGCCTTTTGTGTGTAACGGAATTCACAAGTCTATGAATATATCCACGCCTCAACCATGTATTAGTTAGTTCGTAGCGGTGTATGATTCATCTATAAAAGCAAACATATAAAAAATGTGCTGGTTTGTATTGCATGATTTAATGTGGAAATAAGATTCCAGTTAGATCCAATGGATTTCGTAAGGTATCATCTATTTTGGAATGAGAAACAAATTAATGTTAACACGAGTTGTAGTGATGCATCTTAGGTCTATCTACGCACCAAGACCATTCAGGTTTTACCATACAATGAAAATACTTCTGCTTTCTCAAAGCTTTTGGGCCTCTAATCCTAGTTATGTTCCAATATTTGTCTGGATACATGAAAAAAGTAACAAATAAAAATATTTCTTTTATCTTGTTGTGTCTAGTTAAACGTGTATTCTTTGAGAAAATTTCTATAAAATGTAGTAGTGGTTTCATACTAACTTGATCATCAAATTTGACTTTTTTGCTAGAAGAATGCAATTTAGTGGTAACTTGTGGTGCAAAAGTATCAAATTTGACTTTTCTGCTAGAAGAATGCAATTTAGTGGTAACTTGTGGTGAAAAAGTATATTTTTGGCATAACAACTGGAACTTCGAAATACAGTTTGGTAAAAGTAAGACTTTGTCTTAAATCATTAATGAATATTGAGTACAAGTAACCATATAATTTATTATGGAGCCATAATATAATATGATAAGCAATCAAGTCTGAGGAAGACTTTCTTATAGTAGAATTCTTTATTATACTCGAGTTGTTGTTGAAGCTACATTTTGCGAAGCAAACAAAGTATTTTTCTTTATAATATAATGCATGTTTACATTTCAAGTTTAGATTAATGGTATTTCCCAAAGTTAGCCATAACCTAAATTGTTAACTAATTGATTTGCATGTATAAATTGTCCAATTCCAGATACCCTTGTATATCTTTACGGTTACCTTTGTAGCTTTAAAGAATTAACTATGGTTCGATCAAAGGTGAAATATGAGATGATTGCTAATGAAAATACTCGACGCGTGACATTCAATAAAAGAAAGATCGGTTTTCTCAAAAAGCTTGAAGAAATTAAAACGCTATGTGGAATTGAAGCTTGTGCTGTTATTCTGAATGAAGATGGGAGTCAGTCGGAAGTCTGGCCTTCCCAAACTGAAGCATTACAAGTTGTTGAGAGGTTTAGAAGTTTACCGTTACCTACTCAAACGAATAAAATGTTAGATCAAGCTGGGTTTCTGAACCAGAATCTGGCTAGAGTAACCAATAATTTTGAAAGGGAGAGCAAGAAAGTTCGATCATTAGAGATTGAACTACTCTTGGCTGACTGTCTAAACAAAGATGTAGTGGATGTCAGCAACCCGGAGGATCTTCATGAGATGCTTCGCCTGTTGGAGAGAAAGATTCAAGTAGTTGATTGGAGGATCGAAGATATTCAGAATACTCCTTCCACCTCCAATGCAGGTGCTAAAGAGACTGATAATAATGGTAAAGGGAAGCAGCCCCTTTATCATTTCTGAAGTCATGTTTTAATAATATTGTATGGACTATGTTCTTTAGTTTAATTTTGATATTTTATATATTATGGTACCTTTACACATTATCTTGAGCTATAAAAATTTGTTTGTCCCTTCTTTAGGTTTTTTCTTTAGGTATAGTAAGAGATATACCTTATTAGGTTAATTTTTATTCAACACTACACCACCATCTTGAATCATTGAGATAGGCAATAATTATATATGAGTTGCAACAAATGCTATTCCCTTATATATATGGATTAGTTGTTTTGAACATTTCCAAGAGTTCCATTTTCGCCATCTAAAATACCTAAAAACTTTATTTTAAATGTTGAAGACAAAAAATGTCGCCGAACATCTAATTTTACGTAAGGACGGACAAGGATTCATTTGGGAATAATAAATTTTGGGACTCGAACTTTTAATTCTAATCTCATCTCATAATAATTTAGATACACGATTTCGAGCACCCGAATTATTGTGGGAGGGAACGTGCTAGATTACATAATTGTTACCATGATTAATTAGTCAATTGGCATGGACCAACTATATGAAAATTTTACGACGAACTTTCAATTTCTTTTTTATTATTGTTTAGTAACAAATTAAATGAAATTTCTTGCATTACAGTAAAACTACATGGAGTAGAAACTTTTTAAAATTAGAACATGTTTATGAAGTTCATAAGATTGGTATTGGGCTAGGCGGTTCGGGTATTCGGGATTGGGCAATTCAATCTCAAAATCGTCCCTTATATTCATATAGTTTTACCGGTTTCAAAATCTGGGTACCCAAAATCCAAAATATTTGTCCCATTTGATTTTTGAGAAATCTAGACAGAACGGATTTGGATTACCCACCCCTAATTTTACCTAAACATCATGTTTTGAAACTTTTAGCTAAAGTTTTAATTGTTGGCCACATAGACATATCTAGATTGTTTCAACATTTGTTTTCTCTTTTAAATAAATTTGATATAAACATACACTATAACTTAGATTAATGTTATTTTAGTTGACATAAAAGTCTATTTTTTATTTTAATTTATATTTATTGTAATTTAAATATTATAGATTTTTATATCTAATTCAATTCTTGAAAATATATCGGCTAATTAAGCCATATTTCACACATATAAAAAATTATTAATGAATTCATATATAAAATTTAAACAAAATCGTTGAAATTCATTTGTAATATTTAAATTTTAGTATGTGAAGCAATACAATATAATCTATAATATATTTTACAATTTAGATATAAATAATATATGATAGTTATCAAAAATTAAATGTGACTGTTGGATGGAGTAGATAATACATAATATTTAAATGACTAAAACACTGTTCACTGTCTAAACTTTGAATTTAGATATTATTGTTGGGGATGGTCTACGTAGTCGTAATGCTAATAATAATTTACCATCATTCAGCAAGACAACAACTAGTGTTAAATAATACCATTATGTTTAATTTATAATTTCATTGTATGCCTATTTTGGCCGAACAACATGAATTAATTTTGAAACCCCCTTAAATCACTTGAATTAATTGGTAAAATGTGTTGAGAATTAATTTTTGGGTGATTAACATTCAGATCCCCTTATGTTTTGGTGTATAACAAGAAACCCCCGATGTTTCAAAAATTAAAGTGACATCCTCTTGATATGACCTGTTTACAAAAAACCTCTTACGACGTTAAAAACTTACTGAATTAGATGACGTCGGTAATTTTTTTATTGATTTTTTAAATTTATCACTGGTCAATTTTTTTAAGGTTAACTGAACTTTTTGATGAAGTAATATACCCCAAGGGTGTCTATATAATAATATTATACCATATATGGTGTATAAGACAAGATAATAACTCCAGAGAGTCATATGTTGACATATATTTTGTATATAAAAAACAGCCCAAATATTTATTTTTTAGCATTTCATTCCACAAATTTGATAATGTTCTAATTTCAATTTGATTTTCTTAGTCTTTAAATTGGGGATTACCAAACAAGTAAGAATTTAAGTGAAAACACACAAACAAAATTACATGCATGTTTTGATAAATCATAGAGAAAATCGCACTTTTCCCCCTAAACTCATAGTCAAGTTGCACATTTTTTCTCTGAACTTTAATTTTTTACATTGTCCATTATTAATTATAATAGAATTTCAAATGAACTTTTTCGCTAACACAATAAATCTTTTTCTAATAAAAATAATATCAGAATTTTTTGGGCCAATTCAGCAAAGCATGTACATGAATTATTTTGGCATTTAGCTCTCTTTGTGTGTGTAATTTTCTAAACACATTCTCATCTTCAATCCCCTCCCCCCTTCTCCCTCCACTCTTAAATACATTATTGTTGCACTTTCCTCTTGAACTATATTCCGTCCACTTTCCAACCAAAGAACTAAAAATATAAGTTCAAAGGGAAAAGTGCAGCTTAGCTACAAGTTCAAGAGGGTAGCTGATTTTTTTTTTTTTAATTTGAAAGTATTATTTTACTTCTTTAATTAATAAATTTATCTCTTTATTTTTCAAGGATAATTATCAACTAGAAAATGACACCCTTGAGGGTAAATCGAAATATATCCATCAACAATAGTTTAAGTTTAACAACATTTTCAAATTGAATTCCACGGTGAACCGATTCTGATTGTCTTTTTTTTAATTTATTTTAATATTAAAAATAAATTGATATTTTTGTATAATTGGAAATTCAACATCTAACCTCTTGAATATAACATAACAACCTTACCATTTGAGCTACATCATTTATGTCAAACTTTAAATATATAGATTTATATATTATAGAAAACTTGTAACCAAATTTATTTATAAATTAAATTATGATAATTAACTCAATTAATATTTTACACATTATCAATAAAAATTAAAACAAATTTTAATTTTACGACATAATTTCTTATTAAAATTATTTCCATATGATATTTTTTTCCAATTATATCATTTTTAGGATCAAAAGTATCAAAATTTAAAAGTCAGATCGATATATTATTTAAAGTTTATTTTGAATATTAAACTTGTACAAATAATCATATTTAAAATGTACTACTCTCATGTAAATAAATATAATAATTATATCTATATGAGATTACTAATTAATATCGTATGAGTTTACTAAATAATATTGTATTACAACTTAAATAATATTATACTGTATGATTTAATTTAAACATTGTAACGGCCCGACTCCGCGGGTCCATCGTATAACGGTCGATTTTTTTTTTTTTTTTTTTTGAAAAAGATTTAAAATACTGAAACTTTATTTATTTATTTTACGGAAAACGATAAATTAAAAGTCTAAATGTGGAAGCGGTTTAAACAAAATAAGAACATTTTAAATTACTAAGTTTAAAGCGGAAATAATTAAAACAAATCTTAACGGATGACATGACGTGGTGAAACAACTTGTGGGACCCAAAAGAAATACAATACAAGAAGATTAAGATTAATATTTGATAAAATTTAAAATCATTTTCGATAGATATTCTCATTTTACAAAATTAGCTAAAATACCAAGATATTTAGCAAGATATAATAAGAATCAGCTTAGACATTATAGGAAATTTAAAACAAACGAAAATCTTAAAATAAAATAAAATTTAAACGAAAGTTCTACTACTCTCTGAAACTAGGGTGGGACCGCAACCGTGTTGACCTAACCGCTACATGAAATATCGTTTACCCCAAACACCTGTAGCTGAAAAGATCGAAACATGGAATGCATAAGTTGATCGTCCAACTTAGTGAGGTTGTAGTGCACATGTGCGTAGATGCAACATAATTTACATGAGCCTATACAACAGTACAGTAATGAACATGTGCTATAACAATTTAAGCACGTTAAACAGGTAACCAACATTTGTTGATGCCGTCCTCCTTTTACCCTCCAATCCACAGTCAGGAAAACCACCACCGAACACTCCAAGTAAGGTGCGACCTTACATAACAGTGCGCATTGACGTCAAATGCCAGGAGTTTGACATTCACTCCCTAAGTGTAACCTCCACACTTGGCTCGTGAAGCGGGTCTACGGTAGATCAAGGTAACCCTCCGGCCCTTACCTTCCGGGTTAACCACGATTCCGCACACCAAAATAGGAGCCCACACAGTAACAGTAAACAGTACAGTAACAGTAAACAGTACATTACAGTAACAGTAACAGGAAATCGGTAAACAACTCAATAACAGTTCAACATACAATATCAATGACTCATAAGCACATAGACATAAACAATAATTCAACGTGTAACTTGTCCTAGCAGCCGAGTTCTTTATGTTATCATACATCACATGCTTGTTCATTTAGTAACTAAGTTACAGTTATGACTCGACCTACTAGCACATTTAGACTTACACACAAGTAACACATAGCACTCACCTGAGGAGCTTATTACAGCGACCAAAATTCCACAATGAAGTGTATCCGAAACCTGAGCAAATATGTATACGGCTAATAAATTATCTTATAATCTTACTTAAATATAATTAAAGAAAATCCTATCACAAGGATTTTCTAAATTAACATCTTAGACAAAAACTTAAAACTTTCGACATCAAATCATTTAAGTGTATTCATTTTTTTTAAACTTTAAGATTTTAGAAAATCCAAAATATTTAACAAGTTAATAATTAAACACCCTTTTCTTTTGAAAACATTCAAAGTATACCCCAAAAGTTTCGAAAATATTAAAACATTCACTTTCTTGCAGCCAAAAAAAAAATTTTAAACCCAATATCACAAGAACGTTTAAAAATATTTAAGCAAATATTTCCTATAAAACCAAAATTAATCACAAGTTTTAATAACTTTTCATCATATAACCTTATTTAACTCCATCGAAATTTAATTATCAAGTCATATATTTTTACTATATCAAGTATTCACTTTCATTACTACACCATCCTTATAACTAAAATCGAGATACATGCATAACATAGTACGAACTCAAACTCATGCTCAAACTAAATTCTAAAGTAAAAAATTAACCACAATGTAAATAAATAATGCACAATAACATTTAGGCTCAAGGAACTATCTAACGAACTCAAATCGAGAAATGAAGACCGAAAATGGAATACCCATTCCGAGACGAAATCGCTGACCGGAGCAGCCCCTGTTGACCGACTGTTGACCGGCACCGAAAAATGAGCCGAACCCACCATTCCGCTCTCCTCTAAGCCTAGAACACCGTGATAAAGCTCGATTGTCGAAGAAATGACCGGAAAAGGGACATGCAAGGAAACCCACTTAAAACCGCCACTTCCTCCTCTAATTTCCGCAGGAAAACACCTTCTATTCCTTCAAATACCACCACCATTGTATTCCTCTCGTCGAGTAGATCAATTTTGACTACTCATTTACTTGATTTGGTTAAGAAATGAAGAAGTTACAAAAAAAATAAGGAAATGGAGTATGTGTGTATTTTAGTGTGTGTGGAACTAGAAGAAGAAGAGAAATGAGGGAAATGAGTAGACTTTTATTCATAGTTAATGGGTGTTTTGCATTTAACACCCTCAATATGTGGGTATTCACTTCTTAGTTCTCCAAGTCTCGGGCAATTCAAGAAGTCCCCTTTTTATTTTTCTTTTGCATTTAAATCCTCAAAATAATACAAGAGTGTGTATATAATTTATAATTTGCACAACAATAATAATTCAAGTGAATATCAATTTAAATCACTTCAAATTTAAATATATGCTCACTCGTTGAATTTTTAACAACATAGATATGAATTTTAATTTTAATTATTAAATTCACATAATTAAAAATTATTAATTTCAAGTAAATAAAATTTATAGGAAAGAAAATTCATAAATGAATTTTCGGGGTTTTACATTCTTCCCTCCTTAAAAGAATTTGGTCCCCAAATTCACACTTGAGTTCCGAGAAGTTCGAGTGATGATGTTGTATCTCTCTTTGTATTTCCCAAGTCGTTTCTTGTATACTTTGACAGCACCATGAGGCTTTAAACGATGGAGTCCATTGGTTTCTTGATTTGGACCAGTATGCGAACAAATCTTTTCTCTAACTCTAAATGTTTCTGGAGTCTGATGATATGTAGTCGCGAGCATGAGGAAAAACCCTTCTAGAACTTCATACGTGGAATTTTACGCGATAAATCAAAGTTCGACGAATAATCAAACTTACATGCCTTAGTTAGATTCTCCTAAAAAGGAAAACTTTCACGTTATAACACAAAAAATTGATTTTTGCCAATGAAATTCAAAAGATAGCGGAAGACATCTGAATTGATATTCTCAGCAGGAATCAGAAATGACAGTCCAATGAAGTGCCTTGATAACGATTGTAAACAAAACAGAATAATAGTAACAATGATAATCAAGTCAAGAGATCGGAGTAACAAGAAGAACGAATGTGACACGTCAATAAGGATATCAAATGATCATGACGAAAGTCTGGAGTTCAAAAGAAAGTTGAAAACGAATGACCTTATTCATGAGATTTACAAGGATGCATAAGATAAACAAGGGAACCACATGTCCTGAATAGACAAAATGAAAATCTGAAGTTCAAAAGGAACTTGATAATTCGATCATTCCAAGAGACTTCAAAGATCACATAGTTAGCTTCAACAAACATGAACAATATGAAATCATATAGTTGATATAGATGGTTTCTTGGAAACGGTCATAGTCCAATAGATTCATGGGAATATGAAAAAGAAATATCCGTAGCTATTAAATTAGGTCAATGTAAGCGGTACGAATCGTGAAGGAATTACTTGTGAAGTTACCTTAGTGTAAATTTCGAATGAGAATGAAATTTAACATCAAATTTGAAGCTTTGATAAAGCAACTATGAGCTGCATGGTCAATTTATATCAACAAATATGGATAATATGAAATCAAAGAGACGATTCAGGAACGACCATATATTAGCAAAGGGGTTCAATAAAGTATCAAGCAACACCGAAACAATAAATTTCTATAAGGATCATAAAGGGCAGTTGAACCAGAAATTTTGCCAATGAAAAATGAAGCAATTGAGTTTATAGACTGAGCAAAAATAAAGTAATGAGGTCCTCAAAAGTCGATCGGGTCAAGGAATATTCAAATAGTATAACCAGAAAGTGGTATATTAAGTATTTTCAATGAATGTGACAAGGCACAATCTAATAGGAGTCTTAACAAGGATTATGAAAATGAATGGAAAAAATGTGAGTTGTAATGATAATAATAGATATTTGAATTAAAAGCTCAATTTGAACTATGTAATCAGATAACAAGTATCGTTAAGAGTTATAAGATTATCACATCAGAAGTCTCAATAGAGATAAATAAGAAGGTTGAATCAGGGATCAATAAAGACAAAAATTCTGATATTAATGACCAGAGCGAATAAGGTTCAAGAACAAGGCACGAAAAATGAAATGGTCCAATTTACAAGGTTAATGATAACAAATAGGATAAAGCAACTTCAAAAGGAATATGATACAAGTATGAAGTTGACAGTACATTCCTTTTTAGAATAACATGCAGTAATAATATGAAATTGAAGAGACTTCTTCTGAACCTATCGCAATTCAATACTTAGGTTCAGGGAATAAAGATAATGAAATATTCCTAACCACTTAACCATATTAAGGTAAGCAGTCTGATTCATGAATTCACTATGAAGAAGTAGCTCGTGAAATAAAAAGGGAGTACAAACTCCGAACAAATGTAAAACTCAAATATCAAATTGGAAGCTTCGATCGGACAACAGGAAGCTGAATTAAAAGTGTCAATAAACTATGAATGGAGGGGTTTAAATTAGAATGACAATCAGTTCAACAAGAAACTGTCAAATTCAAGAAATTGTGAGAAACAATATTTAAAAGTATCAGATCAAGGTAAGCAAGTCCAAGAATAAAGTTCAAGAAAGGATCAAAGAAATTTTGGTCAATTCAGAATTAAAATTGAGAGAAAGAAACTGACTATCGCACATAGAAGCGAAGGAAATAGCATTAGCGCATATGAAAAATAAACAATGAACAGAGCTCAATTAGAGATATTGGTCTGATAGAAATGAGTAGGAGATGTTAGAAGACGAATTTGCTTACATCATCGAAAGATTATACAGTTAGGATTTATTCACTTTGAGTGATTGCGGATCTTTGAAGTTCTTGTGTAATAAAGAAGGTATATTTGGCTTATTTCCTTAGTCGATAATTGATTTACTAGATGACGAAGATAGTTGCAACGCTTCTCTTCAACCAAATGACATTCGTTACACTCGATTTCTCTAGGGAAAACGCTACAATGCGATGAGTAAGCTTCTTCAAATAACTTGTTCATCGATACACTTAACTTTTGCTGAAACATCCTTTCTCGAAACTTCAACATGCTAATAGATTCAATAGATAGAGGAATTTCGATCGTCTTGATAGATTCTTTTATTTATTTCATACCCTCATATTTCATTCTTTCTGAATACTCGATAGCAAGTCTTGATGTTAAATTCTATTTGGTTGTCGCCACGCTCCATTAATTACCTTTCCCAAGAACTTATATAATACATCATCTAAACGCATATATAACAAATAGGGGTTACATATTTTGGTCAACATACAAAGAGTATGCCAGAATCAAGAGTGGCAGTTCATAGTAATCGAGATCAAATAATTAATACTTCGTATTTAGGAAGTACCTACAAATGTAAGTTCAGATGAGAGCATATTTCAACCTCGAGGAAAAGTAGAACCATGGATAGTTGAAGAATGAGACACACCTGAAGTACTAGGTACAAAATAGTCATCAGCATTCAAACTAACAATGACTAAGAAAGAATTCCATGGAGCACAAACTAGCGAGATGAATCATAGTCAGACATGAACATAAAAATAGTAATAAAGTCATTATAACAATGAGTAAATCGATCTGAAGGTTCAAATGAACTATGATTTTTAAGAATTATATGTGAGGAATGAAATTTATAGTAAATCACCAAGATTCAAAGAAACGTGTATCGATTTAATACTATCAAGAATAACCCATACACAAAATTCAAAAACATGATGGGTTCGGGAATGAGTTAAAACCAAAGAACGGAGCTCAAGGAGAATCCAAATATATTCAGATTCGATGGTTCCTTACGAAAGAGTAATGTTTGAAATCAGGAGAACGAGTTTTGAATGAATTAAGCACAATTAAAGGAATCTTAAAAGCACCCATGACTACTTAATTAACTTACAGGTGTCCCAAGAAAAGAAACTTGATTCCATGATATAAATACGAGAGTAAGATAGAGAAAGAAAGAGCTTTCTCCGAATTAATCGTAGTTAAACGATAATGAGGGTTAAATATTTGAGGTCATTCTAGTCATTTGGTAACGAAACAGTGATACCAAGAAATCAAACCTCCATTGAGATCAAACATACGCGTATAAATTTGATTGCAGCCTTATCCCACAAAGTTAGTTATTCGAATTGAGTTGACCTTAAGACTTTCGCGCAAGCTTACTAAAGGTGAGAGATCAATTTGAAGAGGAAATTTCTGAAGTCAACAATATGAGTTCTGAATAAGGTAAACTCACATGATGATGGACTTTGAAAAGGTTTAGGGCTATATTAGTCATTTTATATGTACTTCAAGTAAGGCCACTTGATTAAAGTAATTCAATAAGCACAAAATCAAGGAGCATACTCATCTATAATCATATTCAGACAATAATTCAAATAGTTCAGTCAAAGGAACGTCAAGTATATTCTGGACACCAACAATAAAACAACAAATCAAGAAATCACATTAACAATAAAAAATAACCCCTTTCCCCGATGACATGCACAATACCTATGTTTTGGTTGCGGTCTTGTCCTAAAAGTAAAATACACATTGTGGGTAGACACCCTAAAGTCTTGCCGGTTAGTCCCACCTTACTAGCATCTCGGTACAAATTCCGAGGACCCTATCCTGGCCATGAGCCGAAGCTCTGATACCATCTGTAACGGCCCGACTCCGCGGGCCCATCGGATAATGGTCGAATTTTTTTTTTTTTTTTGAAAAAGATTTAAAATACTGAAACTTTATTTATTTATTTTACGGAAAACGATAAATTAAAAGTCTAAATATGAAAGCGGTTTAAACAAAATAAGAACATTTTAAATTACTAAGTTTAAAGCGGAAGTAATTAAAATAAATTTTAACGGATGACATGACGTGGTGAAACAACTTGTGGGACCTAAAAGAAATACAAGAAGATTAAGATTAATATTTGATAAAATTTAAAATCATTTTCGATAGATATTCTCATTTTACAAAATTAGCTAAAATACCAAGATATTTAGCAAGATATAATAAGAATCAACTTAGACATTATAGGAAATTTAAAACAAACGAAAATCTTAAAATAAAATAAGAATTTAAACGAAAGTTCTACTACTCTCTGAAACTAGGGTGGGACCGCAATCGTGTTGACCTAACTGCAACATGAACTATCGTTTACCCCAAACACTTGTAGCTGAAAAGATCGAAACATGGAATGCATAAGTTGATCGTCCAACATAGTGAGGCTGTAGTGCACATGTGCGTGGATGCAACATAATTTACATGAGCCTATACAACAGTACAGTAATGAACATGTGCTATAACAATTTAAGCACGTTAAACAGGTAACCAACATTTGTTGATGCCGTCCTCCTTTTACCCTCCAATCCACAGTCAGGAAAACCACCACCGAACACTCCAAGTAAGGTGCGACCTTACATAACAGTGCGCATTGACGTCAAATGCCAGGAGTTTGACATTCACTCCCCAAGTGTAACCTCCACACTTGGCTTGTGAAGCGGGTCTACGGTAGATCGAGGTAACCCTCCGGCCCTTACCTTCCGGGTTAACCACGATTTCGCACACCAAAATAGGGGCCCACACAGTAATAGTAAACAGTACAGTACAATAACAGTAAACAGTACATTACAGTAACAGTAACAGGAAATCGGTAAACAACTCAATAACAGTTCAGCATACAATATCAATGACTCATAAGCACATAGACATTAACAATAATTCAACGTGTAACTTGTCCTAGCAGCCGAGTTCTTTATGTTATCATACATCACATGCTTGTTCGTTTAGTAACTAAGTTACAGTTATGACTCGACCTACTAGCACATTTAGACTTACACACAAGTAACACATAGCCCTCACCTGAGGAGCTTATTACAGCGACCAAAATTTCACAGTGAATTGTATCCGAAACCTGAGCAAATATGTATACGGCTAATAAATTATCTTATAATCTTACTTAAATATAGTTAAAGAAAATCCTATCACAAGGATTTCCTAAATTAACATCTTAGACAAGAACTTAAAACTTTCGACATCAAATCATTTAAGTGTATTCATTTTTTTAAACTTTAAGATTTTAGAAAATCCAAAATATTTAACAAGTTAATAATTAAACACCCTTTTCTTTTGAAAACATTCAAAGTATACCCCAAAAGTTTCGAAAACATTAAAACATTCACTTTCTTGCAAAAAAATAAAATAATTCAAGACCCAATATCACAAGAACGTTTAAAAATATTTAAGCAAAAATTCCCTATAAAACCAAAATTAATCGCAAGTTTTAATAACTTTTCATCATATAACCTCATTTAACTCTATCGAAATTTAATTATCAAGTCATAAATTTTTACTATATCAAGTTTTCACTTTCATTACTACACCATCCTTATAACTAAAATCGAGTTAATCGAGATACATGCATAACATAATACGAACTCGAACTCATGCTCAAACTAAATTCTAAAGTAAAAAATTAACCACAATGTAAATAAATAATACACAATAACATTTAGGCTCAAGGAACTATCTAACGAACTCAAATCGAGAAATGAAGACCGAAAATGGAATACCCATTCCGAGACGAAATCGCTGACCGGAGTAGCCCCTGTTGACCGACTGTTGACCGCCGTTGACCGGCATCGAAAAATGAGCCGAACCCACCATTCCGCTCTCCTCTAAGCCTAGAACACCGTGGTAAAGCTCGATTGTCGAAGAAATGACCGGAAAAGGGACATGCAAGGAAACCCACTTAAAACCGCCACTTCCTCCTCTAATTTCCGCCGAAAAACACCTTCTATTCCTTCAATTACCACCACCATTGTATTCCTCTCGTCGAGTAGATCAATTTTGACTACTCATTTACTTGATTTGGTTAAGAAATGACGAAGTTACAAACAAAATAAGGAAAGGGAGTATGTGTGTATTTTAGTGTGTTGAGTAGACTTTTATTCATAGTTAATGGGTGTTTTGCATTTAACACCCTCAATATGTGTGTATTCACTTTTTAGTTCTCCAAATCTCGGGCAATTCAAGAAGTCCCTCTTTTATTTTCTTTTGCATTTAAATCCTCAAAATAACACAAGAGTGTGTATTTATAATTCATAATTTGCACAACAATAATAATTCAAGTAAATATTAATTTAAATCACTTCAAATTTAAAAATATGCTCACTCGTTGAATTTTTAACAACATAAATATGAACTTTAATTTTAATTATTAAATTCACATAATTAAAAATTATTAATTTCAAGTAAATAAAATTTATATGAAAGAAAATTCATAAATAAATTTTCGAGATTTTACAAATATAATCTAATTTTTTGTTATTTTCAATTAATTATATGATAATGTTTCAAATTTAAAAAATGATCTAAAATTTTAATTATTTTTAATTAATTATATGCTGACATATTTTAAATTTTACTTTAAAATTAAAAAAATTTATTAAATTATTATTATGACGTTATTCATTCCAATCAATAATCCAATCGATTTGACCAATAAAATCAATAACTAACTAGCTCATCGATTATGTATACAAACACGCAACTAACCGATTAAGTACTGTACTACATCAAACACATCATAATATCTCAATTTCAAACTAAGATGCATGGCTTATAACTAGGAGAAAATCAAGATCAACAAGTCTTCTAAAATAGTAAAACAGTAAAACATCCACACAGAAAAAAAAAAGAAAAAAGAAAAGAGAAGAAAAAACACTACACCAGTAGGCTACTACAACATATGGTAAAATAGTCCCTAGACCATCGCAACGCTTAAGCTTAATCAACTTCCTCAATCTTGGGCCCAGCACCACCACTGCCGCTGCCACTGCCACCACCGGAAGGCACATCTTCATCCATACCTCCACCAACATCAGCGCCCTTATACATCTTGGCAATAATGGGGTTACAAATACCTTCAAGCTCTTTCATCTTATCCTCAAATTCGTCAGCCTCAGCAAGCTGATTCGTATCCAGCCACTGAATCGCCCCCTCAATGGCATCCTCAATTTTCTTCTTATCAGCACCCTCGAGCTTAGAAGCAATCTTCTCATCTTTAATTGTGTTCCTCATGTTGTATGCATAGTTCTCCAAGGCATTCTTTGCCTCCACTTTCTTCTTATGATCCTCATCTTCAGCCTTGTATTTCTCAGCTTCTTGCACCATTTTCTCAATCTCTTCTTTCGATAGCCTTCCCTTGTCATTTGTGATCGTAATCTTGTTCTTCTGCCCTGTCGTCTTGTCCTCGGCAGAGACGTTCAGAATCCCATTTGCGTCAATGTCAAAACAGACTGTGATCTGAGGTACACCCCTTGGAGCTGGTGGAATGCCTGTGAGTTCGAATTTTCCAAGCAAATTATTGTCTCTTGTTCTCGTTCTTTCACCCTCGTAAACCTGGATAAGTACACCCGGCTGGTTGTCAGAGTACGTGGAGAAAACTTGCTCTTTTTTGGTGGGGATTGTCGTGTTTCTTGGAATTAACACGGTCATTACACCTCCAGCAGTTTCAAGCCCAAGGGACAAGGGAGTAACATCTAGAAGAAGTAAATCCTGCACTCTCTCATTGCCTTCCCCACTCAAGATTGCGGCTTGTACTGCTGCACCGTAAGCCACAGCTTCATCAGGATTTATGCTTTTGCAAAGCTCTTTACCATTGAAGAAGTCCTGCAACAACTGTTGAACTTTAGGAATCCTAGTTGATCCACCAACAAGAACAACATCATGGACAGAGCTCTTGTCCATTTTCGCATCTCTCAAGCACTTCTCAACTGGCTCCATACACTTTCTGAATAAATCCATGTTCATTTCCTCGAATCTCGCACGAGTAATTGTCGAGTAGAAGTCAATTCCTTCATAAAGAGAATCGATTTCAATAGTTGTTTGTGCAGTCGAAGAAAGGGTCCTTTTCGCTCTCTCACAAGCAGTCCTCAATCTCCTTAAGGCCCTCGGATTTCCACTAATATCCTTCTTGTTCTTTCTCTTGAACTCTTGAACAAAATGGTTCACCATTCTATTATCAAAGTCCTCTCCTCCGAGATGAGTATCACCTGCAGTTGCCTTTACCTCAAAAATACCCTCTTCAATGGTGAGAAGAGAGACATCAAATGTACCACCACCAAGGTCGAAAATAAGCACATTCTTCTCTCCAGTGCTCGAAGCCTTTTTGTCCAAACCATATGCAATGGCTGCTGCAGTTGGTTCATTGATAATACGCAGGACATTGAGGCCCGAAATAACTCCAGCATCCTTTGTGGCTTGACGCTGAGAGTCATTGAAATAGGCAGGAACTGTGACGACAGCATTCTTGACTGTCGTTCCAAGAAACGCTTCGGCTATCTCCTTCATCTTAATGAGCACCATCGATGAGATTTCTTCAGCAGAAAATTGTTTTTCTTCACCCTTGTAAGTTACAACAATCATAGGCTTGTCACCGGATCCAGCTATCACTTTGAATGGCCAGAGCTTCATGTCACTCTGTACTGATGGGTCACTGAATCTCCGTCCAATTAACCTCTTTGCATCTGCATTCCAAATCAAACAATCACAACTGTAAAGTTACTACACTTCTTAAACAAAAATAGACAAATACTCAAATGTTATAATTCCCTCCAATTGTCCGCAGGAATTCACTCCTCCTACAACATTCCAATTCTTTTTTCCATTAATAAGCCAAGTTAAATTCCAATCATTAATCATATGTCTAAGATACTTAACAAAGCTTTCTCATCCCCCACAAAATTCCAATTTTACACACATAAATCACCACTCATGTCGAATTTACTTAAGAAATCAATCTCATTATGATAATTGAAGTGGTGAAAATCATCATACTAAAATTATCAATTATCTACAAATTGGCATCTCTCACAGAATTCCATATTTATTTTGACACATAATTCAAGGACAAGCCAAGCTAAATTCCAATAATCAATTACGTATCCAAATTAAGAAGTTACGATGTCACATTGAAGATTCCAGTTTTGCAAACCAATATACTAAAATCGTCCAATCATCTACAAACTAAACTGTTCAAAATTACAGTAAGTATTAACATTAACTAATCTATATAATAAAATAAATAAACAAAAATCAAGGCTTACCGAAAACAGTGTTGGTAGGGTTCATGGCGACCTGGTTTTTAGCCGCATCGCCGATGAGCCGCTCGGTGTCTGTGAAAGCCACATAAGACGGCGTCGTACGGTTCCCCTGATCGTTAGCTATAATCTCAACACGATCGTGCTGCCATACTCCGACGCAAGAATAAGTTGTCCCCAAATCAATACCAATTGCCGGTCCTTCACCCTTTCCCGCCATTAACAATATAAATGGTACCCTCGAACAAAAGTTTTTGGAGAAATTTTAACAGCAGAAAGAATTTATTAACGAATTTAATAAGTTGCTTGAATTCTTGAATGGAGATTGCTGAGTGAAGGAGAGGGTTTTAATAAGTGGTATGAGGGGTCTAGAATATTCGTGTTTGTTCCTGTTTCCAAATTGAACTCTCTCGCAGTTTCTTCCAGAGAGTTCTTCCGCCACATTATTTAACCGAAATTAGTTTTACAATTTGGTCCTCGATGTTTGAGGTGGTCTTAGTTTTGGTCCTAACTATTTGTTTTTAGTACTTCTCTTTAGTGAAATTACATATTTTTGGTCTAGCATAATAGCATAATATAATAATTAATAACCATCACAAAAAACAGACTTTCCTTTTTTAATACTATGGATAACTTTTTTTTAATAAATAGGAGAGCTTAATATCGATAATTCAAGAGGTCGTTTTACCACCGATTTAGGAGCAGTGTTTTAAAAAATCGAATCGGATCGGTCGGTTTGACCGGTTTAATCGATAATCGATTGTCAGTCCGGTCCGATTAATTCTCCAAAACTAGCTTTGTTCCTGACCAGTTTGAACAAAAAAAAATCGATAAAACCAATGAACCAGTGAACCGATTGAACCATTGGTTCACTTATAAAAATAAAAAGTGAACCAGTGGTTCAATCGATTCATTGGTTCATTGGTTTTACTGGTTTTTGGTCGGTTTTTTCGGTTCAAACTGGTCAGGAACAAAATTGGTTTTAAAGGATTAACCGAACCGAATTGGCAACTGGTTATCAGTTAAATCGGTCAAACCGATCGGTCCGATCTGGTTGTTAAAACACTGATAATAATATTTTCTTCTATTACTATTTCTTAGTCAATTTGAATTCATTTTACCATAATTTTATTTAAAATTACCGGATATTACAAAATTTATCCATTTAAAACTAAAAGTTACATATTTTGATCGAGCATTACACCACCTTCTATTAAGAAGTGTTGTGGACAGGCTTAATTTGTAGTTCCAACTTTCAGGACGGAAGAAATGCAGAATTGATGTTTACAAAGACTAGAATATCTATATATGTCATACATGAACTGATTGACATTGTATAACACATGAAGTAAATTGTTTAACATAAAATAATATCGAAAACACATAATACCACACCGAATTAACCAATATGATGGTATTTTTATCCTTCCACATTCTTTGTAGTCCTAATTCCGAATTAAAGGAAGCAAATATGATTTAATTTCATATATTAAACTCATAGGCTAATGTGTCTATTCATTATTCATATAAAATGTGCTTTAGAGAAGAATAAATTGAACAATGGAAATTATTATAGAAAGTAAAATGCTATTGAGTCTAAAATATTTAGTAGAAATGTAAAAAAGCATTATTCAAGACATAATACCATAATTTGTCTTTTCCCAACATGAATTCCAATGCTAGCTAATGAATCCAAAATATATATCCAAACTCCTTTCCATATTGTTCCCTTGTTTGTTTTTTACCATCTAATTTAATCCTATTACCTATATATAAACAACATAAAAGACCACTACGTTCAAATCAAACTCAAAATATGGCAAACGTTCTCCACTCAAGCTACGGCCTCCTAACCTCAACCCCTTCACTCAACACATGCACCGTCCAACAGCCACGCGCCACCCTCAGCCGCCTCCACGCGCTCCTCCACTTCACAGCCGTATCCGCGTTACTCTACTACCGAATATCAAACCTCATGCATGGAAGCGTACCCTTTCTTTCATGGGGGCTAATTACACTATCCGAGCTGATTTTTGCCTTCGTATGGACTATGACACAAGCTTTCCGGTGGCGGCCGGTGGTGCGCTCAGTGGCGCTAGAGAATCTCCCCGGCGACGAGAAGCTTCCGGGAGTGGATGTTTTTATTTGTACGGCGGATCCAAAGAAAGAACCGGTGGTGGAGGTGATGAACACGGTGTTGTCGGCCATGGCGTTGGATTATCCGACGGAGAAGCTGGCAGTGTACTTGTCTGACGATGGCGGTGCCGAGGTGACTTTGTATGCAATGAGGGAAGCGAGCTTGTTTGCGAAGTGTTGGATCCCGTTTTGTAGAAAGTATGGTGTGCAGACTCGGTGCCCAGAGCCTTTCTTTTCGTCTTTTGGTGACGATGAAAGGGAGGGTTTGGAGAGCGAAGAGTTTAAGGTCGAGGAACAAGAAATTCAGGTATTTAATTATTTATATGAATTTTTTGTCATATATTTGTGTCACATAATATATAGTATAAATTTATTTATATATATTCATTCACACTCACGCGTATATTTGTCATTAAATATATAGATGTGATACCAAAATATAATAAAATATTGAACATAAATTTGAATGTTTATTTGTTATCTTTATTCATTCTTTTGTAAAATCCGTTCAATTGCATTTAGATATTTCCACTAGAAGTTTCAAATCTAATATTGTGGGCTTCTTATTTGAATCAATTTGGACGAATTTAGTTTTGGATATTAACTTTAGCAACATATTAGTAATTTTGCACGGCATTAATTTAACAAGATCAAGAATGTGGAAATTATGTTAAAAATTATACGAGTATTATCGAACTCCAACAGTACGTATGGATTAACTTCTATTAAATGAGTTAGCAAATTGAAGATGTAGATTTTTGTTTACATTTAAAATATTATTTAGTGCTCTGAGTTGACTGTAAACTGATTGTTGTGCAAATTCAGTCTAACATGCAATCATGCATACCTTTTTTATTATGTATACGTAACATTTGTTTAAAAATTAACAAAGCTGTCTAAATCATATGTTGCAATCAATATTGTAATTAATTAATTATCATCATTAATTACTTTGTATTTGTTGGTTTACCAAAAACATAATACTTCATACGGCTGGCGGATCTAGATAGGGACAAGGGGCATAGACCCCTCAGATTAATTACTTTTTATTTTTTGGATTATATATTAATACTGATTAGAATTTTACATAAAAAGTATAGTGATATGTTGGTAATAGTGTGAAAGAAACAAACATAAAGTCATGAAGTTCAAACTCATGATGAAACTTTTTTTGTGTTGTTTTAATTTTTTGTCTTTCTCAATATTATTTTGAATATTTTATGCTTTCTTTGAAAAAATCCTTAATAATATTTTCAAAATTTTATGTGAAAAAAAAAATTCTTCTCAATAATTTTTAATGTTTTATATATTTTTAGTAATTTTTTTCTTCTTAATAGTATTTCAATATTATGTATTTTTTTTAATTTTTCTCTTAATCATAATTATAGAAACAATATGAACTATCATTGTTTTTGTAATTCGATTTTATTTTTTATTTATTCAATGTACTTAGTTAAATAAAAAATTCTCAATAATTTTAAAACGAATGCAATCTTATATTTCTTTTATAATACGGTTTTTCCATCATAATGGGTTATCATATGTAATAAAAATAACTTATATGGGTCATTTTTTTTTTTTTTTTTTTTTGTCAAACTTCACCACCACTTTGTTGACTCTTTCCATATATTTTATAGTTAATAAATTTAAGCATGACTGTTTGATTGAATCATTTTTAATATACTTTTGTCCCTCCGTCTAAAATTTCTGGATCCGTCTGCTTCGTACTATACCAACATTAGAGTCGAAGATGTCATCGATGAGCCGGGTAGGAACTATGAGTTTGGACTTTGTATAGAATCGAGTTGAGTCGATCAGATATCCGATAAATTCACTGGGTATCCATTCAGGTTGGATCTAAGTCAGGACAATAAATTGAATAGGATTTGAACGGGTATTAACTTGTCTTTTAATAGCCCAATTACAAATATAAGACTAGTTTTATGTTCAAACTCATTAAGTTGGATATTTGGTTAATACTAGTATTTTATTAATTTTATATTAATTGAGTTAAGTTCAATTAAAGCTTCGGACTTAACTTATCTGAAAAATTAGCCTAAAGACATTTAGTGTTGTGTGACATTAAGTCATAACAACATGTTTGATAGTAAAAACATTTTTTAAAATGTAAAAATAAATTTGATTTTCAATAATATTAGATTTTACTAGTGTTGTGTGACATTAAGTCATAACAACATGTTTGATAGTAAAAACATTTTTTAAAATGTAAAAATAAATTTGATTTTCAGTAATCTTAGATTTTTTTTAGGTAAAATTGCAGAAAACGTTCTATATTAATTAGTGATTTTGGGTTTTCGTTCAGTAATTTAATATTTTATCCGAGAAATTTTTTTCAAACTAATTACTAATTTTGGTTTATTGCCCCAAACTATATCAAATCGCCGAATTTCGTCCTGTAATTTATAATTTTGCATGAATTTAGTCCCAATATTAAATTTCTAATTTAATTTAAATGACGGTTCAATTTTGTGATTAGATTGAGACGAATTCTATAATGTTATATAATTGTTCATATTAAAATTTGCCACATCATAACACGTAAGCAGATATATGGCAATTTAACGGACATTTGCGTAATTTTCGTCGTAATTTTTGTCTCATAATTAACGGTGAGAATATATTAAAAAAAAATTAAACTATATTATGAAATTCGATGATATTATATAATTTGAGAAAAAAACCTAAAATCACTAATTTATTTGGGAAGTATACTACAATTTTGTATGAAAAAAATGAACTGACACGAATTATAACCATTTTGCCATCTCTATTTAATAGTACTGAATTAATGCATATTGTGTAGTCAAAGTATGAAGCTTTTAAGAGAAATGTGGAGAAAGCTGCTGAAATTGAAGATTCCACCAACGATGACCGTCCTCCTCATATTGAGGTAAATATCTAAATCAGTGAATTTTAATTCATTTTTACTCTCTGAATTTTGAAAAAATCAGAGTTGCTTATATATATATATATATATATATACATATCTGTATCTATATTTTGCAGGTTATATATGATACCAAACATAATGAAGGAGTGGCCGATGATTCGAAATTGCCCCTTCTTGTTTATGTATCCCGTGAGAAAAGACCATCCTACCCTCATCGCTTCAAAGCTGGAGCCCTCAATGCTCTTGTGCGTACTACTACTAATTAATTTCTCTCTCCTTTACCATATTATTAAGCTAATAGCAATAGGAGTATTATATTGCAAGCTTTATATTTATATATATATATATGCAGTGAATATAACTGACACTTTTTTTGGTTAAGTTACTTCACTGTAATTTTGGTGTGAAAAGTATGTGGTGGGTGACAAACCATATTTGTGGTGTGTTTTTGAAATGGTATTGTATAATTTTGGGGGTTGTGGATAGGTTTGTGCAAAACATAATTTTGTTAGGCCAAAGTATTTGACTTCTTTTACTTGGTTTCAACTGTTTGGGCAATGAAATGAGATGCAAAGGTGTTTTAATATTTGAAATGAGATGCAAAGGTGTTTTAATATTTGTGGAGAGTTTTTGAAATGGTATTGTATAATGTTGGGGGTTGTGGATAGGTTTGTGCAAAACATAATTTTGTTAGGCCAAAGTATTTGACTTCTTTTACTTGGTTTCAACTGTTTGGGCAATGAAATGAGATACAAAGGTGTTTTAATATTTGAAATGGTGAAGCAATAGGTCCAAACAGATCAACCGAGTCCGATCACACTCATTCTTCAAACATAGCCCCTCATTTGGACGACAATTAAAGATTTTTTTCCACTTTTCTCTCGTGTTTTTTATTAGTTTTTGCAGCGAAAACTAACTTTAGTTGTTGGAGAGGGGGAAAAAAGGGGTGGGAAAATGGTAATTTGGCAACTCGTGTTCTACATTTTTATTTGAATTAATGAGTCGAATCTTCTTTAATGGGCAACCAATGCATCCAATTAACTTACAATTATTGTTTTGAGATGAAGACAATAATATTTCATTGGAACTTATATTGCAGCTTCGAGTTTCGGGGATCATGAGCAATGGTCCCTATACACTAGTGTTGGATTGCGACATGTATTGCAATGATCCTACTTCAGCCAAACAAGCAATGTGCTTTCATCTTGATCCTAAGTTATCAGACTCCCTTTCTTATGCACAGTTCCCTCAGATTTTCTACAATGTTAGTCAAAATGACATTTATGATGGCCAAGCTAGATCTGCTTATAAGGTACGTAAATCCCTTTTCTTTGTCCGACTTTGAACGATTTAAGAATGAATGAAGTTTTGAGCAAATTGACGAGCTTTATCCATCCTTGAATTCTTTGACAGACTAAGTATCAAGGCATGGATGGTATAAAGGGAACGGTCTGCGCTGGTACTGGCTACTATTTGAAGAAAAAGGCATTGTACTGTCGTCCCAATCATGAAGGTATGTATTCTTTGGAATTTTAAATCAATTAATTAGGGAGTTATCATAAAAAATCGTGTTATATATATTATTTGTCTTGTATGCACGATTAACTGTGACTTGTGATTCGTATTTTCTTGTGAAATGACCTTCATACCTTATACGTTGTGCTACCAATGCATGTTAAATTACTATATACTGTATATTGTTATTATCTTGACCTTGAAAAGAAGTAAATTATCAATTGCAGTCTGGTTTATCAATTTGTCTTTTCCAAACGAATTCTACGAAATTTTAAGATGAGTTAGTATATTTAGTACTTAGAGAACAATATATTTGTCAATTACAAGAAGAAAATCACTTGAGAGTTTTTCTTTGGGTTTGGACAGATGAATTTCTTCAAGAATCAGAAAAGAACTTTGGCTTATCTACCAAGTTGATCAATTCAGTAAAGGAACTTACTGGAAAGAATGTGAATGAAAGTACAAATATATCCGATGCAACTGTACAAGAAGCCAAAAAGCTAGCCTCTTGCACATTTGAGCAAAATACTAGATGGGGAAAAGAAGTAAGTCCGATCAAATTGGACATACTAAATGGTCTTATGAGATTAATGCAAAAATACACCTTGTGCTTTGCCTTTGCAAAAATCCCCGTGTTATTCTTATTAGCAACCCCCCCCCCCCACCCCCAATGTTCTTTTTTTATTAGCAAAAACCCTATTTGAATTTTCCTCATAAATCAGTAGGGAGGTTATAGTCAAACTTTTAATTGAACAGGGGGGTTATTGCTAGTTATCAAAGTTAACAGGGGGGTATTGACAATTTTTTAGTTTATAAGGGGTGTTTTTGAATTTTTTGGTAGGGGGTATAATTGTCATTTTTCTTGCAAGTGAGAGGGGTGTTTTGCTAATAAAAAATAGCACGGGGTTGGGTTGGGGGGGGGGGTTGCTAATAAAAATAACACAAGGTTTTTCACTAATTATGCAAAGCATAGGGGGTATTTTAACATTTCACTCTTTTTCTTATGTTTATTGCATTTTAACAGTGTAATCTTCATTACTGACAGATTGGCTATTCTTATGATTGTTTATTGGAGAGCACTTTTACTGGTTATCTCTTGCACTGTAAGGGATGGAACTCGGTTTATCTTTACCCGAACAGGCCATGTTTCCTTGGCTGCACTACCATTGACATGAAGGATGCTTTAGTTCAACTCATGAAATGGGCTTCGGGCTTGGTTCAAGTCGGGCTTTCGAAATATAGCCCTCTCACTTATGGGGTATCCAGGATGTCTATCCTTCAAAGCATGTGTTATGGATACTTCACGTTCTCGCACTTCTTCTCAGTTTCATGCTTGTTGTATGGCATAGTTCCTCAACTTTGCTTCCTATATGGAATCCCAGTGTTTCCTAAGGTAAACTCTGAACCATCTTTATGTTCTTTAAAGAACATCTTATTCCTATATCATAATTCATCATAAACAAAGTAGTCCATGACCACAGCCCAAATGTTATTTGTTGGTAAAATTCACAATAAAACCAACTTAAGCAATTGGGAAAGAAAGGGAAAATATGGATGCTTTTTCCATTCAAGGTGGAGAAAACCACTCCTCCAAAAATCATATTTGAACTTATGGGCCGGGTCAGCCCTCTTGAGCGACCTGTCTACCCGATTCACTTAAAAAGACTATTTCGTGGGCAAAATTGTATTTTAGCCCCATAAGATTGGGTTGGACTCTCAGCACTTATGGTTCCTTTTTAAAATTTCAATTTTGGTCCCAATTTTAAAGATGTATTGCACTTTCAGTCCTATTGCCCCATTTTCTTATCAATTTTTGCAATTTTGGTTCCACAGAATAGTTCGGTTTTGTACCTTTGGTTCCATAGGATCATGTCATTTACGTAATTTTGAATCTCATGAAAAGGGTGAGGAAATATTGAAAGTGCAAACATTACCAGAATTGAGACCAAAAGGGATGAAGGTTCAGTCATGTGGGATTAAAAATGCAATTTTACCCCATTTCATGATTGAAGTACCTCATATTTTTATTCCACGATTTCCATTTAAGTTTCCACATAGTTACTTATCATTTGACACAATATTCAGCAGCTAATAAGAAATTCTAGATATCCTTTGCTAAATTTTGTCCCTTGATTTTGAAATATTAATTAGTCCAAATTGGCACTTAAACTTTTATTGCATTTAGAAAAGTACTGAGGCTAAACCTATTTCAGGCTACAAATCCCTGGTTCGCCGCATTTGCGGCAGTGTTTCTTTCATCTCTTGCCCAACATCTATACGAAGTTGTCTCGAGCGGTGGCTCAATCAGGACAATGTGGAACGAACAAAGAATCTGGATGATAAAATCAGTGACAGCATGCCTGTTTGGATGCCTGGATGTAATGATGAAGTACATAGGTGTGGCAAAAGCAAATTTCAGGTTGACTAACAAAGCCATTGATCAAGAAAAGCTCGAAAAATACGAGAAGGGAAAATTCGATTTCCAGGGTGCTAAGATGTTCATGATACCCTTAACGATGCTGGTTTTGTTGAACTTGGGATGTTTCATTGGTGGTTTGAAAGGGCTTGTGAATGGAGGAAATGTTGCAGAAATGTTTGTTCAGGGTCTTTTGTGTTTCTATGTCCTTGTTCTGAGTTTTCCTATACTTGAAGGACTGATACCAAAAATTGGAAAATGAGATATGAAGTGTTTGATTTTGTTTTTCTATATATGTGTATAGTGGAGGTGTAATTTGTATTTACAACATATTCAATGAAATGATATATGCATCATTTTATCCTCTTTAATTGATGTGAATCTTCTTCTTCTTGTTGTTTTCTTTTTTGAAAGAAATGATCATTAAATTAATATCAACATCATAGAATCATATGACCTTTTGGTTCTGGGGCCTCGGGCTATGGCCTCATTGACAATCTTCTTGTTTAATTTTATTTGTTTGAGATTATGTACTTTGTTAGACTTCACGTATATTGGGAGGATTTCTCCTAGTTTTAAGTGAGTAGGGATTGAATTTAATCTTCTCTTTGTTGTACCACGTCATCCATACAACAGATGTACCAAAGAATTTTTCTTGGTGGAAGAATCTATCACAAGCATATATTTACATGGTAAGGGCTGGACTTCTGTGTTTACTGACCCTAAAAGGCCGTGTTTCTTGGGTTCGTGCACTATGAATCTGAATGATATGTTAGTTCAACAGACACGATGGTCATTTGGCTTAACGCAAATTGCTCTATCAAAGTATAGCCTTCTTTTCGATAAGCCATTGAGAATGTCATTTCTTCAAAGCATGTCTTTTATGCCTCGTTCCCCAAATCTGTTTCTTCACAACATTCCTCTGTATCCGAAGGTAACTATTAGCCTTCATTTACTGTTTAGAGTTCTTCATAGTGACACGAGCCATGTGATGTTCATACAAGCTTTCATTCCGATGTTTGGAATAATTGTGAACTACCATTTACTTGAGAGATGGTGTTGAGGAAAGACATGGACAAATTTCATTCTATGTTTGGCAGCTTCTGCTGTTATTTTGGGATTTGGAGAGAAATGATGTATGGTTGAACATTTCTACTCTCATGCTGTTATTTTGCATATTTTCTCTGTAAAATTGAGAGTTAAACATCGATTCCATCATTTATAAAACGTAAGTATCAAATGTGTAAACGACCGTTAAATATTGGTATGAAATGTATCATATTTTAAAAGTTGATAACTTATGGTACCTAAAGTAATATTCTCTCCAAAAATAAATGCATTTGTTTGATCAAATTGGTTCACCAAATAAGAAATAACCCACATGATCTGTAAAATCTATTTTCTATTTTCTTCCCTTCTCTCCTACCGATCAATTAAAAAGAAGAAAAATCTCTTCTCTTTTTACTGTTTTTCAGATTCTCCCAACAAAAACCTCTCCCAATATTTTGCACCATTATTGAAAATCTTCTTTCAAAATTTCCACAATGCTGCGGAGTAGTAGGTAACCCTTCTCGTTACCAAGAATAATTCAGTAACAATTACAAAGATGTAAGGCCATCTCCAGCCGTGGGTTGGGGGCCGCGTGAGTGCCGATCCGGGGCGGAGAAGTGATCTCCAGCGGCGGGACGGGGCTGGGCGCGGGCTGGGCGGCGGTCGCGGGCGGGAACAGCTCCAAGCTCGGGTGCCGTGTGAGTGTTCTGGAGGAAAGAGGGTATGCACTCTCCTTCTTTAAGTCAGGTGGCGCAACTTGGCGCCACCTGACTGGTTCCTCTTTTTTTTTTTTTTTTTAATCTGTTTAGCTTTTTTTTTTTTTTGTTTGGTACGGTGAGTGTTTTTTTAATTGTTTGTTTAATGTTATATAAAATATTTTTAATTGTTTGTTTTTAATTTTTTTTAGTTTTTAATTGAGAAATGTAAATGATTCGTTAGTATATTAAATGAAAATATAATTGCATACTTACACAAACAATTAAAACGGTTACTTAAAGTAAGAAATGAAAATATAATTACACACTTGAAAAATGATTTAATAAGAATAAAATTTCCTCTAAATTAGAATTTGTATTACTTGAAAATATAATTAAACACCAATAAATAATTTAAATTGATACCCTAAACATAGAAATATTTAAAAACATACTTAATTAAAAAAATACATAAATTTTACAATTTACATATATTGTTAACCATATTTTGCGTAGACATTGGCGATTAAGTCTTGTTGGAGTCTACGGTTGGTTTCTTTGGATCGTATAGCATCATGACGAATAATATAGTTATCCAAAGTTTGTCTTCTTGGTAATGGATTTTCCAACTCAACACCTTCCGATGGATAAATTTTAGCATGTGCCCTACGAGATGTACTTAAGTCATAGAGTCATCATCTTTGTATTCATCACGTTCATCCTCCACAATCATATTATGAAGTATTATGCAAGTTAACATAATGTCAGACAAGTCCTCCGTATGCCATCCTCTGTCGGGTTGATTTACAATTGTAACATTTATCTTGTTTCTATGTGTGCCTTGTATTTAATGTTATAATTCGTGTTTTGAATTAATTATAATTATAATTTATATTTTAATGTTTAAATATTTTAATTATAATATTTTTAAATTAATTATATTATTAAAATTATAATTATTATTATAGAATAATAATAATTATTATTCTATTATTATTATTAATATCAATATTAAAACTATTATAAAAAGGGTGAGAGTGGGGAAGAAATTTTTTTGAAATAAATTGAGTGCTGGAGACCACCACTGGAGATGATCACCCAAAGTCTGGGCTGGCTCGGGGGCTGGCCCGGGAGCTGGCCCGGGAATGGCCCCGAAAAACCATTGGAGATGGCCTAAAGGGTGGAAAATGGACCACCCGAATTGGATTTCAAATGGGTTGGATTCTAGGTGAATCTAACAATAAAAATCTTATATGGATCCGATTCAATCTAAGAATTTTCACATTTAATATGAAACCATGATGAATCTACAATGGATCCATGACAAATCTATGGTAACTCCACCATAGAGATCCAAATCCACTATAGATCCATAGTTCATGTTGGATTCATTTTAGATTAAAAAAATTATCACTTTCTCTCTCACAATCTCTTACATTTCTACCCGCAACCTCACCCCACCCACCCACCCCTAACCTTACCTCCAACCCCACCCCTCCCTACCCCACCCCATCCCATCCACCCACCATTTTCATTTGTTTTTTCGCCGTTTTTCATATGTTTGTAATGAATTTCATTAATTTAAAACGTTTTTTTGATTAGTTTAACTCGTTTTTTTCTTCATAAATTTGTCTAATTTAACTCATTACTTCCCTGTTTGTGTCAATTTTTTCTGTTAATTTCATTAATTTGAACGGTTTTTTTTACCAATTTAACCCATTTCTTCATTTATTTCACCGATTTGAACATTTTTTTTTATCGATTTAACCCATTTTATCATCATTTTCCTGCTAATTTCATCGATTTAAATCGTTTTCGACCAATTTAGCTCATTTCTTCGCCGTTTGCAACAAATTTTTTCTCACTAATTTCACCAATTCAAACGGTTTTTTATCGATTTAACTCATTTTTCCACTAATTTCACAAATTTGAACGGTTTATGGCCGATTTAACAGATTTTTCATCGCTTTTGCCCCTTTTTTCATTAATTTTATCAATTTAAACTGTTTTGACCGATTTAACTCATTTTTCACTAATTTCACTGATTTGAATTCTTTTGATCGATTTAACCCGCTTTTTCATTAATCTCATCAATATAAGTTATTTCTGAACAGTTTAACCCATTTTCACCGTTTTCGTCCATTTTTCCATTAATTTTTTCGATTTAAACCTTTTTTAAAATTGTGAAAAAATGGCTAAATCAGTAAAAATTAATAATGTAAATCGATGATATTAGTGAAAAAAGAGGGTTAAATCAGTCAAAATCGTTCAGACCGATGAAATTAGTGAAAAAAGTTGTTGCAAACGGTGAAAGAAATGAGTTAAATCGGTCAAAAATGGTTTAAATTGATAAAACTGGTGGAAAATGTGTGAAAACGATGAAAAAATCGGTTAAATTAGTCAAAAAATTATATCGATGAAGTTAGTGAAAAAATGGGTTAAATTGATCAAAAACCATTTAAGGCGATGAAATTAGTGAAGAAATAGATGCAAACGGTGAAGAAACGAGTTAAGTCAATAAAAAGAAGGTTTAGATCGTTCAAAAAATAATTTAAATTGATGAAAATCAGTGGAAAATTTGGTTAAAATAGGTAAAAAAAATCTTTCAAATCGGTAAAATTAGTGAAAAAATCGATGCACACTGCGAAGAAATGTGTTCAATCGGTAAAAAATGATTTAAATTTATTAAATTAGTGAAAAAATGAGCGAAAACAGTGAAAAATGGGTTAAATCGGTCAAAAACCGTTCAAATCGGTGAAATTAGTGAAAAATTTGATGCAAACGGCGAAGAAATAAGTTTAACCGGGTGGGTGGGTGGGTGGGTGTAGGGTAGGGTGGTTCGGGTGGGGTGGATGTGGTTAATGTGTGTCGGGGTGGGGTCGATGGGTGGGTGAGGCTGGGTTGGGGATGGGCCGATGGGGTAAGTAGTTGGGAGTTGAAATTTTTAATTTTTACATTTTTAAGTTGATCTAGCTATGAATTCATATCAGATCCACTACGGACCAATTGTTGGACCATGCGGATCCATTATGGATTCATACTAGAACCACGTATTTCAAATAAAGAAACAATAAAAAGCTTCAATATTTTTAACGCTTTTTTTAAAATAATAATTTTTCAACCGTTACCCGACGGACCGTTACAGATTTGTTCGATTTCAATCAAATCCGATCCGAAAGAAATTTAGTGGATCCTTTGTGGATCGAAACCACCGAATTTGGATCGGATCCATATTATCATCCCTAAGTAAAAGTGTGTTCTAACAAAACATATTTTTTAGGAAGAAATCATGATTTAGTGTTTATGAAATACTAAAAATTTACCAAATTTTCATTTTTTTTGTTTCCCAATGATTTAATCATTTCGAGGCGTATCAAACTACTAAGTGAGAATATCTTCCAATAGGAATTTGAACCTAGATTTGCTTACGCGAGAATTTCCCCCTCCAGATAAGAACAACGAATCCTGTGTTTTTTGGGTCAACAATTGTGAACTCAATGGCGTCGTAGGACTAAATAAGGAATTTTTTTGTCTAGAACCTGGCTTAGCCATATCTATCAAATCACATGTCACTTTGTGAATGGTCACTTTTTTAGGAGTTACATCCAATCACAAAATAAGTGTAATGCACTTACCATGTAGTTATTTTGGATTTGACCGAATTCGGTCTAGGTAAGAATATCTCTTAAATATGGCTATTAAAGTAAGTTATAGGACTAAATCTAGTGGCTCAATACCTTTAGGACTAAATATGGATAAGTGACAAACTTAGAGGACTAGAAAGGGAATTTTGCCGAAAACTAATACTCCCTCCGTCCCAATATTTTTTTGGACGTCTCAAAACATGACTCCATTTTTATATTTGACTAGCTATTTTTTCACAAATGTCCTTAAAAATGTACCCCATAATGAACAAACTATGAAACAAAAAAAAAATTATAAAAGGGCAAAAAAGGAAAAATGAGAAAAATATGATAGTGCATAAAATACTGTGCAAAATATAAAGGGAGTAAGTAAATTGGGAAGGAGGGAGGAATAGTAATAAGGGCTTGTCTACCGGGAGTTGTAGTTGTGGAAAACTCCCGGTAGTTCACCACTCACGCGTTGACACGTGGCGGAAAAACATATAAAATATATTAAAAAATTCAAGTATGACCTGCTATACAGGTAAAATTAACAAGTCAAATTTTGTGTTGATTTACCATGTAATTACTATAACACCCTTGTAACTTTTTTGTATGGAACAAAATTATAAGAAATAAGAATATATAAAAAAAAATCTCAAAATTATATTTTTTACAAATAATTTTTTATATTATGTATTAATATATTAATTTATTTAATATTTATTAAAATAATAAATTATATATTATTAATTAATAATTATAAATAAAAAAAATTAAATCCCTAACCCTAACCCACCCCTCCCCCTTCCCCGTAACCCTATCCCCATCTCAGGCTGCTGGCGGCGGCCTGAGATCTTCAGTCTCAGGCCGCGGCGGGGCCTGGGACCGCGGCCTGAGACGAACGAACCCAGGCCACCACGACCTGGGTTCTGCAAGTTAACCCAGGCCGTGGTGGCCTGGGTTCTTCCATCCCAGGCCGCCGTCGTCGGCCTGGGGAAGACGATCCCAGGCCGTCGTCGTCGGCCTGGGAAGACATCTCAGGCCGCCGCCGGCCGCTTGGGGTATGAGGGAGAGGTGTGGTCGGGTTAAGGGGGTTGGAGGGGAGGTGGGTGGGCTTGGGTGGGTAGGTTTAGAATTTTTTTTTAATTTCTCTTTGAGGATAAAATTGTAATTTTCCAATTAGCCTAGTACAATATTTCATCCGGTTACAAGTCTTTTGATTGCCACATGGCAATCTATGAGTGGTGAACTCCAGTTTTCCCAATGGTGAACTCCTGTTAGCCAACTTCTAGTTATAAAGTCGTTTTCTTTCGTTTATTTCATCAAATTTTCTTCTAAGAAAAGTACACACTTTAAAGGTTAGTTTAAACTTTGAATTACTTTGTTCTTTCCTTCAGATAATTAATCACAACATATCAGTGAAGAAGATGAGGGGAGATGCCACTACGCTGATTCGAAGAGGAATTGAGAGTAAGGTTCGATATCTTTCTTACTTTCACATTGACAGCCACAAAACCAACAAACCTAGATTTGATTTGAGTCTTATAAAAGAGGTGGAAGATGCTAATCACATGTTTCGTGAAATGCTAAAAATGCGACCTCAGCCTTCTGTCATCGAATACAACAAACTATTGAATTTGGTAGCCAAGATGAAACAATACTCTGCTGCCCTCCATATGTTCGACGAAATGTGTGAACTGGGTGCCCCTGTTGATAACTACAAATGTGACCATTGCGATTAATTGCTATTGTCTTGTCAATAGAGTGGATTTCGGGTTTGCAGTCTTAGGAAGCTTCTACAAATGTGGGTACGAACCTGATACAACAACCTTCAACACTCTCCTTAAAGGGCTATTCTTAGAGAAGAAAGTGACCGAGGCAGAACAATTGTTCAAGAAATTGTTGAGGCAGAAACTATGTGCACCTGATGAAGTTACGTTCCTCACTGTGATCAACGGGTTGTGCAAAGCAGGGAACACTCTTTCAGCATTTCATTTCCTTGGGCTATTGGAAAAAGGAAGCTGCAAACCAAATGTCTATGCTTATAGCACCGTAATTGATAGCCTATGCAAAAATAGAATGGTTGATGATGCTCTCCAACTCTTATCCAGAATGATTGACAAAGGAGTTTTGCCTAATGTCGTCACGTATAGTTCTATTATTCAGGGATTATGCGATTTCGGTAGATATGGTGAAGTAACAGAGTTACTAAATGACATGACGGCTCACAAGATATCTCTTAATGTGTTTACTCTTAGTATAATGATGGATTCATTTTGCAAAGACGGAATGGTGAAGGAGGCAGAAGATCTGTTGGAAATTATGAAGCAAAGAAATATTAATCCAGATATAGTCACATACACTACACTGATAGATGGATATTGTATGCGAGGGGAAATGGACAAAGCAAAAAATATATTTCATTCGGTTGTGGAGTCAGGCCTTAAGCCTAATATTATCACCTATTGTAGTTTGATTGATGGGTTTTGCAAGAAAGGTGACGTGGACGAAGCTTGGAGACTCTTTCTTGAAGCTCCTTGTAAGGGGTTGGAGCACACACCGGTTACCTGTAACTCCATGTTACATGGATTATTTTGTGCTGGTAGAATTGATGCTGGTTGGAAGCTATTCCATGAGATGGAAGCTCGTCAAGTGATTCCTGATTTACTAACTTATAATATCTTGATATGTGGCTTGTGCAAAACTCGGAAAGTTGTTGAGGCATTTTCAGTTCTACACGCTATGGGAAAAAATAAGGTTAATCCGAATATAGTAACATACAATTCCCTCATTGATG
This sequence comes from Penstemon eatonii, assembly GCA_038501285.1. NCBI lineage: Eukaryota > Viridiplantae > Streptophyta > Magnoliopsida > Lamiales > Plantaginaceae > Penstemon > Penstemon eatonii. The sequence continues at coordinate 74,572,462 of CM076715.1, forward strand.
GATTGTGCAAGAATGGAGAGCTTGAATCTGCAAGAAATCTTTTCAGTGAACTTCCTTCCAAAGGTTTGCAACCTAATGGTATAACACACAACATCATCATCAGTGCGCTTTGTAAAGAAGGGATGACGGGAGAGGCTAAAAATTTGCTTATGAAAATGGAAGAAAATGGTTGCTTGCCTAATAATGACACATACAATATTTTCGTGCGGGGTTTTCTTAGAACAACAAAGATTGACGAGGCAATCCCACTCTTGGAAGACATGACAAGAAGGGAATTCTCACCGGATTCGGATACTATGTTACTGTTACTTGATCGTGTGAAAGGTGAAGATCAAGACGTTCTTCTTGATGTGATACGGAAGTTTAAATCAAAATAATAAATAAGCCGTGTCTGGCTGGGGTTGGTAAACTTATTTTGCTACTTTCTTCTGTTAGTCATTTGTTATTATCTAGGATTGCAAAAGAAACATTGCGAAAGAATACTTTCATCAATATTTTAATTTGTGCTTCGGTGACAATTCCTCATATTTCTTATCTTCTACTACTAGCAAACCAAGAAAATATTGAAACTTTACTCTGGAATAATACGTCGCAATAAAATGTGATGATGTCATTACACATCAAATGTAAATACGATACAGGTTTACCATATGCTCAAAATTTTAATTTCTTCTAGCAATGTGTTTCCAAAAGTTACTGAATTGTAGAAGTATGGCAAACAAGCCTTTGGATCTAAAATAGATGTGTCTTATAATTATTTGGGTGGCAAAAGTAAAGAAGAGGTAACTGATGGTCGTATACTGTCACTTGGAATTTAAAAAGGCTTAGAGTAAGTATTACTTCGATATATAACTTCATCAGTATTTTCTTTTAACTGCCAGTGATGTTTGATTTATGTATTCGATTAAGGCCCCCCTATATACAAATGCTAAAAGTAGCAGATAACTTAGAATCATATTCTTTGAACTCGTTTAGGGTGAAAATTCAGCTCCACTAAGTTCAAAATCTCTACAGGAGAGTGCCACTCTTACTTTTGATTACATTATATTGTTCTCTTTTCAACTATTAATTTTTATCTACATAATTGTGGTTGTTCTTCTTATTTCAGTCAAGGAGAAGACAGTCTATTATGCTGGTAGTAAAATTAAGACAAAGTAATGAAATTAAGAATTTTATTTTAATATTATATCATTGAAAATATAAATAGAGACTTTAAATTTAAAAATTGAAAATATATTATCTGCTGTATTGTTGCTAGTCTTTCTCCAACAAAAAGGAAATAAAAAGATCTAAAGCAAGTGAAAAAGAAAGGGAAGTTGGGTGCTTTTCCCATTCAAGGTGGAGAAACCACTCCTTAAAAAATCACATTTGGACATATGGGCCGGGTCAGCTTCACTTATGGTCCCACACTTTATGAAATTGCACTTTTGGTTCTAATTTTTAGAATATTTTGCACTTTGGTCCTCACGTTCGCTTTTGCATCCATTATTTCACAATTTTGGTCTTTTAGAATAGTCTCAATATAAAATATAGGACCCGTCTTAGTTTTGCAATTTTGGTCTTAAATTGGGTGGGGGCAACAAGACCATTAGTACAGAACATTTTTTAAAATTGGACAAAAAGTGAAGAAGGTCCAGTCCTATGGGACTAAAAGTGTATTTTAACTCCATTTCTTTATTAAAGTATCTCATATTCATCTGTTTATTACTCAAACTAGAAAGCTAATGTTATTCATTCCACATAATCTTTTTTTCTTTCAAAAGTCACAATATTCAGCAGCTAAGAAGATATTATAGATACCCTTTTCTAAATTTTGTTCCTTGATTTGAAATATTAATCCAAATTCTTGATATAATTTAAGGGTGCCTATTTTTATCGACAAAAGTAATACTGAGGCTACGACCTATTTCAGGTTACAAACCCGTGGTTCGCGGGATTTGTAGTTGTGTTCTTTTCCTCTCTTGTGCAACATCATACGAAGTTGTCTCTAGCGGTGGCTCAGTCAGGACAATGTGGAACGAACAAAGTATCTGGATGATAAAATCAGTGACAGCATGCCTAGATGTAATGATTAAATACATAGGTGTGGCAAAAGCAAATTTCAGGTTAACTAACAAAGCCATTGATCAAGAAAAGCTCAAAAATACGAGAAGGCAAAATTCGATTTTCCAGGGTGCTAAGATGTTCATGACACATTTAACAATGCTGGTTTTGTTGAACTTGCGATGTTTATAGGTGGTTTGAAAGGAGTTATCAATGAGGGAAATGTTGCAAAATGTTTGTTCAGGGTCTTTTGTGTTTCTATGTTCTTATTCTGATTTTTCCTATACTTGAAGGACTGATACCAAAAATTGGAAAATGAGATTTGAAGTGTTTAATTATGTTTTTATATATATGTGTATAGTGGAGGTGTAATTTATATTAATGACACATTCAATGAATGATGCAGCATTTTATCTTGTTTAATTGATGTGAATCTTGTTGTTTATCTGTTTGAGTTCATGTACTGTGAATTTAAAAGTACTTAACTATGTCTCCACTTCTCACAACATTATGCACTTTCAGACTCGTGTTTTTGTATTGACAGGTAATGAACCAAGAAGAGATGCCGTTTCTTGTTTATGTTGCTCGAGGGAAAAGATCTTCTCACCACATCATTTCAAAGGAGGAGCATTTAATGTTCTAGTAAACTTTCTTCGACTCATGCCTTTGTTTGGCTTCATGTATTTTAGGAGGATTTTTCTCTTAGTTTTAAGTGAGTATTAATAATTTCTTTGAAATTATTAGTAAGAAAGTGTTGATATTAGCAATCCACACATGTACTAAACTCAATAATAAAGAGAAGCACTCTTCTTTTTTCAGTAATTCTCCGCATACGCTATTCTAATACGCTCGCAATTGTAGCTCAAAGTATCTTCAATGATTAGCAATGCTCTGTACTTTCTTGTGTTGGACTGTGACCATTACTGCATTGACCCGATATCAGCCCGCCAAGCAATGTGCTTTTATCTTGACCCTAAGATATCTCCAAACCTAGCATGGTTTCAGTTCCCACCATTTCTGTTGTATGTCTGAAATTTTCACTTGCCTTAATTTACATTGTAAGGGATGGATTTCCGTGTTTACTGACCCTAAAAGGCCGTGTTTCTTGGGTTCGTGCACTACGAATCTGAATGATGTGTTAGTTCGACTGACCTCTGTCAAAGTATTGCCCTCTTTTTTATGGGCCATTGAGAATGTCATTTCTTCAAAGCATGTCTTATGCTGTATTTACACTTAAAGCTCTCTATTATGTGGCCTTTTATGGGATAGGCTTCGTTCGGGTAGTAGAAACTTGTTGCATTACGAATATTTTTGGTCAGACCAAATCCACCAAATCTTTAATCGGTTAAAAATGCTAATCAGTTACACCCTAACATTTGTCTATGTTTAACTTTTCTTATGTTACATAGGTTTCAGATACATTATTTGCAATGCTTGCCTTCATTTTTCTCTCATCACTACTCAAACTCGTGCAAGGCATCTTCTCCAATGGAGATGCGCGCCTCTACATGAACAACAGATTTTGGATATTGATGAAGTTGGTATCATGTTACTTTTTTACAACTTTGAATGCGACCTTGGACTGAATTGGATTCAACGAAGCAAATTTTTCTCAAACGAACAAGGTGGTTGATGATGAGGAAATTAGGCTTTTTGAGCATGACATGTATGATTAATTTCCAAGTGTCACCTTTGTTGTATCTTCTGCATTCTTAATTTGGTTTAGCTCTTTTTTCATCGGAACTGAACTGCAAGAGTTGTTCTTCGTAGTAACATGAGCAATGAGAATGAGATTTTCATACAAGCTTTCGTTCCGTCGTTTGGAATAATTGTGAACTACCATTTGGTTGAAGGGATGGTGTTGACTGTTGAGGAAGGACAAGGGACGAATTTCATCTGTTTCTTTGATTTATGTGGCAGTTTTTGTTGTTATTTTTAGATTTGGATCTCTTAAACTCATTTGAGTGAAATGATGTATGGTTGAACTTGAAGCCTTTGATTTTAATAACTTCTTATAAAAGTTCTTTAATTTGAACATTTTAATTCACTTCAATAGACATATTAAGTCCATCTAAAAAGTAATAGGGATAAATTAACTGGAATGACGTGTTTAAGGTACCTCTCATAATAATTTTTTTTGAAAAAAAAAAGGTACCTCTCATACATCTATAATTCTCTATCTTTAATTCTCTATCTCTATCTCTATCTCTACTATTATAAAATCATGAATATTTTTGAGCTTTTTTGTGAAGACTAAAATACCCATATTTAAATTATAAAGTGATATTTAATTAAATAGTAAATATATAAAAGAATAAAACTAATTGAAGGATATATTTAGACATAGAGTCTTATTATATTTATTTCCTACATAAACTCATAAAATTTATAAATTCTCTTTTAAATGAATTTTTGTAATTTTAATCTTAAGAAAACACTATTATTTTAAATAGCCCCTAATATATATATATATATATATATATATATATATATATATAATTATCATATTTTAGCATCAATATTTATTTAAGTAAGAAAATGTTAATTTAGAGATTTAGTACAATATAAGTCATAAACACTCTAAATATAAATATTTAAAATGAATAAACTTTACACCAATATCACCCGAATTTTCATTGATTTGAAACGTTTTCGCCGACTTAATTTATTTTTTCACCAATTTCACCTGCTTTTCACTATTGTTGTCGTCTCATCGGTTTCAACTTTTTTTTCACGAATTTTCATCGATTTCAGGGGTATTTTTTAATCATTTTCAACTAAATTTTCATCAACTTCGCCAGTGTTCACCAATTTCACCCGAATTTTCATTGATTTCACATATTTCAATGATTATATTTTATCTATTTCACCATTTTCCACGAATTTCAGCCTTTTTTCACCAAAAGAATTACATATATAGAGGATATGCATGTCGTGAAATTATTAAATATTCTTCATATTTTATATTCTAGCCAAAGTGAAATTACATAATTAGCTAAGTTCCTTTCATAGTAAGACGGCGATTCAATTTTAATTTATTTTGTAACATAATGATAATTAAGAGATAAATCAATACGGGTAATATGATAAAAACGTTTGAATCAATAAAAAAAGTTTAACAGATAAAATAAGGTGAAACCGGTAGAAAATTAGTTTAAAACGGATAAAACAAGAGGAAAAAATTCTAAAAATAATAAAAATAAGTTATAATTGATTAAAAAAAAGGGGTAAAACGGTAAAAAATGAAAAAAATAGGTTAAATTGGTGGAAAATGAATTAAACTAATGAATTAAATAGGTGAAAATGGATTAATTTATTTTATTTTATGACATAATAAAATTAATTTTACTTTAACTTATAAAATATACCAATAAAATTAACTAGACACGACAACGTACTTGCAGTTTCCAAGTATAATAAAAATACTAAAACGTGGGTATCATATTTCATATACTACATGTGACATATTTTCACTTTGATACTTTTTGCCACACGAGTTTTAACAGGATAACTTGGTGTGAGTGTATCATGCTAAAATATTATAAGGATTATATTAAAACGAAGTTTCAAGTTGTTAAAATTTATGAAGAAAAGAAAAATAATAGTTTGATAATTTAAAATCGTGAATTTTTTAATTGATAATTATTCTTTTAAGAATAAAAAGGTGAAATTTTTAATTAAAGAAGCAAAAATAATACTTCCAAAAAAATTGTCCTTTACTTTCTCCCGTGAACTTACACCTTTGTTGCACTTTTCTCCCTGAACTCTTTGGGCGGAAAGTGGTCGAAAAAAAGTTTAGAGGTGAAAGTGCAACATTAGTGTACTTCAGGCTAAAAAATGTAATTTTCTCATCAAATAAATTAAATCTAGTTCAAACTCAACTCATTTAAAAATTAATTCCACCTATATTCAAGTATATTACTAATTTCCTTCGAATCACACAAAAAACCTGTCTCCTCCCATTGTATCCTACCCGATTATGCTTTTCCGGCGAAAAATTTGTTTTCAATGACATTGGTCATCAGTTTCACTCCCATTCAAACTTTCTGTTATTTTCATGACCTCGTCTCAGTCCATCCCCCCTTTTTGGATCCCATGACCTCTTTTTGGCCTGAGCTCTGATACCATATTGAATGACCAACTCATCTAAAAGCTTAAGCTCTTAGAGAGAGGAATCATTTAATATTTATCACTTAACAGATCCATCTTGTGTTTATTGTAAGGCCGAAGATTGGGCCAACATTGACATCCAAAAGTTTTAAGAAATAAATAATCGGGCTTCTTTTGAAAAAGAGTTTCGTAAGGAGACTTATTTAACAAAGTGGGAGTGGGTAACCGATTTATAAGATAAACCGCGGTTGTAAAAGCATCCGACCAAATATATTTTGGAAGAGAAGCAAATGAAAGTAAGGCAAGACCCGTCTCAACTATATGTCTATGTTTACGTTCAACTGAGCCATTTTGAGAATGAGCATAGGGGCACGATTTTCTATGAGTAATGCCAAAATGAGCTAAAACTTTTGTAAGAGAACGAAACTCACCACCCCAATCCTATTGAATAGAACGTATACTTGTATTCAAAATTTTCTCAACATGTCTTTTAAAATTAAGAAAAACATCACTAACATCCGATTTACGTTTCAAAGGAAAAATCCAAGTGTAGCGACTAAAATCATCTATAAAAGAAACATAATATCTAAAACCACCACGAGATAATGACGGAGATGGTCCCCAAACATCCGTGAAGAGAAGTTGAAGAGGCTCGGATGATCGATGATGAGGAGTATATGGTAATTGATGAGCTTTAGCTTGGCAGCAAGCTGGACACAAAATTGAAGAGGATGAACCCTTTATTGGCAATGACTCTTTGTAGATGAGACGACGAACGGTAGACATAGATGGGTGGCCTAAACGAGTATGCCATTGATCCGGGGAGACACGTTGTTGGTCCCAAAAGTGGTCAGATGAGATCTAGAGGGGGGGGGGGGTGAATAGATCTCATAAAACTTTAAAACTTTTTCTCTAACTTTTTCTGTCAGCAGACTAAGCTGATCTGATTCGTAAGTATACTAAGCTGATCGCGCACAAAGCTTTGAACAGCAGAGTTGACCACTCATCTGATTTCACTAGGCTGATTAAGATATACTCAGAGTTTCAAAACTTGTAAGCAGCGGATATATCAAGTATGTTTTTCACACAAGTTCCTTTTCAAAGTTTTACCCCAGTTTTGTAAATTCCTCAAGTTAAAAGACTCTTCTTTTAAAACGTTTGTTCACTTATGAAAATATGCAAGTTAAAAACAAGTAATCAAACACAAGGAATTTTTATAGTGGTTATATGGATTAAAATCCTTTAGTCCACTCTTCCAAGTCACGAAGATCTTGGGTTATACTATAATCACAAAGATTACAATATACTCTGCTTACGCCGAACAACAAATGAACTGGCCGTAAGTTCGCAATAGGAGATCACAAAGAAAACCTATTCTACAGAGTGTTATCACTTCACAAAGATGGATAACAGCCCCTCGCAACTCTAAGTATAGGAAATCACTCAGAAGACCTACACTACGAAGTTATATCACTCACAAAGATGGATATAAACTTCTTCTCTTTACAGTTGAAAGTCACTCAGACAAACAAAGGTTTGCACTCTGTTTTTCAACGATTTTAGCTCCGTCAACAAATGACTTCGCTTGTGATCAGACGACTCAACTGATGGATCTCGCTCTTAAGATGTGATCTTGAATTGTGCAAGTCTCCCCTTTAGATCTTCAGTTAGTCTTCTATTTATACTCTCGAATTTGAATTTCTGCCCGTTGAAGATGAGACAGAAATCTGCAGTCCTCGAGTTTTGGTCCCCAATTTCTGGAACGGCTCCCTACAACTGCTATAGTAGTCTGTTGTACTTTCTGTCAGTCGCATTTAATGCACTCAGCAGGTTACCGTTGGATAGCTTGCTGACCGTCTTTACTCTGCTGATGGGAGTACTCTGCCGATGATCACTTGTCTGATGATCACTCGTCTGATGGCTACTCTGCTGATTCAAGAATGAACACATCTATCTTGACTCGGCTGATAATAACCAATCTGATCTTCACTGATCTGATATCCCACTCGGCTGATTTGGTCACATAGCTTCCAGACCTTGAGATAGGTTTCACTAAGCTGTTCTTAGTTGATGACTTAACCTTTTGATCTTCAAAACCATTATGGCCTTTTTGTCATCTTCAAAACCTTCTCCAATGTTAACCAACAATTTCCCCCTTTTTGATGATGACAAAACCTTCAACTAAGAACGTCTTCTAAGTCTTCAGATTTGGTCTTCATACCTTGAGATGGAAAATTTATTGATCTGATACAACTTTCAAAAATTACCAATAGTTGGTTCTTTTCCCTTTTCTTATCTTCTGTTTAAAGGGTTCTTAGTTGCATCCTTTATCTTCCCCCTTTTTTTTTTTTTTGATATTCTGCTTAAAGGATCTGCTTAAAGGGTTCTTAGTTTATCTTCCCCCTTTTTGTCATCAACAACAATACTTGGTTGCATCTCTTCTTCCTCTTTATATCTTCCCCCTTTTTGATGAATATAGAGAAAATTTGCAACATTTGTATGCTGAAGACAATTAGGTGAATACTAGGCTGATTTGGGTAGTCTTCGTTGCTGTTTATCACTCCAGCTAGAAAATTTCCCCCTAACTTCAAGAATTGATACCACTTGTATGAATTGATACCACTTGTTGGTATTTGTGGTCTGATTCCATTTGTAGTCTGATGCTACTTGTATAAATGTAAATCAGATTAGTCAGCTGATATCACTTGTTGATGTGATAACATTTGCTAATACCACTTGATGTAGTACATTCTTGAATGACACTTGGTTGTTGAGTTCCAGTCGGCTGATAAGAAGCAGTCTTCTGATAGCTTCATTTTGACTTATTGACAATTTCATCTTTATTTAGGAGTACCGCTAGTCGTACACGTTCCCCCTAAGTTCAAGAATCCGTGGTCAAGTAGTCTGATGAGAGTTTCTCTTCAAAGACACTCAGCCGATGAATTCCAATAAGCTGTTCTGTGTTAGTTTTCTGATAAGTTCCCCCTCAACTTATGAATCCAATATCAACAAACCACTTTCTTTGTCACATGGTTGACTGATACCACACTTGTTGGTGATACTGCATGTTGTGATCAGTTGTTGGTCTTTAATACCACTTGTTATTCTTTGATAATCTTCAACTTTTCAGCACTTTTGCGTTCCTTGAAATTTCCAAATGTAGAGTCTACCACTTGAATTATACCACTTTGTTGATACCACTTATTTGATAACACACTTGTTGGTATTTGCTTGCTGATGAGACCACTAGTTGAACTTGGTGAAATTTGCAAGACAGTCAACTCATCTTTGTCATCTCACATGCACTTCACCTGTAAAACAGATGACTAATTTTGGTACCCTTTATTTATTGGGTCCAGCAGGGTTAGTAAAACCTTTAACATGTGAAGATCTAGTGACTTATGTTTTATCATGATGATATCACTTGTCATTTTGATACCACTTTCTAGTCATGATTAAAACAATGCTCATAAGCAAGGTAAGATGCATGAAGTTTGTGATACACATGCATATTGAAATGAGGATGGCAATCAGCACAGTCAACATGATCAGCATGATAATATGAATAAGCATAGTGCGTGTCATAATAATTATCATAATGTGATTCAAATTCTTGCCAGATAATTCATTTTTGCCTCAATTTCTTACCTGAGTTATTTAATAACTCACCTTAGATTTAGCAGACTTGACATTTAAATTTTACTCCTATCAGCAGCCTATTCGGCTAATGGGTTTTAGTAGTCTGATTCGTCTTAGGTAGCTTACTAGGTGTTCTTAACCTTTTGAGCTTCAGCAGACTTCTTCTTTTAAGCCTCTGATTTCTTTTTATTTAGAGAATGATGCAATTTCTTCTTTTAAATTCATTTATCTTCAAAACAAACTGCATACTCAGCTTTTAGAGTTTCATTCTCATGCTCAAGCTTTTTGATAGTCAGCTGATTCTTGAGGTTTTTTCAACCTGAAGTTTCAGTGATCTGTTTTGCTCTTTTTAGCAGAGTCATCTCTTCCTTAAGCTTGGCAAATGCACACACAATATTTGAATTTGTAATTCAGCATTTATTCAATAATTCAAATAGTGCATTTAGTTAATAGTAGAAGTTACCTCAGTTTCAGAATCATCAGATTCTATCGCAGTTAAGCATAAAGTTTCAGGTACTTCTTCAAACTCTTTATCAGACGACTGGTTGTCTGAATGAGATATGCCGGAGATTATTAGCTTTGCTGCATTAGCTAACCTTGATTTGCTCTTTCTAAGCTTACACTCCTTTTTGGCACGCTTTTCCTTTTCAGCAAACTTTTCAGATGATAAGTGAGAATGATCTTTGATCAAGAGTCCATACTCCTCTTCATTGTGGTCTCTAAGTTTTGCTTTGGAGGAATCCCTGTTTTCCTGAAAATGATCAAAAGAAGATGAAGTAGCATTTTTATATTTTAATTTCATTTTCTTCTTGAAGAACTTCTCAAAATCATTCAGCAGCAGGGTAACGTCGTCAGCAGTGTAGACTTTTTCTGAACTCAGCAGAGTCTTCTGTTTTGACTTGTCTGCTGATTTTCTTGACTTGTCTGACGCCATTAGAGCAGCAGTAGGGTCTGAACTGGTTGACACTTCTAATCCCATTCTTGGCATTTGATATTCATATGCTTTGAGGGATGAGAACAGTTCGGAAAGGGAAATCTTCCCCAAATCCCTTGATTCTTCCATGGCTGTCACCTTCATGTTGAATTTAGGTGGCATGGCCTTGAGAACCTTTGCGGTGATCTCCTTGTTCGAAAATTCTTTACCAAACCTTAGAACTTCATTCAGAGCTTTGGTAAATCTGGTATCCATCTGATCAATCGTTTCACCAGACTTCATCTTGAAATTTTCAAACTCCTCAAGAGCCACACTGAGCTTGTGTTCTTTGATAGCGTCGTTTCCTTCGCTTAGCTCGCAGACTTTATTCCACATCTCTTTGGCAGTTTTGAAATGCTTGATCTTCTGGAATCTTTCTTCGTCTACAGCTTTGAACATAATGAGCTTAGCCTTTTTATCAAGATTTACTAATTTGACTTCTTTGGGAGTCAGCTCATCCAGCTCTTTGTCAACTAACTGATCTGGTTGGCCAGCAACCTTCACAGTCTTCTGAAATCTGAATGGTCCTTTTGTTAAACAAGTAAGCATGTTGTCGTCAGAAGCGGCAAGAAGGATTTCCATTCTGATTTTCCAGCTTTCAAAGTCCATAAGGCCAATGTGAGGAACATGGCTTATGACATCCATTTTTCAAAAAGTTTTTTTTTTTTTTTTTATTTTCAAAATATGCTCTCTTTTTGAATAATTTGAAAAACACACCTTGGATCAAGTTCGTTTGATCAGGCAGCTGATTCTAATGAACAACCTGCTCTGATACCACTTGTTGGTCCCAAAAGTGGTCAGATGAGATCTAGAGGGGGGTGAATAGATCTCATAAAACTTTAAAACTTTTTCTCTAACTTTTTCTGTCAGCAGACTAAGCTGATCTGATTCGTAAGTATACTAAGCTGATCGCGCACAAAGCTTTGAACAGCAGAGTTGACCACTCATCTGATTTCACTAGGCTGATTAAGATATACTCAGAGTTTCAAAACTTGTAAGCAGCGGATATATCAAGTATGTTTTTCACACAAGTTCCTTTTCAAAGTTTTACCCCAGTTTTGTAAATTCCTCAAGTTAAAAGACTCTTCTTTTAAAACGTTTGTTCACTTATGAAAATATGCAAGTTAAAAACAAGTAATCAAACACAAGGAATTTTTATAGTGGTTATATGGATTAAAATCCTTTAGTCCACTCTTCCAAGTCACGAAGATCTTGGGTTATACTATAATCACAAAGATTACAATATACTCTGCTTACGCCGAACAACAAATGAACTGGCCGTAAGTTCGCAATAGGAGATCACAAAGAAAACCTATTCTACAGAGTGTTATCACTTCACAAAGATGGATAACAGCCCCTCGCAACTCTAAGTATAGGAAATCACTCAGAAGACCTACACTACGAAGTTATATCACTCACAAAGATGGATATAAACTTCTTCTCTTTACAGTTGAAAGTCACTCAGACAAACAAAGGTTTGCACTCTGTTTTTCAACGATTTTAGCTCCGTCAACAAATGACTTCGCTTGTGATCAGACGACTCAACTGATGGATCTCGCTCTTAAGATGTGATCTTGAATTGTGCAAGTCTCCCCTTTAGATCTTCAGTTAGTCTTCTATTTATACTCTCGAATTTGAATTTCTGCCCGTTGAAGATGAGACAGAAATCTGCAGTCCTCGAGTTTTGGTCCCCAATTTCTGGAACGGCTCCCTACAACTGCTACAGTAGTCTGTTGTACTTTCTGTCAGTCGCATTTAATGCACTCAGCAGGTTACCGTTGGATAGCTTGCTGACCGTCTTTACTCTGCTGATGGGAGTACTCTGCCGATGATCACTTGTCTGATGATCACTCGTCTGATGGCTACTCTGCTGATTCAAGAATGAACACATCTATCTTGACTCGGCTGATGATAACCAATCTGATCTTCACTGATCTGATATCCCACTCGGCTGATTTGGTCACATAGCTTCCAGACCTTGAGATAGGTTTCACTAAGCTGTTCTTAGTTGATGACTTAACCTTTTGATCTTCAAAACCATTATGGCCTTTTTGTCATCTTCAAAACCTTCTCCAATGTTAACCAACACACGTTCAGCTACATAGGCTGTTGGGGGAGAACTAGGAGTTGGAAAAACATACATTCCATCCTTAGTAGGACCGTGGAGAAGAAGGTCTTTGGTGCGGGAATCCTTCACATAGAAAAAAAAAGAATGAAACTCAAAATAGAGGTTATTATCCTCACAAAATTTAAGAACGGAAATTAAATTTTTTGAAATTGAAGGAACGTGATAAAGCTTAGAGAGAAGAAAGTTGCCATGAGAGGTCGAAATATTGGTGCTCCCGATGTGTTGAATTGGAATAGTAGATCCATCTCCAATGCGGACTCCTTCGTTGTCGTTATAGTCCGAGGCACTCATAGATAAGTTCGAAAAATCATTTGTAAAGTGGTGAGTAGCTGCTGTATCAGGGTACCAACTTCGTATAAAAATTGCAATTTTGTTAGATTTGTCAATTTAACACTTACGGTAGCATTATATCCTATGTAATAAACCACTTATTACAATTTGGTCAAATTTATAAGATTTTGACAATTTATGAACCGAAAGGAGAAGTAACACTTACGGTAATATTATATCCTCCGTAAATCAGAACTTCGTATAAAAATTACAATTTTGTTAGATTTGTCAATTTAACACTTACGGTAGCATTATATCCTCTGTAATAAACCATTTCTTACATTTTGGTCAATTTTATAAGATTAAATCGACCCAATATTTCTAGAAATTGCAGTTTGATCCCATATTTTTCAAAAATAGTTAAATTGACCCAATATTTCTAGAAATTGCAATTAACCCCCACAAAAATTTGTTATTTTTACAATATTTTGTAAGATTTGTCAATTTACTGAAATTGCAATTTGATCCCATATTTTTCAAAAATAGTTAAATTGATCCAATATTTCTAGAAATTGCAATTAATCCCCACAAATATGTTATTTTTACAATATTTTGTTAGATTTGTCAATTTACTGAAATTACAATTTGATCCCATATTTTTCATAATTAGTTAAATTGACCTAATATTTCTAGAAATTGCAATTAACCCCCACAAATATGTTATTTTTACAATATTTTGTTAGATCTATCAATTTACTGAAATTGCAATTTGATCCCATATTTTTCATAAATAGTTAAATTGACCTAATATTTCTAGAAATTGCAATTAACCCCCACAAATATGTTATTTTTACAATATTTTGTTAGATTTGTCAATTTACTGAAATTGCAATTTGATCCCATATTTTTCAAAAATAGTTAAATTTTATCCCATATTTGTCGATTTTATATTTTTAAAAAATACACACTAATAACAAAAAAATCACACAATAATAATCAAATATTATATGAATACATTAAATATTGCAAAAATTATTTTGAAGGCCTCTTCTTCCTATCATCGGGGGCAAAGGGAGTTCTTTGGTATTTACAAGGCTTGATAGTCCTTTTTTCTCTTCTGGTCGCATCCCTATCATGAAATTTCTTCGACCTTCTCCTTACACTCGGGCCCACTTCAACATCACCATGATCAAAATTCTCTTCCGCAGTATTAGCCTGTAAACGCGTAGATTATGAATTCGCATCAAATATCATGATCGAAATTCTCTTCCGCACCATGATCGCATTGAATTAATTTCCGACCACATAGTATGCTGTGTGATTTTTGCTTGTACTACCACTTCATCATAGTGGAATCGAGGTAATTTTGGAAGAGTTTGCGTCGGTATTATGCCATATCCCTATAAAACAAATAAATAAAACATAAATTTTGGATCAATTTCGAATTTCAATTCAATCTCCACATGTTCACGAGTATCTTGAGAACGGAGACTGACTTCGGTCTCCAGTCTCCAGCATTCTCTTTTGGAGACTGGAGATTGACTTCAGTCTCTAGTCTCTAGCATTCTCTTTTTAGCTCTAGTTAATACTGCATCTCGACAATCTCCAGTCTCCAGATGATCATGAATTCTGGAGATCCAGTCTCCCAGATGTTCGTGAATGCTGGAGACTGGAGACTGAAGTCAGTCTCCAGTCTCCAATTCACCATGCTCACCGTGGTGAGTTCTAATGCTAACCGCGATGAGCAATAAAACTCACCGCGGTGAGCGTTAAAGTTCACCGCGGTGAGCATATTGCTAACCGCGGTGAGTTTTAGAAACTGGGTTCGAAAAATGCAATTTATTCTGTAATTGAAAAAAAAAATTAAACTTAAGTTGTATGGGTGTGGTGCTTGATTTATTTCCTCGCCCTTAATGTAGTTGTTATGTGTCACTTTTTAGTTATGAAGAAATTGAAGTGAAGATTGGGGGAGAGATCTGATCTGAATTTGTTTGGGAAGAAATGTTTTTCTTTTTTTTTTTTTTTAATAGGTAAGGTAGTGTAAAAATAAATAAGTAAAGAATAGAAGGTGTGTTTTGCAATTTTTACAAGTTTTAATCGCTTATCTATACTAATTATTACTAATACTAAAAGTGTGAATATTTTAAGTTTTTTTTCTTTTTTTTTGTGAAGGCAAAAATGCCCTTATTCAAATTGTAAAGTATATTAATAAAATATAATTAGACATGAAATTTTCCTTAAATTTTCTCATAAAAAATTTGGTATGAAAATATTTTAAGAAAATTTGTAACTTTCTTTCCTCCTAGCCATGCACCATGAATATGGAAGAAAAACAAAAGTATATTCAAATTAGACATAAAGTCATATAATAGTTATTTCCTACAATAACTCCATTAATTAAGAAATTAACTCTTATATCATTTTTACAATTTCATTATTGTTCTCCTATAACACATAAAAATTAAAAAACACTATTATTTTGAATAGTTGCTTAAATATACATGTAAAATTATTATGATGTATTATCACTATGTTGTTATGTAAAAAATATTATTTTTTTCATTTAAAAATTTAGTATAATATGTCACTCATTAAAAAAAATTACAATTCTTTTAAATATCATAATATAAAGTAGAATCACATCTTACCTATGAACAAAAATGCTTATGACTTACCTATAAACAAGAATGCTTATGAATTACCTATAAACAAAAATGCTTTGACATGAGAAACATTACCTCAGACTTTCATAGAAATCTTTTCGAGAAACACGTGGGCAGTAAGTGAAAACGGATGAAAATTAATGAAAGTTGGTGAAGCAAATCAAATAATTTTTATGTAATTGATGAAAACATGTGAAATCGGTCTAGATGGAATTCATGAACACTGATGAAGTAGGTGAAAAAATTGGTGAAATTGGTAATTCATTGATTTCACATTATTTCATAGACTTTAACATTTTTCAATGATTTAACCCATTCTTCGTATATTTCACCCACTTTTTACTGATTTCACTAATTTGTTTCCCATGTTTTAACAAATATCACCCAAATTTTCATCAATTTCGCATGTATTCATCGATTTAATCGGCACTTCAAGTGAAATTTATCAAAAAAAAAAAACATGTGAAATCGGTGAAATATAAATTAAACTGATAAAAATAAGTGAAATGTGAAAGAAAAAAAAAGTATAACTAGCAAAAACAGTGTGAACTAGAAATTTTTTTTTTATTTTTTTTAATATTAGAAAACAAAAGAAATCGATGAAAAATAGGAAAATAATGAACAATAGGTTATAATTGATCAAAATGAGTAAATCAGTAAAAATCAATGAAAATCGAATTAAACTAATTAACATAATAAGTGAAATGGCTTAGATCGGTAAAGAAAAATCTTTCAAACGATAAGGTAAGTGAAATAATTTGAGATATACTTAAAATTAATTGAAGATGTATAATGTATAATTATTTGAGTTGAAAATTCGGCTGGTGAAGTTTTCACTTCGGGGCATTGACTCAGACCAGGAAAGCATCCAATTCTAGCAGTAAGGCGTTGGTTCGGTCGGTTTAAAATTCAAGTGATATTCGCGAATAAAATGGATGACATCGGTGAAACGAGAAAATTACATAAAAACTGATAGAACATGTGAAAAATGCGTAAAATAGGTGATAACATGTGAAAAGTCATTATAGTGGTAAAAATGAGT
Organism: Penstemon eatonii; assembly: GCA_038501285.1. NCBI lineage: Eukaryota > Viridiplantae > Streptophyta > Magnoliopsida > Lamiales > Plantaginaceae > Penstemon > Penstemon eatonii. The sequence continues at coordinate 74,589,330 of CM076715.1, forward strand.
GAAATCAATAAAATGAAAAAAGTTCAAACAACAACAAAAAAAGTCAAACCATGAGAAAAATTGTTTAAACCGAAAAAAACTAAAGAAATCGATGAAAATACCCATGATGAAGTTAATAAATTGAATAACAGTCATTAATATGTGCTATTTTATGACATAATGAAGTTAATTTTACTCTGATTTACAATAAAATACCACTGAAATTAAATAAACACGTATAATAATGTATGTGCACTTTAAACCGGTGAAAAAATGCATGTGAAATCGTAAATACATTTGAAATCGATAAAAAACATCGGATAAAATTTGTGAAAAATGGATGAAAACGGGTAATATCGGTTAAAATAAAGGTAAAGTTGGTGAAAATATGTGAAATTAATGAAAATTAATTCGAATGAAATTTCTAAGAAAAATGATAAAACCAGTGAAATTCAATAAAATTGGGTAAAATCAGTCAAAAACGTATAATTGGTAAGAACATATTTAATCAATTAAAAATTTAGGTGAATTAACATGTGAAATTAGTGAAAAGCATGAAAAATAGGTAAAAAGGGGTTAAATGGTAAAAACAAGTGAAATCAATTTTAAAAAAAGTTTAGCTGGTGAAATCGGGAGAAAAATGGTTTAAACTGAAGAAAAAAAGTGGACTGAATATGAGAAAACAATGAAAAATGTTATAACCGATAAAAAAAGGGGATAAATCGCTAAAAAAAAAGGTAAAAAAATTTGAACACTGAGAATATATGAATCGATGAATGTTTTGTGAAATTTGTAAAAGCTTGAAGTGAAAACATGTTTAATCAATGAAAAATTTAGGTGAAAATGAGTTAAACTTTGACTGACAAAAGCAAGGTGAAATCAGAAGAAAATGGTTTAAATTGAAATAACGATAGACGAAAAACGGAAACTCAATGAAAAATTGATAATCGATAAAAAAGCTGAAAAAATCTATAAAAAAAATTTAAACAGTTAAAACATATGAATTGATGAAACTTCGGGTGAAATTGGTAAACACTGGTGAAGTTGGTGAGAAAACTGGTGAAACCAGTAAGAAAAATATTCGTGAAGTCATTGAAAGTTCGGGTGAAATTTATAAAGAAACGGATGAAACATGTGTCACCGGTGAATAACGAATAAACTTGACATGAAAACTACTATGATTGAATGAACTAAATAATGTTTTTTTATAAACCAGTAATAATTAATAAAAATAAATTTCATAAAAAATAATCGATCAATCATAAATATATGATATTCAATGATATTTAAATGTCTAATTTTACTCTAATTTACGAAAAATAGCCATGAAATTAAAACTAGACACGTATAACGTACATGCACTTTTCTAGTTAACTAAAATTATGTATTAAAAGAAAGAGAAAAAAAAAACGAAAAAAAGGCGGTGACATTTTTCTAATTTCACTATTTGGGGATGGCATTTAGCCAAATTTCCCTGAGTGTTATCTAGCTCTTGATGCAATGTGCAGAGAACATATTAATAAAATATAAGTAGGGAAAAGCTATTAATTATGTACAGAGGACCTATTAGAAATTAAGAAATTAACTCTTATATAATAGTTATTTCCTACAATAACTCCATTAATTAAGAAATTAACTCTTATATCATTTTTACAATTTCATTATTGTTCTCCTATAACACATAAAAATTAAAAAACACTATTATTTTGAATAGTTGCTTAAATATACATGTAAAATTATTATGATGTATTATCTCTATGTTGTTATGTAAAAAATATTATTTTTTTCATTTAAAAATTTAGTATAATATGTCACTCATTAAAAAAAATTACAATTCTTTTAAATATCATAATATAAAGTAGAATCACATCTTACCTATGAACAAAAATGCTTATGACTTACCTATAAACAAGAATGCGTATGAATTACCTATAAACAAAAATGCTTTGACATGAGAAACATTACCTCAGACTTGCATAGAAATCACACGTGTTCAGTAAGTGAAAACGGATGAAAATTAATGAAAGTTGGTGAAGCAAATCAAATAAATTTTATGTAATTGATGAAAACATGTGAAATCGGTCTAGATGAAATTCATGAACACTGATGAAGTAGGTGAAAAAATTGGTGAAATTGGTAATAAATAGTGCCGATTAAATCGATGAATATATGTGAAATTGATGAAAATTTGGGTGATATTTGCTAAAACATGGGAAACAAATTAGTGAAATCAGTAAAAAGTGGGTGAAATATACGAAGAATGGGTTAAATCATTGAAAAATGTTAAAGTCTGTGAAATAATGTGAAATCAATGAAAATTCAAGTGAAATTTATCAAAAAAAAAACATGTGAAATCGGTGAAATATAAATTAAACTGATAAAAATAAGTGAAATTTGAAAGAAAAAAAAAAGTATAACTAGCAAAAACAGTGTGAACTAGAATTTATTTTTTATTTTTTTTAATATTAGAAAACAAAAGAAATCGATGAAAAATAGGAAAATAATGAACAATAGGTTATAATTGATCAAAACGAGTAAATCAGTAAAAATCAATGAAAATCGAATTAAACTAATTAACATAATAAGTGAAATGGCTTAGATCGGTAAAGAAAAATCTTTCAAACGATAAGGTAAGTGAAATAATTTGAGATATACTTAAAATTAATTGAAGATGTATAATGTATAATTATTTGAGTTGAAAATTCGGCTGGTGAAGTTTTCACTTTCGGGGCATTGACTCAAACCAGGAAAGCATCCAATTCTAGCAGTAAGGCGTTGGTTCGGTCGGTTTAAAAATTCAAGTGATATTCGCGAATAAAATGGATGATATCGGTGAAACGAGAAAATTACATAAAAACTTATAGAACATGTGAAAAATGCGTAAAATAGGTGATAACATGTGAAAAGTCATTATAGTGGTAAAAATGAGTGAAATCAATAAAATGAAAAAAGTTCAAACAACAAAAAATAAAGTCAAACCATGAGAAAAATTGTTTAAACCGAAAAAAACTAAAGAAATCGGTGAAAATACCTATGATGAAGTTAATAAATTGAATAACAGTCATTAATATGTGCTATTTTATGACATAATGAAGTTAATTTTACTCTGATTTACAATAAAATACCACTGAAATTAAATAAACACGTACAATAATGTATGTGCACTTTAAACCGGTGAAAAAATGCATGTGAAAGCGTAAATACATTTGAAATCGATAAAAAACATCGGATAAAATTTGTGAAAAATGGATGAAAACGGGTAATATCGGTTAAAATAAAGGTAAAGTTGGTGAAAATATGTGAAATTAATGAAAATTAATTCGAATGAAATTTCTAAGAAAAATGATAAAACCAGTGAAATTCAATAAAATTGGGTAAAATCAGTCAAAAACGTATAATTGGTAAGAACATATTTAATCAATTAAAAATTTAGGTGAATTAACATGTGAAATTAGTGAAAAGCATGAAAAATAGGTAAAAAAGGGTTAAATGGTAAAAACAAGTGAAATCAATTTAAAGAAAAGTTTAGCTGGTGAAATCGGGAGAAAAATGGTTTAAACTTAAGAAAAAAAATGGACTGAAAATGAGAAAACAATGAAACATGTTATGAAAAAAAAGGGGATAAATTGCTAAAAAAAAAGGTAAAAAAATTTGAACACTGAGAATATATGAATCGATGAATGTTTTGTGAAATTTGTAAAAGCTTGAAGTGAAAACATGTTTAAATCAATGGAAAATTTAGGAGAAAATGAGTTAAACTTTGACTGACAAAAGCAAGGTGAAATCAGAAGAAAATGGTTTAAATTGAAATAACGATAGACGAAAAACGGAAACTCAATGAAAAATTGATAATCGATAAAAAAGCTGAAAAAATCTATAAAAAAATTTAAACAGTTAAAACATATGAATTGATGAAACTTCGGGTGAAATTGGTAAACACTGGTGAAGTTGGTGAGAAAACTGGTGAAACCAGTAAGAAAAATATTCGTGAAGTCATTGAAAGTTCGGGTGAAATTTATAAAGAAACGGATGAAACATGTGTCACCGGTGAATAACGAATAAACTTGACATGAAAACTACTATGATTGAATGAACTAAATAATGTTTTTTATAAACCAGTAATAATTAATAAAAATAAATTTCATAAAAAATAATCGATCAATCATAAATATATGATATTCAATGATATTTAAATGTCTAATTTACTAAAAATAGCCATGAAATTAAAACTAGACACGTACAACGTAGGTGCACTTTTCTAGTTAACTAAAATTATGTATTAAAAGAAAGAGAAAAAAAAAATACGGTGGCATTTTTCTAATTTCACTATTTGGGGATGACATTTAGCCAAATTTCCCTGAGGACCCATTTGGATTGATGGATTTGAGTTGGGTGGATTTGAAATCCCTTGTCAAATCCATCGTGCTATTTGGATACAAAATTAAATCCATTCATTTGAAATCCTGGATTTTAGTCCAATGGATTTCAATTTAATTTTCAGTGGATTTGAAATTCCTCCTAAAACTAGTCATTTGAAATCCACTTAAAAAAATATCCACATTGCATATTTTCAAAAATTGCAATTTGATCCCAAAATTTTCAGAAGATTTAAATTTTCATTTCGGCCCCTGATTTTCAGAAATCCAAAATTTCACTTTTGGTCCCTTAATTTTAAAAAATTGCAATTTGACCCCATATTTTCCAAAAAAATAAGAACTGCAATTAAGTCCATAATTTTCAGAAGATTAAAATTTTCAATTTGGCACCTGATTTTAAAAATCCAAATTTGCACTTTTGGTCCCTTAATTTTCAAAAATTGTCATTTGACCCCAGATTTCCCCAAAACCCTGAGTTCCAATCCAGTCCAAAATTTTCAGAAAATTAAGATTTTTGAATTCGGCCCCAAATTTTCTAAAATCCGAATTTGCACTTTTGGTCCCTCAATTTTCAAAAATTATAATTTTGCCCCAAATCGATTTATGTGATTTTATCCCGATATCAACAACAAGAATTAATTGATAGAGCAAATTATAAGGAAGGCATGATTGAGAATTTCGAATAACACAAATGATATATACCAAACAATGAATTTCAAATGAATGGATTTAAAATCCTTTGTAAAAAAAATTTATCCAAAAAGAGATTGCAAATGAATGGATTTCAAATCATTGGAATTTCAAATCCATTCATTTGAAATCCCTCTTCATTTCAAATCCACCCATCCAAATGGGCCCTGAGTGTTATCTAGCTCTTGATACTATGTGCAGAGAACAGATTAATAAAATATAAATAGGGAAAAACTATTAATTATGTATTAGTTGTTATATCAAATATGTACAGAGGACCTATTAAGATAGAGGAAAATTCTTGTCCAAGCCTGGCTTGGCCAAACCCATCCAACCACCAAGCAAGTGTATTGTACTTGCTTTGTGGTTGGTCACTCTCCTGGGAGTTACATCCAATCCCGAAGCAAGTGTATTACACTTACCATGTAATTGCTTTGGGTTCGACCAAACCCGGTCCGGGTAAGAATTTCCGAAAGATAGAATAGAAAAGAAACCAAATCATTCTATAACACTGCTATCACTAAACTTCTCATAGAATAGTACTATATTTGGTGCACGTTTCTTAGCTGGTAGGAGAGTTTTGATCTTGTGATGAGTCTACTCCAATAGTATAAAATATTGTGCAGAATATAACGGAAACAAGAAAATTGGGACGGATGGAGGAAGTGATATAATGTCGTTTTCTTTCGTTTATTCCATCAAATTTTCTTCTAAGAAAAGTACACGCTTTACCAAAGGTTAGTTTGAACTTTGAATTACTTTGTTCTTTCCTTCAGATAATTAATCACAAGATGCCCGTGAAGAAGATGAGGGGAGATGCCACTACGCTGATTCGAAGAGGATTTGAGAGTAAGTTTCGATGTCTTTCTTACTTTCACATTGACAGCCACAAAACCAGCAAACCTAGATTTGATTTCAGTCGTATCAAAGAGGTGGAAGATGCTAATTACATGTTTCGTGAAATGCGAAAAATGCTACCTCAGCCTTCTATCATCGAATTCAACAAACTATTGAATTTGGTGGTCAAGATGAAACAATACTCTGCTGCCCTCAATATGTTCGATGAAATGCGTAAACTGGGTGCCCCTGTTGATGAATACACCATGACCATTGCAATTAATTGCTATTGCCTTGTTAATCGGGTAGATTTTGGGTTTGCAATCTTAGGAATCTTCTACAAACGTGGGTACGAACCAAATATAACAACCTTCAACACTCTCCTTAAAGGGCTATTCTTAGAGAAGAAAGTGACCGAGGCAGAACAATTGTTCAAGAAATTGTTGAGGCAGAAACTATGTGCACCTGATGAAGTTACGTTCGCCACTGTGATCAACGGGTTGTGCAAAGCAGGGAACACTCTTTCAGCATTTCATTTGCTTGGGCTATTGGAAAAAGGAAGCTGCAAACCAGATGTCTATGCTTATAGCACCGTAATTGATAGCCTATGCAAAAATAGAATGGTTGACGATGCTCTCCAACTCTTATCCAGAATGATTGAAAAAAGAGTTTTGCCTAATGTCGTCACGTATAGTTCGATTATTCAGGGATTATGCGATTTTGGTAGATATGGTGAAGTAAAAGACTTACTAAATGACATGGCGGCTCACAAGATCTCTCTTGACTCGCTTACTTTTAATATATTGATGGATTCATTTTGCAAAGACGGAATGGTGAAAGAGGCAGAAGATCTGTTGGAAATTATGAAGCAAAGAAATATTAATCCAAATATAGTCACATACACTACACTGATAGATGGATATTGTATGCGAGGGGAAATGGACAAAGCAAAAAATATATTTAATTCGGTTGTGGAGTCAGGCCTTAAGCCTAATATTATCACCTACAGTAGTTTGATTGATGGGTTTTGCAAGAAAGGTGACGTGGACGAAGCTTGGAGACTCTTTCTTGAAGCTCCTTGTAAGGGGTTGGAGCACACACCGGTTTCCTGTAACTCCATGTTACATGGATTATTTTGTGCTGGTAGAATTGATGCTGGTTGGAAGCTATTCCATGAGATGGAAGCTCGTCAAGTGATTCCTGATTTACTAACTTATAATATCTTGATATGTGGCTTGTGCAAAACTCGGAAAGTTGTTGAGGCATTTTCAGTTCTACACGCTATGGGAAAAAATGGGGTTAATCCGAATATAGTAATATACAATTCCCTCATTGATGGATTGTGCAAGAATGGAGAGCTTGAATCTGCAAGAAATCTTTTCAGTGAACTTTCTTCCAAAGGTTTGCAACCTGATGTTATATCACACAACATCATCATCAGTGCGCTTTGTAAAGAAGGGATGACGGGAGAGGCTAAAAATTTGCTTATGAAAATGGAAGAAAATGGTTGCTTGCCTAATAATGACACATACAATATTTTCGTGCGGGGTTTTCTTAGGACAACAAAGATTGACGAGGCAATCCCACTCTTGGAAGACATGACAAGAAGGAAATTCTCACCGGATTCGGATACTATGTTACTGTTACTTGATCGTGTGAAAGGTGAAGATCAAGACGTTGTTCTTCTTGATGTGATACGGAAGTTTAAATCAAAATAATAAATAAGCCGTGTCTGGCTGGGGCTGGTAAACTTATTATGCTACTTTCTTATGTTAGTCATTTGTTATTATCTAGGATTGCAAAAGAAACATTGCGAAAGAATACTTTCATCAATATTTTAATTTGTGCTTCGGTGACAATTCCTCATATTTCTTATCTTCTACTACTAGCAAACCAAGAAAATATTGAAACTTTACTCTGGAATAATACGTCGCAATAAAATGTGAGGATATCATTACACATCAAATGTAAATACGATACAGGTTTACCATATGCTCAAAATTTTAATTTCTTGTAGCAATGTGTTTCCAAAAGTTACTGAATTGTAGAAGTATGGCAAACAAGCCTTTGGATCTAAAATAGATGTGTCTTATAATTATTTGGGTGGCAAAAGTAAAGAAGAGGTAACTGATGGTCGTATACTGTCACTTGGAATTTAAAAAGGCTTATAGTAAGTATTACTTCGATATATAACTTCATCAGTATTTTCTTTTAACTGCCAGTGATGTTTGATTTATGTATTCGATTAAGGCCTCCCTATATACAAATGCTAAAAGTAGCAGATAACTTAGAATCATATTCTTTGAACTCGTTTAGGGTGAAAATTCAGCTCCACTAAGTTCAAAATCTCTACAGGAGAGTGCTCATCAAGGATTCTTAATAATTAACTAACAGGTTGATGCCACTCTTACTTTTGATTACATTATTTTGTTCCCTTCAACTATTAATTTTTATCTACATAATTGTGGTTGTTCTTATTTCAGTCAAGGAGAAGACAGTCTATTATGCTGGTAGTAAAATTAAGACAAAGTAATGAAATTAAGAATTTTATTTTGATATTATATCATTGAAATTATAAATAGAGACTTTAAATTTAAAAATTGAGAATATATTATCTGCTGTATTGTTGCTAGTCTTTCTCCAACAAAAAGGAAATAAAAAGATCTAAAGCAAGTGAAAAAGAAAGGGAAGTTGGGTGCTTTTCCCATTCAAGGTGGAGAAACCACTCCTTAAAAAATCACATTTGGACATATGGGCTGGGTCAGCTTCACTTATGGTCCTACACTTTATGAAATTGCACTTTTGGTTCTAATTTTAAGAATATTTTGCACTTTGGTCCTCATGTTCGCTTTTGCATCCATTATTTCACAATTTTGGTCTTTTAGAATAGTCTCAATATAAAATATAGGACCCGTCTTAGTTTTGCAATTTTGGTCTTAAATTGGGTGGGGGCAACAAGACCATTAGTACAGAACATTTTTTAAAATTGGGACAAAAAGTGATGAAGGTCCAGTCCTATGGGACTAAAAGTGTATTTTAACCCCATTTCTTGATTAAAATATCTCATATTCATCTGTTTATTACTCAAAATAGAAAGCTAATGTTATTCATTCCACATAATCTTTTTTTCTTTCAAAAGTCACAATATTCAGCAGCTAAGAAGATATTATAGATACCCTTTTCTAAATTTTGTTCCTTGATTTGAAATATTAATCCAAATTCTTGATATAATTTAAGGGTGCTTATTTTTATCGACAAAAGTAATACTGAGGCTACGACCTATTTCAGGTTACAAACCCCTGGTTCACGGGATTTGTAGTTGTGTTCTTTTCCTCTCTTGTGCAACATCATACGAAGTTGTCTCTAGCGGTGGCTCAGTCAGGACAATGTGGAACGAACAAAGTATCTGGATGATAAAATCAGTGACAGCATGCCTAGATGTAATGATTAAATACATAGGTGTGGCAAAAGCAAATTTCAGGTTAACTAACAAAGCCATTGATCAAGAAAAGCTCAAAAATACGAGAAGGCAAAATTCGATTTTCCAGTGTGCTAAGATGCTCATGACACATTTAATAATGCTGGTTTTGTTGAACTTGCGATGTTTATAGGTGGTTTGAAAGGAGTTATCAATGCAGGAAATGTTGCAAAAATGTTTGTTCAGGGTCTTTTGTGTTTCTATGTTCTTATTCTGATTTTTCCTATACTTGAAGGATTGACACCAAAAATTGGAAAATGAGATTTGAAGTGTTTAATTTTGTTTTTATATATATGTGTATAGTGGAGGTGTAATTTATATTAATGACTCATTCAATGAATGATGCAGCATTTTATCTTGTTTAATTGATGTGAATCTTGTTGTTTATCTGTTTGAGATAATGTACTGTGAATTTAAAAGTACTTAACTATGTCTCCACTTCTCACAACATTATGCACTTTCAGACTCGTGTTTTTGTATTGACAGGTAATGAACCAAGAAGAGATGCCGTTTCTTGTTTATGTTGCTCGAGGGAAAAGATCTTCTCACCACATCATTTCAAAGGAGGAGCACTTAATGTTCTAGTAAACTTTCTTCGACTCATGCCTTTGTTTGGCTTCATGTATTTTAGGAGGATTTTTCTCTTAGTTTTAAGTGAGTATTAATAATTTCTTTGAAATTATTAGTAAGAAAGTGTTGATATTAGCAATCCACACATGTACTAAACTCAATAATAAAGAGAAATACTCTTCTTTTTTCAGTAATTCTCCGCATACGCTATTCTAATACGCTCGCAATTGTAGCTCAAAGTATCTTCAATGTTTAGCAATGCTCTGTACTTTCTTGTGCTGGACTGTGACCATTACTGCATTGACCCGATATCAGCCCGCCAAGCAATGTGCTTTTATCTTGACCCTAAGATATCTTCAAACCTAGCATGGGTTCAGTTCCCACCATTTCTGTTGTATGTTTGAAATTTTCACTTGCCTTAATTTACATTGTAAGGGATGGATTTTGGTGTTTACTGACCCTAAAAGGCCGTGTTTCTTGGGTTCGTGCACTACGAATCTGAATGATGTGTTAGTTCGACAGACACAGTGGTCATTTGGCTTAACGCAAATTGCTCTGTCAAAGTATTGCCCTCTTTTTTATGGGCCATTGAGAATGTCATTTCTTCAAAGCATGTCTTATGCTGTATTTACACTTAAAGCTCTCTATGCTGTGGCCTTTTATGGGATAGGCTTCGTTCGGGTAGTAGAAACTTGTTGCATTACGAATATTTTTGGTCAGACCAAATCAACCAAATCTTTAATCGGTTAAAAATGCTAATCAGTTAGATCAGATTTAGTTGAATTATACATATAATTTTTACCCTTGACACCTGAACATTTTGCCTTTGTTTTCCTCAGTTACATAGGTTTCAGATACATTATTAGCAATGCTTGCCTTCATTTTTCTCTCATCACTACTCAAACTCGTGCAAGAGATCTTCTCCTATGGAGATGTGCGCCTCTACATGAACAACGGATTTTGGATAAGTCGGCATCATGTTACTTATATGCAACTTTGAATGCGACCTTGGACTGAATTGGATTGAACGAAGCAAATTTTTCTCAAACGAACAAGGTGGTTGATGATGAGGAAATTAGGCTATGATTAATTTCCGAGTGTCACCTTTGTTGTATCTTGTGCTTTCTTAGTTAGGTTTAGCTGTTTTCTCGTCGGAACTGAACTGCAAGAGTTGTTCTTCGTAGTAACGAGATGTCCATACAAGCTTTCGTTCCGTCGTTTGGAATAATTGTGAACTCTTAAACTCATTTGAGTGAAATGATGTATGGTTGAACTTGAAGCCTTTGATTTTAATAACTTCTTATAAAAGTTCTTTAATTTGAACATTTTAATTCACTTCAATAGACATATTAAGACCATCTAAAAAGTAATAGGGATAAATTAACTGGAATGACGTGTTTAAGGTACCTCTCATAATAATTTTTTTTGAAAAAAAAAAGTACCTCTCATACATCTATAATTCTCTATCTTTAATTCTCTATCTCTATCTCTACTATTATAAAATCATGAATATTTTTGAGCTTTTTTGTGAAGACTAAAATACCCATATTTAAATTGTAAAGTGATATTTAATTAAATAGTAAATATATAAAAGAATAAAACTAATTGAAGGATATATTTAGACATAGAGTCTTATTATATTTATTTCCTACATAAACTCATAAAATTTATAAATTCTCTTTTAAATGAATTTTTGTAATTTTAATCTTAAGAAAACACTATTATTTTAAATAGCCCCTATATATATATATATATATAAATTATCATATTTTAGAATCAATATTTATTTAAGTAAGAAAATGTTAATTTAGAGATTTAGTACAACATAAGTCATAAACACTCTAAATATAAATATTTATAATGAATAAACTTTACACCAACATCACCCGAATTTTCATTGATTTGAAACGTTTTCGCCGACTTAATTTATTTTTTCACCAATTTCACCTGCTTTTCACTATTGTTGTCGTCTCCTCGGTTTCAACTTTTTTTTCACGAATTTTCATCGATTTCAGGGGTATTTTTTAATCATTTTCAACTAAATTTTCATCAACTTCGCCAATGTTCACCAATTCACCCGAATTTTCATTGATTTCACATATTTCAATGATTATATTTTATCTATTTCACAATTTTCCACGAATTTCAGCCTTTTTTCACCAAAAGAATTACATATATAAAGGTTATGCATGTCGTGAAATTATTAAATATTCTTCATATTTTATATTCTAGCCAAAGTGAAATTACATAATTAGCTAAGTTCCTTTCATAGTAAGACGGCGATTCAATTTTAATTTATTTTGTAACATAATGATAATTAAGAGATAAATCAATACGGGTAATATGATAAAAACTTTTGAATCAATAAAAAATGTTTAACAGATAATATAAGGTGAAACTGCTAGAAAATTAGTTTAAAATGGATAAAACAAGAGGAAAAAAATTCTAAAAACAATGAAAATAAGTTATAATTGATTAAAAAAAAGGGGTAAAACGGTAAAAAATGAATAAAATCGATTAAAAAATAGGTTAAAATGGTGGAAAATGAATTAAACTAATGAATTAAATAGGTGAAAATGGATTAATTTATTTTATTTTATGACATAATAAAATTAATTTTACTTTAACTTACAAAATATACCAATGAAATTAACTAGATACGTACAACGTACCTGCAGTTTCCATGTATAATAAAATTACTAAAACGTGGGTATCATATACTACATGTGACATATTTTCACTTTGATACTTTTTGCCACACGAGTTTAACAGGGTAACTTGGTGTGAGTGTATCATGCTAAAATATTATAAGGATTATCTTAAAATGAAGTTTCAAGTTGTTAAAATTTATGAAGAAAAGAAAAATAATAGTTTGATAATTTAAAATCGTGGATTTTTTAATTAATAATTATTCTTTCAAGAATAAAAAGGTGAAAATTTTAATTAAAGAAGCAAAAATAATACTTCCAAAAAAATTGTCCTTTACTTTCTCCCGTGAACTTACACCTTTGTTGCACTTTTCTCCCTGAACTCTTTGGGCGGAAAGTGGTCGAAAAAAAGTTTAGAGGTGAAAGTGCAACATTAGTGTACTTCAGGCAAAAAAATGTAATTTTCTCATCAAATAAATTAAATCTAGTTCAAACTCAACTCATTTAAAAATTAATTCCACCTATATTCAAGTATATAACTAATTTCCTTCGAATCACACAAAAAACCTGTCTCCTCCCATTGTATCCTACCCGATTATGCTTTTCCGGCGAAAAATTTGTTTTCAATGACATTGGTCATCAGTTTCACTCCCATTCAAACTTTCTGTTATTTTCATGACCTCGTCTCAATCCATCCCCCCTTTTCGGATCCCAACATGACCTCTTTTTGGCCTGAGCTCTGATATCATATTGAATGACTAACTCATCTAAAAGCTTAAGCTCTTAGAGAGAGGAATCATTTAATGTTTATCACTTAACAGGTCCATCTTGTGTTTATTGTAAGGCCGAAGATTGGGCCAACATTGACATCCAAAAGTTTTAAGAAATAAATAATCGGGCTTCTTTTGAAAAAGAGTTTCGTAAGGAGACTTATTTAACAAAGTGGGAGTGGGTAACCGATTTATAAGATAAACCGCGGTTGTAAAAGCATCCGACCAAATATATTTTGGAAGAGAAGCAAATGAAAGTAAGGCAAGACCCGTCTCAACTATATGTTTATGTTTACGTTCAACTGAGCCATTTTGAGAATGAGCATTGGGGCACGATTTTCTATGAGTAATGCCAAAATGAGCTAAAACTTTTGTAAGAGAACGAAACTCACCACCCCAATCCTATTGAATAGAACGTATACTTGTATTCAAAATTTTCTCAACATGTCTTTCAAAATTAAGAAAAACATCATTAACATCCGATTTACGTTTCAAAGGAAAAATCCAAGTGTAGCGACTAAAATCATCTACAAAAGAAACATAATATCTAAAACCACCACGAGATAATGATGGAGATGGTCCCCAAACATCCGTGAAGAGAAGTTGAAGAGGCTCGGATGATCGATGATGAGAAGGAGTATATGGTAATTGATGAGCTTTAGCTTGGCAGCAAGCTGGACACAAAATTGAAGAGGATGAACCCTTTATTGGCAATGACTCTTTGTAGATGAGACGACGAACGGTAGACATAGATGGGTGGCCTAAACGAGTATGCCATTGATCCGGGGAGACACGTTCGGCTACAAAGGCTGTTGGGGGAGAACTAGGAGTTGGAAAAACATACATTCCATCCTTAGTAGGACCGTGGAGAAGAAGGTCTTTGGTGCGGGAATCCTTCACACAGAAAAAAAAAAGAATGAAACTCAAAATAGACGTTATTATCCTCACAAAATTTAAGAACGGAAATTAAATTTTTTGAAATTGAAGGAACGTGATAAAGCTTAAAGAGAAGAAAGTTGCCATGAGAGGTCAAAAGATTGGTGCTCCCGATGTGTTGAATTGGAATAGTAGATCCATCTCCAATGCGGACTCCTTCGTTGTCGTTATAGTCCGAGGCACTCATAGATAAGTTCGAAAAATCATTTGTAAAGTGGTGAGTAGCTGCTGTATGAGGGTACCAACTTCGTATAAAAATTGCAATTTTGTTAGATTTGTCAATTTAACACTTATGGTAGCATTATATCCTCCGTAATAAACCACTTCTTACAATTTGGTCAAATCTATAAGATTTCGACAATTTATGAACCGAAAGGAGAAGTAACACTTACGGTAATATTATATCCTCCGTAAATCAGAACTTCGTATAAAAATTACAATTTTGTTAGATTTGTCAATTTAACACTTACGGTAGCATTATATCCTCTGTAATAAACCATTTCTTACATTTTGGTCAATTTTATAAGATTAAATCGACCCAATATTTCTAGAAATTGCAGTTTGATCCCATATTTTTCAAAAATAGTTAAATTGACCCAATATTTCTAGAAATTGCAATTAAGCCCCACAAAAATATGTTATTTTTACAATATTTTGTAAGATTTGTCAATTTATTGAAATTGCAATTTGATCCCATATTTTTCAAAAATAGTTAAATTGATCCAATATTTCTAGAAATTGCAATTAATCCCCAAAAATATGTTATTTTTACAATATTTTGTTAGATTTGTCAATTTACTGAAATTACATTTTGATCCCATATTTTTCATAATTAGTTAAATTGACCTAATATTTCTAGAAATTGCAATTAACCACCACAAATATGTTATTTTTACAATATTTTGTTAGATTTATCAATTTACTGAAATTGCAATTTGATCCCATATTTTTCATAAATAGTTAAATTGACCTAATATTTCTAGAAATTGCAATTAACCCCCACAAATATGTTATTTTTACAATATTTTGTTAGATTTGTCAATTTACTGAAATTGCAATTTGATCCCATATTTTTCAAAAATAGTTAAATTTAATCCCATATTTGTCGATTTTGTATTTTTAAAAAATACACACTAATAACAAAAAAATCACACAATAATAATCAAATATTATATGAATACATTAAATATTACAAAAATTAGTTTGAAGGCCTCTTCTTCCTATCATCGGGGGCAAAGAGAGTTCTTTGGTATTTACAAGGCTTGATAGTCCTTTTTTCCCTTCTGGTCGCATCCCTATCATGAAATTTCTTCGACCTTCTCCTTACACTCGGGCCCACTTCAACATCACCATGATCAAAATTCTCTTCCGCAGTATTAGCCTGTAAACGCGTAGATTATGAATTAGCATCAAATATCATGATCGAAATTATCTTCCGCACCATGATCGCATTGAATTAATTTCCGACCACATAGTATGCTGTGTGATTTTTGCTTGTACTACCACTTCATCATAGTGGAATCGAGGTAATTTTGGAAGGGTATGCGTCGGTATTATGTCATATCCCTATAAAACAAATAATTAAAACATCGATTTTGGATCAATTTCGAATTTCAATTCAATCTCCACATGTTCACGAGTATCTGGAGAACGGAGACTGACTTCAGTCTCTAGTCTCCAGCATTCTCTTTTGGAGACTGGAGATTGACTTCAGTCTCTAGTCTCCAGCATTATCTTGTTCTAGTTAATACTGCATCTCGACAATCTCCAGTCTCAAGATGATCATGAATTCTGGAGATCCAGTCTCCCAGATGTTCGTGAATGCTGGAGACTGGAGACTGAAGTCAGTCTCCATTCTCCAGTCTCCAATTCACCATGCTCACCGCGGTGAGCGTTAAAGTTCACCGCGGTGAGCATATTGCTAACCGCGGTGAGTTTTAGAAACTGGGTTCGAAAAATGCAATTTATTCTGTAATTGAAAAAAAAATTAAACTTAAGTTGTATGGGTGTGGTGCTTGATTTATTTCCTCGCCCTTAATGTAGTTGTTATGTGTCACTTTTTAGTTATGAAGAAATTGAAGTGAAGATTGGGGGAGAGATCTGATCTGAATTTGTTTGGGAAGAAATGTTTTTCTTTTTCTTTTTTTTTTAATAGGTAAGGTAGTGTAAAAATAAATAAGTAAAGAATAGAAGGTGTGTTTTGCAATTTTTACAAGTTTTAATCGCTTATCTATATCTATATCTATACTAATACTAAAAGTGTGAATATTTTAAGTTTTTTTTTTTGTGAAGACAAAAATGCCCTTATTCAAATTGTAAAGTATATTAATAAAATATAATTAGACATGAAATTTTCCTTAAATTTTCTCATAAAAAATTTGGTATAAAAATATTTTAAGAAAATTTGTAACTTTCTTTCCTCCTAGCCATGCACCATGAATATGGAAGAAAAACAAAAGTATATTCAAATTAGACATAAAGTCATATAATAGTTATTTCCTACAATAACTCCATTAATTAAGAAATTAACTCTTATATCATTTTTACAATTTCATTATTGTTCTCCTATAACACATACAAATTAAAAAACACTATTATTTTGAATAGCTGCTTAAATATACATGTAAAATTATTATGATGTATTATCAATATGTTGTTATGTAAAAAATATTATTTTTATCATTTAAAAATTTAGTATAATATGTCACTCATTAAAAAAATTACAATTCTTTTAAATATCATAATATAAAGTAGAATCACATCTTACCTATGAACAAAAATGCTTATGACTTACCTATAAACAAGAATGCTTATGAATTACCTATAAACAAAAATGCTTTGACATGAGAAACATTACCTCAGACTTTCATAGAAATCTTTTCGAGAAACACGTGTGCAGTAAGTGAAAACGGATGAAAATTAATAAAAGTTGGTGAAGCAAATCAAATAAATTTTATGTAATTGATGAAAACATGTGAAATCGGTCTAGATGAAATTCATGGACACTGATGAAGTAGGTGAAAAAATTGGTGAAATTGGTAATAAATAGTGCCGATTAAATCGATGAATACATGTGAAGTTGATGAAAATTTGGGTGATATTTGTTAAAACATGGGAAACAAATTAGTGAAATCAGTAAAAAGTGGGTGAAATATACGAAGAATGGGTTAAATCATTGAAAAATGTTAAAGTCTGTGAAATAATGTGAAATCAATGAAAATTCAAGTGAAATTTATAAAAAAAAAACATGTGAAATCGGTGAAAGATAAATTAAACTGATAAAAATAAGTGAAATTTGAAAGAAAATAAAAAGTATAACTAGCAAAAACAGTGTGAACTAGATTTTTTTTTTATTTTTTTTAATATTAGAAAACAAAAGAAATCGATGAAAAATAGGAAAATAATGAACAATAGGTTATAATTGATCAAAACGAGTAAATCAGTAAAAATCAATGAAAATCGAATTAAACTAATTAACATAATAAGTGAAATGGCTTAGATCGGTAAAGAAAAATCTTTCAAACGATAAGGTAAGTGAAATAATTTGAGATATACTTAAAATTAATTGAAGATGTATAATGTATAATTATTTGAGTTGAAAATTCGGCTGGTGAAGTTTTCACTTTCGGGGCATTGACTCAGACCAGGAAAGCATCCAATTCTAGCAGTAAGGCGTTGGTTCGGTCGGTTTAAAAATTCAAGTGATATTCTTGAATAAAATGGATGACATCGGTGAAACGAGAAAATTACATAAAAACTGATAGAACATGTGAAAAATGCGTAAAATAGGTGATAACATGTGAAAAGTCATTATAGTGGTAAAAATGAGTGAAATCAATAAAATGAAAAAAGTTCAAACAACAAAAAAAAAAGTCAAACCATGAGAAAAATTGTTTAAACCGAAAAAAACTAAAGAAATCGATGAAAATACACATGATGAAGTTAATAAATTGAGTAACAGTCATTAATATGTGCTATTTTATGACATAATGAAGTTAATTTTACTCTGATTTACAATAAAATACCACTGAAATTAAATAAACACGTACAATAATGTATGTGCACTTTAAACCGTTGAAAAAATGCATGTGAAATCGTAAAAACATTTGAAATCGATAAAAAACATCGGATAAAATTTGTGAAAAATGGATGAAAACGGGTAATATCGGTTAAAATAAAGGTAAAGTTGGTGAAAATATGTGAAATTAATGAAAATTAATTCGAATGAAATTTCTAAGAAAAATGATAAAACCAGTGAAATTCAATAAAATTGGGTAAAATCAGTCAAAAACGTATAATTGGTAAGAACATATTTAATCAATTAAAAATTTAGGTGAATTAACATGTGAAATTAGTGAAAAGCATGAAAAATAGGTAAAAAGGGGTTAAATGGTAAAAACAAGTGAAATCAATTTTAAAAAAAGTTTAGCTGGTGAAATCGGGAGAAAAATGGTTTAAACTGAAGAAAAAAAGTGGACTGAATATGAGAAAACAATGAAAAATGTTATAACCGATAAAAAAAGGGGATAAATCGCTAAAAAAAAAGGTAAAAAAATTTGAACACTGAGAATATATGAATCGATGAATGTTTTGTGAAATTTGTAAAAGCTTGAAGTGAAAACATGTTTAATCAATGAAAAATTTAGGTGAAAATGAGTTAAACTTTGACTGACAAAAGCAAGGTGAAATCAGAAGAAAATGGTTTAAATTGAAATAACGATAGACGAAAAACGGAAACTCAATGAAAAATTGATAATCGATAAAAAAGCTGAAAAAATCTATAAAAAAAATTTAAACAGTTAAAACATATGAATTGATGAAACTTCGGGTGAAATTGGTAAACACTGGTGAAGTTGGTGAGAAAACTGGTGAAACCAGTAAGAAAAATATTCGTGAAGTCATTGAAAGTTCGGGTGAAATTTATAAAGAAACGGATGAAACATGTGTCACCGGTGAATAACGAATAAACTTGACATGAAAACTACTATGATTGAATGAACTAAATAATGTTTTTTTATAAACCAGTAATAATTAATAAAAATAAATTTCATAAAAAATAATCGATCAATCATAAATATATGATATTCAATGATATTTAAATGTCTAATTTTACTCTAATTTACGAAAAATAGCCATGAAATTAAAACTAGACACGTACAAGGTACGTGCACTTTTCTAGTTAACTAAAATTATGTATTAAAAGAAAGAGAAAAAAAAAAGAAAAAAAGGCGGTGGCATTTTTCTAATTTCACTATTTGGGGATGGCATTTAGCCAAATTTCCATGAGTGTTATCTAGCTCTTGATACTATGTGCAGAGAACATATTAATAAAATATAAGTAGGGAAAAGCTATTAATTATGTACAGAGGACCTATTAGATAGAATAGAAAAGAAACCAAATCATTCTATAACACTGCTATCACTAAACTTCTCATAGAATAGTACTATATTTGGTGCACGTTGCTTAGTTGGTAGGAGAGTTTTGATCTTGTGATGAGTCTACTCCAATAGTATAAAATATTGTGCAGAATATAACGGAAACAAGAAAATTGGGACGGATGGAGGAAGTGATATAATGTCGTTTTCTTTCGTTTATTCCATCAAATTTTCTTCTAAGAAAAGTACACGCTTTACGAAAGGTTAGTTTGAACTTTGAATTACTTTGTTCTTTCCTTCAGATAATTAATCACAAGATGCCAGTGAAGAAGATGAGGGGAGATGCCACTACGCTGATTCGAAGAGGATTTGAGAGTAAGTTTCGATATCTTTCTTACTTTCACATTGACAGCCACAAAACCAACAAACCTAGATTTGATTTGAGTCGTATAAAAGAGGTGGAAGATGCTAATTACATGTTTCATGATATGTTAAAATTGCGACCTCAGCCTTCTATCATCGAATTCAACAAACTATTGAATTTGGTGGTCAAGATGAAACAATACTCTGCTGCCCTCAATATGTTCGATGAAATGCGTAAACTGGGTGCCCCTGTTGATGAATACACCATGACCATTGCAATTAATTGCTATTGCCTCGCTAATCGGGTAGATTTTGGGTTTGCAATCATAGGAATCTTCTACAAACGTGGGTACGAACCAAATATAACAACCTTCAACACTCTCCTTAAAGGGCTATTCTTAGAGAAGAAAGTGACCGAGGCAGAACAATTGTTCAAGAAATTGTTGAGGCAGAAACTCTGTGCACCTGATGAAGTTACGTTCGCCACTGTGATCAACGGGTTGTGCAAAGCAGGGAACACTCTTTCAGCATTTCATTTGCTTGGGCTATTGGAAAATGGAAGCTGCAAACCAAGTGTCAAAGCCTATAGTGCTGTAATTGATAGCCTATGCAAAAATAGAATGGTTGACGATGCTCTCCAACTCTTATCCAGAATGATTGAAAAAAGAGTTTTGCCTAATGTCGTCACGTATAGTTCGATTATTCAGGGATTATGCGATTTTGGTAGATATGGTGAAGTAAAAGACTTACTAAATGACATGGCGGCTCACAAGATCTCTCTTGACTCGTTTACTTTTAATATATTGATGGATTCATTTTGCAAAGACGGAATGGTGAAAGAGGCAGAAGATCTGTTGGAAATTATGAAGCAAAGAAATATTAATCCAAATATAGTCACATACACTACACTAATAGATGGATATTGTATGCGAGGGGAAATGGACAAAGCAAAAAATATATTTCATTCGGTTGTGGAGTCAGGCCTTAAGCCTAATATTATCACCTACAGTAGTTTGATTGATGGGTTTTGCAAGAAAGGTGACGTGGACGAAGCTTGGAGACTCTTTCTTGAAGCTCCTTGTAAGGGGTTGGAGCACACACCGGTTACCTGTAACTCCATGTTACATGGATTATTTTGTGCTGGTAGAATTGATGCTGGTTGGAAGCTATTCCATGAGATGGAAGCTCGTCAAGTGATTCCTGATTTACTAACTTATAATATCTTGATATGTGGCTTGTGCAAAACTCGGAAAGTTGTTGAGGCATTTTCAGTTCTACACGCTATGGGAAAAAATGGGGTTAATCCGAATATAGTAATATACAATTCCCTCATTGATGGATTGTGCAAGAATGGAGAGCTTGAATCTGCAAGAAATCTTTTCAGTGAACTTTCTTCCAAAGGTTTGCAACCTGATGTTATATCACACAACATCATCATCAGTGCGCTTTGTAAAGAAGGGATGACGGGAGAGGCTAAAAATTTGCTTATGAAAATGGAAGAAAATGGTTGCTTGCCTAATAATGACACATACAATATTTTCGTGCGGGGTTTTCTTAGGACAACAAAGATTGACGAGGCAATCCCACTCTTGGAAGAAATGACAAGAAGGAAATTCTCACCGGATTCGGATACTATGTTACTGTTACTTGATCGTGTGAAAGGTGAAGATCAAGACGTTGTTCTTCTTGATGTGATACGGAAGTTTAAATCAAAATAATAAATAAGCCGTGTCTGGCTGGGGCTGGTAAACTTATTTTGCTACTTTCTTATGTTAGTCATTTGTTATTATCTAGGATTGCAAAAGAAACATTGCGAATGAATACTTTCATCAATATTTTAATTTGTGCTTCGGTGACAATTCCTCGTATTTCTTATCTTCTACTACTAGCAAACCAAGAAAATATTGAAACTTTACTCTGGAATAATACGTCGCAATAAAATGTGAGGATGTCATTACACATCAAATGTAAATACGATACAGGTTTACCATATGCTCAAAATTTTAATTTCTTGTAGCAATGTGTTTCCAAAAGTTACTGAATTGTAGAAGTATGGCAAACATGCCTTTGGATCTAAAATAGATGTGTCTTATAATTATTTGGGTGGCTAAAGTAAAGAAGAGGTAACTGATGGTAATGTACTGTCACTTCATCAGTATTTTCTTTCAACTGCCAGTGATGTTTGATTTATGTATTCGATTAAGGCCATCTCCAGCAGTTGAGGGCTAGCCCCGGGCTCTGGAGCCCGGGCCAGGGCCCTGTTGGTCGTCTCCAGCAGTTGGGGCTCCGTGGGGGAATTACTTCCATTTTTTTCCTTTCCCCACTCTCACCTATTATTATTATAGATTTATAATTTTTTAATATTAATATTAATAATAGTAATTATATTAGTACTCGTAATTTAATTATTAATTATATTAAAATATTAATATTTAATAAAAGTAACTTAAAATTAATACATAATACGCAAACAAATATTTTTATAACAAGAAAGAAAATACAATCAAGGAAATACAACAAACAACAAAGGAAATACAAGAAATCGAAAATACACGTGAAAATATTACATTTTACTGATTTCTCCCCGAAAACCAGTCGGATCCTTCATTCGATGCATCTCCAAATAAGTTCGTTGGAAGATTAAGTAATAATCTAAATTTTATTTGTATGAGTGCTTATTTTGTATTTTTAACTAATTTCGTATTTTAAAAAAAAAATTTGTATGAGTGTTAAATTAAATGGACTTTTTCTATATTTATTAGTATATCATAATTTTATTTAAAATATGATTAAATAATTAATCATATTATATACTATATAATTAAAACCCTAATTAAAACAACACATTAATTAAAATAATGCATTAATTACTATAACACATTTATTAAAATAAAACACTAATTAAAATAACACATTAATTAAAATAACACATTAAAAAAAATCACATTAATTACAATAACACATTAATTAAAATAAAACACTAATTAAAATAACACATTAATTAAAATAACACATTAATTAAAATAACACATTAATTAAAATCACATACAACACATTAATTATACAACACATTAATTATACAAAATTAATCATACACACATTAAATAAACCATACACATTAATTCATTAAAAGAAAAAAAAAAAAAAAAAAAAGACCAATCATGTGCCGCCACTTGGCGGCACCTGTTTTAAAGAGGGGCGCGTCTAAACACGCGCCCCTCTTTCTTCCTCACAAACACACGCGCGCAGCGGGCGGGGCTGCGGGCTCCGCGCAGCCCGCGGCCCCGCCCGTTCCGCCCCGCCAATCAGCCCCGCCCCGAGCCCCGGCCGTCTCCAATGGTTTCTCCATCCCAGCCCGAGCCCGCCCCGACCCCGCCAATCACTGCTGGAGATGGCCTGAGGCCCCCCTATATACAAATGCTAAAAGTAGCAGATAACTTAGAATCATATTCTTTGAACTCGTTTAGGGTGAAAATTCAGCTCCACTAAGTTCAAAATCTCTACAGAAGAGTGCTCATCAAGGATTCTTAATAATTAACTAACAGGTTGATGCCACTCTTACTTTCGATTACATTATTTTGTTCTCTTCATCTATTAATTTCTATCTACATAATTGTGGTTGTTCTTCTTATTTCAGTCAAGGAGAAGACAGTCTATTATGCTGGTAGTTAAATTAAGACAAAGTAATGAAATTAAGAATTTTATTTTGATATTATATCATTGAAAATATAAATAGAGACTTTAAATTTTAAAATTGAAAATATATTATCTGCTGTATTGTTGCTAGTCTTTCTCCAACAAAAAGGAAATAAAAAGATCTAAATTAAAGCAAGTGAAAAAGAAAGGGAAGTTTGTCTCCCTAATAATTCTTTTGAAAAAAGAAAGTACCTTTCATACATCTTTATCTCTGATTCTCAATCTCTATATCTACTATTATAAAAACATAAATATTTCTGAGTTTTTTTTTTTTGAAATACCTCTATTTAAATTGTAAAGTGATATTTAATTAAATAGTAAATATATAAAAGAATAAAACTAAATGAAGGATATATTTAGACATGAAGTCTTATTATATTTATCTCCTACATAAACTCCTAAAATTTAGAAATCTATTTTAAATGAATTTTTGTAATTTTAATCTTAAGAAAACACTATTATTTTAAATAGCCCCTAAAATATATATAAAAATTATCATATCTTAGCATCAATATTTATTTAAGTAAGAAAATGTTAATTTAGAGATTTAGTACAACATAAGTCATAAACACTCTAAATATAAATATTTAAAATGAAATTCTCTTAAATATCATTATGTTACAAAATAAATTAAAATTGAATCGCCGTCTTACTAGGAAAGGATAACTTAGCTAATTATGTAATATTACTTTGGCTATAATATAAAATATTAAGAATATTCAATAATTTCAAGACATGCATAAATTCTATATATGTAATTCTTTTGGTGAAAAAATGCTGAAATTCGTGGAAAATGGTGAAATAGATCAAATATATTCATTGAAACATGTGAAATTGGTGA
Organism: Penstemon eatonii; assembly: GCA_038501285.1. Taxonomy (NCBI): domain Eukaryota; kingdom Viridiplantae; phylum Streptophyta; class Magnoliopsida; order Lamiales; family Plantaginaceae; genus Penstemon; species Penstemon eatonii. The sequence goes on from CM076715.1 coordinate 74,613,890, forward strand.
ACACTGGTGAAGTTGATAAAAATTTAGTTGAAAATGATTAATAAAAAAACACCCCTGAAATCGATGAAAATTCGTAAAAAAAAAAAGTTGAAACCGATGAAACGACAACACTAGTGAAAAGCCGATGAAATTGGTGAAAAATAAATTAAGTCGGCGAAAACATTTCAAATCAATGAAAATTCAAGTGATATTGGTGAAAAGTTTGAATCAATACAGGTAATATGGTAAAAACGTTTGAATCAATAAAAAAAGTTTAACAGACAAAATAAGGTGAAACCGGTAGAAAATTAGTTTAAAACGGATAAAACAAGAAGAAAGAATTCTAAAAACAATGAAAATAAGTTATAATTAATAAAAAAATGGGTAAAACAGTAAAAAATGAATAAAATCAATTAAAAACAGATTAAATTGGTGAAAAATGAATTAAATCAATGAATTAAATAGTTGAAAACGGGTTAATTTACTTTATTTTATGACATATTAAAATTAATTTTACTTTAACTTACAAAAAATACCAATGAAATTAGCTAGAAATAAAAATACTAAAACGTGGGTATATGCATATACTACATGTGACATATTTTCACTTTGATACTTTTTGCCACACGAGTTTAATAGGATAACTTGGTATGAGTGTATCATGCTAAAATATTATAAGGAGTACATTAAATCGAAGTTTCAATTTGTTAAAAATTTATAAAAAAGAAAAAAGAATAGTTTGACAATTTAAAATCGTGGATATTTTAGTTGATAATTATTATTTCAAGAATAAGAAGGTGAAATTTTTAATTAAAGAAGCAAAAATAGTACTTCCAAAAAATTTGCCCTTTACTTCCCCCCTGAATTTATATCCTTGTTGCACTTTCCTCCCTGAACTCTTTGGGCGGAAAGTGGTTGAAAAAAAAGCAGAGATGAAAGTACAACATTAGTGTAAGTTAGGGTGTATAATGCAAGAAATTGAAGTTCAGGAGGGAATGTGTAGCTTGACTGTAAATTTAGGCAAAAAAGTGTAATTTCCTCATCAAATAAATTAAATCTAGTTCAAACTCAACTCAATTAAAAATTAATATTCAAGTAACTAATTTCCTTCTCCCATTGTATCCTACCCGATTATGCTTTCCCGGCGAAATAGATGTTTTCAATGACCTCGTCTCAATCCATCCCCCCTTTTCGGATCCCAATTTCTTCACACCCATTTCACCATATAATCAAACAAACCAACTTCCCTTCTTCTCCATTTCAATTTCAATGGAGTTACACTAATTTCACTCTACCTCAATTTCCCATTCTTCAACCAAAGGAAAAAAAGAAAGAAGAAAAAATGGACAACACTTCACTCCCACTTAACCAATGCCGCATTCTCAAAACAGATCTCATAATCAACAGACTCTACATTCTCCTCAACGGAATTTCAATCTTAGCCCTGTTTTACTACAGAGCCACAAATCTCTTCACCATTCTCCTCACAAGAGAAACTCCCCTTATCCCCTATCTCGTTGTTTTCGTCTCCGAAATCGTTCTCACTGGACTTTGGGTTCTTCACCAAGCATACCGATGGCGACCCGTTAAGCGAACGGTTTACATTGAAAGATTGCCGGGTGATGAAAAGCTACTCGCGGTTGATGTGTTTATATGTACGGCGGATCCGAGTAAGGAACCGAGTTTGGGTGTTATGAACACGGTTATATCGGCTATGGCGCTCGATTACCCACCCGATAAGCTTTCGGTTTATTTGTCGGACGATGGGGGGTCTTGGGTTACTTTGGAAGCTATGAGGGAGTCTTGGAAATTTGCGAAATGGTGGATTCCGTTTTGTAGGAAGTATAATGTGAAGAATAGGTGTCCCGAGGCTTTTTTCTCCGGTGGAGCGGATAATCTGATCAGTAGCAGTAGTGAGTTCTTGAATGATAAGAATGAAGTCGAGGTATTGATTGTATTGGTTAGTTAAATAGTAGTAGTAAATTTTCGGGAATTTTTGAAACTTTTAGGGAAACGTATGAAATATTTTAAAACTTCAATAACATAAACTTTTGAAGTTGTAGTGTTGCAAAATTTTGATCCATGGTTCTGATTGAAGATTTAGATTCTTGATTTGTGACTTCTGAAAATATTTGGTTTTTGTGTGTGTGCAGAAAAGGTACCAAGAGTTTAATCAAAATCTGGAGAAGAATTCGGTGAATGCAAAGAGTTCTGTTAGCAGAAATCATTCAGCCACTGTTGAGGTAAAATAAAGTAGTAAGTAGAATTGGAAATATATTTTAATTGATAAACAATTGAAATATTCATGTGTATATAGAGATAAGATATTCCCAAATTGAAACTTGTTAGACGTATTAGAAGAGATAAAAATGGCTTTAAAGAGTAAAACTAATATGCGTAAAGTAGTTTATTCAGTGTGCTTCGATTGTGCAAGAAACTTATGCTAAACTCTTTAATTGAATGATTCAAGATTTTCAGTTAACATGGCTTCTCTCTTGTGCATATAAAACCATATAATGCATCTAAAATGTCTCCATTTTTCGCGATAGGGTTCTATGCACTTTTAGTCCCTTGATTCCTTGAATAGGTATCTTTTCTTCAAAAAGTGAAGAATTTGGCCTAAGAAAATGTATTTACTTACAAAGATCTGTATTGTGAAAGGTAATGAGTGATGCAACTGGCAATGTAGGAGGTGCAACCCAAAAAGAGATGCCTCTTCTTGTTTATGTCTCTAGGGAGAAAAGGCCTGGTCATGCACATCATTTCAAAGGAGGAGCACTTAACACACTTGTAAACTTTCTTGGTTGTATTTTCTTTATGCCCCCTTTTATGCTTAAATATTGACTAGGGTAAACTAATTTGCAGCTCCGAGTATCTGCTCTGATAAGCAATGCTCCATACTTTCTGGTGCTCGACTGTGACATGTATTGTGGCGATCCAACTTCAGCTCGCCAAGCAATGTGCTTTTATCTCGACCCTAAAATAGCTCCAAAAATAGCTTGGGTTCAGTACCCACAAAAATTCCGTAATACAAGCCCTTATGATATCTATAGTGGTCGCCTTCATTATATTTGGGTATTGTAAATTTAATTTATTTTGTTTTGTTAGGCTTTTGGTTAAAAAATAATTGAACTTTATTTTCTATTGTCTTATATAATTTGCAGAGAGAAGGCCAGGGATCAGATGGGCTTAGGGGGCCAGCCATATACGGATGCAACTTTTTTATGACAAGAGAAGCCATCTATGGAACTGACAAGATCCAAAAGGGTATATAATTCGAGCTAAATGCAAAAACATCCCTGTGCTTTGCCTATTTTGCAAAACAACCCCGTGTTATTTTTATTAGCAAAAAAACCCCTTTATTTTTTTAGCAAGAGAACCCATTTGAGATTCCTTCATAAATCATAGGGAGGTTATTGTCAATTTCTAAGTGAATAGGGGGGTTATTGCCAATTTTTAAAATTAACAAGGGGATTTTTGTCAATTTTTTAAGTGAATAGGGGTTTTTTTTGCATCTTTTGTTGGGGTATAATTATCATTTTGACTCGTAAGGGGTTTTTTGCCATTAAATTAGCACAGGGGAGTTTCTGGTAATTAAAATAACACACTATTTTATTTAATTATAATTAATCAAAACATAGGGGATATTTTTGCGTTGCACTCATTAATTCTCACATAAGTAAAAAAATATGTAGTTTAGGAATCATAATTTTTTTCAATTTTTGTGTCCAGATAGAGATCTCAACCTGCTAAAAAAGTCCTTCGGTGTGAGCAATGAGTTTATCAAATCTATTCAAAATAACAAACCAAATGTGTGGAGTAATGGAGGAAAGGTTTCAGATGAACTGCTAAAGGAAATCCAATTGTTAGCCTCGAGTACTTATTGCAATGACTCGGAATGGGGACTAGAGGTAAGAAAAAAAGGTATAGATACATATGTATATATTTTATAGTACGAGAGGAGAATTACGTAATTTTATTCTTAATTATTTTTGTGTATGTTTCGAATGCAGGTGGGTTATAGATACTTTACGGTTGTGGAAGACTCTATAACGAGTCTTATTTTACACTGCAAAGGCTGGATTTCCGTGTTAATTGACCCAGTCAAGCCATGTTTCTTGGGTGCATGCACTACGAGTCTCAATGATATGTTGGTCCAACAAACACGATGGTCTTTTGGGCTAATGCAAATTGGTTTGTCAAGGTTTTGTCCTATTTTATACGGGTCAGTGAGAATGTCGATTCTTCAAAGCTTGGGTTACACTTCCCTTGTTTTTGACGCTCTATACGTTATTCCCTTCTATGGTTTAGCTCTCGTGCCTCCAATTTGTCTACTCTACAACATTCCTCTCTATCCCAAGGTAAATTCTTTATATAATGTGCATAGGAGTGTAAACGAGTACGTTTAGACAAAGCATATTTATCAAGTTGAACACTAGTTGAGCTTGAGCATCTTGATATTATTCTATATACATATTTTAACTTTGTTAGCTTCTTGAGTCGAGCTAGATCAAAGTTTCAAAATCCATCAAGATGCTGATTAATAATTGTTGAAAATTAGATTGTTATTATAAGGAACTTAGCTCAAACAAATTTAACCATTAGAAATCTCCAGTCGCTTGATTTTGGGTAAAAAGCATGATACCCACCTGTATTTTGGGAAACCTGCACGAATTCCCCCGTATTATTTTTATTGCATAGAATCCTCTTTTCTGCAGGGTTGTCCAAAACATGTTATTGTTTCATGTTTACTATATATATTTCTTACACTTGCTTTCTTCCCTTTGTTTCTTGTAGGTTTCCGATCCATATTTTGTCGTGTTTGCCTTCATATTTCTCTCATCGCAACTCAAACACGTGCAAGAAGTCTTCTCCTACGGAGATTCATGGAGGACATCATTGTACGAACTTAGAGTTTGGATGATGAAGTCTACCGTGTGTTACCTCTATGCCGTTATTAACGCAATTGCAGACAAATTTGGAACAACCGAAGCAAATTTTTCTCTTACAAACAAGGATATTGAAGAGGAACAAACAAAGTGGTACCAGAAAGGCATATACAATTATCAAGCCTCGCCCGGGCTAATAGTTCCATTATGCACTTTGTACCTCATAAATCTGGCTTCCTTCATTATCGGAATTGGAAAAATTGTTCTTAATCAAACGGGAGATCAAATGTTCGTACAAGCAACTCTTCCGTTGTTCGGGGTCATTATGAATTACAATTTGCTTGAAGGTATGTTCTTGAGGACGGACAAAGGCCGGGTTTCAGTATTTGTTACTCTGCTTTCAATTGCCATTTCTGCAATTTACTTGTACTTTGGATCTGTTTTTTTCATTTATTAAATGGAAAGATGAATTATGTCTTATCTTTTTAAATTTAGGTATTAGGATTGGAAATACAAATAGCTTATTTCAAATTTTAAATAAATTCTTCATGAATTCCAATTGTAGTATGAGATTAGATCTTATAAGACGTGTTTATGTTGTTTAAATGACATTAGTTATTTTCCTTCCCTCAAAAAAAAAAAAAAAGAGAGAGACATTAGTTATTTTCCACTTTGATGTGATAATTATTATCTAATTATTTATTATATTTAAACTGACATTTGCCTATCCATGTTCAAGTAAACGTAATAGTTTTAAGTTATATTCTTGTAGACTTGTAGCTAGAATCATGTTCATTTTTTGAAATCAAAACATGGTTAAATTAGATTTAAATTAATAACATTTAGTCTCTTTAAAATAATCACTTCTATGCTCTTGGGGATTAGATATGCATTTTTTTCTCTTAATAAAATCAAACACCACTTACTTTCCATTCTTAAATACTTTATTAAAAAAAAAAGTCAATTACTAAAGTTTAAAAGCATCTGAAAATACAAAAAATAAATTCTCGTTTTTAAAAAAAAGGAGAAAACTAAGTTTGCACAATAATTGCATCTAAGAGAAAGAAGAACTCCTTGAAAGTGAAGCACAACACAATTCATGATCTTACTTAAACCTCAACATTAAACTCGCAATAAATTAAAAATCGTATAATCTGAGGCGTGTCGGACACATTAAGTGAAAAACTCTCCCAACGAGGATTCAAACCAGAATTCGCCACATTCTGGTGAACAGTCCCCTTCCACTATACAATTCACATGTTTGATATAAATTGAAACTTAAGGAAAACAATTCAAAGCTGAATATCATTTCAAAATTTCAAATGCAGAATACAAAAACAGTGCTAAATAATCAAACATACATCATCTCCTTAACTTAATAAATGAAAATAAGAGATCCAAATCCCAAAATAACAGCAGTAATCCCAGCAGAAGTCAAAGAAACCGATGACGAAATACGACCCTTATCCTGTCTGAAAACCATCGCTTCGAGCAAATGATAATTCACAATTATCCCGAACAACGAAATAAAAGCTTGTACGAACAAATCATTTCCGCTATGACAACAAAAACTCCTTGAAACTCCAACAACAAGAGCAACCACATTCAGAATGTACAAACTGCACAATGGAGCAAGAAGTTGAGGAGATACTTGGAAATCATATACTCCCTCTTTGTACCGTTTGGCTTGTTCATCGTCGATGTCCTTGTTAGTCAACGAAAAATTTGCTTCATTCAGACCGATCTTGTCCAAAAACGCATTCAAAGTCGCATACAAGTAACACGCCCCTGACTTCATCATCCAAACTCTATACTCATACAACCATGTTCTGATTGGATCTCCATAAGAGACGATGTCATGCAGAAATTTGAATTGCGCAGAGAGAAAAACAAAGGCAAACACAACGAAAAATGGATCTGAAACCTGATACACGAGAAAAAGCAAGAGTTAGCTAGAACGATAATCTATCTTGTTTAATGAATTGTGTTGAGAATAATGAAAGAATCCGTGTACATAACACGAATATGATTTTTATATAAACATATTTTAAACTAAACGATTTTATCTAAAGCATGCAATGCAAAACGAGTACTAATTATTATGGATCTAAACATGTTCGATTCGCCAAATTACACATTTATTTTGCTTTATTTTCTAATATAATTCTCACCTTGGGATACAGAGGAATGCCGTAAAACAGACATATTTGAGGAATGAGGCTTAAACCATAAAAGGGCACGACGTAGAGAGGATCCATAGATAAAGCACCATAAGCCAGACTTTGAAGAGGCGACATTTTCAATGGCCCGTATATAAGAGGAGAAACCTTTGAAAGCGCGATTTGCATTAGGCCAAAAGACCATCGTGTTTGTTGAACTAACATATCATTTAAACTCGTAGTACACGAGCCCAAGAAACATCGTCTAGCCGGGTCAACCCACACGGATACCCATCCTTTGCAGTGAAAGATTAGACTTGTCATTGAGTCTTCGACCACGGTAAAGTATCTATAGCTCACCTACATTCATGTATCATAATATACTTTTTAAGTCGGGTCTAAGACCTGAATAAATTATAATATACTTTTGATCCTTTAACTAAGAACATAGTAATATTTACCTCTCTTCCCCATTCGGTTTCATTGTCGTAAGTACAAGAAGCTACAAGTTGGATTTCTTTTTGCAATTCATCGGAAACTTTTCCATCGCTCGACACATTTGGTTTGTTAATTCTGTATACCGATTTGATGAACTCATTGCTCGAACCGAATGACTTCTTCAGTTTGTTAAGATCAATATCTGAGCATAAACAATGAATAAGTAAGAATGTTTTTATCAATTACTTAGATTATGATGTCCAAAATTAATAAATACCAATTTGGATCTTTTCAGTTCCATAAACAGCTTCTCTTCTCATGTAAAAGTTGCATCCTGTAATGGTTGGTCCTCTTAGCCCATCTAGCCCGATCCACTCCCTCTGTATTGTTGTTTTTTAGACAAAAGAAAGTACGATTAGTTAAAAATTAGTTAGAGACAACATTTTTGGGCTTCTAAGCAAAATTTCAAGTTGATCCCTATTTGGGAAAAAAACAAAAATAAATTAAACTATTAACACCACACTTTACTTATTTTATACATTCGGTACCAAAACTTTTGAAAAAAAATATTTGACGGCAAAACAAAATCCATGAAGATCAAATGTATTTTTTCAGGAAAAATTTAAATACTAACTGTATAAAGTAAGCTAAAGTGTGATATAAAAATTGTATTATTATTCTATGAATGTTAATAGAATGTGACTTTTATCATCAACCATAATAATTATTTATGAAATTTGAGTACTCTTATAATAACGCTACAAATATTGATTGGTATTATGATAATATGTACTCCCTCAATTTCAAATTAATTGACATATTTGTAAAATTTTCAATTTTTAAATTACTTGTCACATTTGATTTCTCAAAGCATTTTTTATTTTATTTTACCCTTTCTTACTTTTAGGTTTACACAATATTTCTGACATTTTATCTTAAAAAAATAACTAACTATTGAGTTTCTTAATGTGTGTGAAAATCCCGAATGTGCCAATAAAATAATATTACTACGCACACATTAAAAAAAAGGAAAAAAAAAAAAAGAAAAGAAAGAGATTGAGATACGTTACCCAATAATAGTGCAGGCGACCATCATATATATCATGATCACTTATGTTATGGAAATATTGAGGGAACTGAACCCAAGCTAGGTTTGGAGATGTTTTAGAGTCAAAATAATAACACATTGCTTGGCGAGCCGATGTGGGATCATTGCAATAGTGGTCACAATCCAACACTAGATAATATGGAGCATTGCTGATTATTGCCGATACTCGAATCTGTAAATCATTTAGAAATAATTGTGTTAATTTACAATGTCTATTTAAATTATTAAATTGGAAACAAAAATGATGAAGTTAATTAATTACAAGAACGTTGAGTGCTCCTGCTTTGAAATGGTGAGGGTGAGAAGGTCTTTTCTCACGAGCAACATAGACAAGAAGAGGCATTTGTTCTTGGTCTGAATCCGATGTATTGCCATTTGAATTGTTAATAACCTGCCATGTATTGCCATTTGTATTGTTAATTACCTGTCAAATATATATATATATATAACAAGTTAATACCTTTTTTTTTTTTTTTCCATTCTAGTGAAAATATAAGAGGGATTTTTGCCATTTAAATTTCCGTCATTTCATAAGGACTTCTGCGGTGAAAATATATGTTTAATAGTAAGCTAAGTGACACAATCTATAATGTTATATAATGTCATATTTTAATTTTAGGTGAAGAGACAAAAATATCCTCGAGGTCTTGCACGTGCATTGCACGTGAGTCCGTCTACGTCTAAGAATTTTTTCTTAATTTTTTCGAATTCTGCCATCATTAAACTTATATGCATCATAGAAGGGTACACTATTTCACTAAAGTCGAACAAAATCTAGGGAGGAGTGTGCTATATTTTGTATTGGAATTCACCAATTGGATTAGGTAAAGTCCACTTACTTGACTTGGGCCTAACTCAAACTCAAAAACCAACTTGTAAGGTGATGATTGCCCAAGTCCTTATAAGGTGGACTTAACTATTATTTTCAACAAATGTGGGACATTAATTAAAAAAAAAAAAATGTGAGACATTTAGCCTCAATACAAACTAAATGAACTATTGATTAATTTTGTACCTCGATTTTGGGTGGATGGTCTTTGCTAACAGAACTACTTGCATTCACTGAATTCTTCTCCAGTGCTTCTTTGAACTCATCATACCTTTTCTGTACCCAATAATTAAAATCACAATATTTTATATAAGTCAAAACAAACAATAAAAAATTAGATAATCTTTTTTAAATAAATTTTAATAAAAATGCATAGATGTAAGAGTCAAGTCAAAGTTGCCCGTATTAATAAAAGATAAAATGAAATAAACCAACCTCGATTTCCTTCTGTTCATCCAAAAACTCGCTCCTACTAATAAACTTCCCAAAACGACTCTCCGCGGAAGAAAAATAAGCTTCCGGACACCTTACATTCAACTCATACTTCTTACAAAAAGGAATCCACCATTTAGCAAATTTCCAAGCTTCTTTCATAGCTTCAAAAGTCACATAAGACCCTCCATCGTCCGATAAATAAACCGCAATCTTCTCCGTAGGATAATCGAGCGACATAGCCGATATAACCGTGTTCATAACTCCCAAACTCGGTTCCTTACTAGGATCCGTAGTGCATATAAACACATCGATCCTCGGAAGCTTCTCGTCTTCCGGAAGTCTCTCAGGATACGTTGTTCGTTTCAAAGGTCTCCAACGAGAAGGTCGATGAAGGATCCATAGGAAAGTTAGTACAATTTCGGATATGAAAACGAGAATGTACGGAATTATTGGACTTTCTTTGGTCTCGATTATACGAGAAAGAGTTGTGGCTCTGTAGTAAAACATGGCTAGTAACGCGATTCCGTGGACGAAAATGTGAAGCCGGTTTATTACCATTTCGCGTTTTCGGACTTGGACATCGTGGAGAGGTAGGGAATTGGTTATTTCCATTTTTCTTGATTAATTGCGTTTGATTGATTGAAATATTGTTTTTGGAAGTGTGAATTTATAGATAGATAATTTGGCGTTTGGGCGTGTGGTGGAGATGAACTTGTGCGTGGTTGTGTATTAGAAAAAAAGTGATTAAATGGATTTCCATGAGGCACGAGGACATGAATTTTGGAACTATATATATGAAATTGTTCATCACGAGACGCGAGGGGGCAAAATAATAATAGTATAGTTTTTGGGATCTTAATGAATAGAATCAGATTTGATTAATTTATTTGATATCGTTGCAGGTGTAGATTGATTCAATTAAAGATATAAAGAAAACGCTGCATTTAAATTGAGTTGATGGATTTGGATATAAATTTTAAGAGGGAATATGAAACATAGATTCTCGTTGACTACAAAATTAATTAAGATTATACAAAAAAAAAAAAAGAAAAAAAAAAGACTATAATAATAACTGGGTCAATTTCAAATCATCGTTTTGATTACTTTGACAGCAGGAGTAGTATAAAAAGATTATTGAAGATTTGAAATCTGTGTTAAATTAAGATGATTTTAAACAACTGTTAAGAATTTATTATTATGGACTGAATTATATAAGGCAAAATAGCAATTTATGTCCCTTAATTTTTACTGATCCCCAAAATCAGTGCACTTAATTTTCAAATCCGCAAAATCAGAAATTAATTTTGGGGATCAGTAAAAATTAATTAAAGTGTGTTTCAATTTACGTCCTTTAATTTTTACGTCTCTTAACTCTCACTATCATTTTTAAAATAATCTAACTATGGTCAAAGCTATGACAAATTATGAATGATCGATATGGTCTAATGGAGTAATGGAGAGATTATTTAGTGCAACCTCTGCATCACGTCATCTAGTACATGTGGTGCAGCCCACCAATATACTTGGGACAAGTGGAGTGATAATCCACATCACTCCATATTCCAGCCATGTTCCCAAAAAATAGGATTTTAAAAAATTGTGATATTGCCAGAACATGGATGGTATGGATTATCACTCCACATGTCCCAAGTGTATTAGTGGGTTGCACCACATGTACATGATGACGTGGTGCAAATAATTTCTCGGAGTAATGATGATTGATGGACCTGTTCTCAATGTTTTATTCAAAACCAAAGGGTTAATAATTTATTTGATTGAACACATTATCACAAGATAATATATTTGAGCATAAAACAAAAATATCCCTTATGTTTTGTCTAACTCCCAAAAAACTCCTCTATATTATTTTAACTCCCAAAATCTCTCTTGTGTTTGGTTTTAAATACCACACTCAACCCAAGTAGTTTATACTTAATTTTTCACAATGAACTAATAAATAAATAAAAAATACATAGGGGTAATCTTGTCATTTCACCAAAAATCAAAACTAAAATTAAGTATATACTACTTGGGTTGAGTGTGGTATTTAAAACCAAACACAGGGGGGTTTTGGGAATTTAAAATGACACAGGAAGGGTTTTTTGGAAGTTAGACAAAGCATAAAGGTGTTTTTGTCTTTCGGTATCAAGGGTAAAATTGTAATATCAAAAGCAAAATGTGAACAAACACTTGCAATTTTGGCGATTGAAACACACTCTTTTTTTTCTGGGGGTGTATTTGTCACTTTCTTAAGATAACAGGGGACTTTTGAGAGTTAAAATAACACAAGGGATTTTTTAGGATTTCTACAAAGCAAAGGGGGTGTTTTTGTATTCACTCTAATATATTTGCATATCATGTTAAGTTGTTTATTCTATTACGTGTCAATGTGTCATGAGTTAATGGTAATTTACCCCATGTGATGTTCATAATGATTTATTTAACTTCATGTGATTTGAAGAAAAAATATTTTATACTCCCTGTAATCTTATTAAAATTTCACATTCCTCACTTGATATATTTATATGTGACACTTTACCCCATGTGCTATGATAATATGACAGTTTACCCCCATGTTATTATAAATGCGAAAATTTACTCTCTCCTCCCGTGTTATGATAAAGGTGGTCATTTAACCCCCTATATTACAAAAATAGTTTTCATGCACACTTTTAATTTCGGCCTGTGAATTAAATTTTCTGACTGAATGAGGTAAATTGTGTATTTAAAATTTTCACAGGGGATGAATTGCTCCTTTTCAAATTATAGGGGATTAATTGAACATTATGCATTTTACAGGGTACATTGGCATTAACTCATCCAGTTTATACGCAACTATACTTAATTATTTAAATATTCGTAATTAATAGGTGATTGGTCTAGTGGAAGAGACTAGTCACTACAAAGTAGCGGACTCGAATTCGAATCCCTGGTGGGAGAGGTACGCAACCTTTGGGAAACAAAAAAAATTAATATTTATATAAAACTTAAATAATTTAAATAGAAAGGAGAAAAAATAATACAGCGAAGGCATCGGCCTGTATGTAATTATGTATAGCTTTTGAGAGAGTATTTCAGTATTCTTTGGAAAACCAAACAAAAACTTTTTTTCTATTTAGAAATAAACTTATTTACTCACAATTTTAAAAATAATCAAATCTTAACAAAATTCTCTTACTTTCAAAAAATGTAAATAAACTCTACTTTGATTTTACATAAACAAGATAATTGCAATTTTGGTATCGCATTTTATGTCAATTCCCACTTTTGGTACACTATTTTTTGTGTTCAACACATTTGGTACACTGTTTTAACTAATTGTGATACATTTGTTACCCTCATTAAAATCGTCGTTAAGTGGTGACGTGACAGTTAAGTTTTACTGCAAAGTTGATTTCATTACTTATATTGACTTATATTTTTACACCATAACATTTCATACTACCGAAATAGTCCCACATCTCTAAATTTAGTGACGATTTTAGTTCACATAGTTGCCAAATTTCAAAATTTATTTGAAGAAAATCACGTCTGGACCAATTTAAAGATTTTACTTAATATTTAAATAACTCTTTGATGGAAGTTTGATTTTCCAGAATATATCCTACTTTTTGACCTAATTCTTATTCTGATGATTGATTCAGCTAATTTGATTTATAAATAATAGTTCAACATAAATTTGAAAAAAATTAAGAAAACATATTCTTTTGAAATCTAAGATTTATATAGTAGTATTAACCTATTTAATATTTATTAAAATAATAAATTATATAATTAAAAATTATCAATATTTATAATATATTATAAATAATTATAATTTAACCACCCTCTCCCCTATTCTTAGGCCGCGGTATCAAATGTTCGACGTTAAAATCACCGTTAACAATTTCTCGTTTTAACAAATTGTGATATATTTGGTATGTTATTTATTTTAAAAAACAAATATGATTTAATATAATTAACTCATCTTTTACACAATTTCTCTTTTTTTTCTTAATAATATCTAAAATAGTACTTACTCATTTCTATATGTACTGTTTATTTCATCTCAATAAACCCAAAATAGTACTTACTCATTTCTAACCATATGAGCTATGAGTACTCTTTTTTTATTCATAATATCTAAAATAGTAGTACTTACGCTCATCCAGAAAATTTTCATGGACACTGTGTCTTGCTTTTTCTTCTGTTCTCGTGAATTAAAAAAGTTAGCTATATGTAGGCAATATCCGCGAGGGTGTTTTATAAATTAATTTATTAATTTGGCACAAACATTTAAGTAGATATTGGGCACAACAATTAAGAAGAGTTGATTGCAATTTCTTTTACTTGCTATAGTTATTATAGTATATTATATGTTCCGTTTGATAGGGTGAATAAGATTAAGATGGATTAAATTTGAGCCAAATTAAAGATCATATTAAAAATTCGTTTGGTCCATTTAATTGAGTCATATTACATTAAAATAATTTATCGTAATAGTTTTGTAGAGTTATGAGTTTAGACATATATTAATATATTTTCACTATTTTATTGAATATATTATGTTTTATTAAGATATATCAATTCATCGAAGCCGTTTGTTTAATATGTATAAAAGTATGAGTTGATCAACATTTTAATTTGAATGCCTCCATATTAATTGTAAATTGATATAGATTTTAATTTGTGATTTATTTATGTAAAATGTATTTCCATTTTCAGAGATTTGAGAAGAATATTTAATGATATGTTAGAAAGAAAATATGTAAATTTGAAGTTATAAGTGACATTTTACATAATTCATATTCACCCGGATTAACTAATCTACCCATATCTTGGTGGATTATAATCTAGTCTTAATACCGGGTCGTAAGGATTTAATCTATTTGACCCGGTATTAGAGCAATGTCACCAAACGTTATATTAACCCATATTAAGTCATATAATATGACATATTACCTCCTATTAGGTTTTACCAAATGGGTAGTCAATTATAAAGAGTATTTAAGTTCGTATTTCAGTCATATTGGGCAATAAGAACATCTCCAATGGTAGTCTATCATAAGGAAGTTCGTATTCCAACCTAGGTAACGGTAACGTAATTCGTGCCATCACCCTTTACGCGCGCTCTGGAAGTGCGTACTAGAGCGTTTTCGTGAATTCTCCTAATAATTCGCAAATTTTCCGACACTAGTTCGCGTTCTAGTTGTAAATCTCTTTTCTCATCCACTAGTTTGTCCACACGTGGATTCCATTGTCACATGAATTGATAAGAAATGAATGCCAGGCGCGTGAGAATGCATTATGCTAAAGAAAAAATTACCTTAAGTGGGACCCGCATCACTTTTGAGTCAGATTGATAGAATTGCTTCTGACTGATTTTATTGTTCACCATATTTTGTTATTCCTAGTAATTGAGGGTCTATTTGGATGGGTTTTGGCTCGGTTTCGAGGGTCTCGATTTAAAAAAATTGGTTTGGGTGATTTCGATGAAACCTTTGAGATTTCATTTGGATGAGTTTTGATTTTTGGGTTTTGTAGTTTGAATAAGTTGAAACCTCACTTGGATTGGGTTTGGATGTTGGGATTTAGGAAAAAAAATAGGTGATAGGTGTCAAATTAATGTCTTTTTTAGTGAGATTTGGAAGAAAAAGTAGGTGGTAGGTGTCAAATCAATGTTTTATAGGTTTGAAAAGTTTGAGTGTGAGTTTCTGAATAGCTTTTTTATGGTTTTATGGGTTTGACGAAAACTCATTTGAAAGGGTTTTGGCTCGGTCTCGTGAGACCCGCGAAACCGGGCCAAAATCCATCCACACACACCCTGAATGGTGCTGACATCCCACTCCATTTACTTTTTCTTTTTCTTTTTCATTTTTTAATTTAGTACTCTTATGAAAAATTAACCTTCAAATATAGTAGTATTATTTATTCATAAAATAATTGTTAAATATGGAAATATGTTTTGTATATGAAAAGTTATGATCTAGGTAACTAAATTCGCGGTACTGAGGCTCACGCACGCTCTCAGTTCGCGCACCGAGCGTAAAATTAAAATTCGAGGTATAATTCACCCTCTTCCCAATGTCAGTTCGTACACTAGTTCAAGAAATCTTCCACAATTAGCCCATAAGAGTTTGACAAGTGTCCTTCTTAAAGCTGTAATGCAAATCTAGTTCCAATTCAATTCGACTACAGTGTACAAGTATTACTATACTAATAATATTTGTGGGTAGATCAAATAAAATTATATTTGTGGGCCCTTGAGTTGATGGGCATTCCAAATCCATCCAAATATGACATAGGTCATCATATTTTCAAATCAATTTTATCGTGAAAAGTGCTTTACAATATAAAAATTTTAGTAACAAATTTATAAATAATTTTTTTGATAAATAAATTACAAGAGTATATAAAAATATTCTAAGATAAAATATTAGTTAAAATTACTCATTGCCTATTAAAAATTTATCAATAATCTTAGTATAATAATTTGTGGTTGTTCTTACTTCAATTTTTAACAATTATAATATTATTATTGTAATTAATATAATATTATTTGAAATGCGCTCTACAGACGCTCTCATATATCAAAATTTTAATTTATCGCGCTCTCACGCACCCGCTCACGCACCCACACCCGCTCGCGCACAGCGACTTAGTTACCTAGATTCCAACCTTATTGGGTACTAAGACTATCTCCAATGGTCTCGGGGCAGCTCCGAGCTAGCCCGGGCTCTGACTGGTCATTTCCAATGATTGGGCTCATAACCTCAATTTATTTCAGTTTAATTTATTCTCCACTCTCACCTTTATAATAATTGTTTTAATATTAATTTTAAAATATCAAAATTAAAATTAAAATTTATTCAAAACATGATTGTAACATTAAATAAACGGCACATGTACATAAAAACAAGATGAAAGTTACAACAAACACGAAGGGAAAAAAAGATTAAATCAACAACATACCCACGAATTACAAGGTTTATCGATTTCCCCCTGAAATCGGTCAGTTTCTCCATTCAATGATTCTCCAAATTTAAGTATTTTGTTACTTTTAGTATGTATTTAAATATAAGCGTCCACTTTAAGTATTAATTTAAATTATTTGTCTAAGTGTTTAATTATATTTTCAAGCAATTCTAATTCTAATTTAGGAGGAATTTAATTTTATGTTATAAAATCATTAATGATTAGAATTTAAATAAAATCAAAATTATTTACCAATAAATTATCATTAAACATACTAACAAATTTTTTATAAATTTTAATTACTATTTTTTAACTATAAGAAACAATTAAAATCATTGTTTAATTTTATTATTATTAAATCATTGAAAATTAGAATTGTAACTAAAATTAATATTATTTTAATGTTATTCTATTTTTAACCAAGTAAAACAAATCTTAAAAAAATTGGGTCTCGATTTGGATGGGTTTTGGCTCGGTTTTGTGGGTCTCGATTTAAAAAAATTGGTTTGGGTGGTTTCAATGAAACCTTTGAGACTTCATTTGGATGAGTTTTGACTCTTGGGTTTTGTGGTTTGAATAAGTTGAAACCCCACTTGGATTGGGTTTGGATGTTGGTGTTTAGGGGAAAAAGTAGGTGATAGGTGTCAAATCAATGTCTTTTTTAGTGAGATTTGAAGGAAAAAGTAGGTTGTAGGTGTCAAATCAATGTTTTATAGGTTTGAAGAGTTTGAGTGTGAGTTTCTGAATAGGTTTTTTATGGTTTTATGGGTTTGGCGAAAACTCATTTGAAAGGGTTTTGGCTCGGTCTCACGAGACCCGCGAGATCGAGCCAAAACCCATCCACACACACCCACAAATTTTAAACAATTAATATAAACAAAACAATTAAAAAATAAATTAATAAAAAATTGAACCAATCTGGTGGCGCCAACGGACTTAAAGCATGCGCCCCTCGTCTTCCCACGCGAGCTCTCTCCTGCAGATGATCTCAATCAGCTCCGTGCCGCTCACAATCTACCCCGGCCCGCCGTTGGAGATCACTTTTCCCTTCCAGCTAGGCCCTCACGCGCGCCCGAGCCAGCCATTGGATGGCCTTAGGGTAATGCCATTTTTTATCCTACACTTCATAAAATGACACTATTGGTTTCAATTTTTGGAATATTTTGTGTTGTTGGTCTCATAAAAGTAGGAGTAATATTTGATATTTTTAGTCTCCTAGAATTCTCTTTGGAAATCGGACATATACTACTAGGCCAAATAAATTAATAAAAGAAATATAGATTGGGTTCGAAATGGATCTGTAGAGGAAGGGACCGGTCTTGGGTATCCGTGTTTTGATAGTCCAATACTCCAATCCCAACCCCATTCTTTAATTCCTCTTAATATTTTTTTTTCCAAACATGAAGGCCTTATTTGGTTGGATTCTGGTTCGATTTCATCGATTTTACGAAACTGAGCCAGCATTCTTTCAAATGGCGTTTGACAAAACTCATTGAACTCACTGCAAATCTATTGAGAAAGTCATCATATTCAAACTTTTGAAACCTATAAAATATGAATCTGACACATACCACCTATTTTCTTCCTCAAACTCCATAAAAATACATTGATTTGATACTTACCACCTACTTTTTTTCCCAAACCCCAACACCCAAGCCCAATCCAAGTGAATATTCAACTTTTTTAAATCCACATAACCCAACATCAAAAACCTAACAAAATGAGTTGAAACTGAGACCTATAAAATCGAGCCAAAACTCTTACGAATGAATTGTTCGGAGCTACCTTCTATGTAGTGCCTTCTGGACTTAATTAAACAACATATGTCAAATGTAGAACCATCAATATTCAATATATTAATTCAGAACTAATTAAAGATTAACACATGTTACTCATTAAGTCCAAAAATACTACCTAAGAGATAGCTCCGAACAATTCCTTCCAAAATGTGCCCAAAATACTCTTCTCATGATGAAAGCTTTTTTTTTTTTTTTTCCTTTTCTTATTATTGAATCTGGAATCCCGGGTAACTAAATGCATATTCCAAGGACTAATGCATGCTCTCAATTTGCGCAGTGAGCACAGAACTGAAATCACAAAATATATTTGAGCACTGGTCAAATAAAATTCGCACACTGCTGACATAAAATTGCGTGCTTCTATATTTGTCATCAAATTCAAGACACGTGTTTCGGAATAGATAAACATAAACTAGTACTACCTTCATGCCACAATACATATTTTTTTAGAGAGTAAAAAAAATTCCACAATACATGTCATTTTAAAAATTCAGGATAAATTTAAATGCTATTTTGATATTTTTACCCTTTTGCATTAAAAATTATAGTAGAAAGATGAATTATGTGGAATTACAAAATATTTAATTATTTCTTAAGGGTAATTTTGTCCAACTATACTTTTATTTTCCTAAAAATTAGAGCACTAATTAATTCCTTAATCCTTGTGAAAAAACTTAAAAGACATGTAATATGAAATGGAGGGCTCAAGATCCTCTGTACCACTTTTAGTGTACAATTAATTATTAGTGATACAGAGGATCTTCACCCGAAATAAAGGGAGTACTATGTTTAGATTTTATCTCAAGAACCGTGAAAGCACTTATTACAAAGCTGAAACTAGAAGTATTTAATTAAATTAATTTTGGTAATAACTGATTATAATAAAAATTAATTATAGAATAATTATTTTTGTATAATAACTTCTGCAAAAAGTAACACTTTAGCAGTTTTTAAAATGAGTTGATTTTTTGCTTCTCAGATCTCAAAAGTGGTTATGATCTTAGGGGTCAAACACCATGAAAATCATGATTGAGCAAAAGCAATTTTATAATCTGGGTCAAATACTTCAAAATTCAGAATAGAGATCTAAAAGTGATTTATGAGCTTCAAATGCTAGGCCAAACTCACCCTTAATATTTAGATTTTACTACTTCTATTAGCAATTCTAATAGATAATACACATATATTCTATAAAATTATACTAAAGAATTGTTCTAGATCCGATACAACAAATTCTGTATATCTTTCTTGATAAAGATTACAACTTTTTCTCTAAATATTTAATAAATATTGTTTTTAGAAATGAATTAGCAATATCTTACGTATATTCTAAGATAAAAACATAAAAAATTTACTCATTATATTCATCAATATAGTTATTTTACTCTTATTTTAGTAAAAGAGTACAATAGTTCTTTTCATACTTCTCCTTTATCTTATTTTTTAAATTTTATAATATTTTTAAGACGTTTTACATGCGCTCTCATATATATGTCGAAGTTTTACTATCTCAGCTCTCGTTTGCGTCCCGTACTCGCATCCGTTTCAGGCTTAGTTACCTAGCTATGGACCGGACTTTTATTTGTGACAATTTGAAATTAAATAAATAGTAGGTATAAATTTTAAAAAATAACTTTATTGTTTTTAGATATTATGAAAAGAACAAAAATAGTGTGAGAGAACTAGGATCATTATATTACAGTTAACTCAATTTTCCTTATATCTCGCCAAGTTCAAAGTATAAAGGGAAATTTTTCAACAAAGCCAAGAACTATTTTGAGAGTATTCTCTCTTCCATATATATAGAGCCACGTCATACAAATTCTCTTCTACCAATTTTCTTATTTTTTGTAAGCACAAATTACATCATATTACATTTTAATATTTTTTTAAGAGAAATATTGAGATTAAAAATATTTCACAGGAATTGAATAAAAATATTAAGTTCACTTATAATATCTTGAATAATCGTCAACACTTGAGCTATCTTTTAAAGTGAGTTAGGCCTAATCCCACTTAATGTGGATTTAATTTAATCTATGTGATGGGATTTAATGACATGAATCATATTTTACCAATCAAATCAATTGAAATCGGACCAAAATTGATCTATATAGAGCCTTAGCTTTTGTGAGATCAATAATTCATCATTCTGGATATTTATAATAAGATTATCACAATAAAATTTTAAAACTTTAAGACAATTTTAATGAATTAATCTGAGACTTATAATTACTTGCTAATCATGGTGATCAATGCATTTAGCAAGTAATTGTCAATGAGGCAAGTAGACATTGGCAAATCTGAGGGCCCCGCAGTAAGAGGTTCTGAATTTGATACCTACTATTATGATATCATTTATTTTTTTGGTAGTTAATTTTCTTTGTAATTTATTGTAATCAATTTGAACTAGTATACGTCCCGTGCTATGCACGGGAATTTAAAAAATATATGTGTTAAGTACCTTGTTTAACATATTAGAAATATTTTTTGTACGACATGGTTAAAATATATAAAATGAAATAACAATATTTATATACAAAGAAAAATAAATTGTTAAATATTAACAAAAAAGGATAGAGGATGGAGTTATATTCTTTATAAATATATCACTCTAGAGTCTAGACATCTAAGTTATATAGGAAGATTTACACACCATCGATGTTAAACTAATACCTGCATAATGAGAAAAAGCTATGTTAATAATAATTTAATATAACCGATTTATGCATGTAATAATTTACTTATTCTCAATATAAGCATTTTTTGGATATTATGTAAGAAAATGAATTATGACTTACTTTTTTTAGCCTAAAATAGGTCGTCTCTTTGGAAGATGCGAGCATTCTTCAGACCAGTCAACAGTCAAAACAAATTTCACCGCACAGATATGTGGCCTTACAAACTTCGGTGGCACTGGGATGATAAAAGTAAATGCACGATGCAGTAATGAAAAGACTCTCTCCCTTAATATTTTGATGCCATTTTGTTGAGTAGTACATGTATTTAAGTCAGAGTAGCATTATAATTAGTGTTAAATCTAAAACTAATATCTAAATTATATTTATATCTGGTCTTGTAGTTTTTTAAGATATACAGCTTCATTGCCAAATATATATTTTGTTTGGTCATCGTATAACTTGAAGTTCATAGTTCCACTGCCATCTGCTACTGTAAGACGAACGCGAAATCTAAAAGAAATACATTTGTGTTAATGTAAGAATAAATAGTTAAAAAAAGATGTATCTACTAAATCAATACCTGAAATTTTGTACAAACCTTCTTCTAATTGGATTTAAAAAATTAGTTTAAGAAAAGAAAAAATTCACTACCTGAAATTAGCCTTGACCACATCTTCACATGTAAGACAAACCACTTTGCCAAATGAAGATACGCATAAACCTCTACAATTAACGCAATGTGCTTCCCACATGTCGTCAACATCAATACTTTGAATACGTGCAATGATCCGAAAAAATTTAATCTGCATTGAGAAGTGTCAAAACAATATTGAACTATGACTACAATGAACCTCTCAAAGGACAGGTCCTATATTAAAATTGAAACATTTAATTTTATTAAGGAGTCTTATGTAATACAATAATATATATGAATCACATGAATTGTCAATGTGACAGCCAAAGTCGATTTCGAAACCATGCAGTACACAATTATAACAGTAGTGAATAGTGATGCAATTTTTTTTGGTCTTATATGAAAAAACGAAAGTGTCTTAGAACATGGAGAAAATTAGTTGAGACCAGAATAAATGATCACATAATGAATAAAACTATATAAACAGGACACAGGAATTTTATGAGATGTGTAAATTATTAATTACCATGTATGCTTTTAAAAGCTTCTTAGAATAATAATGATAGTCTAATTGGTCGTTAAATTGATTGCACATAAATAATTAATGTTCCCGTTAATTACCTCAAATATATATATTAAAAAACGACATAAGAATTAGTGGCATGTAATACTTACCTCTTTCTTTAATAAATAACGCCTTTGAAATCTTATGAAATGGTTTCGTAAGATATTCTCTACGCCACTGCTGTTATCAAAAAAAAAAAAAAATACAAATATGCCCGATGTAGCACACACCACTGGATTAGGTAGCCACAATTAATGCCGAAGTCTTTGCACACAATGTCGCTGCTTGGTCTATAGTAACTTTGCGCTCCATTAAGTTTTGATTGTCAACCTAATCAGGTAAACATATATATACCAAAAATAAGCAACATATTAAAAAGGGGACTAACTCATGTATTAAGAGTATACGGCATAAGCATAAAACAGTACATGGACCAAAAGTGCTAGGATAAGAAACTGAAAAAGAGAGTTTAAGAATTGAAAACTAACCTTTAAGTATTAATTTTGTGCTCCAAACAAACTCGTACCTGCACTGAATTTATAACTAAAGTTCTAGCGACACAAAAATAAATGACAGTGGCGAACAAATTAATGGGATAAACGATATAAATTCGAGACAATCAGCATTCATTTCATTGAGTCATCATGGTAGCAAAAAACTTATTAGAGACCACCGTTCTTATCTCATTCACTTGGTTTTTTGTTGGGTTCTCGGTCTTGTACCACATACTCCTGCCAAAACAGAAAGCAGAGAACTTTGAAAATGTATCTAACTTGTATATATTAACCGTGAACATAAAGATCACAAGTTTTGACATCTAAAATATAGATTATTGAAGCTTGATACTTCCTTAACAAACATTGAGCGTAATTTACCTCTTTATACAAATTTTAGTAGCATATTTCATTGGCAATTATTGAAGAGCTTCATACGGCCTTAACAAACATTGAGCATATGGAAGAAAAAGGAGTAAAATATTTTGAGAAGAAGATGGAGAAAATTGAATTGTAACTGGGTTTGGGATTGTACGTGTTTTGTGAGGTGGTTATATATTTGGAGGTAGTTATATTATTAAGTAAAATAAAATAAGGAGAAAAATATGGGTTAGGGACTATGTAGTGGGTTTGAAGGTGGTTATAGATAATTATTAAGTAAAATAAAATAAATCAAAATAAGGAGAAAATAGTATTTTGGTCAAAAGAAATGAATTGAAGTCAAACACCGCTGTGAAATATATTATTAGTAGATTGGTGAAATACAGTTTTTCCTTTTAAAGTATGGGTGTGGTATCAGTTACCTCCCTAAAGTATCAGTTGTAACACTTATTCCCCTCTGTTATAGTTTTGTAGTTTTTATTCCAGAAATACCCCCGCCCCTTTCATAAATAAAAATATCTTTATTAATTTATAAAAATAAAATTGTCTCTTTATTAATTATAAATCCATTCATCCACCAAACAACATTATGTTTTAGTTTCTTCATTTTTTTACCATACTTTTTTCAATCTCAAATTTCTTCTTCATTTTCATGTCATTTTTTTTATAACCAAAAGAAGCAAAATAAATGAAGAAATTGAAATTTAATATCCATGGATGTATTCATAATTAAAAAAAAAATTGATGAAGAAATGAAGAAATTAAAACATAATATTACTTGGTGTCAACCGTGAATTTTGCGAAAAGAATTCGAAGGAGAATTACTCAATATTTTCAATAATAATTTGTACTGAAAATAAATGAGATAATTACCACTAAATAAAAACATAGAAAAATATATTGAAAAAATTTGAGATGGAAATATAAAAAATTGAAATATAAAATAAAGAAAACAAATTGAAACATAAATCAAGAAAAAAATGAGACGAAAATTAAGAAAAATTTGAGACCATAAAACCGAAGGAAATCGAAAAAATGAAGAAATTAAAATATAATATTATTTGGTGAATAGATGAATTCATAATTAACATAAATCTTTTTTGATAAATTAATAAAGAAATAATGTATTTGATTCAAAATGGACGGGGATATTTTTGAAATAAAATGTTTAATACTATAACATAGGGGATAAGTGTTACAATTGATACTTTAGGGGGTAACTGATGCCACCCCCGTACTTTAAGAGGGAAAGTGTATTTCACTCTAATCGAATAGATCTGATTTGATATTATTGATGTATCATTTCACTTTAAAAAATGGATTTAGCAAGTTTTTATATATAATTACTTACTAATCATGGTGATCAATCCTATAATTTAAAGATCAAAAAATAAGATTTCATCTTCTAAAATAATTTCTTTTTCTTCACAATTACTCTATATCATATAGTAATAATTTAACATTATAAAATCTCAACCACGGCTTTTAAGAGTATACATGAACATATACTACCCTATTTTGGGGGCTGGCCCCTAAGAATTTGGGATTTCATATACATTGTTGTGGAGGAACTTGCATTTTTTATACTAAACTTGTACCTATTTTATATATTTGGTACCAAACATTTGAAAAAAACACATTTAATACCAAAATTGAAGGATTTTTTGCACATTTTATTTCACCGTCAATTTACAAGGTGAAATTTTGTGTTCTTTATATGGATGGAAAGCTCATGACGAGAGCTTTCTAATGGTATAAGTTTCAGTTCATGAAACGCAATAAATAATCCGCAAAAAATT
This sequence comes from Penstemon eatonii, assembly GCA_038501285.1. Lineage (NCBI taxonomy): Eukaryota > Viridiplantae > Streptophyta > Magnoliopsida > Lamiales > Plantaginaceae > Penstemon > Penstemon eatonii. The sequence goes on from CM076715.1 coordinate 74,639,034, forward strand.
AACAAAGTTTCGGAATATTAATCAAAATTAAATCATATCTCATAATCTACAAGGAATCATCTCACGATAATTTTCAAATGTGATATAGGGGACATAAGTATGCTATGGTAAAAATTTGCAACATAATTTTAAGCATATCAGAAAACTCAAAAAAATGTTGTTGGGTAAAGATGAAGATAAGAGTGCACTAAAGTTAGAAAATTTAAGGGAGGTTTTGATGATTTCCAAAACTCATTAAGATCAGCTAAGTAAGGAAAACTTAGTTTTAAATCCCTTAGAAGAATTTTGACCAAGTAAGAAGACAAATCAGAAGGGTCAAATATTCAAGGTCCAGAAGACTTCTGATCTGCTGAAGGGAAGAAATTAGACTGGTGTAAATCAGCCGACTCAAATCAGATTTGTTCAAGTTTGAGATCAGCTCTGTTCATCATCAGACTTGTACTCTCATCAGCCAAGTGGAAAGGATTAATAAGTCATCCCAACGGTAATAAATGCCACTGGAGTAATAAATGCTGAAGTCCGAGGTTATTAATGGCAAATGATTGAAGAAATAACTCGTATCAGCTCGGTGCATTTAATGCTGTCTGACAGAAAGTACAGTCTGCAGTACTGTCACTGTGCAGAGAGCCGTTTGCGGAAATTAAGGACCAGAAATCAAGAAATTTGAATTATGTCTCTCTTCAACGGACATATGTCAAATGAGTGAGTATAAATAGCTGTAGAGACGAAGAGAAAAGAAGCACGCAACAACTGAGAAATTGATTTCGAAGCAAAATATTTTCTAAGTCTCAAAAGCTCAAGAACAACTCATTCATCAGCCTTGTCATTTGTTGACTTAAGCTGAAGCTGAAGATCAAAGATAGATACATTTTTCTGAGTGAAATCTGTTAGAGTGTTGTGAGGAGTGTTTATCCATCTGTGTGAAGTGATAAAACTCTGTAGAATAGATCTTCTTTGTGATTTCCTATTGTGAGCTTACGGCCACATTTATTTGTTGTTTTGGCGTAAGTGGAGCATACTGATTACTGTGTGTTTTTAGTATAACCCAAGATCTTTGTGACTTGGAAGAGTGGATTAAAGGATATTTACATCCATATAACCACTATAAAAATTCTTGTGTTTTTATTTCGCATAAAACACTTGATAAAACTGTTTCAAAAAGATTTAAAGGAGTTTATAAAATTGGGGATAAAATTTTCAAACTACTAAGTATACTTGTGAAAAACACTTTATAAATCCGCTGGTATTAAAACTGATTTTGACTAAAATCAACTAAGTGACTATCAGACTAGTGGCCAACAAAGCTGTTCAAAGATTTGTTCGCGATCAGCCTTGTAAGCTTACTGTTCTGCAACAGCTTAGTCTGCTTACGTTTGAACAACAGTTTTAATGTTAAGATTTTATTTAAAATTGTCAGAGGTCTATTCAACCCCCCCCCCTCTAGACCTCATCTGACCATTTGGGCCAACAAATGTGAAAAAAATCCTTCAATTCTGGTATTAAATTTGTCTTTTTCAAAAATTTGATACCAAATATATAAAGTATGTAAAAATTTGGTACGAAAAATACATTTCTCTCCGTTGTTGAGGCACACAATAACTGACCCAAGTTTGAGTTGTCTTCTTTTTTTCAAATCCGTCGGCCCAATAATCGTTAATAAGGGATTAATTTGTCTTTCTCTACCAACTGAGAGATTGATTTCGAAGCAAAATATTTTCTAAGTCTCAAAAGCTCAAGAACAGCTCATTCATCAGCCTTGTCATTTGTTGACTCAAGCTGAAGCTGAAGATCAAAGATAGATACATTTTTCTGAGTGAAATCTGTTAGAGTGTTGTGAGGAGTGTTTATCCATCTGTGTGAGGTGATAAAACTCTATAGAATACTTCTTTGTGATTTCCTATTGTGAGCCTTACGGCCACATTCATTTGTTGTTTTGGCGTAAGTGGAGCATACTGATTATTGTGTGTTTTTAGTATAACCCAAGATCTTTGTGACTTGGAAGACTGGATTAAATGATATTTACATCCATATAATCACTATAAAAATCCTTGTGTTTTTATCTCGCATTTTACTTGCATATTTTCAGATTGCATAAAACACTTGATAAAACTGTTTCAAAAAGATTTAAAGGAGTTTATAAAATTGGGGATAAAATTTTCAAACTACTAAGTATACTTGTGAAAAACACTTTATAAATCCGCTGCAAGTATTCTGGTATTAAAACTGATTTTGACTAAAATCAACTAAGTGACTATCAGACTAGTGGTCAACAAAGTTGTTCAAAGATTTGTTCGCGATCAGCCGTGTAAGCTTACTGTTCTGCAACAGATTAGTCTGCTTACGTTTGAACAACAGTTTTAAAGTTAAGATTTTATTTAAAATTGTCAAAGGTCTATTCAACCCCCCTAGACCTCATCTGACCATTTGAGACTAACAAATGTGAAAAAAATCCTTCAATTCTGGTATTAAATTTGTCTTTTTCAAAAATTTGATACCAAATATATTAAGTAGGTAAAAATTTGGTACGAAAAATACAATTCTCTCCATTGTTGAGGCACACAACAACTGACCCAAGTTTGAGTTGTCTTCTTTTTTTCAAATCCATCGGCCCAATAATCGTTAATAAGGGATTAATTTGTCTTTCTCTACCAATTAAACATAATTAATTCAGTGAACACCCCCCCCCCCCCCCCACCCAATTTAGTACAAGAAAGAGAGAACACAACTTCGCCCCCGCCTAAGCTCACCAAAATCAGAGTATTGGACTTCAAAGATACTTTAAGTGAGTCTTATTCTTTATAAATAATACTACTAGACTACTAGTTATGTAATAATATATTTGCTATGTCAATAATTAAATGCCCGTCACTAAAATCTAATTTTAAGTTTGGGCCTAATTTTACAAAGCAAAGGAAAAATCCCACTTCTTTCTTATTTGTCTTTTAACTATTTGTGCACAGTTACGGATGACATATTATTTCCTAAGTTCTTCAAGTTCTTATGCCCATTTGAAAAAAAAAAAAAAAAAATCTGAAATTACTTTAATATTTTGAATTCAATATAGTTCTCCTTAATTGTTGATCCTCCCCCGACAGTCTAATCTTGAATTCGTCCTTGAGGGCATACCTATACCCAAAACTTTAACTTGTTCAACTTTTAAGTGAAACTCCATGCTAAAACAAATAGAGAAAAAAAAAATAAGGGTCGGATATAATTCCAACCATGGATCAAAATTTCGTTTCGAGTGTAAGTTTCGGTCAGTCAAATATTGGAAACTTTTCGAAAATGTTTCGGAAACACTAAGGAAAAATTATTATAAAAGTTACTAAATTTAGATAAATAACAGAGTTTAAGGCAAACAAATAGTTTCGAAATTAAATCTTATTTTAGTTTCGCTTGATTCAAAAAAAAAACTTTTTGATATTTTGAAAGAAAAGATGAAAATTTTGATCCATGATTCCAATTTACCAAACCAAAAAAAATAGGAAAATATGAAGAAACTGAGAAGGAATATGGATGGGACAATTAAAGTTTGCTTTTGGACGGAATGGTCCAAATGAAAATTATATTGATTGTTTGTGCTTCAGAATCTTTAACTTAACATCTTGGACTTTTATCATGATCGTTTTTTTTCTCGTATAATTGACTCTGCAGTCTGGACCGCACTTTCATTAATAACAATTTGAGATGAAATAAATAGTAAGTATAAATTTCAGAAAATAAGTATGTTTCTAAATTCTAATTAAGATATTATGAAAAGAACAAAACTAGTGTGTGAGATCTATTTTGCCACGTCTAAAGAATAACAGTCATGCCTGAATTTTTTCAACAATGCCCATAACTATTTTGGAAGTATTCTCTCTTCCATATATATATATATATATGAGCCGGGTCATACAAATTCTCTTCTATTAATTTCCATACTTTTTGTAAGCACAAATTACATCATATTATATCAGTATTATTAAATCAAAGATCTATTAAGTACAATAAAAAATAACTATCAAATAATTATTATTAAAATAGAAATTTTTTTATATTAATTGAAATTTAACCAAGAACCTTTTAGTTCTGAGGCCTCATACATGAGCGGATCTACTATGTGGATTGGGGGGGGGGGGACCAAAATCATTTTTTTTTTGTTTTGTTTTTTTCTAAATTTGATTCATGTATATCTATTTAATTAGTTCATTTATTTGCATTTGACTGTTTCTATTAAAGCTAAAGTACAAAATTTTCTAGTTTAAGTGATATGTTTATCATTAGTATGATTTAACTAATTAAACTATTTTGATTTTTCATTAATCTGACTAATATGTGTTGTGATATTAGTTTATTTATTATTTTATATGTTCTATATGCAAAATATATAGTAACGAAGTTTGTAAAAAAATAAGCTTAAAAACGAGATACAAAAATAATATTTTGCTAATGTTTTGATCTATAATGATAAGAATTTAGTTTTATATGAGACTATTTTATATATTATATAAAGAACATTGTGTACAATTGTAGTATATTGAAAATACATTTTATGCTATATATATTTGTCTTCATCTATTTATGCAAGTATAAGTTTTTTTTTTTAAGATAATAAAAGTTGTCCCCCTTATTTCTGGAATCCTGGATCCGCCTCTGGCCTCAGCTTTAGTGATTGACCAACCATTTATATGATGTTCTAATCAATATTGTCCACACCATCACCAATTTTTTTCAATGGTGAATGATTTAGTGTAAGAGACTAGACCCCACATTAATATAGCAAACGTAGATTCGAATCTTCTCTGGGAGGAAAGAGAAATTTATCACTATAATTTAGCGAATCCAAATTCGAATTGTTGTTTGGATTAAGTCAGGTCTAAATACTCTTGAAAAACCAAAAACCAAAAACCAAAACCAATCCCCAACCTCCTCCAAGTCCATTTTTCTTCTATAAATAGCAAATTATACACTCTCATTCATCCAAATGAACCAAGGGCACAAGAGAGAAAAATGGAGGATAAGGATAATTCACTTCCTCTCAATGATTTCCATGTAAAAAAAACCAATCTACTCCTAAACAGAATCCATATGTTCCTCCATGGAATTGCTTTATTATCCTTATTTTACTACAGAATCACAACACTACTTCACAATGACACTATTCCCCTTTTACCCTACATTCTAGTTTTCATTACCGAGTTGATCATCTCCTTTATTTGGCTTCTAAGTCAAGCTTCAAAATGGAAACCCATAACTCGAAAAGTATACATCGAAAGATTGCCCGAAAACGAAAAGCTTCCCTCAATTGATGTGTTCATTTGCACTGCTGATCCAAGTAAAGAACCTAGTTTGGGTGTTATGAACACTATTATATCAGCTTTGGCACTCGATTATCCTTCAGATAATAATAAGCTTAATGTTTATCTTTCGGATGACGGGGGTTCTTTCGTGACGCTTCTGGCCGTTAAGGAAGCTTGGAAGTTTGCTAAGTTTTGGATTTCATTTTGTAGAAAGTATGAGGTGATGAATAGGTGTCCCGAAGCTTATTTTTCGAATGAGGAAATTGGTGATGTTAGAAAGTTTGATAGGAGTCATGAGTTTGTTTTGGACAAGAAGGAAATTGAGGTTTGGAATTTTTTTTTAACTTTTTTTAAAGTTTTTTTGTAGATTTTGGTTTATTTATGAGAAAATTATTGAGGGGATTGCACTTTTTATTTCAAACATTTACCTACTTTATACATTTCATACCACACGTTTCAGAATGACACATTTTTGTGCAGGGAGGAATGATTGATTTTGGTATGAAATGTGTCATTCTGAAATGTATAAATAGGTAAATATTTGGTATGAAAAGTGCAATTCCCTCGAAAATTATTGCACAAACCTAACTAATCTGATAATTTGATTGACATTTTTGTTGTGTTTATGTGACGTAGAAAAAGTACGAGGAGTTCAAGGATTGTTTGGTGAAGATTGTAGCTGGCACAAGTACTATTGTGAGTAAAGATCATCCACCCTTAATTGAGGTACGTACGTACATGTAATTAAATTACGTTTTTTTCAAATCACATAATAAAGGTAAATTATAAATAAAGAAAACTTCGATTTGACAGGAAAGAAAGGGAATAAGAATTAAAGTGAAAATTGAATATTGCCCTTGGACTTATAAGAGACTTTCTTTTAATTTTAAGGACAAAGGATTTATATGTGCATTAATTCAGTGTTAAGTTCAATTAATTCAGTGTTAAGTTCAATGTATAGCATCGCAAACTACAATTAAGAACTAATTAATAAGATTTGTGTTACAATAAATTAAATGGTCTGAATGTCAAAGTAAAGTGTCTTTTTCTTGATATAGAAAGGCATATTTACAAATAAGATAACGATGGATTGCCTAACTATTGGACAAGAATTTTAGTACGTAGTTCTTATTCAAATTGAATTTGACTACATTCATTCAATCATAAGTTAAGCATAATACTATTGCTTTGTAATTGGATTAAAATTCTCGACGTGTAGTACAAGTGTTTTATGATTGAATGAGTGTGATAAAACTCGATTTAATTAAAAAAAATTATTGACAAGTAATTAGTACGTGATTAAAAAGATTTTTAAAAAAAATTAAGGAGTTGATTTGACAGGTAATTAGTGATTCGAAAGAGCAAGCAATGGATTCAGATAAAGAAGAGATGCCTCTTCTAGTTTATGTTGCTCGTGAGAAAAGGCCTTCACATCATCACCATTTCAAAGCTGGAGCACTTAACGTGTTGGTAAACCTCTATATATTTTTTTATTGATCTAATGTACATACGTGTATATATTAATATTATTATTATTATTATTATTATTATTATTATTATAACAAAAGAAAAGGTAAACTAAGAGTGTCACTTGGTTTTCTTTTCTTTTTTAACAAAAAATCAATTTTAAACGCATGATTGAATTCCATTCATTTGGCCAACTGTCCCAAAATGTCGGGTTTTTTGCAAGTTAAATCCTTGTGATATGTCTAATGGGCAATTTAACTCCTTTTGAAATAAAAATAGGCAATTTAACTCCCTGTGAAATGAATAATGAGCAATTTACCTCCTTGTGATATAAAAATAGGCAATTTACCTCCCTGTGAAATGAAATAATGAGCAAATTACCTCCCGGAGATATGAATAAATGAGCAATTTAGAGGGAGGCAATATGCTTCTTTCATAAAAACACATAGAGGCATTTTGCCCTTTTTCTTATCACAAGGAGTTAAATTACTTATTTAGGATATCGCAGGGAGATATTTTGCTCTTTTATTTATCACAGAGAGTTAAATTATCTATTTTTTTGATTTTCCAAGGGTTTATTCCCTTTCGAGGCGCGTCGGGCACAAAATGTGGGAACCTCTCCCAACAGGGATTCGAACCTGAGTCCGCTACTGTGTAGTGACTAGTTCATTCCACTAAACTAATCACCTATTGATTAAATTATCTATTTAAAATAACACAGAGAGTTAATTTGCTATTCACTCCAAAATGTCAATTAGACAAAAGAACTGCTCAGAGGCAGGCCGGAGTAGATAGGGTTGGGTAAAGTAGTTTGACCCGTCAACTCTTACAACAATAATAGTAATTTGGGTCAAAATTAATTAGGTCGTGTTCATGTTTGACTATTGGATTTGCAGCTGAGAGTATCAGGCCTGATTAGCAATTCACCATATATTTTGGTGTTGGACTGTGACATGTACTGCAATGATCCAACTTCAGCCCGGCAAGCAATGTGCTTCCATCTTGACTCTAAATTGTCACCAAAACTTGCCTTTGTTCAATTTCCACAAATATTTGCCAATATTTGTGAGACTGATATTTATGATGGCCAATGGAGATCTATATGGGTAATAAATTATTTTCCGTTACTTGTTTATTTTTTCAATTTAATTTTAAAGCTCTTATTTTTTAACATCCATCTAATTAATTTAAAGGAAAAATGGCATGGCATGAATGGGATTGGAGGACCAATTTTATCAGGAACATGTTTTTACATAAAGAGGAAGGCACTCTACGGAATTCAAAATGTTCAAGAGGGTAATGTTGTAAATTGCATTTTAGTCTTACCATATTGGTGCCTCATGAGCATTTTAGTCTCGTAGTTTAAAATATTACACTTATTATTAAAATATTTTGTTCTTTCGGTCTAATCTCGTTCTTAGGACTAGAAGTATAAAACTGAGATAATCCTATGGACTACAAGTACAATTTCATAAAATAATTATATTTACCTTTTTATATTCATAATATGTTCAATTTACCTCCCTGTAATTTAAAAAAAAAAAGCACTTTACCCCCTTGTAATCTTATAAAAATTTCACATCGCCTCCTTGACATTCTTATGTGTTGCACTTTACCCCCTGTGTTATGAAAATGTTGCAATTTATCCTCTATTTTCTGATAAATATGATAATTTACTCCCCTATGTAACAACCCCACTTTTCATGCTACTCTCAATTTCAGTAAGTGAGTTACACTCTCGGGCTGAAGGAGGTAAATTACTTTTTTAAATTTTTTATAAGGGAGTAAAGTGCTATTTTCAAATCACGGGAAGATAAATTGAAAATTATTCATTTCAAATTAAGTATGTTTATGATTGTTTGATTTGTTTCGTGTTTTATGAGACATACTTAACTATACTATGTGTCCAGATGTTGATCTCATTCAACTGCAGAAGTCATTTGGTTCATCCAATGAGTTCATCAACTCAGTTTACACAATCAATAAACCATATGTCAAAAACTTTTCTGATGATTCAACATTACAAAAAGAGATCCAATTTCTAGCTTCTTGTAGCTATGACAATGACACAAATTGGGGGAAAAAGGCAAGTGTTACCAAATCTTTAATTAAAATGAACTATAATATATTTTTAACAGTTAGTAATTATGTCTCAACATTTGTTTTTTGTGTGATTCTTAAATAGGTGGGATTTAGATACTTTACTATAGTTGAAGACTATTTTACGGGCTTTAATTTACATCGCGAAGGATGGATTTCTGTTTACATTGAACCTTCAAGGCCATGTTTTTTGGGCGCATCACCGATAAGTCTAGGCGAACTTTTGGTTCAGAACACGAGATGGTACGTTGGCCTAATGCAAGTTGGCCTTTCGAGGTTTTCTCCTCTTTTATATGGGTCGTTGAGAATGTCGACTCTTCAAATCATGTGCTATGCAGAATTCGCATATGTCCCACTTTCTTTCGCATATATTTATTGCTTAGCCATCGTTCCTCAACTCTGTCTACTTCGTGGCATTGCTTTGTATCCCCCGGTATGTTACATATATTTGAATAATTGGTAATTTGCATCTTGGAAGTATATCATTTAGACAATTTACATCCCAAAAATATATCATTTTGGGCAATTTGCACCCTCGAATAGTAAGTTTTTTGATATGAAATGGGCATTTACAATTCGAGGGTTCAAAGTGATAAAATAGTGTAATCTGGGGTGTAAAGTGCTAAAATAATGTATTTATGGGATGTAAATTGCCAATAAACTCTACAATTTTTTGTTGTTCTTAGTTCCATTCATATAGTACTTTTCACTCACATTTGATCAGGTTTCAAGTCCATATTTTCTAGTGTTTTCGTTTCTTTTCCTCTCGTCCCAACTCAAACACGTGCAAGAGGTCTTATCCACCGGGCATTCAATACGGACATGGTCGAACGAGCAAAGGATTTGGATGATGAAATCGGCAACAAGTTTCTTGTTTGCAACATTGGAAGCAACAATGGAGAAATTTGGTTTGACAAAAGCTAGTTTTTTGCCAACAAACAAAGTGGTTGATGTTGAACAGGCCAAGTTGTATCAAATGGGAATATATGATTTTCAAGCCCCACCTTTATTTATGGTTCCATTGTGCAGTTTGTACATATTGAATGTTGCTTCCTTTTTCATTGGTTTGGTGAAGATTTTGCATGATCAAAAGGGGAATGAGATGTTTGTACAAGCTTTTATCCCATTTTTTGTTATGGTTTTGTTCTTTCCTTTGTTTGAAGGAATGGTCTTGAGGACGGATAAGGGCCGGGTTTCACCAATTGTTTCTATTGTTTCTTCTGTAATTTCTGTAATTATTTTGTCTTTGGTACTTGTTTTTAGTTATTAAGTGACATTATTATGTATGTTGATTATTTGGTATATTTTGGCAAACTCTCCTTTTATTTATTCAAGTGTTCTTCTAACCAAAGCCAATAATCAATATATGGCTTTGAGTTAAGTAATTAACCACAATCCATTATTAATTACTCCCTCCATTTCCAAATATATGTCGTTTTAAGGTCGTTGCACAAATATTAATGAAACTATTAGTAATTACCTATAGTTTAGAAGAATAAAAATCTCAAGGTACAAAACTACCCTTGAAAAGAGATAAAAAAATCTTTAACTTCCCTTTATCCATTATTAATGAGTTAGGGTAAAATTGTGAGCATTTAAATTTCTCTTGAATTTCTAAAAAGACATATAATTAAAAGTATTTTCTTTTTACTAAAACGATATATATTTAAAATTAAAAATAGAGAAAAGTCAAGTGGGAACGAACGTTTAACTTCTTGGATCCTGACAAATAATTTAAGGAGATTTCAGTTTGATTTTTAGAGACGTAGAATATGGGGAATAAATTATGTTCAATGAAATGCATTATCAGCAGTTGGTAGGGGACTGGGGACATCAGGGACCATGCATAGAATTGATAAGACATTTTGATCCATTCTTTAACATCTCTGATTTATAGGGCCTGTTTGTTTGGTATTTCTTAAAAAAAATTCGTTTTTGGAAAATGCCAAACAAACATGTTTTTTATTTTTTGAATTAAATTTTTCATCTCTCAATTTTCTCAAATTACTTTCTCAAAACCCAAACAAATAACAATTTTCTTACCTCAAAACAAAACATATACAAACTCTACTCTGATTTGACATAAAGTAACCTATATGTTACATAGTTTATCTCAAAACAAACAAACATGATTTGACATAAAGTCTTACACATCTTATACCTATAACTTAATTCTTTTAAAAAAAAAACTATATCTATTTTATTTCTCAAACCACTCTCCCAAAATCCAAACAAATAAGATTACGCAAATCGAAATTATTTCACAAACCTCCACTATTCTCCCAAGTTACTTTTCCAAACACCAAACAAACATGCCCATAAGTTTTAAGACGTTTCTCAAAAAAAAATTTAATAATTTAGCGTGGGTTCCTCTTTTTTTATTTTTTATATTATTTTATTGAAAGATTGTAATATAAATCTTTAACTTCGGACTGAATCAGGATAAATCCGCCCCATCTACTGACAGCCCTATAACGACATTATCATCCAGTTTCTTCCATGGAGAAAGAGATCTTGTTTGTGGAAATTGGGCTATGATGACGTGTGCAATGACGTTTGAAATGCACCACACTTACCATTTTTTTTCTTTTTTTTAAAACAAAATGATTCTTACCTTAGTTGGTCGTATTTAAATTCTTTTCATAGAAAATATTATTTTTTTCGATACATTTAATCACTTAATAACCTGATTTCAGAAATCATGTTGAAAATTGTTTCATTCATATTAATATTAATTCACGTTATCGGGTTATGCATAAATATGTGAACATGTATGAAATATTATGACATATTTTATTAAACTGATATAAAAATATTACTAATATTGCTTACTTTTTGTGTTAGTGTATATGTTACTAATAAAATTAAAACTTTATTAAATTTTTTATTTATTATCGGGTTCGAATATTTAACAATTGGGTTAATTTAAATTTAAATTCGCTCGGTGCATTTCAAATTCGGGTCTTCTTAATCGATCTAATAATCAAACATTCAAATCGAATAAAAACCTTAATACCCGGACCAAATTCAATTGTATTTAGATAGAATCCGCTCCATTTACAATCCTACTCAATAGCATGAGTTTTGGGCTGTTAAGTTGTTGGGCCTATAGTATGTTAGCTCCTTACCAATCTTACATCAATAAATAGGCTTTCTTCCAACCTCATCGGCTCTTTATACATGTAGTGCAAATTGTAAATTCTGTTCTTCTTTGGGTAATTTACATAGGCATCCCTCCCGACTATTACCCTAATTACAATAAATTATCCTCCTATTTGAAATATTATAAAAACACCCCCTCAACCAAAAATTGTATTACAAGGACACCCTCTGTAACATAAAAAATATTACTAATACATCCTCTAAAATACATTATCAATACACCCCTCGAGGGAGTATTTTTATAATATTTCAAACAGGAGAATAATTTCTTATAATTAGGGTAATAGTCAGGGGGTATCTATGTAAATTACTCTTCTTTTAATACACTGGGTCATTTCATTTTCATTTATAAAAGTAATATCATGTTTAGGTGTGAATTAAGAAAAGTTATTTTTTGTAATGTATCAAGTCTTGTCAACTTTTTACATTACGTTTTTCATAACCTAACTGAAGTTGGTAAAGAATAAAGATATATTCAATTCACACATTTTGATTATATTTGTTTACCTGGGTTGAGGTGAAAGAGGCCATGACCAAGTGTCAAAATTGAGGTCTCAAGATTAAGAGATGTTGGATTTATCTCAACGAGTGTGTGTTTTATTTTAATTTAATAATAACGTTTGATAGTTATATATTTTCCTTTTTTAACTTGATTGTAATCGATCTAATTTAATGATTGATATTAATTATTGTTTAATTAAAATCATCGGGTTGGGGTGAGTTTTAACAATTTTTACAATTTTAGATTTCACATAAAGTTATACCATACAACCAAATCAAAAGAACTCTAAGATTGAAAGCATTGCTTTTTCTTTTTTCGTAAAAAAATTCTATAAATTAGAAATTGACATTTCATCTTATAACACGAATTTCAATGTAATGGCAGTTAATGTTATGTAATGTAAAAATAATCAAGCTATATAATGTGATGTCAAAAAGAGCCGACAGGGTTTCACATTGCAAAATGCTTTTTTTTTTTTTTTTCATATATAGGTTAATTATAAAATACAAACAAATAATTATATAGTATTAGTTTGTTCCGTTCTATTGTCATAAACTTATTTGCTATACCAAACAAGGCAAGGTGACCTATCAAAATAATTGCGATTAACTAATATGTCAAATCAAATATTTCACAGAATCGAATCTCTTTCATGCATATACATTTTTATTTAATACATTAGCTTTTTCTTTTTTTGGATCTGTTGGTACAGAAATGGTAAGTAATCCCATGCCCAATTAATGGTATTCACTTATCATAAATTATTGCCTTTCTTCTGAATTGAAAGTAATTAGTTTGTTAATTGGTTTAATGAAATGGATTATTCACTACAAATTAGCTACTTCAGGTTTGAATTCTTTTTAGAGAGTTTTTCACTTAATGTGTCCGACGCGCATTGGAAATATTAAACATTGAAAAACAAAAAAAAGTTCAAAGTAATAATTTTAAAACTTCAAGTTAAATTTAGTTGGTGAGCATATCCAATAATAATATATGTGAAGTTGAGATCTAATTGTAGGTGTTTATCTAATTTAATAGTAGTCTTATTAGTAAATATTGTTTGTATTTGATAGTTGACCATTTTCTCTTTGTGTATTTATTACAAATGGGAGATTGATCCAGTAAAAATAATTAATCTCTATTTTGTGGCGGATCCAAATTTAAATTCACGTTGAAAGAGATTATCATGTAATATGTACAATGTAATTAAAAAATAATTACATAAAATCTAAATCTGAATAATAATAAATAAATAAAAATTGTATACAAATGGGCTTTTTTTGTGAAACCTGATCAATCGCCACTTCTCTGTTGCTTCATTTATACTTGGATATAAATTCATCTACAAAATGTAGTTGAAAAATCACATGAATCAAAACATTCAACTTTTCAAGAAAAAATTCACAAGAAAAAACACCACACTTTCTTTCTTTAATCTCCTAAAAGAAACCTGTCACATTTCTCCATTCATTCAGTCAAGAAACTCAATAAAATCCCACCAAAAAAAATCAAGAATCAAATCTACAATGGCTGAAGAACAAAAACAAGAAAATCATCCAAAACAAGCTCTAACAACCATCAACAATCACTACCCTCTTGACTCAAATTGCTACAAAATTCTCCATGAAATTGGTAGAGGAGTAAGTGCAATTGTCTACAAAGCCATATGTCTCCCCATGAACTCTTCCGTCGTAGCAGTCAAAGCCATCGATCTCGAAAAATCGAGATCCGATTTCGACAACGTACGACGTGAAGCCAAAGCATTGACACTCCTCTCACACCCTAATATTCTCAAAGCTCATTGTTCATTCACCGCGGGAACTCGCCTATGGGTAGTAATGCCCTTCATGTCCGGCGGTTCTCTACAATCCATTATGTCATCAAATTTTCCCGATGGCCTCTCCGAGCCATGCATCGCCACGATTCTTAAAGAGATTCTGAGTGCTTTGTCGTATCTTCACGGTCAAGGCCATTTACACAGAGACATTAAAGCCGGTAACATTTTAATCGACTCTAATGGACACATAAAATTAGCCGATTTCGGTGTCTCAGCATCGATTTACGAATGGAATTATTTTTCATGCGGTCAAAATTCTTCGTCGACTTCTTCAAGCTTAATGTTGACCGATGTGGCGGGAACACCATACTGGATGGCGCCTGAGGTCATACACTCGCATACGGGGTATAGTTTCAAGGCCGATATATGGTCTTTTGGGATAACGGCTTTGGAATTAGCTTACGGAAGGCCGCCCTTATCTCACCTCCCGCCTTCGAAATCATTGATCATGAAAATTACGAAGCGATTTCGATTTTCGGATCATTACGATGAGAAGACAGGGGAGAACAAGAAGAAGAAATTTTCGAAGAGTTTTAAGGATATGGTTGGTTCTTGCCTTGATCAAGATCCTGCTAGAAGACCATGTGCGGAGAAATTGTTGAAGCATTCTTTTTTCAAGAATTGTAAAGGGAGAGATTATTTGGTCAAAAATGTGCTTCATGGATTGCCTAGTGTGGAACAGAGATTTGATGAGGTTAATTTTAATCAGAGTTTGATTCCGTCATTGAATGAAGAAGATGAGTACTTTGATTGTCATTTGGGAGAAAATGTGAAACAAAGAAGGATTAGTGGGTGGAATTTCAATGAAGAAGGGTTTGAAATGGATCCTGTTTTCCCACCTGATTTTAAACAAGGTTTGTAGTTTACATTGTAAATTAGTCCTACTATAAATTAATTAATTTACCAACGGGTTATTGGTCTAGTGGAAGGATTAGTCACTACAAAGTAGTAGTGGACTCAGGTTCGAAACCCTGTTGGAAAAGGTACCCACTTAATGTGTCCAACCATCCGCAAAAAGGATTAAACCCTTGAGAAACAAAAAAAAAATTAATTGATTAAAGGGGGGATAATTCTTTCTATCACTAAGGTTTAATAAAATTGCACTTACCACCCTCCATGCTTGGAAAATTACTCAAACTACGCATGATCTATTGGATGCGTTACAATTAGTCAATTACCTCCTTATAGTGTTTATTTTATCATGAATTTCGGAAATACCCCTAGGTATCATCTAAAGAAATTACACAAATCAAAGACCAGCAAATCAATTTCACCCATTTTCGCTGATTTCAACAATTTTTTCATCAATTTAACTCAATTTCACCTATTTTTTCACCAATTCTGCATGCACCGACATAAATTAACATGGTAAGAGGTAATTGTAATGAATCCAGTATCTAAGAGATGGGTGTAGATCATCTGTACCACTTTTGGTGTACCACTTAAGTGTATCATCATTAATTAATTGACACTTGCACATATGACAATTATAATAATTCTCACATATACATATGTCAAATTGTCAATCAATTAGTGGTGATACACTTAAGTGGTACACCAAAAGTGGTACAGAGGATCTTGAGCCCTAAGAAATAGTTTGTGCAACTTCTCAAACCCAGGGGATGGTCAGTGTAATCAACTAAACCTCAAGGATAGTTTGAGTAATTCTCCTTATCCTTTACGATCTTGTAAAATTTATAAATAATAGAATCACAAATAGACAAGTGTGACATTTATTTCTTCTCTCTCTAATAGATCAAACTAGAGTTACGAAACAAGTAAATTTCGGAGGTGAAACTATTATTCATAAAAAGGGTAATGAGGGTTCATCGGAAGGATCAAATTCTAGCCCAAGAAAGGTTGAGGGTTCGGACGAGCAAGGTGGCGGTAGTGGCGGAACCGTGCCGGATAGCATTGGTGGTGTCGATAAGGAAATGTTGCTGAAAAGTTTTCGGTTCCTGAAGAAAAGTTTGGATTGTCAAAGGCAACAAGTTGGGCAGTTGATTGCATCAATTTGTGGGGAAGAAACTGCAGAGATGAACAGAGAAGAGCATTTGATGAAGATGGTTGAGAATCTGATGATGGAAGTGGAGAATGAAAGGAAAAAGAGATATGCAGTAGAGATGGAATTGGAGTTCTTCAAATTGCAATTTTCCAATGAATAATTATACATTTTCAGTGGCATTTATCTAATGGTGATCCTGTTATTGTGAGTAATGTGCTCGGCGGAGCATTAGGGTTAAGCTGGGAACCCCCAATTATGGAGTGTGCTTTCCGCATATCTCGAAAGAATGAACCTAATGTTTCATATGTCCATGTATTATTCTTGTCCAAGCCTGGCTTGGCCAAACCCATCCAACCACCAAGCAAGTGTATTGCACTTGCTTTGTGATTGGTCACTCTTCTGGGAGTTACATCCAATCCCAAAGCAAATGTATTACACTTGCCATATAATTGCTTTGGGTTCGGCCAAACCCGGTCTGGGTAAGAATTTCCCATATAGTAATAGGTTGTTTATTTATTTGGTTAGTTTTAATTAGGTCAGTGTAATGTTCAGATTTCCTATCATGCATTTTCTAGCTCATACTTAAATTTGCTAAAAGAATTCCTATTATATTATCTAGTGGATTTTATTTAGGATTGTTGTGCCCGAAATTCATGTCGATTTAGTTAAGATTTGTGTGGTTTAATTTTGATCGTATAACCTTATTTAGGTTAGTTTCATTACACATAGCAAAATGAGATTCCTTGGATCTTTAATTGCTTCTTGGTTTTGTAATTGTTAATTCAGTATATCTTATCTCAACAAGCTTCAAATTATGTCTGAAATTTATTTAAATTTAAATGGACGAACTTTAAAAGATTTTAAATCGAGCCAAACACAAAAGTTGAGTTGGAGTAAAAATTTATATATGTACATGTATTTTACTTATCTATTATTTTATTGAGTCGACACGAATCAAGTATAAATAACAAACATTGATCAAATAAAATTTGACATGCACAATGAAAGAGAACTTAAACCCCCTTTTACTATTTACCCTAAAAAAAAAAAACCCTACTTTTACTAGTATATCGACTAAAAATTTAAATAATTTGATTTAATTTTCTGTAAGTCGGAGAAAGGTATAATTCACGAGCAAGATTTTGGGCTAAAGGGTCTTATAACTGTATATTAGTAGAGTCCAATAACATTGACCCGTGATAAGGTCAAAATCTAACCCACCGAGTCTTTAAGTTGGACTTTGGGTTTCTCTGTTAATGTGAATTGGGCTTTGGGCTTAGGAAACAAGGTGCTTCTAGTTTCACCTTAAATTTCCCATATCTTTTACTTTTCATTGTTAGATGTGATTTCGAATTCGAATTTCACTTGTCTAGGTATTTTTTTACTTAGTATTTGTAAAAGAAACTTTCAACATATTTGCTAATTTACAAAGTAAAAATCTAAAGGTGATAGAAACTAAGTCACAAAATATATATGAAACCGAAAAAATATTTCACTCATATAAATATTATCCCTAGCTCCTACAAAGAATTAAAGTATTAATCAATATATATATTCACTACGTTTAATTAGTTGTTTATTCAAAATATAAGTCACGGTAGTGGCGGAGCTATATGTAGACTGGGGGGACCCCCCCCCCCCAAAAAAAAAATATCAGCAATAAATATTATTAGTAGTAAGATTTTGTGTATTGATTGTGTTAGCCGGATGGTTAGGGAATTGGAGGCTCATGCTGGAGGTTTGTGTTTGAATTTTGCTTGGTACAGTTGATTTTTATTTCAATTCTTAAGCCATTTTTTGAAATTTTTCTTCCTTTCTTTTTAATTTTTAAGCCCCTTTTTAAAATTTTTCTTTCTTTCTCAATAGTTAAGCTTTTCTTTAATTTTTTTTTTCTTATTAATGATTATATAAGGAATATGATATTTTATTGTTATTAAAATACAAGCATTTTATAATTTTCTTTATTTAATGCATTAATCCAAAAAAAAAATCTTAATAATTGTAAGAAAAATAATATTTTTATTTTTTTTATAATATATAAGGTTTTCTCCTTATAATTATATTTATTTAGTGCAATTTTCTTTTTATAATATTCTTTATTTATTGTACTGTACATTTCAAAAAAAATCTTTGTTAATAATTATAAAAGAATATATTCTTTTCCTAATTATTTACTTTATGCATCCCTCGAAAAACTTTCGCCACCCCCCCCCCCTCAATTAAATCGGTCTAGCTCCGCCACTGAGTCACGGCTTGAATTTGTAGTAGAAACATCCACCACAAAAGTCGTGGTTAGAAGCCACTTCTCCAAAGATCATCCATTGAAACTGATACAAAGTCGTGATGATTGAGTTTTGACATCGTTTTTAAATTTTTCACTACTTCTTTTATTCGTGAGGAATACCCATATTCCTTGTAGTGCATGCCTATATATATATTAACCAAAATAATTCGATAAACCAGTAAGTTTTTTTTATCTAGGTCAACCAATTGAAAACTAAAACGTGACCCAGAAAACAAAGTGTCCTTTGAGGATGATTCTTCTGCCAGTTCTTGAACAAATTATTACATTACATAAATTTAATATAAATGTCGACAACCATTTGATATTTCCCATGTGATTTACTGCTCCAATTCAATATTGACAGAGACACGGAGCGCGCGCGAAAAAAGATTGATAATTTTTTTCAAGTAGTTGACATTTTTGTTGCATTTGCATTGTATATATATACACTTTATTCCATTATTTAAAGGTAAATATTAGTAGTATATTTAAATCTAACAACTTACAAACAAGTCACTCCTTATGGTTAACTATTAAAATAAACAAAAGTAATGAAGATTGTGCAACACATATTTTTTATAAGATAATATAATTTAGAATCAATTTACCAAATATTAATCATTCTAAAAAAAGTGTATTTATTTTATTTATTTGACGTGCGCGCGGAATATTTTAAGTAATAAGATCCGAGAATGTAATTCTATAAAAGTCAGGCGTAAACATGAAAATATATTAAAAACCTAGGACCAAAAATGCAAAATTTTCTATTTCATTGCGATTCTCAAAAAGCAGTAAAATAATGTTGACAAGATTGCGACCCAAAATAAAATAAAGGGGCCAAAAGGATTGAAGACTTTTCAGTATTTGTAATAATTAATTAATGTTAAGTAAAGACATAATTATGCCTTTATTTTTTACTACTTGTTTGTCATATGCATAAATAGTAACCTTTTTCACTCTAGCCCATTGATAAACATATAGCCCTGATTTAATTAATTATTAGATGCCATATTATATTCCACCTCCACTGTGTGAATTTTGTAAATGATTTTTAGTATAGGGGGTAACTACTGCAATTTCGGCAGTGTAACCTTAGAAAAGTGAAGCTATAAATGGAACAAAATGGAAGCATCTAATTGGGTACAAGTCAATCACTAAATCTAAGCTAAACAGAGTACAATCTTTTGCATGTTTGTGGACACTGATAAAGTTTACTATCTTTTTTAAGGTGAAATTGGTAAAGAAAATCTTGCTTCACTGAGATTTCATTTTCTTGAAATCTAAATGGTTTTTGTTCTATTCTCCATTAATTGTTATAGATTTTTTTTGAATGAAATTTTTATGTCAGGGAAGAACGTGAATAACTACTCATTTGTAATCATTGCAATGCGTTATATACATATATATGAAGGGTGGAATAATACTAAAGTGGTGAAAAGAAAATTAATTAAAAAAAATAAGCTTGGAATATTTTAAGCCTACCTTTTTGTTTTTTTAAGTAATGTAAAAAGAATATTGTCTATTTAGAACAAAGTAGAGATGCATGTGTGATGGGGACTTTATATATATGTATGAACAAAATTTGTTTGGGATCTTGGCTTCATGATGAGATTGGTTTTTGGTAAGATAAAATTCAATCTAAAATGTGACAAATTAAGTGGACTAAGAGAATCATCACTTAAAGTCACGGTATTGAATCAATATTGCAGTATAGATATAGGGTTTGTTGGCGCACGCTTTGCAGTTCTCACCCTACTAGTACACCTAAGGGTGTACATGGTACAATATTCCGGTTTTATTAGCTAAATTTGTATCGTATCAATTGTTGCGGTTTATTAATATTCAATATCAAACTTCAGTTTTGAATACCGTACCAATGAATCCGGTATAATTCTGGTAAAATACGGTATGGTTTTGTGGTTCTAGATTTTTTTTTTTGCGTCATACTATGTTTATCTTAGTCGACTCGTAGTTATGGTCGATAATTTATTTGCTATTTGTCATTTCCTTGTTATGGTCGAATTATTTACTAGTTAGTCTTTTATGCTTCAAAGTTTCATGTTTGGACTTTTAATTTTGTAAATTAATAATTTAATTCAAATACAATTATATGTTATACTTGAGTATATTTTTTTAAGTATGTGTCATAATTACAGGTTGGAAGATAATAAATTTTAAATTTAATTGCATAAACTAGTAAACAAATAGTTCTTTTCTATTTACGGTACCGTATGGACTTTTACGGTATCCAATTTCCAAAATCTATACCATACCAAAAAAATCGATATTATTTTTCATACGTACTGAAACCTACGATTTTAAGAAAAAGAACATAACCTTTGGTAAGATACGATCTCGAAAACCATGTGCACCCCTAAGTACACCACTTAAAAGTTAATGTTGGTGGTAAACCACATTGATCTTCTATTATTCTATTTTTGCGCCACACCATTATATTTATATATTAGATAAACAAAAATGTATTTATGCATTGTCATGTATATGTATGTGTACATTTGTACATTGGAAAAATTACATTTTTTAAATTACCTAACTTTACACATTTGATATCAAGTCTTCTAAAAAAATACATTTTATATAACAATCTTTTGATTTTTTAATAAAATTAGTTTGTTGTCAAAAATTTGAACCATTAAATTAAGAGTTCGAAACGCACTTTGGGGAGCAGCTAGAACTATATCTATTCCTAAATTTGACATTAAACTTAAAGAATTGTTAGAGCTTGATGATAATTTAATGGAATATAAAAATTTGACTACAAAACTAAACTAGTTTAATTTTTCATTATTAGTTAATGTAATTGCTTAGTTTAATTAAAACGAAAATTATTTTTAGCCTTTTAGGTGCGCACGCGAGCAAAACAAAAAACTCGTAATAAATTAAATGGAGTATATGTTTTCATTCAAAAATGAGAATTATGATAATATATACATAACGATGGAGCTAGCATGCAATAATGCTTTGAATTGTAATGGCAGATGAGATGCATGAAAGGTGGACCATGTCCACTCAACAAGTTAAAATGTACTGCCCCAAAAGCTTGACCATAATAAATATTTTGATGTTAACTTAAAAACATGGGGGTACATTTATCAAAAGCAGATACTAAGTATTTTTGTGCAAAATGACATAAAGTTTGACACAAAAATGTCAAGAGGGAATAAGGAACATCCACTACATGTTGTTTCCTAAAATGGCATAAAATGGCAGGACGAGGTTCTACAATTAGTAAGTAGTGGCCAAACATAGGGAACATGCACTGCTTAAATATTCTATCCAATCACATTAATTCTACTCTCAGTTTCTTTTTTTTAATTGGCTTAATTATACAAATTTATATCTTCCGCCAACCCCTCAATTCAACTCATAAAGTTTGAATCTTGTAACAAACTGATCAGTTAAAATTAAAATTTTAGCTAAAGTCTTGAATATTAATATTAATTTGAAAAAAAAGTAAATCGATGAATTAAACAACACATTGTCTAAGTTTGACTTGATTTTATGTCAGGTTTGAATTTTGTTTGATTTTTTTTTTTTTGGTTTCCCAAGGGTTTAATCCCTTTCAAAGCGCGTCGGACACATAAAGTGGAAACTCTCCCAACAGGGATTCGAAACTGAATCCGCTACTTTGTAGTGACTAACCCTTCCACTAGACAAATCACCTGTTGGTGTTTGATTTTTAAATAAACTAAACTCCGAGCTTTAATTTAATAACTGAATGGAACGTCGAGCTCTAGTGATTTTGTTACTTATATATCTTGTAATGTTATAGCTTATCCAGATTGTGACATTTTAAGTGTATATTCTATCTACGAAACTGAGCTCAAATAAATTTTTAGACAAATAACTTTTTAGACAATGTCCGTCGAAAATATCCTAGGTTTACTTTCAACCTCCACCCCTACCCACACACAATCTTTCCCCCACTCTCTCTCATATATACAGTACAGTACATCCAATTAATTCCAGCTCTATATCATCTTCATCATCACATATTCTCTTGCTCACAGACTCTTCTTTATATTATACCTCTCTCTCTCTCTCTCACACACACACACACACACAAATGTGTGTTGTCTTTTTTAGCCCTAGCTAAAATCTTGTTACATACACCATGGAAAGAACCAATTTGTGCAAGAATTTGAAGCAACACAACATAAGCAACAAAAAGGATGTTTATGGTTACAACAAGGTTAAGGATTCATCATCATGGGATTTTGTCAATAATAATAATAATAATAATAATATTGGAGGAGGAGAAGTTGATCACAATAATTTAATGGGAATATTTCCATGGCCTCCAAGAAGTTACAGCTGTACCTTTTGCAAAAGAGAATTTAGATCTGCACAAGCACTTGGTGGTCACATGAATGTTCACAGAAGAGATAGAGCAAGATTAAGACACTACTCTCCTCCACCACCACCAACAAATTCATGTAATAACAACAATAATATTGGTCAGTTTCCTAATACTCTAAACCTTAATCTTGACCCTAACCCTAGTTTCAACTCAAACCCTAGTTTGAAAATATTGTCTCATCCTCAAGATTCTGTGTATGTTGAGAAGATTAAACCTTTAGTTACAACTGATTTGATGAAGATTAAAGGTGGAAAGGGACTTTTCGGGGTCGAGAAGATTGATGCTTTTGTTCGTGAAAAAGCGCTGATTGGATTGGATTTGGAAATTGGGTTGATTAGTCAGTCTAAGGACGACGAACTTGATTTGGAACTTCGTCTTGGGTACACTTAATTAGGGTTAATTTTCTCGTATTATTTAGTCAGTCTAAATATTAGTTTCTATGCTCATTGTTTATCCTCTACCAATTTGAAGAAAGTGAGATCAAGAAAAAGGGAAAATTTTCATTTGTTGCATTTAAAATTTTATTTCTCGATGTCCTATTGTGTTCTTCATATCTTGAGTACTCTAGCTCTAAATGACGATGGCCCTATATATATATAATTAATATCTTTGATGATTTGGTTCGTGTGATGATCGATGTTGGTAGTTTAATTAGGTAGCTGCAATTATAAATATTAGAAGCATATGTGTAGTTTATTTAACTTCAATTAGTTCAAATTTAAGAGTTTTGTATTCTTCCACATATATAGCTAAATTTTAAGTAATTTAATTAGCTATATATGCATTATGATCATAATTCATATCTCAATTGCAATTATATATGAAATCGAATTTATTCTTATTAAGACGCCTTTTGACTAAACTGTCAGACATCTTAATTGTTTGAGCTTTATTAGATTTTTTTGGATGATGAAGATTTTATCTTTAAAACAATATCTCAAATGTTGATAAATTGGTTAGCAATTAATCATGTAATTAGTCATATACTAGGAAATTTAAGGAGCTTCTGCTATGTTGGAAATTAGACGGGATCTTACGTTGTTGCAAAACGATAATCAGAGCAAATCATTCATGTCTTATTTTATTAAATGAGTTCACATACACGTACATTATTTTGAAGAAATTGAAAATTGACACATAATATCATAATTTTTATTTTATGAGGAACATTTTTCTATCAAATTTACAATGTACATATGTACTTCCATGAGAGAGGGACTTTATTATCATATCTTTTATTTAGTGATTATTAAATGTTGTAGGTAACTGATCAAACACTCTTTGAAAATGGCATTTTGTTCAAAAATAAAACTAATATTTTTTTTTTAGATGGAAATATATATGTTTCAAATGTAATTTATATTTTCGCTCCAATCAATGGACCATTGATGTCT
Source organism: Penstemon eatonii (assembly GCA_038501285.1). Taxonomy (NCBI): domain Eukaryota; kingdom Viridiplantae; phylum Streptophyta; class Magnoliopsida; order Lamiales; family Plantaginaceae; genus Penstemon; species Penstemon eatonii. Next base: position 74,663,448 of record CM076715.1, read on the forward strand.
TATTAGTCTACCTATTCTCACGATAATAAATTTCGATAACGGGCTCAGACGTATGTAAATCCCTTCATTTTAGTTTACGTGTTAGATCGAAGTAGCTCGAATAAACTCCTAAGTTATTTGTCGTTTATACCAAACATAAATGTCTCCACAAACATTAACTCTTATCTATATGTACATCATAGAAACTCAACTTTCTTAAATATAATGAGCGCAGTAATTAGTTGAAGAGAGCAATCATTAAGTTTCAATAGTTGAGGCCTTGAGGGTCTTTTTCGTTTATTTTTATTTTATTTTGTCTTTTTCTTGTTCCTTTTCAATTTTGTTGAGGTTCTAGTTTCAATGACAATATATGTAGACAAACAGATAGAATATATGTACATGAGATGCTATAAATATGGGTTCTAGGATTAATATCAAAGTACATCTTTGAATTAGACATTGAACAGAAAATTGTATAATTGATGTGTTAAAATTGAATCATTTTGATTGGTTAACTTTGGCAAAATTATATTTCCAGTTGATGTAAATAATACTTTTGGTCATGAACTTTACGAAATTACACTTTTGATCTATTTTTTTGACAATGTTATGCACTTCTGGTTCAAATTGCATTTTTTTAAATCAAATTTTGGCGCTTTTCCCCCCACAAATATAATAGTATTTATTTCGAACTTTTTGGCCCGACTGCATTAGTTTTGCATTAATTTTGATCCAAGGTGGAAAGAGCATTAGGACCAAAGTGCGTATTACTTTAAAAATTTGGGACCTAAAGTGCGACTTAGTAAAATACATAATCAAAAGCGTATTTCTTTTTGTTGTTGTTGGAAAGGATGATTATATCTTGGCATAATTAAATCTATTTCATAAATACAAAAATACAAATAATTATATCTACTACTAATATTTAAAAAGAAATACAACTTCCACGGCTAGTTTAACACTTCTAATGGGATTCAAACCTATCATAATTTTTTCAAGTCATGGGATCTCAACTCTATCATCTGTCTAAACTTCTTCGAATTATAATTAAAAGAGTTGGAAAATTAAATTTTATAAGACTAAAATTACATTTTCATCATTTATATATATAACTTGTTGCATGCATGGATTGACTTCACAAATAAAATATTAATTCTTGTGAAGCTGATCCCTAATACAAACCTAATTAATTTAACATCAGATTATTAAAATTTTACAAATAAACGATAAATATCAGGGTCATGTACAAATGTACTTGTTGATGGACAAATTATACTCTCTGCTCGCATCAGCATTGTACGAGGTGGTAATATAATAGTACTATATATAATATGTTGTTGTAGAAATATATAATATAAGAAAATGTATGGGTCTATTTAGATGGGTTTTGGCTCAGTTTCACGAGTCTCGGTTTAAAAAAATTGGTTTGGGTGGTTTCGATGAAACCTTTGAGGCCTCACTTGGATTGAGTTTGAATGTTGGAGTTTAGGGAAAAAAGTAGGTTATAGGTGTCAAATCAATGTCTTTTTTAGTGAAATTTGAGGAAAAAAGTAGATGTCAAGTGTCAAATCAATGTTTTATAGATTTTTAATGGTTTTATGAATTTGGCGAAAACTCATTTGGATGGATTTTGGCTCGGTCTCGCGAAACCCACGAGACCGGGCCAAAACCCATTCAAATACAGCCTATAATTATATTTATATCCCCATCACTTAAACACGCAAAGAACACATAAAACACACACTAACATGTATTGTGTATGTGTACACTATGCTTGTGGGCCAGTGGATGTCAAAATGATTCTTAGTGGTGTTAAATTTTGTGGGCCATAGGATGTTTTTCCTAAAACTTGATAGTTTGCATGTTCCCGACAATTCCCGGGTGTCAAATTGCATGATGACATTTCCTTAAATGGAAAGGGGTGTTTGGGTCAGTTCAAAAAAGCATGGCAGAAAACTGAAAGACCCTCCTTTCATTCCTAAAAAAGAATGCAGGACATTTAAATACTTCCAAACACGCCTGCATCATATTTCCCCTTCTGTTTAATAATTTAATCCCTCCTTTGCGATATGATTTTTCTAGTTTATAGTAGTATGCAATTACACCTACGCCCTCTGCTTTTAATGGTGGCACCTACCTCGATCAAGACCAATGGGCCGACCCATTATCAGCCCAATTCAACTTAACTCAACTCATAGACTTTTTTTTATTGTTAATGAATTGGGTTTACTGTAGGGCTGTAAATGGGGCGGATTTCAATTCGGATCCGTCCGAATTCGGTCTGATTTATTAGAATAATTGTCCAATTAGAGATTCGATGGACCTGATCCGATTATAAAGATTCGAAATCCGAAATCGTGGAGCGAATATGGATTTAGGTCGATCCGATCCGTTAAAGATCCGTATCCGACAACAAATAAAAAAAAAGATATATATACAAAATGATTTATAAAAATAAGTATCATTAATAATATATTTCAACGTCAATTTAAGAAGATAGTAATTTATGTTTAAACCAATATATTCATTCTACAAATATAAATATAGTAAAGAAACTTTGAAAATGTGAGCTAAAATTAAATAAAATTGAAAAGATAATAAACTTGTTTTAGGAAAAAAATATTAATTAACTTTTTAAATACAAATTTATTGGATCCGAAAAATATTCGATATCCGGCCAAATTCGACCAAGATCCGTTGGATTCAAAAAATCTAGATCCGAACACAATCCGAGCAAGATCCGAATCCGACAGAATTCGATCCGATATAAATAGAGCCGAATCTAGACGAACATGATCCGACCAGAATCCGACCCATTTACAGCCCTAGTTTACTTACCATTTACGTACATAGGTTAGTAGTGGGTTTGCTAATTGGTCAAATAAAAAATGAACACATTAAGAATAACTTAGTACTAATATTTAATAGCTTAATTAATAGCTTTGATTTTGACTCAAAAGTACTATCTAAATTTCAAATATATTTAAATTCCAAAAAATATTTTTTTAAATACTATAATTAATAATGATTTAAATTTAATTTATAAAAATACATTTTTAAACTACTTATAAAATTAAGTTACTTATTCCAATTAACTATCAAAATAAATACAAAAGAAATTTATTTAACCCCACCCCTAGGCACTGTGCACCCAACATATTACCCGCTCCCCAACCCCACCCACTTTGCACACCCCACTCCACGACCCGTACCAACCCGATCCAGATCTATTATTGACCCGCCCATTTAAAACCCAACCTGTTGTGCCCAGTTTGTGTGACCCGTTATCGACCCGATTCATTTTCGACCTGCCCGGACCTGGCACTCTCGTCGGTTTGCCACCCTTACATATAGTATATCAGTCTGGTTTATGTTAAACATGGGTCCAGGCCCGGCCCAATGCCTAGTCCAACTAGGCAATTGCCTGGGGCCCCATTCAATTGGGGCCCCCAACCCATGTATGTATTAAATAATGCATGTCTAGCCTAGTCCAAAAAAAAAAAAAATTGGCCCAAACCTGACAGCCCAAAAATAATGATGTTACAACCTTACAAATTGTAAGCGGCTGTTACAGACTTACAAATTGTAAGTTACAATAAATCATAAAATCAATAGTAGAAGTGAGATTAAAACGATTCATCTCTCCTAAGTCCTAACTCCTAACGTCTCTTTCATTTTCACCTCTCCCTCTTCAGCTCTTCTCCAGTTCTCCTTCTCGGCTTCTCCGATCTGCGCGAACCAGCTGCTTTCCCCTCTTCCTTGGTCGAGCAGCGATAAATTATCTAGATGTTCTACAACAATTTATCTAGAGGTATTATGCAAGTATTTTTGGATTTTTATTGGATGTCACAACTCTAAAGTCTTTAGATGATAGAACTTTGAAAGAACGTTGTATGAATATTGAAAATTCTTTAAAACATAACTTAATATCAGATATAGATGGTTCTGGTCTATATTATGAACTAAGAGTTTTATCAAAAGTTTTGCCTGCCCATATATGTAAGCCAATCGATGTTCTTGATCATATAAAAGTATTTGATTCTTATCCTAATACGTGTATTTGCTATAGAATAATATTCACTATACCTGTAACGGTTGCTTCTTCTGAAAGAAGTTTTTCAAAATTAAAATTAATAAAGACCTATTTACGATCAACTATGTCACAAGAAAAATTAAGTGATTTGGCTATTTTATCTATAGAACAAGATATGTTAGAGAAACTAGAATATGAAGAGATAATAAACACATTTGCATCTAATAAAGTAAGAAAAATAAAGTTTACATAATTATTATTTTTTCAATATAGGGCCCCGATTTTTTACTTCGCCTAGGGCCCCGAAAAGTCTAGGGCCGGCCCTGCATGGGTCAATCTTCTACGTATTGAAAATGGATTTGATAAGAACTTTGGGTCCAAATTGGGCTAGATCGGCTTATTGTCTATTTAACTTAATGGCCCATGTTACACCCCATTTCATGTAAGTTTAAGAAGTAAAATTTCAGGCCCCAATTAAATATTTTAAGGTTCAATTGTTCTTAAGTATTTATAAATTAAAAAGTTCATAATCCATTTACTAGTTTCTCTTCCCTCTGATTTAACAAACATTTTATACATCTTTAGATACATAAGTATTTTATTATTGGGTAATTGGCGTTATAGACTATATATTATGTTGCAATTAGTTAGTTTGATTTGACTAATATTGACTTCAATCCTTCGTACAAATTAAGATCAACAATTTTGACCTTTGACCATACACGAAATTTCATGTGTGAGACATAAATAGATATTTGTTAACTTTTTTTTTTTGGTTTCCCAAGGGTTTAATCCCTTTTGAGGCACGTTGGGCACATAAAGTGGGAACCTCTCCCAACAGGGATTCGAACCTGAGTCCGCTACTTTGTAGTGACTAGTCCTTTCCACTAGACCAATCACATGTTGGTAGATATTTGTTAACTTGTGATGTTGGACTTGATCCAATTTATTTTACATGTCACCTATAACAACAACAATAAATTTTCCTTCATTCATAAGTTTGTAGAATATTCAAGTGATCACGCAGATTTTTGTCATGGTGCGTGAAAGTCCGCTGAACAAAATTACTTAATATTGTTGATAAAATGTAGAATTAATTACTTAATAAATCTAAAATACATTGCGTCACATTTCCAATAATTTATTGTTATTTATGAAATATACTAATTCCGGCCCGCAGGACGCATGAACTGGCATTGGAATTAGTATAAGGAGGAGCCACTTATGTTGTTTTCATAGATTCTATTAATTGAAATATTTGTCCGTAGCAAATGTCTGCAAATCTTAAGAGCTTCATTCGTATTTATAAATAAGAAGGGTTAATGCTCATCTACCCTCTTAGATAAATATAATGTTCAATTTAAACTCTCTATAATTTCATAAGAAATACTTTACCTCTGTTGAAATTTCAAATGATTAAATTTTTTTGGTTAAAGAAGGTAAGTCACTCGCCCAAAATTAAAAGTCTACATTGCATGATAAAATTTCATTCAAGTGAATCCACATAAAATAATACAAAGAACAAAGTGTCACATTTATAATAATACATTGAATAAAATGATACACAAAAAATGGCACAACGGTGAATTGTTACACATATAATAACACAAAGGGGAATATATATATATATATATATATATAATATGGCAAGGGGTAATTTTATATTTTTTTTCTTTTGAATAAATAGACTAGGTCTAAGTATAGTATATAAGTTATGATATCGTTGTCAAATCATACTTTCAGATCTAAAAATGTCAGGGAGAGAGTGTAAGTTTTTTATATAGGAATATAAAAAGGTATAAGATGCGTTATTTTAAAATCTCAATGAATTAAATTGAACATGATCAATATTATATGGGGTAAGTTGTCATTAACTCTAACTAAAAATAGAGTTAGTGGAAATTTATCCCCCCCCCCCCCCGTCCCCTCTCTTGATGATTTGTATTATATCAGCATTTTACCCCTGTTATATATGACACTCTATCCCTGTGTTATGATAAATGCGACACGTTAAACCCCTGTGTTTGCATAATATACAATTTACCTCCTTGTGATTTAAAAAATAGCATTTTACCCCTATTATATGTGGCACTTTACCCCATGTGTTATAATAAATGTAACACGTTAACCTCCTTTACAATGATAAATATGACAACTTACCCCCATTTTTTATGATAAATGTTCACTCTCAATTTCTGCGAGTTAGTTACACACTCCGACTGAAATAGATAAATTGTCATTTCAAATTTTCACGTAGCAAATTAGCAATACAGTAAATTGAAAATTATGCATTTTTCATGATTTAAATTAGCATTAGCTCAATAGTAATATACAAATATTACGAGGCCGTCTTTTACAACAAAATTGAACTTAATTTGCTGAGAAATGGTCAAAAAGTACCGTTAGTTGCGTACTTTAAAGTTCCATTAACGCGTTATTAAGCTATACAGCCCAGCCGTCTGCTTGTCCGAAAGGAAACAGCTATTCTTTTAATCACATAACAAGACATATGTTATGTCTGGATTTATTTTGTGATTTAACTCATGTTACGTCTTGTATTCTTTCCGCGTGTTAATTTGATTAAATAAAGAATTTATTTCCGTTGATAATTTAGGAATTTAAAAATTACATATACAAAGGTAAAGGCCTAGGGCTGTCAATGGGGCGGATTTCAGTTCGGATCCGTTCGAATTCGGTCCGATTTATTAGGATAATTGTCCGATTAGAGATTCGATGGACCTGATCCTATTATAAAGATCCGAAATCCGAAACTCATGGAGCGAATATGAATTTAGGTCGATCCGATCCGTTAAAGATTCGTATCCGACAACAAATAAAAAGAAAGATATATATACAAAATAATTTATAAAAAAAAGTATCATTAATAATATTTCAACGTCAATTTAAGAAGATAGTAATTTATAATTCGTTTATAAATTTATTTAAACCAATATATTCATTCTACAAATATGAATATAGTAGAGAAACATTGAAAATGTGAGCTAAAATTAAATAAAATTGAAAAGATAATAAACTTGTTTTAAGAAAAAAAAATTAATTTAACTTTTTAAATACAAATGTATTGGATCCGAAAAATATCCGATATCCGGCCAAATCCGACCAAGATCCGTTGGATTCAAAAAATCTAGATTCGAGCACAATCCGAACAAGATCCGAATCCGACAGGATTCGATCCGATATAAATGGAGCCGGATCTGGACGAACCTGATCCGACCATAATCCGACTCATTGACATCGAATTACTTTTTGTGTACATCAATTACTATTTCAAAAAAATTATTTAAATTTTATTTCTTTAACATCGAATTACAAGACTTTCATTAAACTAGAGAAATGAAAAGAATTAGTAATAGAGTAAGTTCACAAATGAAGACGACGTCAATAATGTGTGCATTTGGTGGAGCTACGAAAATTTATTAAGTAAATGGGCAACGGTTCATGAGACAACCTAGACGTGCCCTTAACCTAGTACTGTCCACCGCACCGATTTGGGTTGAATCTGCCCAATTCTATATTTACATCTATTCATTTTATAATAGGATCCTAATCCTCACCCAAAAAAAAAAAATAATTGGATCCTTTGAATTTTGAAAAAAAAGATCTCTAAAATTTTGGTTGAATATTAAGTACAGATACGGGTTCAATAAAAATCTCTAAGTATTGAATTGTCAATTACGATTAACAAGCTCAAATAAGTCACATAATCATTCAATTTAACTCAAGAGATCAAGTTTTTAATTTTTAATTTTCAATTCAGCTCCATCATAATAAAATATGTCATACACCTGATTCAAAGTAATTATTAAAAAAAAAAAAAAAATTCATGCATGTAAGATTATCAAGGATTTTTTTTAAAACTAGTCATGTACATATAGTTCACTGGTACCAACAGGTGATTGGTTTAGTGGAAGGGACTAGTCACTACAAAGTAGCGGACTCAGGTTCGAATCCCTGTTGGGAGAGGTTCCCACATTATGTGCCCGACGCGCCTCGAAAGGGATTAAACCCTTGGGAAACCAAAAAAAAAAAAAAACATATAGTTCACTGGCGGTTTAATCCTTGAAAAGAAATTTATTTCCAATCTTGTTGACTTACACTTGCACACATTAAAAATACTAAAAGGACATATAATAAATGTAGCAATTGTAAATTCTATAAATGACTCAATTCAGTGATTATTCAATACAGGTATACTACAAGAAAACAAGTCCATAATTTATTAGAAGCATAATAAATAATGGAAAAGGGTGTTGTTTCCACTTATTGATTGCTTCCTCCGATCCTCTTACTATTAAAATTATGTTCCTTAATTATGACATTTAATTTATGTAACTTACGTGTGGCAAATCAACCATGACATTGAATACTATACACTGATCTTTTCACATTCCAGAAGGAGAACTTAACTTAAAAGGAATGACGTCTAATATATGTATATAAATGAAAAAATGAAATAATATTGACAAATGCAAATTCATGAGATTAAAAATTAATATTTCTTCTAAACCTAATTGATACATGTGTAATAATTTGAAATGTGACTATTAAAAATTATTAACACAGTTTTAGTGACTCCCATGACAACAAAAAAACTAAGAGAGAATTGCATTTTTGGTACACAGCTATAGGTTAATTCCCACTTTTGGTACACAACTTTATGTGTCCAGCACATTTGGTACACCTCTTTAACAAAGTTCGACACATTTGGTACAACCGTTAAATAAATTGCAAAATCACCATTAATTCGATCACGTGACCGTTAGTTCGACACATTTGGTACACCTCTTTTACAAAATTGACATGCGCGCGGCACATGGCTGCCCAGAAAAAAAAAAAATTTTACAGGTATCACAATTATCAATAATAACAACGTGATATATAACAATTACTTATCATGTGTGAGAAGCATAACAATTATACAATTTAAATTATTACCACTGTCATATGTCACAAGTTTAGCCTTGGATCACTCGAAATTCTTTATTGTAACTAGTGTTCTAAATCTCAATATTTTTTCTCAATTTAATTATTATATTATAACATCAAGACTAAGTCGTCCTGACTTTAATTAGGTGTTTTGCTTAGAGTAAAGAATTTTATTGAGGAGACATAAATAAATAAATAAATTTGAAAAATGTGCTTCGAGGCCGGCTAAAAGAACAAATCCAAGAAAAAAAAAATCATTTTTATATAATGTCTCATTCCATATAAATACACCAATTAAGAGACAATACAAAGGCCTAGTCTTCCCTTTCACTGTCTCAACCCTAGCAAGCATTTTTTCCCCTTGAATCATAAAATTTCCTCACTCCAAGTATTCTCTAGTAATTTTCAACACAAGAAGACTTTTTTCTAATCTTAAAAGAAAAAGAAAAAAGAAAAAAAAAGTGATTTTTGTTCAAGATGGAGCATGGAAAACAAAGTAATTCTGACACATCAAGTGCAGAAAATGATAATCATCAACCGGAGAAATCGAGCGAAGACAACACCGGCATAGGGAGATCGTACGACTGCACCTTTTGCAAACGCGGTTTCACAAACGCGCAAGCTTTAGGCGGACACATGAACATACACAGGAAAGATAAGGCCAAAGCTAAGAAGAAAAACGAGGAAGAAAAATCCTCGTCTGATCAGAAAACTAAATCAAACTTGAATTCGAGGTACGATTCCACTGATCATTTTTTATCCACCGGGTATTATGGACTTGTAGGGGCTGATATGAACTTTCAAGTTTATTTGCCATCAGCAAACCCTAGTTTTCAAACTCGGAACTACTCGAGTAATTCGCTAGTTTCAAATATGGAAAATCTCGAAGATGATATGGATCCAAATTTAGGTTTGAGGATTGGACTAACCCCACCTATTCGAGATGTAGATGTGAAGGAAAATGAAATTGATTTGGAGCTTCGATTGGGTCATGATCCATGATCTAGTTCTAATTGTGTCAAGGAAATTATACAATCATGGACCATTATATTGGTGCATAGAGAGTGAGTTCATACCATAAATTAATTGTTTCTTTGATTTATATATATGAATAATTTGTAATTTCACATGTTAATTTTTGTTTTGTTAAAAATGTGTTGTCGGGTTTTGTTCAATTAATAGGTATCCTCGATTTTGACAATGCATTTTTGTTACTTCATTAACCCGGTTTATGAACATTAGTTTAATTTATATCGCATTGCATTGTGTAGTCATAGCAAAACTAGATTCTAATCTATGCATTTCTTCACGAAAAGCTCATTTTTTTTTTAGTTTTCCAAAGGTTTAATCCCTTTCGAGGCGCGTCGGATACATAATTTGGGAACCTCTCCCAACAGGGATTCGAACCGGAGTTCGCTACTTTGTAGTGACTAGTCCCTTCCACTAGACCAATCACTTGTTGGTTCTCGAAAAGCTCATGAATGCACATTGTACATAGTATTTATCGAGTGGATTATTTCTTTCCTTTTCTTTTACTACACACATATATATACACAAGTTAGATGTTTTGTTCGTAATTGTGTATCATGTCTAGGAGATTGACTAATGAAAATATATGAACATATGTATACTTTCGCTTTGTGATTTGATGAATACAACAAATTATATTGATTAGAGTTCGATCTAAACTACACTACACATGTAATGGCTCCTTAATTTCCCCTTTATATATATAAGGCATGGTTTGTTTGAATACATTTGTGAAATATAATCATCAAGCAAAAATCAGTACATTCAACAAAAAAAAAATGACAGTTTCATCCTTGATAGACTAAGAGTGTTGTCAGAGAGTTAATATGGGCATGGATTAAATTGTGTGACTGCAAGAAAATTAACCTCGATTTTGTTTTATTTTATGTCATATATAGAGTATATAAGATTTAAGAGGAATTATAGGCCGTTGTAGATATAGTACCACTAGCCCATTCCAATAATTTGGATCATCTACATGGCTTGAGCATAGGCATTATCATCACTATCTTATCGTCTTGATTGATCTATATAGCTAGTCATTTATATACTTTTTGGCCCCATTTGCTTCTACATTTTAATTTGATATGAGCATGTAGGGGTGGGCGTTTGGGTCGGATTTTTTTGGACCCGTCCCGACCCGTTTGGGTATTTTCCGTTTGGGACAAAAAAACGGGTATTTTGACATTTTGCCGAACCCGAAATATATTTTCGGGTTGGATATTGGGTATTAGATTCACACCCGAACGGGTATTTCGGGACTCGTTCGGGTATTTGAAAAAAAATTGATTGTATGGAATACTTGAATCTTGAAGGCTTGAAACATTTGTGTTGTTTTGTTTTGAAGTTATTGTGTACAATTAATGTTTGAATTCATTTATTTACAATTTTACATACATATATGTTAATAAAAAAAATACTTAAAAAAAAAAGTGAAATCTCGGGTACCAGCCAGAACGGGTTGGGTTTTGGGTGTGAAAATTCACTACCCGCTAGATCGGATACCCGACCCGAAATACCCAATACCCGACCTGCGCCCACCCCTATGAGCATGGTTTAAGATGTACGTAGGTTTAATAAAAATGTATCTTTTAACTAATTGTACCTACCTAAAGAAGAGTGATTCACAATTAGTGTTATTGGAGGTACTGGATACTAATATTTCGGTCTCGCATTTTATAATATCGTACTTTTTGTTCTAGATTTTTTTATATATTTGTATTTCAGTTTTATTGCCCAATTTTTCATCCAAGTTTTAAACTTTCTATCTCACAAAAGTGCAAGATGGCTTTAGAAACAAGGGTTTTTAATATTTTTAAACAATTGGGATAAAAGTGCAATTTTATAAAATACGACACAAGTCGGTTTGTGTCTTATATTAAGCCCCGATTCTTGTGTGCATTGGCCCCAAGATGCTTGCCCTAGCTTTCTATGTGACATTTTTGCATGCTAAGTTATTATTTCTTGCTATTGATCAGGTCGAATCCAGGCTAAAGATCATATTTTTATCTAATTTACTTATGTTAATTTTGATAATTAACAGTAAGTACATAATATTCTATAGAAACTTTAATTTCCCGGCTGCACATTTTTTTTTTTTTTTGTGGCTGCATATAAATTTTAAGTATCAATTAATGATTTTAGCCTAAGTGTATATATTTTTTTTGTTTCGCAAGGGTTTAATCACTTTTGAGGTGCGTCGAACACATTAAGTTAAAACCTCTCAAATAATAAAATATTTTTATTTATCTCATTTTAAATATTTCTGGCAATATATACTTTGAATATGCACCTCTTATTGCATATGATTAGATAGCTTCTATTTTTTTAATTAACTATAAGGATATGGGTACATTTGTTAGTGGAATAAAATTAAAAGTTCGAATTATTTGAGTTTGATTTTAATCTGTGATGCTCCCTTAGTCAACATATATAATTTGAAATAGTATAAAATGGTATAGTAAGTTTATCTATTCCATGTAATCATTACAAATTTTACATTTTTCCTTAAGAAAGAGGGGGAAAAAAAAGAAAGAGGAGCAGAGACAGAAAAGGTTTTATCATATTTGTTTAATTAGATATATGGGCCGAGGTCACAATGCCCAACAGCACTTATATATTTTAGCAGGCCTGATGCTAGTCAACCAGCCCAACTAAAGTATATATCATATTTAAGTGTATATATATATTTTTTTTATATCCTTTTAACCCACTTTTGGTGATTGAGACTTGAAGAAGGGCAAATTAACTCAAATGAAAGATATGGTCCAAGTTCCTTAAGTAAAATAATGTGTTCAACACCCCAATTGACATGTTGGTTGTGGAAAAATAGGAGTATTCTTTTTTCTTTTTTTGGGTTTTGCCAAGATATTGAAGTCATAAAACTTAATCCCTTTCGAGGCACATCATAAATACTAATCGCGCGAAGCTCTCCCAATTAAGTATTCGAATTTGTATTCGTCATATTACGAAGATTAATCTATTTTTTACTAGAGCAAGCACTTGTTGGTAGTCGTAAAAAAAATATTTACTAGAGCAAGCACTTGTTGGTAGTCGTGAAAAAAATATTTGATTGTTAATAAAATTACGCTTATCTGGATTAAATATTTTGGACCAATTAATTAAATAAAGGATCTAGGGCTGTCAATGGGTCAGATTCTGGTCGGATCAGGTTCGTCCAGATCTGGCTTCATTTATATCGGATCGAATTCTGTCGGATTCGGATCTTGCTCGGATCTAGATTTTTTGCATCCAATGGATCTTGGTCGGATTTGGCCGGATATCGGATATTTTTCGGATCCAATAGATTTGTATTTAAAAAGTTAAATTAATATTTTTTTCCTAAAACAAGTTTATTATCTTTTCAATTTTATTTAATTTTAGCTCATATTTTCAAAGTTTCTTTACTATATTCATATTTGTAGAATGAATATATTGGTTTAAATAAATTTATATACGAATTATAGATTACTATCTTCTTAAATTGACGTGAAATATTATTAATGATACTTATTTTTATAAATCATTTTGCATATATATCTTTCTTTTTATTTGTTGTCGGATACGGATCTTTAATGGATCGGATCGACCTAAATCCATATTCGCTCCATGAGTTTCGAATTTTGGATCTTTATAATCGGTTCAGGTCCATCGAATCTCTAATCAGACAATTATCCTAATAAATCGAACCGAATTCAAACGGATCCGGATTGAAATCCGCCCCATTGACAGCCCTAAAAGGATCCAATGCAGCCAGAAAAAGGAAGTTTATCTGTATTTTTACAAAGTGGGTGGAACTTTTTAATGAATATTGTAATTAAGTCCAATACAAGACCCAATATGATGGGTTTTGATTTTTTGTGATTTTATTCTGTTGGGCCCAATGGATCAAATACAATTGCGGTTCAATAGAGTCTGTTTTTGGACCCAACAAGATGTACTACACAACGTAGTGTTAAATTTGAAGGAATATCAAATAATGATTTATTGATTTTATTCTCGTCTCAACAATTACACTTATAGTATTTTTAGTAGAAAGAGAAGGATAATTAATATAGAAAAGCAAACAAACAAACAAACTAGCAATACCCTTCTAAATCTATTTCCTTGTTTAACAAATACGCGACCGCAACTCCGCATTATCTTCCCATAGACGTAATCTTTTACCAACAGGTGATTAGCCTAGTGGAAAGGGTTAATTACTATAAATTAACGAATATGTTCGAATTCATGTTGAGAAAGATTCTCATTTAATGTGTCCGACGCACTAAAAAGAACCAACAAAAATAATAATATATCATTACTAATTAAATCTCAACCACTACTTTTAGAACTAAATGTGTAAAAATATCCAAAAAATTTCCTTTTTCAATTCTCACAAATTCTGAGACGGAGGAATTACATACAAGCTACTCATTTCGGACCCACCCATATATATATTTTAGTTTGAAATCTTGACTATTTGAACTTCAGGTCAGCCGGGGAACATATAAAAGTGTACATTATTGGACTAATTTGTATCTAAAAATTACAATTGGGAAGCCTATAAATTGTCTAAATGAGTTTGTCTTAACAATTAACAACTTTTCTGGATTTTTTTTCTTTTTTTTTCCTAGACTTTTCAAAAATATTTCAGCAATACTAAAGAAATATTGTAAAAAAATTACTTTTCGATATCTTTGACAGAAAAGATGGAGATTTTAGTTTGCTTTCAGTTTCATGTTACGATAATTCTTAAAAAATATATATATATTAAGGGAAAACCTTTTTACTTGTGTCAATTATAGGCGGCCCCATTACTACTATATTTGCTGATGCATTTAAAAAGGAGGTTTGTAATAATTCACCATGAATTTGCACAACTATATATGTCATTTTCATAACCTAGATAGAGAAGAAAATGACATATACCCAAATGAATGAGAATTGAGAGGTATGGATGTTAACATTTCTTTACATCCACATTTACTTATATTCCTTTCTTGAATTTAATGAACAACATTAATTATGTAAGTGACCTCAATATTTTCATTATATACGTGAGCATCTTTATGTTTGTCTAACAAAAGAAACATAAATACTCCCTCCGTTTCATTTTACATGTCACTTTAGAGAAGAAAAAAAATTCCACAATACATGTCACTTTATAATTTCAAGATAGATTTAAATGCAATTTGACATTTTTACCCTTATTTAATCCTAAGTACTATACTTAATATCTCCCAATTTTCAAAAAAAATAACTATGCATTTATTATGAGTGAGGAGATGAAGAGTCTTTTTACTCATCTTTTTCAAGGGCAATTTTGTCCAACTATCCTTTAATTTTTCTAAAATCTAGAACATTAAATAATTTCTTAATCCTTGTGAAATAACCTTAAACGACATCTAAAATAAAACGGAGGGAGTATAATTTTATGGCAGTCTTTCTTTATCTATATCCATTCAAATATAATTTTCTTACTTTCCAATTTTCATGATTTCATCTAATTTGTGTGCACCTTTATTAAAGTAAATTCATGTTTGGTATAACTTCACGCATCTTTTGTGCTTTTATCCTTATAATTTTCAATTTTAATGTCCTACAAAAATAAAAAGATTTATGAAAAAAATTAGACTAATTTTATGTTCTCTTCCTTCCATCTTTTGCGTATTTTGTATTTTAAAGAAAGGGGAAACTGGTTTGGTGTGTTTTGAGCAAATGGAGACCCAGATTTAGTATACCAAACTACAATATTCGGCCCAGTGAAAATCTGTTTGGGTGGCCCATTACACAACCAATTTGGTGTTAATAATTTACTTTCCCACATTTTTAAATTGTGACACCATAATTTTCAATTTAATAATCAAGGTACTAATTAAACAAAAATATAAGGAATAGTAGAATATTATGTAATGGCCGATAATTTCCAAATTCAGAAAGTAAGAATGCAAATTGCTATAATCAATTATTTATTTTGGCTACAACTAAGGAACTCTTAGGGCCTGTTTGTTTCTCTTTTTTAGAGAACATTACAGTAGTACTCTCTAAAAGTAAAAAAAATAAAATATTTATTTTTACCTATATTCTTGATTTTCAAAAATAATCTAATCTTAAAAAAATCTTATCTCTTTGGAAAAAAAGATAAATTATATTTTAATTTGACATTAAGTAAAGTTTATCTCACCTAACTTATATGACATGTAAAATTCGATTTGACATTATTAACATATTCCTTTCAATATCTATCATCTTTTCATAATCTCTAATAAAGCCTTTAACTTTATGAAAAGTAAGAGGGAAAAACACATTTGATGCCAAACTTTTTAATAAAACACATTTAATATCATGATTCACATCCTCTTGACACATTTAATTTATTTTTTCGGATCAAATTTCGGACGGAATTCAGCACGTGCGTGTTATGTAAACAATGGCGAGTCTTTAAAACCCGTGTCAGTTTTTCCTCCCATTGTCAACTTAGCGGATACGTGAGCGACACATACTAAATTCCGTCTGAAAATTGACGTCAAAATTAAATGTGTCAATAGGGCGTGAATCAAGGTATAAAATGTATTTTTTTTTTAAAAGGTTGGTACAAAATGTATTTTTTGAACTAAATTTTAGTATCAAAATTGTTTCTCCCTCGAAAAGTAAACAAACTACTTATTAAGCTTTTTTCTTTTCAAATACATGAAAATCAAGAATATATCAAAAATCCTTCAAATTTCTACAAGTGTCCTATAAAGAAACTAAACAAACAGATCCTTAAATTTGTGTCGCATTCCAGGATTTGACTAGTTATCAAACTTTAACAAAGTGCTAAATCCAGAATAGAAAGTGAATCGATATAAACAGGAAACATGCATGAATTTTGTCACAATTTTAAAGCAAAATCAACTTTTATCTTTGAATTTTGTCTCCATTATTTGAACTACCTCTTGAAACTTTCTATATTGATTTAGACGTCATAATCAGATCATAGAGACTTCAAGAAGAAGAATTCATTCTTGATTCTAATTGGTGTGACCATATTATCCTGTCCAAAATGAATTATGCTTTACTAAAATTTCATAATGATTGTATTAACGTGTGGTTAAGACACATAGGAGCCCAAGTCAAAAACCATGGGAACATATTCCAATCAAAAGTTTCATGTACCCACAGAATTTTCTAAAAATTACTACTCACATATATTGGATGTAATTAATTATCCACACTCTAATTGTTTTTTTTTCTTGGGAAATCGTAGGTAAATTCATTAAATAGATAAAACATCAATTACAAGCTCATGATTAAAGCTAGGAAGCTCAACAAATGGAGGAGAAAGGCCTCACTCTAATTCTTGGGGAACTTGTTTTTGACCTTTGACTTAAATTTGATACTGTCTTTTTTTCTTTTCTTAAAGCTAATGTCTACCTTTGATTTTGTTATTGATGACATCTAGTACCAATAGATCTACCATTGGTAAAAAAAAAAGAACCGTGTCTCCTTCTAGGGGTGAGTGCCGGGTTCGGGTAATCCAAACTAGGGCTGGGTAAATGGGACCGGGTTTCGGGTACCCGTCCCGTCCCGATCGGGTTTTTCCCATTTGGGACGGGACAAAACGGGTATTTTTTCAGTTGGGACGGGACAAAACCCGGTCCCGAAAAATCGGGACGAGTTTCGGGTTTTGATCCCCACCCGATCGGGGAACCCGGTCCCGATTACATAGTTTAATTAAAACATATATATAATCAAAGTACCTAATCTAAATCTAAAATTCAACCATTCACATCTCATTCTACGTATTCTTCTTCTCTAAAATCCAAACATACAAGTAAATGTATCTAATCAAAATACTTAACTCTACCACAACTCAACTCCCGCCGTCCGCCACTGATCCGTTGCTCGCCGACGTTCAGTTTTTCAACATATATCATCTTTCAATTTTCAAACTTCTCGAATAATTTTCTTTAATCAGATCTTGAGGTTTTGAGATCATTTCTGAGTCTACATGTTGTGCATAAGATGGTAAAATGGCATACCAATATTGACACATAAGATCCGAGGCGGTTTGAAAATTGCATTAAACTAAAAATAAATAATAGTTTATCGGGACACCCGGTCCCGTCCCGAAATCCCGAAATTAAATCGGGTACCCGAAACTCTCGGGACCTTGGTTGATCTACCGGGTTTCGGGATTTGAATTTGAGATCCCGAAACCCGATATCCCGTCCCGAAATACCCGAATTCCCGAAAACCCGTCCGGATCCCACCCCTAATCCAAACCAGCTCCGCCCCATTTTTTTAAAAATTCGAACGGACGGGTATTTTTGAGTTTGGGTACTCGAAGTTGAAAAGCCTGTATAATATTACGAGAATCCACCTCTCCCTATTTTTTAAATACTCGAACCCGCCTTTATCTTTATATATATATATATTTAATATTATACTATTACTTATACACTTTACATAACTACAACTATAAAATAATCTAATTTAAGTGTGGTAAAGTGGACTTGGATAAATTATTTTGTTATTTGCTAGACATTGTATGAATTGGATTTTTTTATTGAGATATGCCTTGGATCGTATTTTAGATATGTTTGAAATGATTGTTAATTTCTTATGTTGATATGTTTTATGTAAATAATAGGATATAAAACGATTCATTTTAGCAAAAGAAAAAATGATGAGAAAGTGATTGTGTAATTTCTTTTTTTAGATCCGTGGAGAATTTATATTTAAAAAAACTTTGAAACCCGTAATCCCGACCCATTTCATCCCGCAATATTTTAATATCCAAAAGCGGTTACCCGAATTATTAAGGGACGGATTTGGGATTGAAAGTGTCAATCCCGAAATATATTATACCCGTGTTTCTAGATCCAAATCCACCGCGTGCCCACCCCTATCTTCTAGTATATTTCTTTCTCCAAAAACGAGATAACAGCCACGTGCAGTACACGTCTCCAATTCCGTCCAATTATTTAACAGTGTATCAACATTACAACCAGTATTTAAATTGTAGTATTAAATGTACATTTACGTATGTTGGAACAAAATTTTGACCCCGTGATCATGTACATTTCCAAAGTTCCTAGCTACTTCAGACAAGACTCGCCAGACAACTAAGGGTTCCCTTCTTTATCTGAAGGAACAATTGTATAATTAGGTGTGTATGTCCCATATTGCAATGTTTTAAAAATCGGATCGGACATCGACCGGTAGCTTTACTGGTTACTGGTTAGATCGGTTTAACCGTTTTAACCACTGGTCCAATCGGTGTGACGTCATTACAATATAATATTTTAATTTTAATGTATGTAATCAACTATTTAAAAAAATATATTATTCATTTTTTCAAGATTATTTCCATAAACTAAATGTTTATCTCATGATCAATAATTTTTCCTATAAATTTTGAGTTGGGAATGAATGATAGCAACAAAATTACAAGTATGATAACATGATATCAACTTAATAATTCAAATTATAATAAACATCATATAAAAACAATAATTTTATTACTAATCACCTATGAAAAAGAGAAATTATTGATGAATTTTGTCATTGAATTATATAAAAAAATAAATAAATACTTGAAGTTTGTGAAAAAATTTATTTTTCTAATGAATTTGATACTCAAATATATTTATATAACTTATTATATATAAGATTTTTATGTTTCTTGTTGATTTTGTTTATTTCAAAGTGAAAAATAGAAGACGAGATCTGAGAGTATTGTTGAAGTTTAAAGGCCGTGGAAGAGAAATAAAAATCCGTGGCGTAAACTTTTTATTTTTATAAGTGAACCAGTTGTTCAATCGGTTCACTGGTTCATTTGTTTTACCGATTTTTGACTGATTTTTTCTGGTTCAAACTGGTCAGGAACAAAGCTGATTTTGGAGGGTTAACCGGACCGAATTGACAACCGGTTATCGATTAAACCGGTCGAATTGGCCGGTCCGGTCCGATTTTTAAAGCACTGCCATATTGTATTACCAAAATATCTTGAAAGTATCATATTGTATGATACTAAATATGCAAAATCTCCAATTAAATTATACGGGGTATTTAATTTTAGACTAGACACCATCTCGTATGAAAATAAGTTAGTGGTGTTGTTGCAGATTTTTTTTGTAAATACTTCATAAAGTTCGCAAGATAAATATGCGAGAGGACTGAGAGGAATATAGGAGTATATATTATTAAAAAATGGTTAAATAACAATAATAAAAATCAAGAAATATAAAAAGGCTAAAGTCCATTTGTTTGGATTTTGAGAAATTGTTTCCACACTATCTAAAAATTCAAACCACTAATAATTTCAATTTTTGGAGAATTGTGTCATTTTTTATATTTAATGTATCTCACACACCAAAACTCAAACATACACATATGGAACACATTTTCTAAATTTATGAAATTTATGAATACTATTACTCATCAAATCTCTAAAACATCTCTTAGGAAATCCTGGCGGACAACTCTAATTATTTGAAATATTTTCGAAAATCAAGTAGATAGCCTGCAAATTTCATCTCAAACACAAAAGAGTTTAACTAATTAAATATGGGCCAAATTATTCATGGAAGATTCTTTCTTCCCACAATTGGAATGGAATGTTCATACAATCCACAGGCGAATTATCAAGAGTGAGAATAAAAGAAAAAAAAAGAAATCCGCGGCGGCTGCCTTGTATTGCACCTAACAAGAAATTGACCCATCCAAAAACAAAGAATTCACGACACGCCAAACGGTCCCTTCTTATTTTTTTTTTTTTTTTTTTTTTGAGAAATTTACTAGGGCGTTTAATTTAGAATTCAATTATCCATTATATATAAAGTTCAAATTTTCACTGCACAAATCCCCATGTGCATGTATGCGGCAATTTATTAAGGTCGGTGCCCATGTGCATCACATTTTGCATTTTTGTACCCCTCTCTCTCTTTGCCACCAATTTTTTTCTTCGTTCCCCATGATAACTCATTTGTGGTGGCTCGTGGGTTTTACTTTTAGTTTAAAAACTAGTAAGGGTAAAAAAATAATTGAGTACAATTTCTGGATACATTTGTGTGATAATTGAATTTTATAAGTTAGATGTAATGAGACATAAATTAAATAATTTCAATTCTTCAGCTATTTAGGGTATTGTTTAGATTATTTTAGACATAATATATATTTTAAATTATATTTATTACATCTTTAATTATGACAAACACCTGTTAAATTAATAATTGATGGAACTAATAGAGCCAATAAACAAAAGAGATAAAACGGATGGTTCTTTGCTTGTTAAAACACGTTTTTCCTTATTAATGTCTTTTTATATAAACCAACACTATGAAGTAAAAGTTAAAATGTGATATAAGTAATTATAAATTATTACTATTTCATAGTAATAATTACCATAATCTCTCTTGCTTTATCGGAATCATGGATCAAAATTTCCTATTTTTCCTAGGAAAAATCCGAAACGTTTCGGTTTTTCAAGGAACCGAAACGATTCCTT
This sequence comes from Penstemon eatonii, assembly GCA_038501285.1. Taxonomy (NCBI): domain Eukaryota; kingdom Viridiplantae; phylum Streptophyta; class Magnoliopsida; order Lamiales; family Plantaginaceae; genus Penstemon; species Penstemon eatonii. Next base: position 74,684,912 of record CM076715.1, read on the forward strand.
AATGTATTTTCGAAATTACAAGGTTTCCTTCGAAACCCACAATTTTTCCGAGTTTTCCACCGAAACTATGGAAACTTGCAAAGTTTCCTTCAATTTCCGAAAATAGTCGTTGCCTTCTTTGAAAAAAAAAGTTTCAATTTTTTTTTTTTAAATCCAGAATTTTGGAAGAAATCTCTTGAAAGAAGGAAAATATATCTCAAAAATATTGACTTACCTACAATTTTTCGAAATTTTGCCTTCCAAATCTTCAATACAAAGTCCAGCAATCTCAAACCTCTTCATCCCTAATACACGAGTTATCTCAAACCTCTTCATCCCTAATTTTATTTTTGAACTATTAGTACTTTAATATCATGAACTTTAATTAAGCTATGTTTTAATTCTATATTAACTTTTGTTAGTTTTTTAGGTACGGTTATTTTGATTATAGTTTATAGATTTCATCTAGGATATTCCACTGTCTTTTCATTGTTTAGTTGTGATGCAACTTTTTTAATTATTAACAAGCACTCATTCTTGTTTGGTAATGCTGGTTTGCAAGATTTGAAAAGGACATTACTAATAATTGTTTGCATTCATTTTACACTTATATTTCAAGTTAAATTATGCTTTAGAAATAAGAACATGATTTTTATGTATTTTTTTATAACTATTTGTGTGTTTCCAGGTTTTTGTAATTTTTTCTAGCGTTTCCGCAACGTTTCCGAAACGTTTCCAATTTTTGGATACCCGAAATTCACCTACGAAACGAAACTTTGATCCATGATCGGAATGTAAGAAACCGTAATATAAGATACGAACTTTTTGTTATTTTTTAATCATTAGAAAATTATGTAAGAGACTCAAAATATGCAGGCACGAAATAAATTATAGTAACAAACAGAACAAATGGTGTCATTAATGACGTAACACGTGATTTTTAGATTTAAAATTAAAGACCATTCAGATATTAATTAGATCTGACTCAATATAATATTTCAGGATTTAAGATTTAGTCCCACTCAATTCTTAATTAATCCAAAGTTCCAACACAGCATATGTTCAAATTTGCTGACAGGTCTTGCCGTGTCAGAGCCAAGACATTGAACAATGTTTTGAATATTTTGCCCAAGAATTTTCTTCAAAGACTTTATTTTGAGTATTTCCAACATATGACCCCTCTGAGAAATGTGTCTTATGATCTGTCTCGACAAATTATTTTATTTTAAAATTTTAACTTTTTAACCGTTGGGCGTAAGGATGACAAATGAATGTAGGACCGGATCAAAAACGGGTTGAATAAAAAACATACCACTTAAGATGGGTCAAAAATGGGTTAGGTTACATGAATCAGATAAAAGACGGATTGGTCCGTTTAATATTTGTTAAATGATAGGGTAATTTACATAGACATCCCCTGACTATTACCCTAATTACAAGAAATTACCCTCTTATTTGAAATATTACAAAAATATCCCATTTTTAGCGGATGTATTGGTAATATATTTTATGTTATAGGGGGTGTCCTTGTAATACTATTTTTGGTTGAGGGGGTGTTTTTGTAATATTTCAAACAGGAGGGTAATTTCTTGTAATTAGGGTAATAGTCAAGGGGTGCCTATGTAAATTACCCTAAATGTTATGTGTTTGCTAATTCGAAATTAGGAAAAATACAACGGGCTTGTTTGTTTGGCGTTTTTCAAAAAAAAATCGTGTTTGGGAAATGCCAAATAAACATGGTTTCTACTTTTTAAAATAATTTTTTCATTTTTCAATTTTCTCAAACTACTCTCTCAAAAGTCAAACAAACAACAATTTTCTTATCTCTAAACAAAACTTTTACAAACTCTACTTTGATTTGAGATAATGTAACTTATCTCTTACTCAATTTATCCCACTTAACAAACATGATTTTTATTTCACAAACCTCACTACTCTCTCAAACTACTTTCCCAAATACCAAACAAACAGACCCAACATGCTTATAAGTAACTACTCCTATTATTTAAATATTCAAATTTAACTAAATGAGACTTGATTAAGATTAAATAATTTAAACTATGAAGTTTTTATTATTATTTTTTTAAGCAACATTTACCATTATTATATTTATTAAAAATTGAGATATATTGTATCTAAAATTTTCATGAATATAAGAGAGGGAAAAAAATTAAAATAATGGAGTACTTTTTAGTGGAAATTATGTTATTGAGTCTCAACTAGTCTAATTAAACGTATGTTTTTTTCAATTGAATCGTTTCCGACCCATTTATAAACCACAACTCATATAAATGTTTACTAAACTCAACCAAACTCATCAACAATATAAAAATATGAATTGAATTGGAGTGGCCTGAGCCGGGCACGGACCAACACATGGGTCCTGACCAATTTTGCCACCAACATTCTGGTTAATATTAGGTGTACATGTAATTATTCCAGTTATAAAGAAAATGTGTACTTTAAAAAATTTTGAAACAATAATATATAGAGTAGAGATGAATAATTAATAAATTATTCAAGTTGATATACTATTTTTATCTTGAATAAATAAATTTTGTTATCCAAAATCAACTCAAATCTAGAAGTGTTTCGTATTTTTGGACTATAATTGAAGTATCTGTAAACAATGAAAGATTCCAAACTTAGAAAATAGAATTAATTAACAACTTGTTAAAGTTGTTATGTTCCCCCACAAGGAGGATATCATGTGATTTATCTTGAATATATTGCTATTAAATTAAGTCGAAAGTATACCAAGATCTAGTGGGCGTAATTGAGGTTTTTATTATCACATTCTCATGGTTTACAAAATAATCATAATTGAGTAATGGAGTTCTGGTAACGGCCACACTTGGCTATTGTATATTATATCTAACTAAATACTATCATGAATAAATAGTCTGGTCTTTAATTCTTCTCAATCTAACGTAAAAAACAATTATTTTTCATGCCATACAAGTGGGCTTACTTCACTTTCATATCAAACTCGTAAAAAACGTACAAATTTCCTAACTGATGTTACAAATTGATATTTTCGTTAGTTTTGTTGATAAAATTGCAACGTGGCCTTAAATATTTAAACTACTAATTTTTTTTATAATATAAAGATTAATAAAAATGATTAAACTTTAGCAATTTTGCGGATTGACTCTTATCTTTTGGCAATTTTGCTAATTGACCCCAGTCTCCTACCTCACACACGATCACCTTCCTTTGGTAGATGTTCACCTGAAATAAGAGAGGGGTTTTGTTAATCTCTTCACCGTGAACACATACGTATAAAAATTTCTTATTACGTTGAGTGACTCGTTCATTCATTGCATTTGTAAATCTAAATCGCGAAACCCTTTTCCTCACAAAATTCAAATAGCAATTACGATCATGTTTCTCCACCTTTTTCAGATTTTTTTTGCGTCATCTTACTCCTTTAGTCATGGGCTTCAATCCCTATGGTTTGATTCCCCCCACAAAACTAACAGAAGTATCACTTTTGTAACGTATGTCAAAAAATTGGTATATTTTGGGAGAGTTTTATATGAAAAGTGAAATTTATCCAGTTCTAAGGTATAAAAATAATTTTTTGTCACATACACATAAAATAAAGTTCTTTTCCTTTTGTCGGGGTGTCGTTATTAGGTCCGATCATGTCGACTATATAAAGATCTTGACCAAATTATCTTACGTAAATGAAAAATATTCTTATCTAAACCACCACGAGAATCTTTTAAACAATAATGTAATACAATTTCAACCACAATGTTTAGGAATTCTTCCGACTTCATTTATGTTGAATACCTATCGAGTGACACCTCAATCTAACCAAGATCATTTTCATTACATTTTTTAAATCCGTGAATTGCCCTACACTTTTTTTTTTAAAAATAACTAAATTGCCCTACATACACTAAATTCTAGTTATACTGAAAAAATAATTAAAATATCCACATGAAGAACTACATGTAATGGCTGCTATTGCAAACAATGCAATATGAATATGCATTAATGCACATGAGCACAAACTGAGAGAGACAGATAAGAGAAACTAATTTATTACTACTAGCATTTTATTAAAAATATAATATTAACGTATACAAAAAATAAAAGAAAAAAAAATATTTACTTTTAATAAGAGTTAATGACATACTTTATGGGGTAGGACAGCAAAAGTGCGTCTAAATTCTCTTCATGTAACCCCACCCCCCACCCCCCTAGCCCCACCATCTCTCTCTCTCTCTACAAATATATATACAAAATTAATTCTTTCTTCTGGTTGTTGCTCTATTTTTTCACCTGTTTTCTCTCTTTCTGAATATATACACACTCACACACTTCATCTTTCTCTATATTTTCGCCCACCTTTTTTCTTCTCTCTAAGAAACATCTCTTTTGAAATGTACGAGAGGGAGAAATAAATATAGAGAGGAAAATGGCTGATTGATTTATAAGATTATATGTACAGATGCAAACGCATTGATGGGATGAGATAAAGATGGAATAAACACGAAACCCAAGTTTAAAAATCAAATCTTGGGGACTAATTAATTTTTTTTAATGGGTTTATCAGTAGATTTTGGATTATGTGAGCTGTGGTTTGGATTTTTGCATCGGTCGGTATTATCAATGCAGTTTTGGATACACAGGTGATGGGCAAAAAACTTGTCTTTCATGAAATGTATTTGATAAGATCTGAAGATTAGAGTTTTTGCATGTTCAAAGGTACAAGTTCTTCTTCTTCCTGCTATCTTTTAACTTTTTTTTTTTTTGGGATTTTCTGAAATATTTAGAGATTTCAATTGATGAGTTTTGATATTTTTGGTAATGGGTTTCTGTTAAATTGATTCTTTGTCTTTAATTCTTTGGGTTTGGTAATTTATTCTTTTTGTGATTAGTTCTATTAAAAATGTACAGAGCTAAATTGAGATTTTAAATTGTAGTAATTCTATTGTTAATTGGTGGGTCAGATCCTTTTGGGTTTCCTATTAATTTTATATTCACTCCTATATTTAAGTGTTTGAGTAATGGGTATTTAGCAGGGGATTGTATGGTTTATGATATATATGTGTTTGAATATTCTGTGGAAAATGAGAAGCAATTTTTGGGGTATTTTCTTAATTTGATTGGGCTGAACAGGAAATGAGTGCAGCGGTTCTCAAAGAAGATAAATAATAATCAAACCTTAGCAAATGGATTGAAGAATCACTGCATTGGATGCAATGTTAAAGGCATTAGCATCTCTGTTCTTGATCTTATCTTTCTTTACTTTCATATCAACTGCTGATAATGGATTCCCTCAATGTAATTGTGATGATGAGGGGTTTTGGAGCATTGATAGAATTTTGGAGTGCCAAAAAGTCAGTGATTTCTTGATTGCAGTGGCTTATTTCTCGATCCCGATCGAGCTACTTTACTTCGTAAGTTGTTCGAACGTCCCCTTCAAATGGGTTCTTTTTCAGTTCATTGCTTTCATCGTGCTCTGTGGAATGACCCATTTACTAAACGGGTGGACTTACGGACCTCACCCTTTTCAACTGATGCTTGCTCTCACCATCTTCAAGTTCCTTACCGCATTAGTTTCTTTTGCCACGGCTATAACTCTCGTTACCCTTCTTCCGTTATTGTTACAAATCAAGGTAAGAGAGTTTATGCTAAAGAAAAAGACTTGGGATCTTGATAGGGAAGTTGGGATTATTAAAATGCAGAAAGAAGCTGGGTGGCATGTTCGTATGCTAACACAAGAGATCCGCAAGTCGCTCGATCGCCATACCATACTGTATACAACTTTAGTCGAGCTATCAAAAACGTTAGATTTGCAAAATTGCGTTATTTGGATGCCGAACGAGGGTAGAACGGAAATGAACTTAACTCATGAGTCTAAAGAAAGGAACTTTTCGAACAATTATTACTCACCTATCCCAACTAGTGACCCTGACGTGAGAAAGATCAAGGGAAGTGAAGGAGTGAAGATTCTTGATCGTGAGTCGGCACTTGCAGTTGCGAGTAGCGGAGGAATCAGTGAGTCGGGAGCCGTGGCTGCAATTAGAATGCCGATGCTTAGGGTCTCCAATTTTAAAGGTGGGACCCCTGAAATGATTCCCGCGTGCTACGCCATTCTCGTATTGGTTCTTCCTGACGGACAGGGTCGATCTTGGAGCTACCAAGAACTTGAGATAGTCGAAGTTGTTGCGGACCAAGTCGCGGTCGCTCTTTCCCACGCTTCAGTTCTCGAGGAATCTCAACTCATGAGAGAGAAACTCGTTGAGCAAAACCGAGCCTTACAACAAGCGAAACAAGATGCATTAATGGCGAGTCAAGCGCGGAATTCGTTTCAAATGGTGATGAGTAATGGTTTAAGAAGACCCATGCACTCGATTTTGGGCTTGCTATCTGTATTGCAAGACGAAAAGCTATGTAACGAGCAAAAGCTTTTAGTAGATACCATGGTTAAGAGTAGTAACGTTCTGTCGACTTTAATAACGGACGTGATGGAAACCTCGGTTAAGGATCCGGGAAGATTCCCGTTAGAGATGAGGTCTTTTCAATTGCATTCTTTAATAAAAGAAGCTGCTTGTCTCTCCAAGTGCCTTTGTTCCTATAAAGGTTATGATTTTGTTCTCGAGGTTGATAAGTCGTTGCCTAATCATGTCATGGGTGATGAAAGAAGGGTATTTCAGGTAGTTTTGCATATGGTTGGAAATCTTTTATTCGGAAACAAAGGAGGAGGGCGTCTTATGTTATGTGTTTATGCTGCTAGTGGAAGTCAGGGGAGGAACGAGCAAAGATGGGTTAATTGGAGATCGAACTCGTGTGATGAGTATGCTTATATCAGGGTCGAAGTTGGGATTTCAAATACGGGTTCTCAGGTGGAGGAAGTACTTTCCGTAGGCCCGTATGGTGGACAGAGATATGGTGGTGGAGTCGAGGAAGGCATGAGCTTTAGTGCATGCAGAAAACTAGTTCAGGTATGTATTAAATTTCTAATGGTTTATTTGCAATATACTCCATTCTGTGTTCCTGTGAATTTACGGATACCCCCTTATGATATTTTACTTGGCACATACCCCCGTGTTTCCTCGTGCTACATTGGAAATGGTAATAAAACTTTCACAAAAAAATGCCATATTTACCGTAATTATGGCTGAAATATTAGACCCGATTTATATGTCTAGAATTTTACAGTCATTTATTGACGTCTAATAAACTATCTTTAGTTTTCTGCCATGATATACATTGTTGTACATTTATTCTATCAAATCAGAAATACGCGTAGATGGCAGTATTTCATTGAAGAACGTAAGGGGCTGACTGCTATATTTTGTGGAAACAAGGGGATATTTGACAATAATGATAACAAAGGGTTCAGCTCGGAGCCTCGGATAAACAGAAGGGGGTGAATAGCAATAATTGAATTTCTAGTATACAACTGATTATCAGCATCATAAAGTAACATCTGAAAGAATGTAGAATGTGGTTATGTTAAGTGATGTGTTGATCTTTTTAGTATAAACTGCAGTCCTTGGAAATTGATTGTTTTATTTCAATTTCCAATTTTGTTTCGAGCAATGATTCTTCGATTTAGTAATATGACATCCTCACTTGAAAATTGACCCTTGCATTTAATGTGCAGTTAATGCAAGGAGACATGTGGATGATATCAAATCCAGAAGGTTTCGATCAAAGCATGGCCCTCATTTTACGGTTTCAAGTCCGACCCTCCAATATAGCCGGCGGCATTTCAGAACACGGGGATTCTTCAGATCCTATCCATTCCAACTCACTTTTCAGAGGCCTCAAAGTTCTATTAGTCGATTCTGATGACTTAAACAGAGCCGTAACTAGAAAATTGCTCGAGAAACTAGGATGCGTAGTTTCATCCGTTTCTTCTGGATACGAATGCCTTAGCTCTCTTGGTCCATCCGTGTCCACAATTCAAATCGTGCTTTTGGATCTTCACTTACCCGATTTAGACGGGTTTGAAGTCACTATGAGAATTCGGAAATTCCGGAGCCGGAATTGGCCGTTGATTGTTGCTTTGACCGCAAGTGACGATGGAGATGTGAGGGATAAATGCGCGCAAATTGGAATAAATGGCGTTATTCAAAAACCGGGTTCTTTTCAAGAAATCGCCAATGAACTCAAACGGATCCTTGTGCAGGCCAATCGACTTTTGTCTTGATGTTTCATTGCAGCTGTGCTTTGCATGTATTCTTACTTGCAGATCATGTGGGAAGTTAAAGATAAAGTGGGAATGTTTGGTTCAAGATTTAGATTGTAAGTGTTCAATATTAATTGCAAAATGTTTAAAATAGTTAAATGTTAGGTATATATAATATTCTGGCAAGAGATTCGAAAAAAACCCTTTCTTCTTGTATAACTGGACTAACTTACTGGTTTCTTAACCAACATATACATCTGCTTAATTCAGGTTAATGTGACTAATATATATATTAGATAAATAATTAATTAAGTGGGTAAATATATATATATTGTTGTTCTACTTTTGATTCAATAAAATGATGTTCTTTGTTTTTGAGTTTCATGTGATTACTGATTATTGTTCTGGGATAATTATTTCATGGATTCGTCCCAATACCTCACCAAATACACGTGTGTAGCAAAAATAAAATTCACATTACAACAATTTTCAAAATTAACATAATGGATACTGTGTCACAATAAATGTTTTATTTTTAAATTCACAGTTTAATTTGTGAATTCCGTCACCGGTATTAGACTGTGACCATCGATAAATGAGCAGTGTACAATTTCCTTTACATGACACCGTTTAATTTGCAAATTAAACCATGTATACTTGACGACGTTGTTAAATTGTATCACATGTATTTCATGACTTAATGCAATAAATAAAACAAAAATAATTTCTCAATTTGGGGGGGGAGGGGGGGTGTTTAAGGGTCGAAAGTAAAATAAAAAGAAATTTTTATTTGGACAGTTGATCAGTTGAGTCGTTTCCTTTGCTACAGCCCACTTGGATCCTATATCTCTTATCTCAATATCTCCACAAACTCATGCTTTAAGTTTTAGTGACAAAATATTAAAATTTTAATTTTTTTGCAATGCATGAGATCCTAAAGATATACGTTCTATAAAATCTACTAATATTATATGTTGATTAGAGTTAAAGTGTGATTGCTATGAAATTTCAGGGGTTAAATATAAAATTATAATATTAGGGGGTCAAGTGCAAAATTGAAATCCATTTAGTGGTAGAAAATATAAATTGTCCCCTTTTTTAATACTTCTATATAATAGGACACACGACATCATATATACACGTGGTTGTATGATGTATGTATGCGCTTACATGCATGCATGCACCACCTATTTTGTGTAGATCAGATCCAAAAATTTGATTGATTTGCAATCATGACTTACAAAGAATCTGAAGTTTGAATACTAGTGGGACAAGATCAATAAAAAAAATATTCAAGAAAGGTAAATCAAATTTTACCTATAAAATTTAATACTGTACAATTCTTTTGGTGTCCCGTTACCATATCTAATGAATAATATTTCTCGTGGATCTATATTATTTTTCTGGTTAACCAAAAAGATTCATTACATGAGTTTAAAACTGAAATTTGACTTCTATTTGTATTAATAATCCGTTTTATCTCTCTCTCTATGTCCTTTTTTTTCTCTTCCTATCTTTTTACTTTCAACGTTAAATTTTAAGTAAAAGTTAAAAAAATGAAACTATTACATATTTTTATATTTTTTTTAATATCATTAAAAGTAATGATCGAGAATTAGTAATGTCAAATCATTACTTTAGTGTGAGAGGGTATTTTTAAAAAAAAAAATTATTTTGGGATATCCCAATTAGTGAAAATTTAAAAATAAAGGGAGTATCATTTTTTTACCATATAATCTAGTATTACTTGAATTTTAATAAATTTACCTTATTCAAATTTGATCATGTAGTCTGGTATTTGGAGTATTTCGAATTTTTAATTATTTTAAAATTCTAACATTTCAACATCTATTGATCTTGTAGGTAAGTATATCGGTCGTGGGGCATGATGTTCCATAATAGGAGGTTATTTATCAATTTTTAAAGTTAATGGGAAGATTATTGATATTTTTTTAGGTTAAAAGGGGATTTTTTGTATCCTTTCTTGGTGATATAATTGCCATTTTGACTTGATATTTTTTTTTTGTTTTTTTTTTTTTGCTAATAAAAAAGAATAAAGGGTTTTTCTTTGTTAGTTAGACAAAGCACTAGAAGTGTTTTTTTTCATTTCCACTCATAAATTAATTATTACTGATTAAATTTATCCAACATTTCAACAATTTCAATAAACACTTCAAAAAGATTGTAAATAAAATATAAAACATGTAAAAGTATTGATCCATGAATAATAAAGCATGTAAAAGTAGAAATTATTATATATTTAAATTTTAAATAACTTAAAATTATAATTTTTTCAATATTGTCAATGAAAATATAGTAAAATTTTGATCCATGAATAAAACAGCACACTTGATGTAATGAAAACTTATGTATGACCTATATTCTATACATATAACTATATATTTTAACATTTCTCGAATTAATTTAAGTCATAATGTTTTGCTTTTTTTTAAAAAAAAAATTAATTATAAAACGAATTAAAGTCAATAGTTACAGTTATTTTTGGGTTATCGAAAATTTAAAATAACAAAAATAACGGGGAAAATAAAGAAATATGGAACACAATTATTTTAATTACAAGATATTCTCCATTTTGCTACGTTGTGATCAATAGAAGAAGAAATTAAAATTATAGAATATGAATATTCTATGTTCATATCATTGACATACCACAAAGACTTTGACGTTAAATTCTATGGAAATATTGGCCACACTTTTGTGGGCATATATATTTTTCTTCATTTTCCACCCCCCATTAGTTATTCTCGTCAATCAATCTCCACTAAATATAGTGTTGTATGCATATATGCTATTGGTAGGTGGCTTGTTCAAATATTTGATAATTATATTGTGACGAGGTCCGCAATTTTTTCGGAAATTACATGAGCATCCACTTGTTAAAGTTTAAGGACTACTTACTTAAACTTCAACAAGTTTAAGGGCTACTTCCTTAATTATTAAAAATAAAAGGATTACTTACTAATTAATTGTTCCAAGGGATCTGTATCCTGAATTAAATTAATATTACAGTCTTTTCATGGCATGCATAGGCTTAATTTTTTCAGTATAAAACTTATGTGGATTCTTTAAATTTAAATCAAATAAACTTGAGGGGGACATGGGCATAGCATTCTTTGAATCTAATCCTAAGTTTCATATAAAATTCTTTATTTATTTTTTATTTTTTTTACTTTTGCTTTCTCCTTGGAGAAAGAGGAATGTGCCAGGGGCTCTGCATGTGACTATTTTATTACATTGTACCCATCAAGAAGGCCATATATCAATTTAATTAATATATATCTGAAATATTTTTATGCAAGTTGGTAAATAAAACAACTACATCTTAATCAGGGTGCCTAGATTATGTTGATCTGCATCCAAACAAGACATAATTTAAATTTGGACACTTTTTAGTTTTATTAATTTGAGTTGGGCTGGGCTGGGCTGAAATAAAAATTTTATGGGTCAATATTGGGTTTTAATGGGTCAATAATGAAGAGTCTATTTGCTGTTTCGCTTGTGCTATTCCGTGTTGTACTAGTCCACTCTTTAAGTTGTGTGCTCATTATTGCCTGTTGTATTTATTTTTATAAAATATTTTTAAGCCTCAACTTTGTGGTTATTTCATATTATGTATTGGAATCAAACGTATAATAATTCTTTTATATTTATTGGAGGTAAGATTTTCTATTTTCACTTGCTTTAGAATACTTTATGTATTGTTTGGTTGTCCGGAAAGTGAAGGAAAGTCAGTTTTTTTTCACCCATATGTTGTTTGGATAGCAGGAAAGGAAGTTATTATTTTCCCCACCAATTTGATGGGAAAATCTTGGGAAAATTTTACAATAAATTGCAAAACACCCCTTGTACTTTGTCTAACTATCAGAATCTCCCATTTTTTATTTTTTCTTATCGAAAGCTCATGTGTGCTTATTTATTATTAGCAAAAAAATACCTTCTCAAGTCATATAACAAATATACCCCCACAAAATGACGCAAAAGCACATTTTATACCTAAAAAAATTATCAATAACCCCCTGTTAATTTTAAAAATTGACAATAAACCCCTTTTAATTTTGAAGATTGATATAAATTTGGTGACTGAAAAATATAAAATAGCGTCAAATTAATTTATAATAAAGTTAATATAATGAAACGTGATTATTCATACAATATTTTATCAACAAAGAAAACGTAATTCATAATCAAACAAAAATATTATGTTACTAAACTTTCTTAACAACCAAACAATTGCAAGAAAATAGTTTTCCTCACAATCAAATATGTAGAGGAAAATGACTTTTCATTTTTTTTCTTTTCCAACAATTTTCCCTCACTTTCCTGATAAACAAATAAGCTATAGTCTTTATGACGTGAGAGAACGGGTTTTGTATAATTCAACAAAGAAGTTGTTATATGTATAATTGAGCCAGATCTGGGCCGCATTGGGCCTATGGCCCCAAGCATTAGGTTCAATACCCGTAACCCATAACCCATTTACATACTATCAAAGAAAAATGCTAGCAACAACCCACTCCCAAGTCCAGTCCACTCATTTTTGACATTTCCACCTCCAGCCCACTGGATCCCCATATTTGCTGGACAACCTGGACTGTTTAATACTCCATTTGTCCAATTCTTTTTTATTTTTTAAAGTGTTTTATTAAGTAGATTGTTTATATTTATAATGTTTTAAATATTAATATATAAGATGTTATATAATATTATCACATTATTATAGAAGTAAATTAACTAGATTATTTATTATAATTTTTTTAATTTGTCAAGTTGACTTTTTTTTTTTATCTATTAGACTGCGTATTTACAGCTCGGACCGAAGAAATGCAAAGGGTATAAGTCCTCCCCAATGTGGTGTCTCCAGCAAGATCCGAACTTGAGTCTCGATAACCACCTCTGGATCAAGTTGACTGTTCAACTGTACCAATGTAGTAAAAAAATTGGTATGAGTAATAAAAAAAAATAGAAAAACATAGAACAAGTTACACTAGCCGCTGAATTTTTTTTATAAAAAAAATAGGACCTTTAGGAATTCGTAAAAAAATAAAAGTGACTACTCGAATATTTTTGAGATATTAAAACTTTAAAGTCTTTAAAAGACAAAACTTTGAAAGAACATTGTATGAATCTTGAAGATTATGTCATTCGTAACTTATTATCATACATACATTATTCATAGATAACCCAGTTGATATTTTTAATCATATGAAAACATTCGAGTCATATTCAAAAATATATATTTGTTATTGAATAATATTTACAACATAGGACAAGTTGCTTCTACTGAAAAAGTTTTTAAAACTTAAATCAATAAGCACATCCTGCGATTTACATCATTCAGGGTTCTAGAGCAAGGGTTCTAAAGGTCCAGGATTAGTCTAGTGTAACCTTATACACCTGGGTTATCCAAAAAAAAAAAAAAAACTATAATATTAAGATCTAATCAATATTTTTGCATCAATTAAAAGAAAATACATGAAATCATTTTTTTTACATAAGGGTCCCATTTTTATGTTTCGCCTAGGGCTCAAATATTGTTGGAACTTAAAATTAAAATTTATTTGGATGATGAAAAATCCGAAATTCAAATGAAGCCATGCAAGATTCGATAGATTTGATCTTTTTCAGAAAATGGCATGATTCACATCCGAACCAAATTCAATACTATTCGATTGGCCACATTTGGGTCTGGTATGATCCATTTCATACCCAATACATTGACAGAACTGTGGCCTGTTTTGCCTCGCTTTTCCAAGAGTGATTTGGAAAAATGAGGCGGATTGAGAGATTTTTTTTCGATTTTTATAATGCTATTTGTTTGGATATTTTTGGAGAGTGGTTTTTTACCAAAAGTAGATTTTTCTGGAATGATTTAGGTTGTAAATGTAAAAAGAAAAAGCCATCAACGTTCACCCTTGTTTAAAAAGGAAACTTCTTTGAACAAAAGAAATAAAAATTGCCAAAGCTCATAATGTCTATAAACTCGATGTTATTTTCTTTTTGTTTGTCAACTATATATGTTTTGTTTTTTTGTATCGTTCGTTTGGGTTGCATTTTACGCAACACAATAATTGGAAGCTTGTAAACGGCTATATATATCTTGTTATTATTCAAGATAGTGATATCTATTTTTCTTGAAGAAAATCAAACCTCTATGATGCCGACATAGTGTTTTTAAAACCGGATTGGTTATTGAATCGAAAATTCTACTGGTTACTGATCCGATCTGTTAGATCGGATCGATCAGTGGTTCGATTGATATAACCGGTGTGACTTTATTATTATGTAATATTTATAAATATGTTTTTAAATTATCTAAAATACAATTATAATTCAAAAAATTATATTCTTTGTCAATACAAATTTTTATTGTTTCATGCAAATAATCAAAATGTCTTAAAAAATTAAGATCAATGTCAGAAAATATAAATCTATACATACATTCAAAGCAAGACAAAAAATTTAAAAGATTCATCTCATTTTCAAAGTTTTGGCTTCATTTGGGTTCTATTATTGTAATTTGATGTTTATATGGTAATTGATTTGCATAATTTCATACACAAAATAATATTATTCACAATGATTGAGAAAATGGTTATGTACTTCTTTATGTAAAAAAATGTAATATTACATTGATTGTTCCTCGTGATTGTTAAAACACTAAAATAATGAATGTTATTTCAATTAAAATATATAAATGTAATTCTATTAAATGTTAAATAAGAGTTCAAATAAATATTAATAACAAAACATCTCTAAATTAAAAAAAAAAATTTAAGTGAACCACTGGTTCACTTATTTTACCAATTTTGAAGTCGATTTTATCAGTTCGAACTGGTTAATTAGGAGATTGGCTTTTAGGAGTAAATCGGACCGAATTGGGGACCGATTAACGGTTAAACCGGATCAACCGTCCGATCCAATCCGGTTTTCAAAACACTGAGTCCAGAACAACTAAAGCAATTATTAATCGAATTCGACGTTAACGAGTTCATAATGAATCTCATTTTTTTTAAGGAAGGATATCGATCTAATGTGTTCAACCCTTCTAATTATTTAATAGGAAATTAGTAATTAATGTCTAAGGCTTGAATTAATATCTTGGAAACCCCCAAAAATTAACATATGATTATTTATTTTAGGCTGTTGATATAACCAGAGCAATAATCCTAATGTCAGAGCAATGTGTTGATTAATTATCTATTCTCTAATCAATATGCTAATTCAAACATTCTTAATTCATTCATTGTCCTGAATCCAAAATTAACACATTAAAATTCTAAAATTTCGATAATATTAATTTCATAATTATAATAATTTTTGTTTGGAAACTTCCAATTACAAATTACGAAGAGAGAGATCAGTCTAGAAATAATAGATATCATCTCTTTCTTTTTTTATATCAAGGACAATTAATAAGTTCAGAAAATATATGGTTAACTTTTTGCTTTGGCGTTAGGAATAGGGCGGGCGTTTGGGTCAGGTTTTTTTGGACCCATCTCGACCCGTTTGGGTATCTATCTTTTGGGGAAAAAATGGGGTATTTTGACATTCGGGTTTGAGTATCCGAACTCGAAATATATTTTTGGGTTGGGTATTGGGTATTAGATTCACACCCGAACGGGTATTTCGGGACTCATTCGGGTATTTAAAAAAAAAATTGGCCCAATAATTATTTAGTAATTGCAACAGCCCAAATTGAAATTGACAGCTCAATATTTATTTCAACAGATTAATTTTAATTGAGCTAAAAAAGGATTTGTGATTTTGTGTCTATTCTAAGTTGTAATTTTCATGCGATTGTGATATTTAATATTTTTGATGCTTTGAGACTTGGAGTTTGATTTGATTGTAATTTATTGAATACTTGAATCTTGAAGGCTTGAGACATTTGTGCTGTTTTGTTTTGAAGTTATTGTGTACAATTAATTTTTGAATTCATTTATTAACAATTTTACATACATATATGTTAAAAAAAGAATTCTTGAAAATAAAAATAAAAAAAGAGTGAAATTTCGGGTACCCGAAACCCAATACCCAAAATACCCGAAAATTTCGGGTACCCGCCAGATCGGGTCGGATTTCGAGTGTGAAAATTCACTACCCGCCAGGTCGGGTACCGACCCGAAATACCCGACCCGCGCCCACCCCTAGTTAGGAATCTTGCTTTGGCTATATCAACGGCCTTTATTTTAAGTTGTATATAGAGTGAAGACAGAAATACTCATGCTTTGTTCAACTAGACCCGATTATTAGCACATGTGTTATTTTAACTCCAAAAATAAATCTTATGTTTGATTTAAATTATCACACTAGTCCCGAGTAGAATTTGACTTTTGACTTTTGGCGATATGATAAAATTACCCTTATATATTAATGATTTTTTAATTTATTTTAAAAACCCAATTATATACTACTTGGATCGATTGTGGTAATTAAAATCAAACACATGGGCATTTATTGGGAGTTAAACAAAGCATAAGGGGTGTTTTTTTTTCCTTCGCTGTCAGGGGTAAAATTGTCATATCAAAAATAAAATGTGAACAACTACTTACAATTTTCGCGTTTGAATCACGCCTTTTTTTTGTGGTGGTCGTGGTGGTGGGGGGGGGGGTTATATTTAATTTGGTACTGACTTAAGAGCACAGGGAACTTTTTGGGAGTTAGAGAAAATATAGGAGATATTTTTATCTTTTGCTCTTGTATATAACTTCAAATATTTCTAGCATATTTTCCTTGTTGAAATGAACTTAATATATGGCTGGATCGTAGTTTAAATCATATATATTTCCCTCCAAAGTCAATAGTAAAATTGAAGCCCTTAAAATGCAATTGAATTTCAACAATTAAGAGGCCATGTCTTAAGTTTTTTTAAGTTATTAATTTATATAGCTAGGATATGCATTTCGTAGTCATTATATTATTAGTTAATCCAATATTTGTCTTTAATAATGTAGGTAAGTATCACCCCAAACTTCTTATGATTTCTTAAAGTATGTTACTTTAATTAATAGTTTAGTACAAGATTTTTAAGTACTTTCTCATTGAAAAATGATACTTAATAAACATTATATGTGAAAATGATTTGACGTACGAGGTATATTAATTATTAGATGTAATAAACAAATAAGTTATAATAAAACGTATGGTTTAAAATTTCCTAACCGAAGACCTAACTCCCCAGCCACAAATTAGAAAGTAGGGCGTGCAATTTGACTTGATCTTTTGTAGGTTTCATATACCTTTTATTTAACTTAAGAAATCCTATCTATCAGATTTGATGTATGATCAAATGAGTCGATAATTATAAAATTAGTATTGTTTGTTCAAAAGGTACTACCGTAATTAATATTATAATTAATTTTCAAAAGAAAGCATCCAACAACTCTACAATAGGACAAGTTTGTTTTAGGACATAAGTCATAACGTACGTACAATGCTGAGCAAGAAAAGAATAGAAAAACGTAGTTAATTATAATGTATACATTTTATGTAATTTTTATGAAATTTGTGTGGATTCATGCTAAAAACACTTTTACTACAACTTTTATTGTGCATGTGCCCTCCGGCTCCTATAAAGGTGAAACATTCTTTAACAACCAATGTATTGTATTATATATATTATTTGTGGTTTTTCACTTGAAATAATTTATTCATAACTAGATTTATCAATTAAAAAAATATTCATAACTATACTTAATCTTTCTGGGATTCTATTGGAATTTCTTTTTTAAGTCTATATCACAATCAACTTTAAATATTAACTTTTTTTTACCAAAAAAAAAAAAAGTAGAATAGTATCTTGCCACGTTACACACCAGGGTTCGATTCCCGGCTGGTGCAACTTGTATTAACTTTTGAAGAAAATTTGTTTTTACTTTTTCCTCAAAAAAAGAAAAGTTTTTGGGCGCAACACAATTTCAATATTGGTCAGGAGAATAAATGAGAAACTTCAGAAAACTGATAGTGCAAACTGGTCAAATGTTTCACCTTGGAAACTTGAGAAACGGGACCCAAGATTATGGGGAATTGATCCCAACCGTCCATTTTCCAAAGTTGTTTTTTTTTGTTTTCCTGTCACTTATTTAAAAATAATCTCATTCTTAGCTTACAGAAAGTTCTACAAAATTTATTTTAGAATTTAAATTTATATTAAATTTTTTCAAAGGAAATTGGAGATAATAATATCTCACAGCTCTAAGAAATCCGCCTTATTATTAATTATTATTATATAGGTCCCAGAATCAAAATAAGATCAAATTAATTAATTAAGATAAAAATCACTGGACCACACTCTATAGTGTTCTTACTTATTTTATTTGACTCTTAATCCGGTTCATCCTTGATTGATTGATTGTCTTTTCGCTTCATGGCATGATTGAATTAAAAAAATAAATAAATAATTAGTCATTGGACTAAGCAAAATGACATGTACTCCACGATTAAGACATGGTACCGTTTCATGAACATTATAAACAAAAGCCAAAATATCTGTAAATTAATTATTGTTTCTAAACTAGTAAACAAAGTCCCCCACAAAATAAAATATTAATTTCGGCGCTAATGGGTGGTCTGAATTTCATTAGTTGTTAATTTAGTGGGTTCTCTTTCACGCTGATGTACACTTTTATTTGGCTCATCCATGTAGTGAATGGGCGCATTAATTAAGTAGGGTTGAGTTGAATCTAATAATTCAATGTTATATAAACATTATAGAAATTTTATATAGTTGAGTTTGATTAGTAAGATTGTTGATGAATTGAGTTCAGGTGAACTTTACTTGATTTAAACTCTACGGGTTTGATTAATTTGATTTTTTTAGATGATAAATAAATTATTATTATTATTACATCATAAAATATTCAATAATACATCTTAATGAATCCACTTATTATGTCAATGTACAAGAAATAACTAAATTCAACACTAATAAATAAATTAGAAGAAAATCGATATTAGTGAAATTGAACCCAAAATCTTTAGATCATGGTGAAGCTAGCATTACCACTAAATTACGGTATCATTGACAATTTTATAATTTGATACTTGGCTATATATATAAGTTTTTTTGTACTATTTAAGCCGAGTTCGACAAACTTTTTTAACATCATATGATAAATATTGTTGAAACTTTGTTAGTTATATGTAATGAATTGAGTTTAAGCAAACTACTATTGATCAAATTTTGTACGAATCTTAAATAATTTGATTTGATTTTGAGGATTGCAAACTACGCCCTTACAATATAATTATTTCCAGTTTCTTAAAATTACTTAAAAATGTCACAATAAACTAGGGAATATTTAAGTAGGGGTTTTTTGCAAGTTAACTCTCTGTGATATGTCTAATGGGCAATTTATCTCCCTGTGAAATAAAAATAGGCAATTTACTCCCTGTAAAATATGAAATGATGAGCAATTTACCTCCTCTTGATATAAAAATAGGCAATATACCTCCCTGTGAAATGAAATAATGTACAATTTAACTATCTGTGATATGAATTAATAAGCAATTTAGAGGGACGCAATGTGCTTCTTTTATAAAAACACAAGTAGTTATTTTGCCATTTTTCTTAACACAAGGAGTTAAATTGCCTATTTGGAATATCACAGGAATGTATTTTGCCCTTTTATTTATCACAAGGAGTTAAATTGCCTATTATGAATAACACAGAGAGTTAATCTGCTATTCACTCATTTAAGTAGTAATACATAGTACATACAGTAAACCCCCCCCCCCCCCCCCCACCTTCCTTTATCAAATAAAAAATAAAACAAGCTTATAATTATATATGGACTAGTATTTCATTTCATTTGTAAGCTTCAGTTAATTAAATTAAATGTTAGAAATTTCCGGATATGAAGTAAACATATGAAAATTGTAATATGTGGTTTGGAAAATTGCCAATCGGATAAAACTTTAACCGTTTCCTTTGTATTCGATATGCTAAATATCAGATGTTTTTCTAGAGATTATTAAATATTTTTCAAAGAAATCCGAGAAAAGTATAATTCATTTATAAACACATTGAAGTGGAAATTAATTTGTACTTTCGTTTGAATTGGTTGGTAAGGAAAACAGGAAAACATAGACTTTGCAAACAAGTGGTGGTGTACCAACACTAGGATTAAAGGCGAAAAAAGAAAAAACATTTCTCCTAAAAACTGGAGTATTGTTTAATTTATTGTCTAATTTGGCAATAGATCAAGATTAATTTAAGAATTAATTGAACTTTAAGGGCCCATCTCATTGGACTTAGCGTTGGATTGTTGTGCCCAAGTTGCTAAACATTGTTTATTAAGATTAATTAATTAACCATACGGTCCATAACACGTGAAGATGGTCCTTCATGTTACCTTATATTTTCGTTCTTAATTTGTGGTATCCACTTAATGTGTTCAACCTGTCTCGAAAATATTAAATCTTTAAAAAATCAAAAGAAAAAAAAAATTACTACTCCGTATTATTTTCAATTAAAGACGAGGTTTGTCTGTTTAAACGAATGAAGCAAAGAGCTTCTATTTCTAGGTTATGTATCTGAACTTTTATTTCGTCTATATATGGACGATCGGAATTAATATCCTCCAAACAACATTGACGAATCTTTATTTAAAAATTCCGTTTTTGTTGATTTGGGTCCAAAACAGAATTTTTTTAAAAAAAAATTCCTTTTCATGTATACTAAGTAAAATGTTAAGTTTTACAAAACTAAAATGAATTTTAGTGATAAAATATTAAATGACATTATTGAAATAACTTATTTATTATTGCGAATATTCCAAAGTGGAAACTTTTTCCACAAGAATACTCATATAAGTTATCTTTTTCCATATCATTTTTGTTTATTCATTGGATGACATCATACTATGGAATAACAAGTTTATTTATTCTTGAAGGTGCATGTTTTCTTGTATGCTCTCTTTCTTTTCTCCTCAAAATTTATGTGAATCTGTTGACAAAGCTTAATGGGCGACGTAAAGATCGATTTTCAAAGAATTAAAAGAAGAAGAATTTTCTTTCAACAAACGAAATTGTTAGTCTAATTATAATGATACTCTTTTTTCAATGGATTTTATGTGTTTTTGATGTATCAAGACAAGACCGATCGTCGAGGAGGCCTAGCCTAATGGGAAAGCTAAAACCCCATGATAATTAATATATATGGGTATTTATTTAGTTTAATACTAGTCTTTGTATTTCAATAATAATTAAAATAGATTCGAATAAAATTTCTAATTTAGTGATTGATGTCGTCTGAAAAAAGACCAGACCGATACAAGTCTTGTACGAAGTTCCGTGATAGCCACAAGAATTCTTGTTGTTATGGTGTTTTCTCGTTCATGATGAGAAGTTTAAGAATGAGATTAATTAAGTTTTCAATAACTTATAAGCCCATCTTATCAACTCCGAGATAGTATTAGATCTCAACAAATAAAGAGACTAAATAATTTCCAAATTTGGTGACATTTATGATAGGAAATCATCATCATTATTCATTAATATGGCTTCAATTATTTTGCATGTGGGATCATTGTACCTAGCTATTATATGGTACAGCACACCAACAAGGATAAACTATTTTAAAAAATTTAGGAGAAATGATATTTCTAAATATGACATTCATGTGCAACTAAATAATTTCTCCTCCAACAGAACAGATACATACTTATTCAAGAAGAGAGAACCAAATAAACTGCTTGCAATTATGTTTAATTAGTGTTCCAATAGATCCGTTTACCAGAAATATAAGTGAAATACTATATTGTTTCAAACTTCTATAATCAATATGTCAAACTAAGTTCCACTGATTGTTTAATCATGATCTTTATTGAATCTAAATAATCATGATCTTAATTGAATAGCAAATAGAATATTGTAAAAAAAACTACAAGGAACCTAAATTAAATTTATAGTAACATATGTATGATTATTTTATTTAAAGCATGCAAACATTTTTAAATGTCAAAAATATTAAATAAAGCAAAGATAGGAAACCCATATTTTTATTGCAAACATATACCAAATTTATTATTGCAAACTGCAGTAGATGGAAGCATAAAAGAGAGTTAAAATTTTAATATACATAAAGATCCAAGACAATGCTTTCTACACACATGATCTATAAATAAAACCTCAATTCTTCATATGATTTTATAATATTACCTTATGTATCATTTCTTCTCAATATGGTGGCCTTGGATGTGCCCAATTCCCATATCCATCATGATTCAATTGACCTCCATTTGGCAACAAATTTGGTGTCAAATTGTATATAGGATTCAAATTTGGGTCAACTCCCATTCCATGTTGCTCCGGCTGCATTATCGGCGGCGGTGAACCAGCGGCGCCACCTCCCCCCGCCACCTCCTCTTCTTCCTCTAGTGGCAATCTCTCATAAGTTGCATTGGCAAAAGTTGTTGCAATTACCATTACTGGCCCTGCTGCTATAAGTGGTCCCACCACACTCCCCCCCACTACTTGCCCTTGCCCACCAGCCAAATAAACGGTCAAACCGGTGGCTCCAGGTGGAGATGGACCGGGTAGAAAAGCCCCGGTTAGAGAAAGGATCTCGAACCGGCCGTGTAATGCAACCGCGGCCCCGGCTGCAGCTGGCTGACGTATGGTGACGTTGGCGACCGATCCGCTCCCACTTAGCACGCATACGCCACGCTGGCGGCGGCGGGCGAACTGGGCTATGCTTTCCGCCACATCAGTACCGTTTGCGACTTCCATCACGTGACTACGTAGAGCGTTGGGGCTATCCCGGGTTACGAAAATTGGGGGTTTGGGTTTGTTCTTTGAACCGGGTGGTCGACCGCGGGGTCGACGGTTGCCTACTTCGACGGCACCTTCGGTAGGCTCGTCACCGTTTCCGTCTTTGTCGTCATCGTCTTCGCCACGACTACTACTCCCTCCACCGCTCTTTTCGTTGATGGCGAGGTCCATTTCGCGCTTATTGTTCATTAGGGTTGTCGGTTCACCTCCCGACAAGCCCATTTGGACTCCGGTCCACCACCGGTTAGCCAGTGTTTCAATTTATGAGGAATATGCTCGATTAATTCTTAGCTGGAAATCGCAGGATCTCAGATGCTACCACTTAAGCTAAATCAATAATATGACCAAGAAAAGGAGAAATAGTATAATTATGTTGGTTTAAATTTCTTAATGTGCAATTTTCTTGAAGATTGACTATGACCAAATCAAATTTCAAACCCTAATCTCACACAATTTGGAGTCAAACTTTGATATATATATTGAGCTTGGAAATAGCCAATCTTTGAAAAATATTTCGATGACCTAAAACCAAAAAATCAAAACCATGAATTCACTGATCAAAATATATATAACACTATAGTACATAAAGAAGCAAAAACAAATGAAACTAGTTGGAGAAAACTCAGATTTAAAAATCAAACAAACAGAGAAAAGGAAGTAGAAAATATGAGATGGATAATTCAAAATATACCAGCTGCAGGTAATAATTTAAGAAATCTGAGGATTAAGTAGTGATATAAGTGGAGAAAAGAGAGACGAAAGGAAAAAAAGTATAAAGAACAAAGAAGATGAGAGAATAAAGAAGGCAAGACTGAAAAACTATAGATACAATTAATACTATAAATATAAAATAGTACTCCCTCCGTCCCATTTTAATTGTCGTTTTAGGTGTTTTCACACATATTAAGGCACCTACTTTATTACCTCAATTTTAGGAAAAAAACAAATGATATTCCTAAAATACCCTTACATTATCTCTCTTCCCTTTTCTCTTATTCTTTCTATCTTTCTATTTCTATCTCTCTTGGAGTAATAAAAAGCAAAGGGCAAAATGGAAAAATATGTCATTAATAGTGCATTGAAACTCTAAAGTGACAGATAATTTGGGACAAAAAAAATTCTCTAAAACGACAATTAAAATGGGACGGAGGGAGTAGTACTATATGTAATGGTAGAACATATATATAATATGCTAGCTTAAAAGATAAAACTCCAAAACATGAAATGAAAAAATATATAATATATGCTATCTTTAATTTCCTGGTGTTTTAATATGCATTTGTAGTGATTTGGAGGTTTCCAAATTTATTATTTTTTATATCATAAATATAAATAGAAAAATCCTCTCATATTAAATTAGGGTTTAGTCCTTTGTAGGGCCGCGTGCAAGTGGGCAGGTGGAGAGCACGTCGTTGTCTCGTGTCTCCATATTCCATAAGGCCGGACCGGACCGGACCTTGCCCCAACAAATATAAAATTTTAAATATTGCTACTACATGTCAAATACTATATACTAGCAATACAAATATATATTTAAAAGTTTCGATTTTGAACATTATTGTAAGATTGTACGTACAATTGTTAAGTTAATAATATTGAGTAGAAATATATATTTTTTTTGGGTTACTGTAGAAATATATATATTACGACGTAATAAGAAGAGAAAGAAAAATTCAGTTTATTTGATTGACAATCTGATGACAAGCTCTTGACCAAAAGTGAATGTTGGGAAATACTTTGATTCAGTTAAATTTGAGAAAATCTTATTTGGGAATTAAATCGGTTTGGACACCGCTTTGTCTATATTCGAAGTTTCAGTTCAATTTAAAATATACACAACTCTATACGAGACCTATAACTGTTAATGATTGAACATCTGTTTAAAATACATAAGATTATTGATTTGAAGCATTAGCCTATTGGTTAAGGAAGAGACTTCATGATCAAGAGGTCATGAGTTCAACTCACATTATTGTGAGTATTTTTCTAGTTTAATACTAATATTTATAATTAGATTATATTTGTACTTTAATATTAATGAAATAAAATCGGTATAGTATATTTTAATATGTGATTGATTTAATTATGTACTCATCATCTCAAAAAGATTACTGGTTTAAGACCACCACTTTTTTTCCCCCACAAATCCCATATCTTATTATCTTAATTCAAACAATATCTCAAAATTTTAGACCCACCAAGTATTGTTTTATTAATGGGAAAATTGTTTTTTTGGTACCGTAGGATAGGTTGACTTGCACTTTTGATACTATTGGATACAAAAATGTAAATTTGGTACCATATGATATATTTTCATTGCAATTTTGGTAGCAAACTCAATTTTTCTACAAAGTTAATGGCAATTTACCCCCTATGAAATGCATAATTCAATTTATCCCTCTATAATTTGAAAAAAATCAATTTACCCCCTGTAAAATTTTAATGAAGCAATTTACCCCCTTCAGCCGGAGATTGTAACTCACTTGTCGAAATTGAGAGTATGCATGCAAACTATTTTATTTAACACAGGGGAATAAATTGCCACATTTATCATAACACAATGGGTAAAAAATCACATTATCATAATAAAGGGGATTAAGTGCCGCCTATAAAAATATCAGGAATGCGATGTGAAATTTTTACCAAATTTCAAGGGGTAAAATGCTCTTTTTTAAACTACGAGGGGTTTAATTGAACATTATGCATTTAGGATGGGGTAAATTACCATTAACTTTGTAGAAAAATTTGAGTTTGGTACCAAAATTGCAATGAAAATCTATCCTATGGTACCAAATTTGCATTTTCATATCCAATGGTACCAAAAGTGCAAGTCAGTCTATCCTATGGTACAAAAAAAACAATTTTCCCTTTTATTAATATTACTGTGAAACAATTGTTCAAGTCAAGTTTCACAAATTTCACCAATAACTTTCAAACTAAATTTTTGAAACCAAAACCTAAACAAATTTAGCCAAAAGTTTTGCATGATAGCCCTTGCGGCCTACATGGATCTACACGGTCTTAGGTTTCATCTCTTTTAGACGTGGTCAAATCTTATTTGTGTTTTATCTCAATTCAAATCATCAAGTCCAAAGTCGGCTTTAAACTTAATAAAACATTGAACATTATATTTAATTTTGTTAGAACAACATTGAATAAATAATTAAATTACATTGATTTGATATATGCCATTTATTTTTATTTTTAAATTTAAAGTCATTGATTAGCATGTACATATATATCAACTACTTTTTCTTTCCTAACCTCAATATTTAAACTTAATTCAAATGATGTCAATAAGATCGTAACTTTAGTGATAATTACTAACAAAGTTGAGGTCCTAGGACCAATTAAAAGGTTATTCCTTGAACTCTCATTAACGTGAATTTTTCTTTAAATTAATACTATTGTTTGGTATAATTATTATTTATAATTTTTTGCACTTGAGTAGTTATTAAAATGATTTTTGATGTATGATTGATGATGAATGAATTCTAAATTAAAAAAACTTAACTCAAATCATATCTCATTTTTTTCAATTTACAAAATAAAATTTTCAAACTCAGTCTGATAATCATAGTAATTTATATATAAAATTTAAATCGTTTAAAACAATCTCTCGAAAAAAAATATCAAACGAAACTGAACCAAGATCATATACATTATATAATAAACTTTTGATCTTGAAAAATTAACAGTCTTATCATCAAATCACTTTCGTGTAAATCATGAATTAAAATTAAACCCGACAGAAGCCGCACAACGACATCCTTGAGAAGCACAACTCCAAAATGCTAATTCCACGTACATGCAAGAAACAAAGCACCAACATGTTTTTCTTTTGTTTTGCTAATTAATATTCCTTCTAATCTATTCAATAGAGACTTTTAAGGGAAATGAAATAGTTTCATTTAAAAAAAAAACTGAGTTTTGGTTTCGTTTTACTCTAGTTTCATTTAAAAAATTGGTTTGAAAATTCTCGAGGAACTTTTTAATTTGTTTTGATGTGGTCCTAAACTCCGAATTAATGAAAGATGAGGATATTAATGAAATTTTTTAAATTTTAAATATAATTTAAATTAAATTTTGTTTGTCGAAATTTGAAGAAGAAAAATAAATGATAGGTTCTAAACTTTTATAAGGATTAAGATAATATTACATTTTTTCTTAAGGCTTGAAGGAGAAAATTAGTAAGTTATATCAAATGGGTAACTTTATAGGGTTTTTTGTGATACTGACTCTCCTCTAATATGTGGAACAAAATCTTTTTATTCTATTACTGCATAATTTGATTTTACCAAAAAAAGAAAAACGACTCTTTTGCTTCTAAATTTTCAGATGCCTCAAAAGAAAATTTACTTTTATAAAATGGAAATATTTATCTTAGAATTATTTTCTCACATAAAGTAACAATTTGATATCATTACTCCTCAACGACTACTTTTAAAAGTTTAAACCAAAATTTTTATTATCCCACCATTTTACCTAAAACTTAACGTCAAAATAAAAAATAAAAAAATATGCGAAGGAGGGATTATACATTATATTCTGCAATATTATTTATTTATGGTGATTATAATGATGTTGTTATGCTTTCAATAATGCTTTATTGAGATATGGAATCGAACTGACCATAATCAAATCACATTATTAATCAAGTTTCACCCAGTTTCATCTGGACTAATGGGCCAAAACTATTTTATAGAAGATGTTAAGATCTGTTCGTTCAGCTTTTCAAAGAACATTTCAGGGTGTATTTGGATAGGTTTTGGCCCGGTCTCGCGGGTTTCATGAGACCGAGCAAAAACCCTTTCAAGTTTCAAATGAGTTTTTGTCAAACTTATAAAACCATCAAAAACCTATTAAAAAACTCACACTTAAACTCTTCAAACCTATAAAACATTGATTTGACACCTACCACCTATTTTTTTCCCAAATTTCACTAAAAAAGACATTGATTTGACACCTACCACCTACTTTTTTCCCTAAACCCCAACATCCAAACCCAATTCAAGTGGAATTTCAACTTATTCAAACCACAAAACCCAATAATCAAAACCCATCCAAATGAGATCTCAAATGTTTCATCGAAAACACCCAAATCATTTTTTTTAAACCGAAACCCACGAAACCGAGCCAAAACCCATCCAAATAAACCCTCAATGTTTTTAGGTTTATGTTTATGTTTCGCTTTACCAAAAAAAAGTATCATTGTTTCTGGAAAAAAATTACTTTTAGGGTCTATTTGGATGGGTTTTGGCTCGGTTTCGCGAGTCTCGATTTAAAAAAATTGGTTTGGGTGGTTTCGATGAAACCTTTGAGACTTTATTTGGATGGGTTTTGACTCTTGGGTTTTGTGGTTTGAATAAGTTGAAACCCCACTTGGATTGGGTATGGATGTTGGGGTTTAGGGGGAAAAGTAGGTAATAGGTGTCAAACCAATGTTTTATAGGTTTGAAGAGTTTGAGTGTAAATTTTTGAATAAATTTTTGATGGTTTTATGGGTTTGACGAAAATTCATTTGGAAGGATTTTGGCTCGGTCTCGCGAGACCTGCGAGACCGGGCCAAAACCCATCCACACATACCCTTAGTTCAACATTTTAGTTACTCTGCTCTCATATATAAACTTACACTTTTGCCCTGCCTTCCAAATTTATAACTTTTAATCCATATTCTTTTCATGAGTTTTGCATTTTTAATCCTATTGGCTCTTTTTGTCTAATTTTTTCAGTCAATGTGCAAAATTGAGAACCGTAAAAAAAAAAAAAAATGGATAATTTGTAGGACTCACAAGTGCAAAAATAGTTGACAATGTTGGTAATAGGACATGACATAAGTGTAAATTATCCTTGATATTAGGATCAGAAGCTCACTTTTGTAAAGCGCTGAACCAAATTACTTATGATCCAATCTTATGGGATCAAAAATGCACATCTCATGTTCTTTAATCCATTCTAAAATACTTAAATCAACAGCATATCTCCAGGTGGGTTGCAATCTTAAATTCTATCCGTACATAAAGTACAAGAGAACCCTGCAAACAGAAACAAGACTCATCAGTCAAGCAACAAATATATATAAAAATAAAAGTTACACTCAATCCCAACCAAAAAGAAAATACATTTTCAAGAAGGAATAATTCCAAAGCCATTAGATATTATATACTACTAATAAATTGTCAATTCACAGATAAAGCAATTACAAATTGGAATATGAAAACAAAATTCCACTTGACACATTTCTATGCGAAGACAAAAACGATATATAACATTCAGCAGTGCAACAACAATGCGAATATTGTCTACTTTTTGTAATCTAGATGAAAATTTGGGGCAAATAAAGATAAAAAATGAGCAAAAGAAATGTAATTAAATAAGCACCTTATGCTGGTAATGAGAGAAATGATATATGTTAGTACAAGATACTCACCTAAAGGAATAGTATAGCACAAAAAAAGCTACTACAAAGTATGCTGCAAGTTTGCAGATTCTTTGATTTGATTTCTTTTCGAACACCTAAAATTAATCATCAAATCAGCTTTCAGGATAAATAAATTAAAGAAATGGAAGAAGAATGGTAAAGTTAAAATAAAAACTACCATTTTAAAACGATCCATTGTTCCTGACATAATTCCTCTTGATGAGTCCATCTCGTTCCCCTAATTATAACCCCAAAAAAGTAACTAACAATAAAAAAATCAACTGATAACACATGCATAATGTGTCAGCAAACAAACAAGTTTTTTGAATTTCTACCATGTGCATATATACAGTTAATGAATTGATATACCATTCGATCTAGCATACGGTTGTGACTCTCCACCTCCTCATGTATGTCACCTGTCAACTGTCAAAAAGCAACAAATTAGTTTACGAATGCTTTAAGTCTTACTTAAGATTGTGAGAAGATAAGGCTTTAATGAACTAAAACAAACAATCACATATAAGGACCAATGTAGGTTAAAGTGCAGGAGCCAATGATCCAAGATTTCCAAACAAACTCCCTCTATTTAGATTGTAATGTCAATGGCAATAGATTCTTTGTAATCGGGGAGAAACATGTTATGGAAAACTTCATGGATTCAGTTTCTGGAGTCGAGCATCGAGCAAGGTGGAATAAAGATTAAAAAAGAACAAAGAAACTTTGCTTAATTTATAGAACTCAAACGTATATACAGAAACGCCCAGCACCAATGCCCGGATGGTCAAGAAAACATACTAATCTCATATCCAATCTCCCTGAAATGGTCAAAGATTTCAATGAATTTTCTGAGCAAGTCAGTAGGGGCAAAAATTTACCAAAATCCAACAGGGAAGATTCACCATAATGTATTCAGAGCACTATCAATTGTGGAGCCCTTGTAAGCAGTAAAGAGCATCAGTCTATAATTTCAATATGCAATTGCATTAGTGCATAGACCACAAGTCTGAAAGTAACAAGAAATCAGCACAACCCAGTAGCCACCATGATCCATTACATCACCTGCCACCCATTGTTCATCAACCACGATATCTACCACTTTAGTCTATTTAAAAAACCTCACATTCCACCACTCACCTAGGATCCAAGTTATGATGCTTTCCGCTGCTGATGGAGAAAGTCAATTGGCCTATCATCCTAATTAACTCATACTTCAATTAAAATATTAAATCTCGGATGACGAAGCGACTATTCTAAAAGAAAGGAATATACAGCCTAAAACATGATCCTTGATCTGAAGTGCTGTTTTCTCACCGAAAAATTGAAGATTGAGTGTACCACTAATTGAATCAAAAATGCATGTACAATAGACATATAAAAGATACTGGCGACCAGGACAACAGCAAAAAACATAGAATTCATAATTATGATGAAGATAATAAATTGCATTAGCAAAAGAAAATTACACATAACTTTCTATACAAATAAAAACAGCTAAGTTAAAACTGTAGAAATAGAACTAACTCTTTTTAAAAAGCTGACTCTATCATGTAAACTGTCCATAGTTTTCTCATTGTCATGATCCTCCATGCCATTTGAATAGGAAGGAGATGCCCTCAGACCACCACCTTCTTCGAGGTCATCAAAGAGCGCAGATCTTGATGACCTATGTTCCCTGTATGCAAAGAGCTTAATTACAATTCAAGGTCCTATAAAGTAGAACAGGTCAACCAGCACACAATCACTGAAAAAAATGTATATTTGTAAAGGTAGTTATTTGATTCAATTCCATTTAGGAAATTCCAGAATTGTGCTGTCTGAGATTCCCTAAGTTGTGTGAAAATGAACAAAATAAACACATTTTCATGTTAAAGACGAGAAAAGGCAAAACCAAAATATATCATCAGGCCCAAAAATGTTCATATAGATCCTTGCATTAGGGAACGTGTATGCATGCATAACTTCTATATCTATAGAGAGGTCTAATTGTTTCCCAACTTATCATAAGTCACAAAACAAATGCGACCAATTGGTTGAGAAATTCTCTACGCAAACTATTATCACACAAAGGAACAGGAAGCATGAATGCTCAGCAAAAAGACATAATTTGAAAATTTATATGCGAAATCATACGTAATAAGATTTCAACAACGGGAGTTTCTCGTAATGAAAAACACAAAGTTTCCATATTTGTATTTGTTCTTAAATCGAGGTTCCAAGAATTTCTTATCTAAGTTATTTGCACTTTTTGTCTAAGAAATGTTGTGTGTTCAATTGCTTATTTTCTTACATTGGCTATGTTGATTCCTGTCCAAACTCCAAGAGAATGCTATGAGAAGATACACATTAAGAATAATAATAATTCATCTGCTATAACGTACCAGATCAAGCTACACCAAATATGCCCAATTACCCACAAGTGTAGACTAGACCTCACGGGAATCGTGTTTTGTTACGCCAAATTGACTTCCTACTTTTAAACTCAAATTTTGTACCAAGCTCACATTTTCAATTTGAGGTAACTGAATTACCAATCAGATGTCAATCCTTTCAATACAATAAGAGCCAATCATTCCCAGAGTGTATCGTCAGAAAAATCAAAATACATTTACTCTTGTTTCTGATAGCTAAGCAATCATTAAAATATTCTATCATTTGCTAACATATGTAACAAAATCAATCATCATTTGATTCATTTTTTCACCTAAATCTCTCTAACAAATTTTCACAAATTGAAATTCTATTGATAAAATCTGCAACGGAAAATATGAAGCGCGGACACACAAATCACAATGTAGTCAATTGACGTGTAAAAACCAACAAGAAAATCGGAAGATAAATAAATGAATCGTGATTTCGCATACTAACCTCCGGTAATTCATGATGAATGCAGTCGAATTGTTGTCTCTGCAATCGTATTTAAGCGAGAATACCTCGATTGACAAACTGAGTGTACCTTAGCTTTGATGGTACAATCTGGAATAAGCGTGGGCGATTTCTCTTTTGTTTGGTTCTCTCCAGTTTGATGCAGTTTCAGAAAAGAAGTAAATAAATCGTGGTTGTAAGAGAGTTGAGTGAAAAGCAATTAAGAAGCGTTTTCTTTTTTCATTTCTTTATTTCTTTATTTATTTTTTACAGTAAATAGGAATTTGAGAAACGTGTAAAACTTGATGGATCATTATGATCAACTGGAATTACGAAGGAATTATATTTCTTAAATAATAAAATATTTGGTAAAAGTACATTGAATATATTTTGAGAAAGTGTTATTGAAACTAGTTAGCTGCATATTTACTAATTTAATAAATTTTAAAATAGAATGGTCAGTTACAATGTAGAAAATTAGGCTAATTCATATTACAGAATTCTAATATCTTTTTTTTTTTTTTTTTTGATAATTTTTTATATATAATTTGTATAATTCTAATATCATCCGACACCTTTCATGCTCATGTGGCACTCATCCAGCACCCGGTTGAATTAAATCCACCGGGGTAGGTACTAATTTTCCGACTAATAGTTCAATAACTTTGTCACTTGAAAATGTCCTACAACTTATCAACAATAACAAATTTGGTTATAACTTCACAAATTTAGTCTAGGGGTCATAAATGGTTCATTCTTTCACCGAAAAATCGAAATAAATTGAATTTGTTTTAGACCTTAATATTTTTCTCGTAATATACAGAGTAGAAATTATACAAACACCATTTTCTCCATTGAAGGACATAATCTCATACAAACTATACAAAACAATAATAAGAGAGCATAATGAATTACCAATAAACTTAACTACTTTCAGAGCCATCAATTTCTCACAACCAAATACATAAACATCCTCCTCCATATACAAAGCACTGATATTCACAATGTATAATAAAAAATAAAAATAAAAACGACGACCGTTTCATATAACCGAAGCCGTGAAATAAGAAAATGAACAATAAAATCAAGAATAAAACGAACCCCCAATTTGCGATTGCCACTCCATGCATTCCTCAAAATCGAAACTACTTGCACAATCCAACAACGCATTTTGTTGTTGCTCGTATCTACATATGTAATTCAAACCAACAAGTAACTCACATATGGCCGCCTCAATCTTTACTCGATCAGCAAAATATAATGTCTGAAGCAAAAGAACATTTGTCCTCGTAAGAATTTGCTGCTGTTCAAAATTACGCTCGCTTTGCCACCTTATCATGTTATGTGCTAATGGAGCAAGCCACTTAAGCTTTAAATCGAGTCTTTCCCTCCATTCATGGGCTAAAGGCGCATCATAAATAGCCAAATCTTTAACATAAGACCTCAAATTTGTTTTCAAAGTCTTTCTTAGGCTCGTAGGGAGCATTTGATACAAATCGTCTCTAGCTTCATCGCCAACTAGATGAGGGTACCGAAGAAATTTCTCTATGACAATGATAACATTGGCATAGTGTAAAGCTAAAGCCGAGCCTCCTACGGTATTAGGAGGCGCAGAAATCGTTAGTCGACTCCTTGTCCCAATTCTTAAACCGTTTCCCAAATTGCTCTTAGAGGGATGCTCTTTTCTTACACCGCTTGGAACACTAAAGACGCCGGAAATTTGACTACTTTGATCATCATCATCATCATCATCAAATTTTGAAGCGGAAGTACTAAGACTCAGACAATCAAAGAATAGCCTACCGGGCCCTATACCACAAGCGAAATTGAAATCATCAGGCCCAAACAAGCCTCCTTCGCTTTTCTCCAAACCCTTCGGTCTATAACTTGCGGTTCTTCTCTCCGATCCCTTTTTCACAATTTTCCTCGAATGAAAATGACCATTACTTTTAGTGGAAATCGACTTTCTCAAACTCGAACCCCTTTCAACCTCGCTAACACGCCTTAAACTTCCGCTAATCCCCGATTGTGACTTCAAAAGTGCATCTCCAAACACGGTATTTACGCGTGCGTAAATTGTACATACGGTCCTCGCCAAAAGCTCGACTACCTTATCATAAGTTTGGTTCCATAGTGAAACATCTTTCAAATGATTCACATCTTGTTTTTGCCATGTCAGCTTTTGCTCAAAAGCTTTCCTACTTTCTTCATGTTGGTTTTGTTGAAACTTCTTTGTAGCTACTTCTAGCTCATTCATGACCTCCATTTCGCTATACAAACTCGCGGTTGAATTCACATATCTCTCCATTTTCCTCACCATATTATCCATATCCTTAACCAAAAAACCCAACTCCTTAACATCAATAATCCCACAAACAATATCACCATACACATGCTCAAACCCTTGTAATGCTAAAATAGTGCACTTTTTACCTAACCTAGAAACAACACTAGCAACCCTATTCAAATCATCAAGTTTTTCCAAAAGGGTGAGCTCTAAAAGTTGTTTTTCATCACTAGAAACAAGGGTTCTAATCCCCTCGGATTTCAAGATCTCATTTTTTAATTTGAACATCTCATTATCAGTTAAAGATTTGTGTAAATGAAAAATTTTGGACATGACATTAGCAACTTCAAAAGAGAGTATACCAATAATTTGCCTCTCTTGTGGTTTCCCCTGTTTTTTACAATTCGAAGATTTTGTTGAATTTTCGAAATATAAAGCGTGCTTTAAATTGCTACTAACCTGATTACCCATTTTCAAAATCCAAGGCTCCGCCACCATTTTCAATAACAAGATCGGAATTTTAGATCTGGGTTAGCATTCTAAAGATGAAAAAGCAAAAGAGGTGTTGAATGGTAATGAGTTTTGTGTCAAGAAAAGAGAAAACAATAAGAACAGAAGATGAATTGGTGCAGTATTGAGTAGGCGTGGTGAAGGTGTGGGTTTTGTAAAAGAGTGTAATTGATTGAAGAACAGAGGAATGGAGGGAAAACCGAAAAGAAAAGGGAGTGGATTTGATTGAATAATTTGATATGAATGCGAACTTTTTGGATGTGTGTGTATGTGTGTTTTCGTGGAGATTTGTAATGAATTTTTCTTTTCAAAAAGGTAGGAGCAGTTGATTTTTGAAGGAGATGGCCCTCTCTTTCTGTTTGAGAATTAATTAACAAATCTGCAACTTTCAATTTTGTTTTTGAGTAAATGCAAAAACGCCCCCGGTATTTTTTAATTGGAAGAAAATCTTTTGTGTTATTCTTTTGATTTTCGCATTTGGTTCTAAAAAATTAATATCCAAAAGTAAAATTGTCACTTCCCCGTAGAAGATTGCACTTCCAGCAGGTACACTACGTACACTATATTATTATCAATATGTGATTGACTTAGTGAAAGGGATCCGTCACTATAAAGTAGCGAATTCAAATTTAAATTTCTATTTAAAAAGATTCTCATTTAATGTAACCGATGTGTCTCAAAAAGAAACGAAAAAAACCACACTACTACGTAGGAGGGGATAATATATTTGACTTATTAACATACGAAAGCTTTTATTAATTAAAAAAATGAGATTTTATGTATACAAAAAAGGGATTTTTTTGCATTTTACTCTTTGGGTTTCAATGTAGTATTTTCTTCTCATTTCTTTTATTTATTTATTTTATTTATTTGTTTAATGAATTTTTCTTTTTGAATGTGTGATGTGAATTAATCAAGTAACTTGTAAGATACAGGTATGCATTGATGAACACGTGGGAATTTGAATAGAGGAGTTGAACTAAGCTTTTCTCCATTAAAGAATTTCCTGAAGTGTTAGTTAATGTGCCAGATAATAGAAAAGCTGTTCGAGGGAAAAACACTTTTAGTCCCAAACTTTATCCCAGAAAATACATTTAGTATCATACTTTGCAGAAAAACAGATTTGGCATCACAATTTAGAGAGTCTTGACACATTTAGTCATTCCGTTAAATTTTGGACGAAAATTTCGCGCGTGACTGTCACGCTCACGTTAAGTTCAAAATATTCACGAGTTTTACACGTGATAAATCGGTCAAAACACTTTTGGTCCCAAACTTTACCCCAGAAAACACATTTGGTACCATGCTTTGCAGAAAAATAGATTTCGTAACATAATTTATATACTCTTGACATATTTAGTGTCTCCGTTAAATTGATAATAATCACATATAACGAACAGACAACAGTTTCTCTAAAAGATTTGATAAAAATCACAAAATATACTTAAATCATTGAAAATATTCTTTACAAAAGTACCTTGGATACCTGACTTGGTGCACTTTGACTTGCACTTGTATTCCAATGTTGATACAAGCACCAATCAAAATTTTCATTTTTTCCATCGAAAACACCGAAAAGTTTCCCTTTTTGAATCAGGCAAAACGAAAACAAGATGTAATTCCGAAACTATTTATTTTCCTTAAACTCTGTTATTTTCCTAAATTTTTTAGTAACTTTTTTTACAAATTTTCCTTAGTGTTTCCGAAACATTTCCGAATAGTCTCGAAAAGTTTTCAATATTTGGCTCTCCGAAACATACATTCGAAACGAAATTTTGATCCATGGATACAAATGCAAATCAAAGTGCACCAAGTCAGGTATTCAATGTACTTTGTTAAGAATATTTTTAATGATTTAAGTATATTTTGTGATTTTTATCAAATCTTTTAGAGAAACTGTTGTCTGTTCATTATATGTGATTTTTATAAATTTAACGGAGACACTAAATGTGTCAAGAGTATGTAAATTGTGGTACTAAATCTGTTTTTCTGCAAAGCATGGTGCCAAATGTGTTTTATGGGGTAAAGTTTGGGACCAGAAGTGTTTTGAGCGATTTATCACGTGCAAAACTCGTGACCATTTTGAACTTAACGCGCGCGTGACAGTCACGCGCGAAAATTCCGTCCAAAATTTAACGGAATGACTAAATGTGTCAAGACTCTCTAAATTGTGGTACCAAATCTATTTTTCTGCAAAGCATGGTACCAAATATGTTTTCTGGGGTAAAATTTGGGACCAAAAGTGTTTTTCCCTCAAAGATATTCACTTCAGGTTGGGGAAAAAAAACACAATTTAGTATGTCTCTTAATTTGGAAAAATGACAATAAGAAAGGTTGTTTTTCAAGTTACTGGCTATTGAATAAATTTTGGAGGAGAAATCAAATCAATTGATGAGTATATAAACAAAGACTTTCGCAAAGTCAAAGTTGACATAATATTGCGGAGGATACAAATTCTGATAAAATATAAATATAAAAATTGGAAAGTCGATGCAGTTAAAACTGCACCACAAATACGCTAATTCATTATGAACTTGTTTTTAAGGCTTGTTTTAGATTTATTACTTGAGGTAAATGCAAAATAACTAGAATATTACTTTATTATTATTATTATTATTATTATTTGAATAAATGATGAATTTGTGTTTGAAAATTTAGGATATGGTTAAAATATATTTTGAACATGTAATAAGTTTATCAAGTTTGATTCGAGTAGAATTAGATAAGCTAGTAAAATATAAACTATACATAAAAATATTAAGTTATTTGAGTTCGATTCATATTTGATTTATTATTAGATCACTTAAACTTGATTCGTTAAATAATTAAATCAAACTCACACTCAATTAAATAATTTATTTTTCAATATTACTAATTAAGCGCGTTTACACGTATATCTTCCACATGTACACCCTAATCAAAGAATTTTCTTTTTTCCACAACATATACTCCTTATAAATTAGAAGCCAATTCTGACCTTAGAATATGTTATCCTTTTTGTGCTCTAAAGTCTAAAAGTAAGGTCAAGCTAATTAACGTCACTTTCATAATGTTACTAGCTTGTGAAATAGCTATTGGATTAGAATGCTATGGAAGAAATTATTAAGAAAAAGACAATTTTCCAGATGGGAATTAGTCAAAATAATGTGTGATTTTTCTCATTAAAAGTGAATAATAGTTGGAGTTGGTAACTTTGCTTTCATAAAAAGACAAACCAACCTCCTTAGAATAAATAGATCCTAATTAAGACAAGACCAAGTGACAAAAATGAATGAACTTGTTACACCAAGACAGGTAGATTTAATTAATTGAACCTTTAATTAATTAAATCGTGGATTTAGTTCAACCATCTTTCAATAGCTCCAAACACATCAAATGATGTAAATATATAGTGTGACAAATCATATGAGTTCAATCATTTTATATATATGCTTATAATTTTAGCTACATTGAAATAACATACATGTGCTACATTTAACTTAGTGATGAAAGTGTGCGAGTTTGAATTGAGAAAAAATGTTTTGGATCACAAGCAATAGAACAAGAAAGGGTACTCCAAAGTTTTCTTTATTTACTTAACTGGATCAAAGTTAGTTTAAAATTGTGTGCACTAAATTTAGCAGTGACTTGTAATTTGTACAAACGACTAATTAGCCATGCCATGACAAATACATAGTAGTAAGTACTCTAATTTCTTGTAAACTAATTCAAATTCACTTTAAATAAATAGGACTACCAGATTATACAGTAATTTATAATCTTGTAGATTATATTTTTTTAGCACTTTTTATCTCATATGGTTGACTCAGTTTATACTTTTGATCACAAATTATGTAGAAATAATTGAATTGACCAAATCTACAATATATTGTTAAATAAAAAATTGAAAAGTGCAAGTTTCTATGAAGTAAGTCACCAAAATCTATTAAGGTTTTGGTTCTATGGGACTAAAAATATAACTTTTTTCATTACAAAAAGATGATTTTTGCGTCCATCCTAAATTGTATTCTTACATGCGATCGCATCTTTATTCATGCTTAATGACAAGTTAACTAGTTGTTTTGTTCTGTTAACTTATATCCTATACAACCTTTTACACAAAAGTATTTTCCAATATGACTCAAACTGAAAAGTACTTCCCTAAATGTATCTTTTAGGTAAAATCGATGTTGGTAATATCGATTCTATTGAAAAATCGCAAGTTCTAACATCGATTTATCAATTACATTCGATAATTAAAAAAAATTAAATTTAATAAAAATCGAGATTAGTAACAACGATTCTTATTAATTATAATAATTAGTGACTAATTAATTCATGGATAGAATCGATATTGGCAATTCTTCTATTTTTTTTTCCGGAAAATGAGGGCATGCTGCTGGAAATTTCCAAGTTGTTGTTGAACTGCGATTTATACCTTTTTTTTTATATCTTGTGAAATGTGAAGGAGCAGAAGCTTGATTTTTTTAACTCAAGCACAACCACAACAATAAATTCGAGAATCACAATAATGTAAGCACAACTACAATGTCGGTTACAACAATGTAAACTTAAACAAATTCAATACATAAAAATGTTTCAACAATGTTATCTCAATCATAGTAATATCTATGAAACTATGTCCTATTATTCGTGCATTTGCGACGCGTATGTCCTTTCTTCCCACAAGTAGAGCAATGAATCACCCGTTTGTCGGTTTGAAAATCCATTTCATTGCGAATGCGCCTTGATATTGGTCGACCTTTTTCCCGTTCAAGCTTGGAGTTTGGTTTGAAAACCGGACCATAATACTCATTCCAATAAGCCTCATTCTCCAATGGTTCAAATCTACCACTCCATGTCCTCGAATAATTCTCAACGGTATAAAATGATGATACAAAAGATAAAGGATCAACATTTTGGTTACTACAACAAGCAAGAACATGTGAACAAGGAACATGATAGGGTACCCACTTACCACAGGTGCATATCCTTTCGCCAGTGCGCACAATTTGAACATTACTTCCCTTCGTCATGAGACGACCTGTGGTTACAGAATAAATCCCACCGCCCCCACATATAGAATTGTTGAAGATTGTTACATGCATACCCCCAACCTTCGAGGTGTTGTGGAGGAGCATTTGATAAACCTTAGGGCTAAATCTATTTTGGGGTTCGGTGTTTAGTAGGCCAATATTTTGACGAGCAAGTTCAGCAATACCAAGCCTAGATTGAAAGTAATAAACACAATGATAAAATGAAGTCTCAATAATGCTGTAATAGGCATACCACGAGTACCTTTCATCACGCCATTGAAAACTTCTGAAATTTCGTTGTCATTAGGCCATATCTATAACTGCCATCATGTGCAATTGTCCATTTTTTTCCGAGAGTTTATCCTACCACTTTCGAGCATCAGGACATAATAGCTCAATTTGATCCAATACAGTTTGAAACTTGCGATCCTGGTGTGAGCAACCTGCCTTCCACACTATCCTTTTTAAATTACCACCTGTATGGACTTTGCAAAAATTAGAACGCACATGCCTCAAACAATACCGATGTTCCACAATTTTCCAATTTCTTACTCAGATTGTTGACAATATACCTTTATGGCAATCAGAAATCAAACGTATATTACGACCCTTCACAACATGTTCTTGTACAAGGTTCAAGAACCAATCCCAAGTTTTAAAGGACTCGTTTTTTACAATAGCAAAGGCAAGTGGCAAAAAATCGAGCTTCTAATCCTTCACATTTCCCAAGATTTAAAAAAAAGGTATAAATCGCAATTCAACAACAACTTGGAAATTTTCAGCAGCATGCCCTCATTTTCCGGAAAAAAATTTAGAAGTATAGCGATCCTTCTGAAGAATCGATATTGCCAATATTGATTATTTCACTGAATTAATTAGTCGCTAATTATTAAAATTAATAAGAATCGATGTTACTAATCTCAATTTTTATTAAATTTAATTTTTTTTTAAATTATCGAATATAATTGATAAATTGATGTTGGAACTTGCGATTTTTCAGTAGAATCGATATTGCCAACAACGGTTTTACCTAAGAGGTACATTTAGGGAAATACTTTTCAGTTTGAGTTATATTGAAAAATACTTTTATGTAAAAGCCTATATAGGAAAAAAACTCGTTATCCAAGATAAATGGAGTTGGGGGTGGGTGGGGAGATAACTTGCATTGGAGTATTAGTACGTAAAATTAAAGGCCATTTGGTAATCGATCATAAATTATGTACTTTCATGCCATTTGACTAGGCATCATTATAATTTATGCAGATTGAAATGTACAAGTCATCAACTCCATAAATTGACCTATGTCAACTACCTCAACTCTTCAATTATTTCTTCTTATTGATCAAGGGTACTGTTACTGAGACTAGAAATGTTTGATATGGATTAGATAATAAAATTTATTTTATTTTATTTTATAAGGTCTTGAA
The DNA here is from genome assembly GCA_038501285.1 of Penstemon eatonii. Classification (NCBI taxonomy): domain Eukaryota; kingdom Viridiplantae; phylum Streptophyta; class Magnoliopsida; order Lamiales; family Plantaginaceae; genus Penstemon; species Penstemon eatonii. Next base: position 74,726,364 of record CM076715.1, read on the forward strand.
CAATTTTTATTTCTTGAGTTAGTTTTTTGAGATAAGTTAGGCTCGAGTCTTATGAATATTAGCTCAATCCATAATTTTCTTTTTCTTTTGAGAAAATGAATTTGGGGCTATGATTCAATGGATCATTTTTATTTAGAGGAGTTGCATACGTAGCCTGCAACATAGAAATTTTTTGTTTGAATTACATAAAGAAACGTGAGTTATTTTTAAATTTATTACTAGTTGATCTGGACGAAATTATCGTTCTAACGGAAACTAAAGTTTCCATTAAAAGTAAAAATAATTCCGACCTAAAGAAAATAGTTGTAACACTACATGGTTATTTAGATGCCAAAAATCTAATTGTTCCAACTTATTTAGATGCCAAAAATCTAATTGAAAATGTGGTACAGTAAGAAAAATATAAAATCAATGATTGATAACGTTACAAAAGATTCTCAAAGTGGACCATTAATTTTTTTTTTAATTGACACGAAATATATTTAGGTGGGCCCAAAATGTTGATTCTTATTTTGGTCATGACAAAATCTAGGAGTCGCATTATTTTATTATGACAATGTTGTTTGAATTTTTCCAAATGAGGATTTCAGGGTTAACCTTAGGGTACCATTTTAATATATAGAGTTCAAGTAACATCCTGTGTTGTTGTATTTGTATGTAGATTTAGTTTTTAGCATGGATCAAAATTTCGTTTCGAATGTATGTTTCGGTCAGCTAAATACTGAAAATTTTTCGAGATTATTCGGAAATGTTTGAAAACAGTAAGGAAAAATTATAAAAATAGTTACTAAATTTAGGAAAATAACAGAGTTTAGGGCAAATAAATAGTTTCGAAATTACATCTTATTTTCGTTTCGCCTGATTCAAAAACGGAAACTTTTCGATGTTTTCGATAGAAAAGATGGAAATTTTGATCCATGGTTTTTAGATAAGATCAACTTCAAAGTTGCAGGCACCAAAAATTCCATATATTAGGCATATTTCATCTCAACAATATAGTCCTATATGAATTGTGCTAAATTTCAGTTTGAGCCTACCTAACTTCAAAAATCGAATAAATTATCTAAAACCTTATAAAGTGGATCTTGATATTAAATATGTGTGGGAGATTTTAGTATCACTAAAGTATAAGTTGTATTTTGTCTAAACATAATGTAATTTTTTTTAATTTTTCAAAAACTAATTATTAATAGTTGCAATTATAGATCTTTATCCAAACTCTTTTTGGGGGGAAATTATTGGCTCTCCTTTTAACAACTTAGAACCTTTTTCGTCAAAAAATGTGAAAAAGAAGAGCATTTCTTTCTTATTTGATGAAAAGAAGTAATAATAATAAGGGAAAGTAAAAGGTAAAAGATAAAATGAATAATTGATGGGAGAACAAAAGGGGAAAAGACAACAAAAATGTGTAGGGGAAGAAGATAATCATGGGATGCGTTGGATCCATTTCTAGACGTTCCTTTTAGTAAAAATTCTTTATAGCTCATTTAAATTAATTATAGAGTGACTAGAAAAAAAAAAAAGAAAAAAGAGGGTCTAAATTTGAAGACTACCTATTTTTTTTTTTTTTTTTTTTTTTTTTTTTTTGTGTTTTCGATCTATTCTAGTTAACTTTAACTCACCTACCTGAGGCTAACTCCTAACTGGACTTGACAATTTTCTTGGGCCTTACGTTATTTGGGCTTTCTAGTGCCCACACTTATTTGGGTAAGTAAAACTGTATTGTTTCAACTTTAATATAGATTTCACCAAAAAAAAAAAAAAAAAAAAAAAAACTTTAATATGGATCTAATTAAATAATTCTTTTAATTATTTGAGATCATAAATCAATTTAATCAGTTCCATGACATTTCTCTACTTTGATTTTCAAATATCATATTGACAAATAAATTATGCCAATTGCTTCAAAGCTCTACCTTCATCTTGGTAGATAATTAGCTAATTAATTCTATACTATTATATCGTTAGAATGGCATAACAAAAGCACTTATATCGTCATATCTAGCTTCAATTTTGAATAATCATATGAACAACAAAAATCTTCACTTAAAAAATATTTGAAAACATCTTTATACTATCTTTTAACAGCTTCACAGGCTATTCTTTCAAATAATGGAACGAAATTGTAATGTGAAGTCATATGAACAATCATTTGCAACCAAACATGTTAATTAGAGCTGTCAATGGGGGGATTTCAATTCAGATCCGTCCGAATCCGATCCAACTAGAGATTTGATGGATCTGGTCCGATTATAAAGATCTGTAATTCGAAACACATGCATGGAGCGAATATGGATTTAAATCATTCCAATCTGTATCCGATAAAAAATAAAAAAAGAATGATATCTATTTTATAAAAGTAAGTACCAAAAGTAATATTTCACTATCAATTTAAGAAGATGGTAATTTATATTTCGTTTATAGATTTATTTAAATCAATATTTTCATCTAAAAATATGAATATTAGTAAAGGATGTTTGAACATGTGAGCTAAAATTAAATAAAATTGTGAATTTAATAAACTTGTTTTAGAAAAAAAAATATTAATGTAAGATTTTACTGGATCCGAAAAACATCCGATATCAGGCAAAACTCCGATCATGATCCATTGGATTCAGAAATTTTAGATCCGAGCACAATTAAAACATGATCCGAATTCGATCCGATTTAAATGAAGTCGGATCTGAACGCGCCTGATCCGATCCATTGACAACCCTAGTTTGGACAACTCAAGTTTGAATGTATTTATCTTATTTAATTGAGGCAATCTAATTCTACTTACCTTGAAAGAAATTTTAATTATCATGCGCATACGAATATAATAACACTCAATGCTAATAAAGACAGGAGAAGCTTCAATACACTACCAACAAAAATAAAATTAAAAATAAAATCGAAAAGGTGTGCAATGCCAGCTGCAAAAGACTTGAGAATTGAGATCAACCCTTATCCTCTGTTTTGTCCGCAATCTTATTATATTCTCAAGCTGGCAAAAGGAAACAATCACTTCTTGATTTTAGAACTAGCATAATAAGCGGATATAAACGAGTTAACTAAAAAAATAAAAATAAAAATTAACTAATATGAACCACATAGTGTGAAAGTTTGACCATTTATTGTAATCGAACATAATTTAATTATTATATAAATGACCTTAAATAGGCTATAATTGAATAGAAAATTTACTTCAAATATATTAATATATATACATTAGTACATTGTCATATTTTAGTTTACCGAGCCGTGACCATGGATCAAAATTTTCATCTTTTCCTTCGAAAACATCGAAAAGTTTTCATTTTTGAATAAAACGAAACGAAAATAAGATGTAATTTCGAAACTATTTGTTTGCCGTAAACTCTGTTATTTATCTAAATTTAGTTACTTTTATTACAATTTTTCCTTAGTGTTTCCGAAACATTTTCGAAAAATCTCGAAAAGTTTCCAATATTTGACTGACCGAAACATATACTCGAAACGAAATTTTGATCCATGGCCGTGACCAAATTCAACTTTGAGTTACTAAAGCTTGGTTGACATGTATTTTTTCCTTTTTTCTTTTTTTTTTCTGTAAAAGATAATCATGCATTAGAAACCATAACTAAGTTTAATTTTCGTTAGCTTCCCTTTTAGTAATGAGCGAATTATGAAATTGAAAAAGAAAACTACTTGAACAATAACAGCACAATTAAAAATCTAAATGTACAATACTTAAATATAATTATGAGAAGAAGCCTAGACCCAGATCATATATATCAACAATGGAAAATCATTTAGGAAAAAAAAAAGAAGAATGTCATCTTTCTAAGCTTCCTGTACAAAAAAAAGACGTATACGGAGCAGGTTCGTAGCAAAAAGGCGCAGCCGGGTGCTGCCACTTCTTCATGACCACCACCGTCTTCTCCGCCTCCTCCTCCGCCGCCGATTCATTTTTACCGTTGGCACATGAAGATCTGATCTCAGCAGCCGGATTACGATCCGTCGGCGACTGAACCAACGGCGATAACAGAGGTATCGCCACCTTCCATTCCGCCGCCGTGTTGATCTGAATCGACGTCGGCGCTTTCCTCTTCAACCGACTAGGCTGCGGCGGCGCCACTGAATTCATATTCGAGACGTCCGCCATAGATTCAAAATGGAGAAAATAATTTGAACAAGGATGAGATTGGAATTGGATCTATCCTTTTCGTTACTACTTTTTGGGGAGAGGAAGTGATAATTTAAATAAGGAGAAGAGGCGGGTGGATTGCACGCGTCGGAGAAAATTGTACTAATCGGTCCCAATTTTTTTACTCCCCAATTGACCAATCAATTTGATCAAATTATAGTAAATAATCTAATTAATTTATTCAACAATAATGAGATAATATATTATAACACCATATTTATTTTTCCTCGATTTCAAATTAATTGGTAAATTTTCATGTTTCAAATTATTTGTCATATTTGATTTTTCATTTCAAATTTTTTTTCCAAATGTATCCTCTCTTACTACATCTATGTTTACGCAATAAAGTAAAATGAGCAAAGATCAATGCCATTAATTACATCAATCATTAAAAGGGTATTTTTGACATTTTATCTTGAAAAAAATGATTAATTATTGAAATATGTGAGAATGTCAAATATGTCAATTAATTTGAAAAGGAGGGTGTAATATTTAAGAAGTTTAAAATACAATAATATAAATAATCTACATGATAAGTCACTTAAATGATTAAATTTTTTGATTTTCTACTCTTGATAATGAAGTAAAAAAATGAGCCTGAGAGAGTAATAAATATATATTCCCTGCAAGAATGCAGTAGACACTGGATTAATTATTTATAAATATAAGAGACTATACAAGATCATATTTATACTAAAATAGAAGACACGTATTTCATTTAAAGTACTATTACTAATATAAATATTAAATACTTAGAAAACTCAAGTAATTTTGTAAAAAAAAAAATGGATACCAAAAATTGAAGTTGCTAACTGTGATTTTGATAAATGTTCAACTTGAGTTTGAAGAATCGTAGTTGACAACTGCAATTTTTCACAAGAGGTATATTTAATTTTCAATTTGAGTCATTTTGAAAAATATCCCATATTAAAAAAAAAATTAAGGAATCTTGAATCTCAACTATCTCTCTAACAAAATATATGTTCAACTTCACATATCCAGCATTTAACCGCGCCCATAAGCCGAGTTTTAAATTCACCCACTCATGTTGTTACCCACACGGCCCAATCCAATTTTGAAACCGAAAATTCTGCACGGAATTTCGTCGAACAGGATGATGATGAAGTATGTTGATGCCCTGTTTCCCTCTTGCAAAATTGAACTATTTTCTCATAAAATTGGTGCCCATGTTCTTCACGCTGTAAGTATCCATAATCCATTTGCTTTATTCTCTGTAAATTTGCATACCACTATCAGTCTCAAAAGAAGGGGCTTCTCCACATACAAACTCAGACATAATTTCAGTAGTATAAAAGGGGTCGACGATGCCCTTTTCGTGTTCCGAGATATGCTGAGAATGCGACCTATCCCTCCTGTCTATAATTTCAACAAATTACAGAGTTTGGTTATCAAGATGAAACAGTATACTGTTGTCCTCCATATGTTCGACGAAATGCGTCAACTGGGTTTCCCACTTGATGACTACACAATGAATACTGTGATTAATAGCTACTGCATCCTAAGTCGAGTGGATTTTGGGTATGCGGTCTTAGGCCTCTTCTTCAAATGTGGTTACCACCCCGACATTACCACCTTCAGCACTCTTCTTAAAGGGCTCTTCTTAGAAAAAAAGGTTGTTGAGGCCGAAATATTGTTCAAGAAGTTGTTGAGAGAGAATATAATTGAGCCTGATGATGTTATGTTCCTCACTGTCGTAAATGGGCTCTGCAAAGCTGGGCAAACTCCGTCAGCTCTTGATTTGCTTGGGCTATTGGAAAAAGGAAAGTGCAAACCAAAAGTCAAAACTTATAGCACGGTAATTGATAGTCTATGCAAAGATGGATTGGTTGATGATGCTCTCAAGCTCGTAACTAAAATGATAGATAAAGGCATGTTACCTAATGTTTATACTTATACTTCACTGATTCAAGGTTTATGTAATTTTGGTAGATATGAAGAGGTGAAAGTCTTACTAAATGAAATGGTGGCTCACGGGATCTTTGCCAATGTGGTTACCTTTAATATATTAGTGGATGCATTCTGCAAAGAAGGGAGAGTAGAAGAGGCCGAGGATATGATCGAAATTATGAAGCAAAGAAGTATAAGTCCTGATATTATCACGTATACTGCACTCATGGATGGGTATTGCTTGCGAGGAGAAATGGGGAAAGCAAGAAAAATATAGATTCAGGCCTTCAACCTAATTGTTACAGCTATGGGAGTTTGATAAACGGATACTGCAAGAAGGGAGAGGTCCATGAGGCTTGGCGGCTTTTTCTGGAAGTTTCTCATAGAGGGTTAAAGTACACAACAATTATCTATGACAACATGTTACATGGATTATTTTGTAAAGGAAGATATGATGATGCCCAGAAGCTTTTCAACGAGATGCAAGCGCATCATATAATTCCAAGTTTGGTGACATACAATATATTGGTGGATGGTTTATGCAGAAATAAACAAATTGTTGAAGCATTTTCAATTTTACGCATGATGGAAGATAATGGAATTAAGCCCAACATTGTAACATATAATGCCCTTATTGAAGGATTGTGCAAGGATGGACAGCTTGACAGTGCAAGGAATTTGTTCAGTGAACTTCCTTCGAAAGGTTTGCAGCCGGATAGAATCACGTTTACCATCATTATCGGTGCGCTTTGCCAAGCAGGGATGACAAATGATGCTAAGAACCTGCTTTTGGAAATGGAACAAGGTGGTTGCTTCCCTAATAGTGTCACGTATAATGTTTTCGTGCAAGGTCTTCTTAAAATTAAAAACTATCCCGAGGCAATCTCACTAGGTTTAGTCTTAAATTAGGAAGCCATTGAGTTGAGGATACATAAGGAACCCTCTAAATATATGACACGTGGCTTTAGTGTTCAAGGCTACCTCTTTCACTGGTTTTACTAAAATAAAGGTAAAATAAAAAAAAAATTCAAAATTACGCAAACAAAATCGGTTCCTCAAATTAAAAATAGCAAACTGCTTCTTCTTCTTTGTGTACTATTTTATGCAATTCATCAATTTTTCATGCTCAAATCGAATTCTTTAAACTCTGGGTTTTCTCCGACATCTCCCAAAATTCTTGCCACACTTAAGTTTTCTGCAATTCATCAATCTCTCCATCCTCAAATCAAACTATTCAAAATCCGGGTTTGCTGCAAAATCTCCCAAAATTCATTGCAACACAGTAAGTTTCCTTCAATTTAAAGTATATTATGTGTTTAATTATGAAATTGTTAGAGTTTTTGATATTGATGAAATTATAGATTAATCTCTTTTTTAGTCGTTATCAGCAGAAATAATTGGAAAGTTATTATTTTCCCCACCATCTTCGATGATCTTTGTAGAACTTTGTGTATATTCATTAGACTCTATAAGGAATGAGTCTCTTTAGAAAATGTGCGCAGAGCTTTTTTTTTTTCCTAAACTGATGGGTCTCATGTTTATACTGATCATAGAATTTGAGAAGAGGAGTTGACCTCTTGATTTGGGCTCTCGAAATTGAAATTCATTTATTACTTTTCGTTCTCCCTTATTCAAAAATTAATTTTGAATCACCGCATAATATAAAAGTGGGTTATTCTATTATTGTTGATTGAAACTGAGCTATTCAATTTTTAATTTTGTCATTGTCTTTACGATACAATTTAACATATTAATTTTTTTCAAGTGAATATATCGGTGATATACATACTTTCAGATTATATGAAGACATGAGGGCTATTTGTTTTTTGTTTTCTTTCACCAGACTATTTGTTCTTCGTCCGACCCATCATGTTTTATACTATATCTATATATATGGATAGTTTACCTAATTTTTTTCTTATTTGAGTTGAACGGTTGAATACATTTTGTATCATAAATCAATAATTCATTAAACTCAGTGTAACAATAATTGTGTATTTTGAGCAGCACTTGTGCAAAAGAAGGATGAAATAAAAATGTTTTCTAATCCATGCTTTAAACTACTCTAATGATGATTTGGCACTAGATATTCATGAACTATGTTTGATTAGCTACACAAATTTCTATTCATTCCTTCAATACATCAAAGTGTCAAACTATCTTCAAGCACAATGTAGATAGTCTAACTTAATTTCTTAGAGATGCCTTGTAAGTTGTACCAAACTTGATGGTGCCGATTCTTTTTATCTGATGAGCTTTATTTGCAGGTGGGACTCAAGAACTAATGTTGGAGAATTCGATGGGCATTCAAAAAGAGTCTTAAGTTGTGCATTTAAGCCAACACGACCATTTCGCATTGTAACATGTGGAGAGGATTTTTTGGTCAATTCTTCATTTAAGTTCAAGCTATCTCACAGGTTTGTCATCCCTGTTTTTAACCCATTAGAAGTTACGTGACTGCACTGCATACGCTGAAAATTATCATAAACTATGATTGTTAACATGATTTTATATCACTCTCAAAGCACTTTGATTTCTCTACATAGGTGATAAATTAATATGTAGTGTTGTTGTATCGGAACTCATTTTTGTTTTCTATTCTGCAAGTTTCTAAATTCCACAAGTTTCTTGGTATTTTGGCCTGCAGGGATCATTCAAATTTTGTAAACTGCATTCGTTTTTTCTCCTGATGGGAAGAAATATATATCTCAAGATAGTGTCGGACTAAAGTTAGATAGTGTTTGGGGAGCAGCCTTTGCGCTACAACTGTTTGTGTTCGATTATGAAAATCCACCACCATTACTCGGGAAGATACCACTGAAATCTGAATTTATACCCCTGAATGATGACAATGATTTGAACAATCTTGTGAAAATGTACGCAGACCTTGGTGATGATTACATTCATACAAAATTTGAAGATGTCACGGACCCGAATGTGTCGATTGCATAAACAATTGAAGCTAATACTTATGGAGTTATATTTTATAATTGTGAATTTTTTTAGACTTTTCTCATAATTTGGCATTATTATCGGAGACCTACTTTTTTTTCTTAACATTATGAATTTTATAATTATGAAGTTTTTCTAGATTCGATTATATTTTTTGTTAACTATATTATTAATTGTCCTGCAATAATTTTATTAACTAGCGATTTTTGCACGTGGTCCTCACGCACATATATTTATTTGAGTGCAATGTGATCAAGATTTAAATAGAGTTAGATTCATTAAATTCTTGTTTGAACTTACTTTATTGTAAAAATCAATTTAAAATTTTGGACAATATATAGTTTTTCCGGACCATTTTTGAATAGTTGAGTTAAAAAATAATAAATCTATGTTGATTTGAACATAATCAGTTAGATTTGACTTTGAATAGTTATACAATAATGTTAAATTGATTTGACTTTGAATAGTTATAGTGTTATACAGTAATGTTAAATTAAAGTACAATTATTTGACAAAATTACCTTGTTGGTATCATAAGATAGGCTTACTTACAACTTTGGTACCATTTGATAAAAAAATGCAAATTTGGTATCATAGGATAGGTTTTCGTTGCAATTTCGGTACCAAACCCAATTTTTCTCCAAAGTTAATGGCTACGAAATGCATAATGTTCAATTTACCCCTCTATAATTTGAAAAAAAAAACAATTTACCCCTATAAAAAAATTAATGAAGCAATGTAGCCCTTCAACCAGAGAGTGTAATTCACTTGTCAAAATTGAGAATAGGCATGAAAATCATTTTATAATATAGGGGGATAAATTGACCCATTTATCATAACAGAGGAGGTAAAATGCCACATTATAATACTAAAAGTGGATAAAGTGCCGTTTATAAAAATATGAGGGAGGCGATGTGAAACTTTTACAAAATTACAGGGGGTAAAATACTCTATTTTAAATCACAAGTGGGTAAATTGAACATTATGCATTTTATAGGGGGTAGATTACCATTAACTTTGGACAAAAGTTGGGTTTGATACTAAAGTTGCAATGAAAATCTATCCTATGGTACCAAATTTGCATTTTCGTATCCAATGATACCAAAATTGCAAGTAGATCTATCTTATGGTCCAAAAAAACAATTTTCCCATTTTCTTATCAGGACATAAATGTTTGAAGTTCTTCTGATGTCATTTGTCTTTGTATTGCTATACATTTTGGTGTATTGAGTAGGAGAGATGTATTGACATTAGTGAAATAGAGTCTTGTAAATTAAATGGAAAGAAGGAGGCAAACGAACGGCAGAACACCATGTCGTCTGCAAATGGTGCCGCCGCCGATTTCCTCCGCCACGCGAATTTGACCTAAATTAGAGTTTTGATGAAGGACTTAAAACTGGAGTTAGGATTTGGGTTCGGAGGTAATTCTTTCAAAAAGAAAAGGGCTTGTGGTATGTCAATGGCAGCCACCACTCAATGAGGCGGCGGCTTGTGGTCGGTAGTGGACGGTGAGTTGGGTAGTGGGATAGTTGAAGAAATTTGGGGATGGTGGGATAATTGGGTATATTTACGTTTGGATGAAAAAAAAATTAATGAGAGGGTATATTATAATTTAGATCATTATTATTTATTTATAGATTTAAAACAATAAAAAAATATGTTCAACTCAATCACCTGTTCAGCAGGTAGTCCATCCATTATTTTAAAGGTTGAGATCAAAATATCATATTTTATTTTCTATCTAAGAGTAGAGAGGGAGGTTCCTAATGTATACTCAACACAATTAATACTAACCTAAGACTTCCCCATCTCACTATTGGAAGAAATGACTAGAAGGGGATTCTCACCAGATGCAGCTACTACTTCCATTTTACTGAATAATTTTATAAGGGATGGTCAAGACGAAGTTGTTCTTGAAATGATGAGGAAGTTCGTGCCAAAACGCAAATAATTTAGTTACAGTACGATGGGATAGCATTAGTTTAAGGAACATGTCAGCATTAGTTATGAGATTTTGGTCGTTAAATTTCATATTAGGTGCTGAAGATATGAGTTGTATGAAATATCTTCATTCTTGTTTAATGTGGTTACTAGTTTTGCTGATTGTAAATATAGATTATCATTTTTGAAAGAAAATTTTAGTTATACATGAAGAAGTTGATGAAAGGTCACCTGAGATTAAGGTAGATACAATGACTAGAAGTTGTTTTCAAATCCATATATGTGACTGTTGCAGGGCTGAATTGCTGATGTCCTTGTGTTTGGAAAATGCAACTTCTACAAGCTCTTAATCATGTAACAATTTTTATTTTTATTTTAAGTTTTTTATAATTCATGAAACCATTTATTAAGTCTAAAAGTGCAACTTTATATGAAATAATAATTTGGGGCAATGGTACTAAAAAAATTAAGTGGGGCTAAAACCTGAATAAGGTTATTTGATATTCAATTTAGATTTATTTGATATAAGACGTTAATTTAAGCTTAGTCTGTAATAATGTTTCAGATAAATTTGACAAATATTTTCACGTGATAAATCTAAGCTTAGTCTGTAATATGTATCAGATAAATCTAAATTTAACATTTGTGTGAGTTTGACAATTAAATCAAACACAAATATATTCTCAGTTTTGATAAAAAAAAAAAAAGGACTGAATATTATTTGTTGCTACTCAGCCAGTTTATTTATACCTTAGATTCAAGTCATGCCGAAGCACGTGAATTAGAACGCCCACCAATGTAGAAAACAAGAAAGTCTTTCCATAAATTAAAAAACAAAGGAAATATTAAGAAAGAAAAATACTATTGAATAATGACAGCAAAGGTCTTTAATTTCTCTCATAACGTACTCCTTGTTTGGATCGATCACATGCTAACTTTTTTATGCTTTGATTGATCAATAATGGTATGCATATGATGATTGCTTCATTGCAAGTTTTTTGGGGCTTGTTTGTTTGGCGTTTGGGAAAGTAGTTTGCGAGAGTAGTGGAAGTTTGTGAAATAATCTCGATTTGCGGAATATTTGTTTGTGTTTTGAGAGAGTGGTTAGAGAAATAAAGTCGGTATATGTTTTTTTGGAAGAGATAGGTTGTAGGTGTAAGATGTGTAAGACTTTATGTCAAATCATATTTATTGTGAGATAAATTGTGTAAGAGATATGATACTTTATGTCAAATCATAGTAGAGTTTAGAGATAAGAAAATTGTTGTTTGTTTGGATTTTGAGAGAGTAATTTGAGAAAATTGAGAGATGAAAAATCTATTTTGAGAAAACTGAAAACATGTTTGTTTGGCATTTCCCAAACACGAATTTTTTTTGAGAAACGCCAAACAAACAAGCCCTAAGTTTTTTTCTTTCTTTCTTAAAATGTGTTAATATTGGTATTAATATCTAATTTCATGCTATTTCCTAAGTAGATTTTCATACTAATTTATGTTAACACTTGATTTACATCTAAATATACTATTTAAATGTTATGATTCAGTTGAAAATATTCACAGGAAAACGAAGTCTACTTGAACTTCTTTGTTTTTATTGTTCTATAATGTTAATTTAAGAAAAAATATGGTAATCAATATAAAAAGTTAATGATAATCTCCTCCCTATATTTATAATGTTTAATTTGCTCCTGCAATTTTAAAAAATACATTTTCTCTTTATATTCATATAAAAACTCATATTGCCTGATTTGATAAAAATATCTTCCTTTATATATAATATATAAAATATAGTACTTAGACTTAATTTAAACTTGAAAATAAATGAAACAATTTACTCTCCCGTGTTATTTTATATGTATCAATTTTAGCTCATGTATTATTTTATACAATGTATTAGTTTACTCCCTTCTATTTCTATATACTTCTATTGACACTTTAGCCCTTATATAATTTTATGCAACACCTTTTACCTTCACATTTAATTACGATCATTCTTCAAAGAAATGAGGTAAATTAATTCTTTAAAATTTTCAAGGATAAGATGTTCTTTTTCAAACTACATGGTAGTGAATTAAATATTATACATATCACATAAAGATAAATAAAAATTAACTCGATAAAAAAATAGGCTTTATGAAAAAAAAAAAAACGACAATTTACTTTAGCTATTTTTGGTAAATTTATCTCAACATATTCTGCATTTTCCCATCAAAATTTCATCCCAAATAATATTCTCGACAAAACAATATTTATGATTTTTAACTTATTATAGAAAATTAAAAGAGTATGAGAAAGTATATAGATAAAAAAATAGATATTTTTTAAATATATTACACATAAATTTTATAATTATTATTTACATCAATGCAACATGTATCTCAACTAGGGCTGTCAATGGGTCGGATTATGGTCGGATCAGGCTCGTCCAGATCCGACTCCATTTATATCGAATCGAATCCTATCGGATTCGGATCTTGTTCGGATTGTGCTCGAATCTAGATTTTTTGAATCCAACGGATCTTGGTCGGATTTGGCCGGATATCGGATATTTTTCGGATCCAATAAATTTGTATTTAAAAAGTTAAATTAATATTTTTTTCCTAAAATAAGTTTATATCTTTTCAATTTTATTTAATTTTGGCTCACATTTTCAAAGTTTCTTTACTATATTCATATTTGTAGAATTTGTAGAATGAATATATTGGTTTAAATAAATTTATAAACGAATTATAAATTGCTATCTTCTTACATTGACGTTAAAATATTATTAATGATACTTATTTTTATAAATCATTTTGTATATATATCTTTCTTTTTATTTGTTGTCGGATACGGATATTCAACGGATCGGATCGACCTAAATCCATATTCGCTCCATGAGTTTCGGATTTCGAATCTTTATAATCGGATCAGGTCCATCGAATCTCTAATCGGACAATTATCCTAATATATCGGATCGAATTCGGATTGAAATCCGCCCCATTGATAGCCCTAATCTCAACTATTAGTCCAAACTATATATACATTACTATAATCATTTCTTTTATAGCAATGCTTAATCAAACTCTCAATTTGGAAACAAGAAGATTTTTTTAAAAAAAAATGAAAATGGACATTATGATATTACAATGTTCAAATAATATAACATAATAAACTATAAACCAAAATAATTTAATTAAATATGAAGTGTTAATATAGAAATTAGTCTTTTTGACTTTTTTTGTCCCCCTATTTACCATTTATACTCTTCCAAGTAAAATAGAAACTACCACAATTCATGAAAAAAAAAATGGTAACAGGTAAGCCTTACGATCCTTACAATCAAATCTCAAGTTCGAATACTACAAAAATTACTATTGAAACATACCACAATTTAGTAAAAAAAAAGATAAAAATAATTTCATTTCCAAGTCAAAAAGGAAAAATATATCACTATAAGAAAAATAAAAAAAGAAAAAAGTAATTTTCTTGTATTTTTGCAGGTATAAATCGAAGCCTCAAAGACTCAAACAAGTACTACAAGACCCCTAGAATCCCTCTCCCCTTCTGATTCTCTGTCTATCTATTTATATACAGAGAAAGAACAGAAGAGTTTTCAAATTTGCAGCAGCAGCAGCAATAGCAATGGCGTTCATCTCTTTCCTCGGAAGATTGCTTTTCGTCTCTGTTTTCATTCTCTCCGCTTATCAAGAGTAAGAGCTGTTTCAGATCTACTCTTATTTTCACGCTTTACTTTATTCGTACATGCCATTATTAGTTATCTTTTACCTTTAATTGTTTGTGTCGATTTTTATTAGCTTCGATTTGGGTTTGGATTTTGAGCAATTGGATCTGACGGAGTTCGTTTCACTTAAAATCTTTCTGCTCTTAGATTTGTTAATTTAGCTTGAACTGATTGAATTTTGTTTAGTTACAATGTTTTGATTATCTGCGGTAATTTGAGATGCGATTTTTTTTTTTTTCCGGAGCAAGTGTTATTCGTCTGTTCTGCACCAAGTTGCTTTCGCAGAATAGGACTTCTCTTCTTGTTGTTGATAGCTAGGGTTTAGTAAGTAATTAGTAGGATTATTGTAGAGTTTCTGACTTTGCTTCTTGTCAAATATTCAAATTCAAAATGTTGACCAAATACTTTATTTGAATCTTACCGGCATAATATGTGTGAGTGATTGGATTTGTGACTGGCGACTGTGTAAATGTCTATTTGGCAAAAATGCATTTTTAGCCATTTAACTTTTATTGGGTGGCGTTTCGGAACAATTTTTGTCACAGACAAGCAATTTTGGTCTTACTTTATCTCGTTCGCAATTTTAGGACATTTGCTTGCAATTTTGGTTCAGGGTTCCCGGAATTAAAAAATTATCGCCAGAATCTGTCATGGGAGCAACACAATTGCCTGCAATTTTGGTCCATACGTGGGCGGCGATTAAGAAAAATCCTTAACGTTTTGGTCATGTGCCTAACATGACAAATTCCAGTGAATTTTTCAAATTTTGGATACAATTGACCAAAATTGTAGGACAAATGCCTCAAAATTGCAAATACTATCTGAAACTGCTTGCCGGAGAAAAAATAGTTCCAAAATCACGACCTAATAAGGCCAAAAAGACATATTTCCCGTGTTTTCTTCATCATGTTAAATTCTAATAAGCTTTTTCTGAATATCCTTTGTATTTGCATCAAGATCTTGTTAATTGATTAAAAATAAGTCAGCTCCATTTTTTACTACATAATATAGGTTTCTTTTGCAAGTCATTGACTTATAGGGTTGAGCATCTGTTGTGTTGGAAATTCAAATTATAGCTACATATATGCGAAATCACTTTCTTATGAATCCTAAGCTGAATATTGTTCATGTTTGCAGGTTTAATGAATTTGGAAATGATGGCGGGCCTGCAGCAAAGCATTTAAAGCCAAAGTTCAATGTTTTCGCAAATCATGTTACCAACCAAACTGGATTTCAAGTGCCACATGTAGAAGTAAGGATGCCCTTTAAGAATTTTGCTAATTCAGATATAACAAACCTACATAGTGGTACATTGTTTAAATTTTTTAATTAACATGGAGCTTTTCACTTCAGCTGAAACATTTGGTTTTGGGCACCATCGTCCTAAAAGCACTTGGGAGTTTGTTGTTTGTCTTTGATAGTTCATTTGGAGCTTTCATACTGGTACTTGTCTTAATCCAATCTTTATTCATTTTCTAGTTTTTTGCATATGATTGTTTTTATCATAGAGTTAACTCCCTCTTTCCTTTACATGCAGATTCTGCATCAAGCAATCACTGCACCCATCTTGTACGACTTCTACAATTATGATGTTGACAAGAAAGAATTTGCTCAGCTCTTTGTCAAGTTCACACAGGTACTCATTCAATTTAGAAATGAGCTATATGCAAAAATTCCAAATGTGTTTCCCTGTGTTATTTTTTAATTAGCAAAAAAACCCCATTTGAAATACCTTCATAAGTCAATAGGCATGTTATTGTCAATTTTTTAAGTGAACAGGGGGGTTATTGCTAATTTTCGAAGTAAACATGGGGAT
This sequence comes from Penstemon eatonii, assembly GCA_038501285.1. Taxonomy (NCBI): domain Eukaryota; kingdom Viridiplantae; phylum Streptophyta; class Magnoliopsida; order Lamiales; family Plantaginaceae; genus Penstemon; species Penstemon eatonii. The sequence goes on from CM076715.1 coordinate 74,742,872, forward strand.
ATTTGATAAAAAAAATATAGGTTAAGAGGGGTGTTTTTGCATTTTTTGTGGGCTTTTAATTGTCATTTTTCCTGCAAAATATGTATACAAGCATGGGAGGGGATTTTTGTTAAGAAAAATTACATAGGAGGGTTTTTGCCAATTAGGCAAATCTAAGGGGTATTTTTGCATTTTATCGTTTATTTTCCCCATTACCTAGTTGTTACTAAGTTTAAATACATGATTTGTTTTCTTTTAACACAATGAGTTGATCATGTTTGTATTATCTTTTGAACAGAATTTGGCATTGCTTGGGGCACTACTCTTCTTCATCGGCATGAAGAACTCAATGCCACGGAGAGCACCCAAGAAGAAAGTTTCTAAGGCGAAAACAAATTAGGAGAATCTGATTCTGATGATTAATTATAGTTGGTTCTTGGTAAACAATTTGCGTTTATGAATATTGGGATCGGCTCGGTTTTTGTAAGGTTGTATCATTTGCAATATTGCAGCGTCTTTCATGTCATTACAGAACTAAGTTAACCTAGGCATGGTGCCTTTCATATCTTCAAATATTATTGTTATAGTCCAAGGAATTTGTTGATTTTGAGAATTATCATTGATTATTGTGTGATTGTTTTGCTTTTGAGTTACCCAGTTAAGCTGGGCTTTCTTAATTTCGATTTTCGGATTATTATTAGGACCCATCTTGATGTATTTTAACCTTGTTGATTTAAATTTTGATGGGGGTGTGTTAGAATTCACCACAAGGATTGGGTTAAGACCTTTTATATTGTTTGAATCTAACTCAACTTTAAAAGTTAGTTTATGAGGTAAGGATTGAGCAAGACGTTATAAAGTGAATTTAATATTAACCTTTTTCCAATTATATATCCACTAGCCTAATGTCGTTCTATGCACAAAATTATATTAAAATGATTTATGTTAATATGAGTTATTTAAAACTCGCACATATAGAAAAAATATGGCATGAAAATTATTATTTAATTACACAAGATATGGTTAATCTCAATACTTAATTTTGATAAGAATTCATGATTGTTGGAACACCACATCGGCTTGTTGAATTAAAGCGTGTATACAACTATGAATGAATCATTTTAGATAGCAATATAATTTAAATACCTTAGAAAAATAATAATCAAGTAAATGATATATTTTAATAGCTAATTTTTATTTATTCGACATATTTCTAGACTTTAGGTGAAATCATAGAAAACATAAACTAAATAAATTAAATTTTGAAGTTTGATTTGAATTATCATAATCAAACAAAATTCATGTGAAAGTATAAAAAAAATGGAATAAATAGTAACATAAACTTGGGACAATTGAAAGTTTAAGGATAATTGATTGAGTTAGATAATTACTTGAATTACTTGAAATTACACAAATGAAAATGGATGAATACGATAAAGTACAATTAAAATTGATTAGAAAGAAGGAATTGCTACGATATATATGTAATCTAGGCTATCGAAGGGAATTACATGTCCACATTTCTTCTTGATTGTCTTCTTGTCCTCTAATTTTCTTATGATATGCACTGCATGTCCTGTGTCATAAAAGAAAAGCCGTTTAAAGATAGAAAACAAACTATAAATTTATTTTACCAAGCTTTAAGGTTATTTTTAAATGATGAAATAATTAAGGAAGCAACATTTTGTATATGAATCAAGCACTGTAAAATCTCATTTTCGAAGTTAATTTACATTGACAAAAATCTCATAAAAGAATACAAATCCTACCAATGTCTATGAACACAAAATACAATAGCTATTTTATATTTAGTTTAATCAAACGCTAAATTGTGTGAATCCTCAAGTATGAACGTTTCACTTTTGTAATTCCGTCAAAAACCAAAACCCCAACAACAGGAGCCATATAGTTCTATAATTCCTTTTCAATATGGAAATTTTGATATTTATAGCGTATATTTCAAACAACACGAGCTAGCTTCAATATCTTTCATAGCAAAACAGGATTTCAGTTTTTAGTTCAAGTCTTTTTGCATTTGGAATTCCATTTCTTGATTCAAGTACCAAGATCAAAACTTCCAAAACTTTAGGCATACACGGGGAGTAAATTACCGTTCACTCTTTATTAACTTGTTGCGTGCATCGAGTGACTTAACACATAAAATGTTCTTGTTGATCATCGATCTCTAAAACAAACTTAACATTAGATTATTAAAAATATTATAAATAAATGATAAATATCAAGGTATTCTATAGTGTCCTTGTATCATGGACAAATTATATTCTCTGCTCTCATCAGTATCGTACGAGGTACATGGTAATATAATATAGTACTATATAATTATTAGAAATATGTGTACAAAAATTGTACACATGTCTATCTATTGTCTCTATCGAACTCAAACTTTATGACCCCATTAGTTTTGAATTTTCGATTCTAATTTTATAACATAATTAAAACCATTTGCAGTACACTTTGAATTAGGCCTTTCAAACCCATAATTTTAAAATTCAAAAACTATAAGAGTGTTGTTGGAGATCAATTTTTGTGTGAAATTCAACAAATACTCTTAAAGTTTGAGTTATAGAAGTGCGGAGATGACCTAAGTTTTATTTATATACTTTAATTAGAAGCAAGTTCAACCCCCCCCCCCCCTTTCTCCCGATATAAACTAATGAAAGTTTACCACAATCTTGTGAAGGTATTGTACACTGTAATGCGATAATTGAGATTTCATTTTGATTTATATAATAAATTTAATCGTACATTGATAATATTTATTTCAGTTTATCCCCTATGGTATGTATAGGTATTGTCTAATTAGCACTTTAACCCCTTACCTAACCAATCCCCTCTTGAAATATAAAAATTAAGAGAAAGACATTGTGTTTCTTTTATAAAAATATTGTAGAGTATTTGGTTCCTTCATTTTTCATTGGGGTTAACTTCTTTTTAAGAATAATACATGGGGATAAAATTTTAATACCTCATAACACTCATTTTCCTCATCAAATTAAAGTTTTATTCGGTCGCTTTATAAAATGTATTTGCATTAATTCCACGAGAAACGAGGTAATTATATATCAAAAGAGGTCACTTGTATATATTGCCTTTAAGCAAGCAACAGGTTTGCGAAAAACCACTATTTATGTCTAATTTTAACTTAGATTTTTAATAATATCTCTGACGAGGGTGGTGTAAAATTGTGGTAGAAATCTTAGCTTATATATTTATCTTATATATTTATATATAGGAAAATGGTCTTTTGATCAAAATCCTACAACTTGTACTCAATTCTTTTTTCTTAGAATTTAGAGACTATTTTAATAAATAAATAATTTAATTAATTGGTTGGAAAAATGCATTAATGTTAAATCTATTATTTTCAGAATATTTTGATTACAATTAAAAGGAAGTTTCCTTCCGAAACAAAATCATTAAGCTACAATTCTATATATTCAAATTTTAAATTTTGGTCAAAAGTTACCATTAACTATCATATATTTTGAGTTCAAATTGTAGGATTTTGGTCAAAAGACCATTCTCCTATATTATATATACGATAGATAAGATTTTATCTTATATCTTATTTTATATAATATTATTTAATGAGTTTAATTTTTTAGAATTTAGAATTATTTTTATTATTATATTCATGATTGGTCAATTCAAATTATATATATATAAACTGAAATACCTATACATACCATAGAGGGGATTGGTTAGGTAAGGGGTTAAAGTGCTAATTAGACAGTACCTATACATACCATAGGGGATAAACTGAAATAAATATTATCAATGTACGATTAAATTTATTATATAAATCAAAATGAAATCTCAATCGCATTACAGTGTACAATACCTTCACAAAAAATGTGGTAAACTTTCATTAGTTTATATCGGGAGAAGGGGAGGGGGGAGGTTGAACTTGTCTCTAAAGTATATAAATAAGACTTAGATCATCTCCGCACTTCTATAACTCAAACTTTAAGAGTATTTGTTGAATTTCACACAAAAATTGTTCTCCAACAATACTCTTATAATTTTTTAATTTTAAAATTATGGGTTTGGAAGGCCTAATTCAAAGTGTACTGCAAATGGTTTTCAAAAGTAATATGTTATAAAATTAGGATCGAAAATCCAAAATTAATGGGGTCATAAAGTTTGAGTTCGATAGAGACAATAGATAGACATGTGTACATTTTTTGTACACATATTTCTAATAATTATATAGTACTATATTATATTACCATGTACCTCGATACTGATGAGAGCAGAGAATATAATTTGTCCATGATACAAGGACACTATAGAATACCTTGATATTTATCATTTATTTATAATATTTTTAATAACCTAATGTTAAGATTGTTTTAGGGATCGATGATCAGCAGGAACATTTTATGTGTTAAGTTACTCGATGCATGCAACAAGTTAATAAATAGTGAACGGCAATTTACTCCCCGTGTATGCCTAAAGTTTTGGAAGTTTTGATCTTGGTACTTGAATCAAGAAATGGAATTCCAAATGCAAAAAGACTTGAACTAAAAACTGAAATCATGTTTTGCTATGAAAGATATTGAAGCTAGCTCGTGTTGTTTGAAATATACGCTATAAATATCAAAATTTCCATATTGAAAAGGAATTATAGAAACTATATGGCTCCTGTTGTTGGGGTTTTGGTTTTTGACGGAATTACAAAAGTGGAACGTTCATACTTGAGGATTCACACAATTTAGCGTTTGATTAAACTAAATATAAAATAGCTATTGTATTTTGTGTTCATAGACATTGGTAGGATTTGTATTCTTTTATGAGATTTTTGTCAATGTAAATTAACTTCGAAAATGAGATTTTACAGTGCTTGATTCATATACAAAATGTTGCTTCCTTAATTATTTCATCATTTAAAAATAACCTTAAGGCTTGGTAAAATAAATTTTTTAGTTTGTTTGGTAATTCCCTTCTATAGCCTAGATTACATATATATCATAGCAATTCCTTCTTTCTAATCAATTTTAATTGTACTTTATCGTATTCATCCATTTTCATTTGTGTAATTTCAGTAATTCAAGTAATTATCTAACTCAATCAATTATCCTTAAACTTTCAATTGTCCCAAGTTTATGTTACTATTTATTCCATTTTTTTATACTTTCACATGAATTTTGTTTGATGATGATAATTCAAATCAAACTTCAAAATTTAATTTATTTTAGTTAATGTTTTCTATGATTTTACCTAAAGTCCAAAAATATGTCAAATAAATAAAAGTTAGCTATTAAAATATATCATTTACTTGATTATTATTTTTCTAAGGTATTTAAATTATATTGCTATCTAAAGTGATTCATTCATAGTTGTATACACGCTTCAATTCAATGAGCCGATGTGGTGTTCCAACAATCATGAATTCTTATCAAAATTAAGTATTGAGATTAACCACGTATCTTGTGTAATTAAATAATAATTTTCATACCATATTTTTTTTTCATATGTGCGAGTTTTAAATAACTCATATTAATATAAATCATTTTAATATAATTTTGTGCATATCACGGGATTAAGCTATTATATATATATAAAATAAGACAATATATATAAGATCGTGAAGAAAATAATATTTTCCAAATCAAAAGAACATAATTGAACATTAGGCAAACACGGGGAGTAAATTGCCGTTCACTCTTTATTTAACTTGTTGCATGCATCGAGTGACTTAACACATAAATGTTCATACTGATCATCGATCCCTAAAACAAACTCAACATTAGATTATTAAAAATATTAAAAATAAATGATAAATATCAAGGTATTTTAATTTGTCCTCTGCTCTCATCAGTATCGTACGAGGTACGTGGTAATATAATATAGTACTATATAATTATTAGAAATATGTGTACGAAAAATGTACACATGTCTATCTATTGTCTCTATCTAACTCAAACTTTATGAACCCATTAGTTTTGGATTTTCTATCCTAATTTTATAATATATTACTTTTGAAAACCATTTGCAGTTGATAACGTCGTGAAAACGTGCCCTCTTAAGCTCAGAACAACTTGCTTTGCTTCGAGTTTTGCTTCCTTTTGTGTGTTGCTTGCTTTTGCGTTTTTGGTTCTTTGTTGGTTCTTTGTGTGTTTTGGTGGTGGTCAGTGGATTTTCATTGTATTTTGGGGTGTTTTGTCGGAAGATGTGAATAAGAGCTTAAATCGTAAGAAGACCCCGATGATAAAAGTAGAAGGAAGTGGATAGCTGCTCACTAGAACATGCACAACTTTATTATGGCCGATCCAAATTAGCTTAATTTTGGATATGTCATAGATGAGTGAGTTAGCTACGCTGCGAACTTTACGGATCCGCAATCGGAGTTCGGAATCAAAAGATATGCTGCTCGGAAGGAAGTGTGGCAGTACAGAAAACTCACTGCATGTTTCTCGCGGCCGCGAGGTTCAGTCTCGCCGCAGCGACGCCGGCGAGACCCTTGCTACAAGCATATATTTTTCTGCGGAAAGGCAGGGGATTTTTTGTATATTTCCCCTTTGGTTCCATTTGTATTTTTAGGCATCTTGGGGGACTTTTTGGTCTTTGTTCCCATGTAATAGAGGGTTTTTTTTTTTGTTGTTTCTCTTGCTAATAGGGCAAGAGCGTTGAAAACTATATACAACTTACACTACACTTTACTTCTAGCCTCCATTGAAAAACTTTCACTTGGACTCTCTATTTAAGATAAAAAGGCTTGAGGGAGAAGTTATTGAAGATTTCAACCACTAAGCTTACTCTAACTCTTATTACTTTGTTCATTTACATTTATGGCTTTCATTAATGTATTGGATGATTTATTTAATGTTATGAGTGGCTAATTTCTCTTTTTTTGGGTTTTTTTTATCCTATGTTTGATTCTTGATTAAATGATGTTACAATGGTTGATGCTATGCTTGTATGTGTTTGTTAATCTAGTTTGAGCTTTTGTCATCTTGTTGCTAGGCCAAACATGAGATGAAATAGATTGATTCTTAATTGCAGACATGGTGGATTGAGGATTAGATTGTAAAACTAGATTGTGATTTGATTTTAGGATAGACATATACCTAGGTCATTTCATGATCTATCAAGGTTTGAGGTTAATGCATCATTCAGATTTAATCCTTTAAGGCATAAATTGGATTAGTCTACTTTGATAGGTTCGTACGCAATTCGGAATATACGTATGAATATTTTATGAATATATGCAATTCAAGATAAATGACTCAACAATTGATAACTACAATTGATAAATTGGATTAGTCTACTTTGATAGGTTCGTACGCATAAATTAAAATTACTTTATGATGCCATCAACATCTAATGTTAAGAATTAGCACCATAAGATGATAAATGTAATGAATCTAATACATATGGGGTAGTTTATGTAATTTCCCAAACTTAAAAGGTGGCCAATCAATTAACACAAAATTTCAGGAATAGTTTGAGCAATCGATCTCTTGGTACTATTGAGTTTAAGCATTGTCAATCATCATATTCTCCATATTTCATGAAGAAAAAAATATATTTAAAACAATCATTTTAATTAAATTAGATCTTGAACAAAATTTTAGCACGGTAAAATAATATTCAAATTGTACTTTTCAAATACATGAAATTATAGTGATCATAATACATTATAATTTATTTATATGAATTAAAATAAATATATATAAATTATTTGAATTTGTGCATAACACGGGATAAGCTAGTATAATACAATACCATACAAGTATTTTGTTTAAATAGATTATAATTCATACAGGAAGCCTGCAATCAATGAGACGATTACCTACAATAACTTTTATTTGGATATCTCATCTGGGTACAAATTGAGCCCTTTGTTTTGGACCTTCATTCAACTTAAGCCTCATTTTGCATACTCAACATTTGGGCCCAGCCCATTAATAACCGTTTATGCATCTTGTGGCCCGATTCACCGTTGCTTATGCACAAAAACACGAACTCTTCAACTAGTCTCTAATAATCCTGCTGCAATTCATTAAACAGAATGCAAGAAGTAGCCCAAAGATCTTTAGCAAGCTTGGAATCACATGAAAGGGCAGAAGAATTCAGAGTTGTACCATTTCCACCAAAAAAATAAACTCCCGATACTTCCTGAAAGAAATAAACAATCAACTTAACCTTGTGATTGAAAAAATTAATTATAAGTGGAAATTGTTAAATGTAGTACAGTACTTACAGGAGAGGCGAGCGATGCATCAAGAATAGAACGTACGCCAATTTCAGGGGACTGAAGAAGACCCAAGAGCTTCAACACTATGTAAGCCGATTGTGAAATGCATGAAGGAATTTCTCGCATGATATTGGTCTTCACTGCTCCAGGATCAACAGCACTTGATCATACGAAAGACAAAAAACAAAGATCAATCAAGAAAAAACTTAGTTAAACGAAATATATGTCATGTTCAAACAATAAAAGGATAGAATTGTAAACTCAAGCAAACAAAATACTTACACAACTGAGAGATGATGAGACTTCTCCATTAGCTGAAACTGTCGGTGAAGCTCATACGAGAAGAGCAGAAGGCATACTGTCAATTGATTGTTTTAAAATCTTAGCAATGAAGTAGGTGAACAATAATATGAACTTTTCCTATTTTTTCTGTGATAAGGTACTTACATTTAGAATACTCATATATCTGAGCATACGGGTAACAATTAGATATCATGAAACGCTTCCCAGAAACAGTTTCTTTGTCCACTTGCCTGCAACAAACTAAGGGGGAAAAGACGGGGACTAAGGAAAAGATGTGACACCAAGATTGAAACCAGAATTCCTAATAGATGCAGAATTTTGCACTATCTTAAATTAAAAGTGAATAATTGTATCATTTGCGCATGGTTATCTTTAAATCAAAGGATATGGCAGTACATTGGAAAAATTCAATATAGTAGAGGTTAGATGAAGTCAAGTGTTACCATTCCAATGCGTAAAAGATGAAACATTCACCACGCGAGAAGGGACGGGGCTATTTTCCAGAAGCGGGAGAAGAATTTTGGTAAGACAAAATGCACCAATATAATTAGTAGCCATCATCCTGCACATTTAGATATGTTAATTAATTGCATTTATATAGAAAAAAATTCTTTAAGCATAACAAAAAGTTTGTGAAATAATGCGACACAAAAAAACATGAAAATGACCAAAGACATCACAAAATATCAGGTTGGCAAAAGAAGATATGGGAGACATTTATAGTCAAACTAATGAAGCCTTGGGTGAGTAACCAACCAGTTTCACAACTCAGAAAAATTTTATTCTCTTCATTTTAATATTTTTTTGATGAGAATATGGATCCATCATCTTACACGGAATTGTAGTACTGATATACTGATGGGGAAATATTTTTTGGAATAATTACTGATCATAGCCTTCAGAAGTGAGTCTACGCGATGTCGCTAGGATCCCAGCATTATTTATGAGGACTTGAACAGAAGAATGAATGTTTGAATCCAATAGCCACTGCTCAAGCGAGCTTTTGAACATGACGATTGACTTGAGGGAAGATATTGAAGCTAGCTCTTGTTGTTTGGATATACGCTACAAATATCAAAATTTCCATATTGAAAAGGAATTATAGAAACTATACGGCTCTTGTTGTTGGGGTTTTGGTTTTTGACGGGATTACAAAAGTGGAACGTTCGTACTTGAGGACTCACACAATTTAGCGTTTGGTTAAACTAAATATAAAATAGCTATTTCATTTTGTGTTCTTAGACATTGGTAGGATTTTTATTCTTTTACAAGATTTTTGTCAATGTAAATTAACTTCGAAAATGAGATTTCACAGTGCTTGATTCATACACAAAATGTTGCTTCCTTAATTATTTCATCATTTAAAAATAACCTTAAGGCTTGGTAAAATAAATTTTATAGGTTGTTTTCTATCTTTAAACGGCTTTTCTTGTATGACACGGGGACATGCAGTGCATATCATAAGAAAATTAGAGGGCAAGAAGACAACCAAGAAGAAATGTATATACCGTAGCAATTCCTTCTCTCTAATCAATTTTAATTGTAGTTTATGGTATTCATCCATTTTTATTTGTGTAATTTCAAGTAATTAAAGTAATTATCTAACTCAATCAATTATCCTTAAACTTTCAATTGCCCCAAGTTTATATTACTATTTATTCCATTTTTTTAATACTTTCACATGAATTTTGTATGATGATGATAATTCAAATCAAACTTCACAATTTAATTTATTTAGTTTATGTTTTCTATGATTTCACCTAAAGTCCAGAAATATGTCAAATAAATAAAAGTTAGCTATTAAAATATATCATTTACTTGATTATTATTTTTCTAAGGTATTTAAATTATATTGCTATCTAAAGTGATTCATTCATAGTTGTATACACGCTTCAATTCAATGAGCCGATGTGGTGTTCCAACAATCATGAATTCTTATCAAAATTAAGTATTGAGATTAACCACGTATCTTGTGTAATTAAATAATAATTTTCATACCATATTTTTTTTCATATGTGCAAGTTTTAAATAACTCATATTAATATAAACCATTTTAATATAATTTTGCGCATATCACGGGATTAAGCTATTACATATATATAAAATAAGACAATATATATAAGATCGTGAAGAAAATAATATAAGATCGTTGCCGGTTAAGGAACGCTTGAAAGATCGCAAAGTTACTAATGATTCCACATGTCCTCGTTGCGGGTATAATTCCGAAACTCTCAATCACTGTCTTCTTAATTGTCCTTATGCAAGGCAGGTATGGGCTCTTTCTGAGATATCTTACGCGACCTATAACTATGATGCCGAAGACGTGGTAAAATGGTTCAAATCTGTTCTTTCAAAATCAGACTCAACTGAATTCGGCGTATTCATTACCTACTGCTGGTGGATCTGGTTTAGTAGGAACAAATTCATATGGGAGTCTTCCGAAATCCAACCTCATACGCTATGCACTTTTGCCGGTGATTATTACAGAAGATATCAACAGTCTACTCACCGTTTCGCTGCACCAAAACCGAACAGAACACTTGAAACATGGAGACCTCCACCACATGGTTGTATCAAAATCAATATGGATGCGACTTTGGGTCATGGAGGTGAGTCTATCGGTGTTGGTTTAATTGCAAGAAATTGGGATGGGGAATGTGTTGGCTGGAGTTATATTAACATGAAACTTCCTCTTAATCCAGAATCCGTTGAAGCAATAGCTGCTCTTAGGGCTGTTGAATTTGGTAAAGAGAAAGGTTGGAGAGACTTGTTGATCGAGGGTGATTGCTTATCTGTTATTCAAGGTATAAAAGATTCAAGGAACTCCAATGGAATGCTCGGACCAATTTACGAAGACATCAAGTTGCTAACTAAACACTTTACTTCTTTTGATGCTTTACATGTTTTTAGAGAATGTAATAAGGCAGCCCATTGTTTGGCTAGGCTCGCCTCCATAGGCTTTTCTTTTTCTCCGTTTCTCCCTAGTTCGATCAATGAGATTGTATTATTTGAATCCTTATAATAATATCTTCTCATTTGTCTCAAAAAAAAAAAAAAAAACATTAGGCAAACACGGGGAGTAAATTGCCATTCACTCTTTATTTAACTTGTTGCATGCATCGAGTGACTTAACACATAAATGTTCATACTAATCATCGATCCCCTAAAACAAACTTAACATTAGATTATTAAAAATATTAAAAATAAATGATAAATATCAGGGTATTTTACAGTGTCCTTGTGTCATGGACAAATTATATTCTCTGCTCTCATCAATATCGTACGAGGTACGTGGTAATATAATATAGTACTATATAATTATTAGAAATATGTGTACGAAAAATGTACACATGTCTATCTATTGTCTCTATCTAACTCAAACTTTATGACCCCATTAGTTTTGGATTTTCGATCCTAATTTTATAACATATTACTTTTGAAAACCATTTGCAGTTGATAACGTCGTGAAAATGTGCCCTCTTAAGCTCAGAACAACTTGCTTTGCTTCGAGTTTTGCTTCCCTTTTGTGTGTTGCTTGCTTTTGCGTATTTGGTTCTTTGTGTGTTTTGGTGGTGGTCAGTGGATTTTCATTGTATTTTGGGGTGTTTTGTCGGAAGATGTGAATAAGAGCTTAAATCGTAAGAGAACCCGATGATAAAAGTAGAAGGAAGTGGATAGCTGCTCACTAGAACATGCACAACTTTATTATGGCCGATCCAAATTAGCTTAATTTTGGATATGTCATAGATGAGTGAGTTATCTACGTTGCGAACTTAACGGATCCGCAATCGGAGTTCGGAATCAAAAGATATGCTGCTCGGAAGGAAGTGTGGCAGTACAGAAAACTCACTGCATGTTTCTCGCGGCCGCGAGGTTCAGTCTCGCCGCGGCGACGCCGGCGAGACCCTTGCTACCGGCAGATATTTTTCTGCGGAAAGGCAGGGGATTTTTTGTATATTTCCCCCTTTGGTCCCATTTGTATTTTTAGGCATTTTGGGGGACTTTTTGGTCTTTGTTCCCATGTAATAGAGGGTTTTTTTTGTTGTTGTTTCTCTTGCTAATAGGGCAAGAGGGTTGAAAACTATATACAACTTACAGTACACTTTACTTCTAGCCTCCATTGAAGAACTTTCACTTGGACTCTCTATTGCAGATAAAAAAGCTTGAGGGAGAATTTGTTGAAGATTTCAACCACTAAGCTTACTCTAACTCTTATTACTTTGTTCATTTACATTTATGGATTTCATTAATGTATTGGATGATTTATTTAATGTTATGAGTGGCTAATTTCTCTTTTTTGGGGTTTTCTTGATCCTATGTTGATTCTTGATTAAATGATGTTACAATGGTTGATGCTATGCTTGTATGTGTTTGTTAATCTAGTTTGAGCTTTTGTCATCTTGTTGCTAGGCCAACCATGAGATGAAATGGATTGATTCTTAATTGCTAGACATGGTGGATTGAGGATTAGATTGTAAAACTAGATTGTGATTTGATTTTAGGATAGACATATACCTAGGTCATTTCATGATCTATCAAGGTTTGAGGTTAATGCATCATTCAGATTTAATCCTTTTAGGCATAAAATGGATTAGTCTACTTTGATAGGTTCGTACGCAATTCGGAATATATGTATGAATATTTTATGAATATACACAATTCAAGATAAATGACTCAACAATTGATAACTACAATTGATAAATTGGATTAATCTACTTTGATAGGTTCGTACGCATAAATTAAAATTACTTTATGATGCCATCAACATCTAATGTTAAGAATTAGCACCATAAGATGATAAATGTAATGAATCTAATACATGTGGGGTAGTTTATGTAATTTTCCAAACTTAAAAGGTGGCCAATCAATTAACACAAAATTTCAGGAATAGTTTGAGCAATCGATCTCTTGGTACTATTGAGTTTAAGCATTGTCAATCATCAGATTCATGAAGAAAAAAATATATTTAAAACAATCATTTTAATTAAATTAGATCTTTAACAAAATTTTAGCACGGTAAAATAATATTCAAATTGTACTTTTCAAATACATGAAATTATAGTGATCATAATACATTATAATTTATTTATATGAATTAAAATAAATATATATAAATTATTTGAATTTGTGCATAACACGGGATAAGCTAGTATAATACAATACCATACAAGTATTTTATTTAAATAGATTATAATTCATACAGGAAGCCTGCAATCAATGAGGCGATTACCTACATTAACTTTGATTTGGATATCTCATCTGGGTACAAATTGAGCCCTTTGTTTTGGACCTTCATTCAACTTAAGCCTCATTTTGCATACTCAACATTTGGGCCCAGCCCATTAATAACCCTTTATGCATCTTGTGGCCCGATTCACCGTTGCTTATGCACAAAAACACGAACTTTTCAACTAGTCTCTAATAATGCTGCTGCAATTCATTAAACAGAATGCAAGAAGTAGCCCAAAGATCTTTAGCAAGCTTGGAATCACATGAAAGGGCAGAAGAATTCAGAGTTGTACCATTTCCACCAAAAAAATAAACTCCCGATACTTCCTGAAAGAAATAAACAATCAACTTAACCTTGTGATTGAAAAAATTAGTTATAAGTGGAAATTGTTAAATGTAGTACAATACTTACAGAAGAGGCGAGCGATGCATCAAGAATAGAACGTACGCCAATTTCAGGGGACTGAAGAAGACCCAAGAGCTTCAACACTATGTAAGCCGATTGTGAAATGCATGAAGGAATTTCTCGCATGATATTGGTCTTCACTGCTCCAGGATCAACAGCACTTGATCATACGAAAGACAAAAAACAAAGATCAATCAAGAAAAAACTTAGTTAAACGAAATATATGTCATGTTCAAACAATAAAAGGATAGAATTGTAAACTCAAGCAAACAAAATACTTACACAACTGAGAGATGATGAGACTTCTCCATTAGCTGAAACTGTCGGTGAAGCTCATACGAGAAGAGCAGAAGGCATACTGTCAATTGATTGTTTTAAAATCTTAGCAATGAAGTAGGTGAACAATAATATGAACTTTTCCTATTTTTTCTGTGATAAGGTACTTACATTTAGAATACTCATATATCTGAGCATACGGGTAACAATTAGATATCATGAAACGCTTCCCAGAAACAGTTTCTTTGTCCACTTGCCTGCAACAAACTAAGGGGGAAAAGACGGGGACTAAGGAAAAGATGTGACACCAAGATTGAAACCAGAATTCCTAATAGATGCAGAATTTTGCACTATCTTAAATTAAAAGTGAATAATTGTATCATTTGCGCATGGTTATCTTTAAATCAAAGGATATGGCAGTACATTGGAAAAATTCAATATAGTAGAGGTTAGATGAAGTCAAGTGTTACCATTCCAATGCGTAAAAGATGAAACATTCACCACGCGAGAAGGGACGGGGCTATTTTCCAGAAGCGGGAGAAGAATTTTGGTAAGACAAAATGCACCAATATAATTAGTAGCCATCATCCTGCACATTTAGATATGTTAATTAATTGCATTTATATAGAAAAAAATTCTTTAAGCATAACAAAAAGTTTGTGAAATAATGCCACACAAAAAAACATGAAAATGACCAAAGACATCACAAAATATCAGGTTGGCAAAAGAAGATATGGGAGACATTTATAGTCAAACTAATGAAGCCTTGGGTGAGTAACCAACCACGTTCACAACTCAGACAATTTTATTCTCTTCATTTTAATATTTTTTTAATGAGAATATGAATCCATCATCTTACAAGGAATTGAGTACTGATATACTGATGGGGAAATATTTTTTGGAATAATTACTGATCATAGCCTTCAGAAGTGAGTCTACGCGATGTCGCTAGGATCCCAGCATTATTTATGAGGAGTTGAACAGAAGAATGCATGTTTGAATCCAATAGCCACTGCTCAAGCGAGCTTTTGAACATGACGATTGACTTGAGGGAAGATAAATCCACTTGAAAAGCTTTTATACAAGCATCATTGTTTCGACTCTTGACATCAGATATAGCCTGAAACAAAGAGATCAAAAATCAACATCATCTACATTTGCAAGAAAACGAAACACGGATAGCAGCAAACCTTTGATAACCTCTCAGATGATCTTCCAACTGCAAAGATGATAATAATATATTTAAAATCAACTAACCAAAAAGAATCAAAAAGATATATTTCAATCTCGTTGAGACTATAATTAGCTCACGAGTTTGTTCTACTCACATATAATTAATGAATATGTCTATTAATGAACATATCGATGAAAATTCACTACTTCCCATTCATTTATGCAAAAGGGTTATCTTCATAAATTTCAAGAATAAGCATAGAAAACAAATTAAAGAGTAAGTACCAATAACAACAAAAAAACCCTCCTTTGAAAGAGCATGTGCAGCTGCAGCACCCAAACCAGATGTAGCCTGCAAATCAATAGCCCACCAATATAATTTGCACAAATAAAAAATTATTATTATTATTATTATCTCATAAAAGCAATGACTAATTAATTTTACCCCTGTTATTATGCAGAGAGGCATCGCCATAGAAGAAGAGGTAAAACTACGATTTTGGGGGGATAATTTGGATTTCGGGGAGAGAAATGTTTTGGAGAACAACTTCAAATGGGAAAAGATGAGTGAAATAGTCCATAAGACTGCCATCCTCCAGAACTGTAATGCGAATATGAAATCAAAAGCATCACTCACCACCTTCACTATTTCCATCTCTGTATTTTTATGAAAGAACTATTATAACTAACCCAGAGGTAGCCTCGCAATGGCGGAAGTTCAATTTTTTTTTTTTAAAAAAAATAATTAAATTAAATTAAAATCAAGACACTTACCTGCTGCGCCGTGCCGTCCTGTACGCCGCTGTGTCATATCCAGTGATGTAAGTGCCGAAGGTTTTGGGGCGAATTTGAAGAACGAAGGAGAAGAAGTAGAAAATGTAAATGTGGGATTTTTGGAGATGGAGATATGGATTGGGATTTGGGGATTTTACGGGAAAGAGGAGATGAAGGAGTTATTGGGCCAAGGGTATTTCAGGTTTATTCACAAAAGAATACTGGGCTGAATTTAAATTATTATGGCCCAGTCATTAATAGTTATTTTTAGCCCATTTTACTTATTAATATATGAATGAAAGTTTAATTCATAATTTAATATATTACATATTTTTATTACAGGGCAGTCGAGGGCCATCGTCGGAAAACCATTTCTCCTCACAGGGAACACATATTTATTGAGTGAATAGCAAATTAACTCCCTGTGTTATTTTAAATGGGTAATTTAACTTTCTGTGATAAATAAAAGGGCAAAATACCTCCATGTGATATCCTAAATAGGAAATTTAACTCTCTGTGATAAGAAAAAGGGCAAAATGCCTCTCTATGTTTTTATAAAAGAAGCACACTGCCTTCCTCTAAATTGCTCATTTATTCATATCACACGGATGTAAATTACTCATTATTTTATTTCACAGGGTGGTAAATTGCCTATTTTTATATGACAGGGAGGTAAATTGCTCATTATTCATTTCACAGGGAGTTAAATTGCCTATTTTTATTTCACAGGGAGGTAAATGCCCATTAGACATATCACAGGGAGTTAAATTATGTATGTATCCGGCTGAACTGGAAAATGTAATATTACTTCATGGCATATATCTAATATTGCATTTTTGGATAAGTTATTGTGGGTCTATATGGATTGATTTTCTCCCCGTTGCGTTGCAATGAGGTTTTGTTTCAGAACATTCATTTGAGTGATTTCGGCAAAATCTTTAAAACAATATTTGGATTGAGTTTTGGATGCGGTGAGTTTTAAAAATCTGAAATGTGATTTCAATTCAATTTGAGTTTTGGGATTTGTGGAGGAAAAGTTTGTGGTAGATATCAAAACAATGATTCTTACAAAGTTTGAGATCTAATGACTTTTATAGAATTTGAGATGAGAAAAAGTAAATCACTAAATTGTAAGTGGAAGATTTAGGTTGGTTTCACTTGAGCTTAGTCTAAAGGCGAGGTGAATTGGTTTTTGACCAATTTATAGGGCCAAAATCAATCCATAAAGAGCTTTTATTTTTAAGCGAACAATGTATGACAAGATTCTCCTTATCAATTTTAAGAATACAAGTTGATCCCATTAGAAAAATATATGTTGTGACATGGACTGCAATACACAAAAGTGTAACAATAATTATCAATTTGCTTAAAAGTGGTAAAATGAGTATATATATGCTAGTAAACTCTAATTTTAAAATGAGTATATATATGCTAGTAAAATGATTACACGTTCTTTATTTTTTAATGCATTAACATATGGAGTTCATTGCTAATTAATTAAAATTACACCATGTTTTCTGTCAATTATAAATGAAATAGGGAGTGTTTTTGCAATTCGCTAAAAAGTGCTTTTTAATTAAAAACTAACATTGGCCACTGAAATGCTTAAATAGATATCCAATTTCAAGAAAATATGTATACTTCTAAAATTCTTGCACTCGTGGATCCATCATAAATACAATTTTCAAGCGACACTAAAACAAATGGACACCTTCTATTTTTTCAAGTAGCCACAATTTTTTTTCCTAACATTATTTATCTTCCATTTGTCCAAACTCAACTCAACCAAATGGATTTCAGTCATATCACAAGTACCAGAACAATGTTGATGACATCTTTTATATTGTTAATATTAAATTGCTCTTAATTTCTTGCTGTTCTCGCTTCTTAAATTTTGAGTGGAATATTATGTTTATTGTATATTTAATACCAACTTCATTGTATAAGGTCCACATATAAAAAATCAAATAATGTTGCAAGTTGTGTTGTCTTGTGCCTTACCTCAATAGTCAAAACCAGTTGCCAAATTTGAATGCAACTACAATTATCTTCTTTCATATCAATACTAACAATTCCTCAGCATAACAAGAAGAAAAGATGGAGGTCACCACAGAAACCTCAAATTCTTTTACATCCAAATTCGACCGTTCAAGAGAACTAAAAGCTTTCGACGACACTAAAGCCGGAGTCAAAGGATTAGTCGACGCAAAAGTCGAAAAAATCCCTCAAATTTTCCTCCTCCCCCAAGAAAAGATCGATGAAACAACAAATACCCAAAAAGATAATTTCACCATTCCTGTAATTGACCTTGAAGCCATTAAAAAGGGTTCAAGGTTGCAGGAGGAGATAGTCGAGAAAATCCGATATGCATCCGAGACTTGGGGCTTTTTCCAAGTAGTCAATCATGGGATTCCTGTTGATACATTGGAGGAGATGCTGTCTGGAGTGCGTAGATTCTACGAGCAAGATACAGAACTGAAGAAGCAGTTTTACACACGAGATGTAACGAGAAAATTCGTGTATAATACTAACTTTGATTTGTATAGTGCACCAACTGCTAACTGGAGAGACACATTTTTCAGCTATATGGCTCCGAATCCTCCATTACCGGAAGAACTACCGAAAGCATGCAGGTAATATATTTGAAGAGGTAATATATTCATGATGACAATTCATAGTGAATTAAGCTCTCCTGCATAAGGAGGAAAAGGGTAAAATGCTTGCTTTCATCACAGGGGGTAAACTGAACATTATGAACTATGATGCATCATAAAAATTGAGTATTCTAAACAAGTGTATAATATGAACTTTGTATTGCAGAGACATTCAAATTGAGTATTCAAAACAAGTAATGAGCTTGGGGTTACGGTTATTTGCCTTACTCTCCGAGGCTCTAGGTCTTGAATCTAGTCACTTGTTCTGGATTGCGCCAAAGGGCTTACTTTATTGGGCCACTACTATCCTGCATGCCCACAGCCAGAACTAACATTAGGAGCCACCAAACATTCGCATGATGACTTCCTTACTATACTTCTACAAGACCAAATAGGGGGCCTTCAAATTTTTCTTGAAAATCAATGGATCGACATTCCACCGGTATCTGGCGCTCTAGTAATCAATATCGGAGATTTGCTACAGGCAAGTATCTTCATTTTCAGAGCAATTTTATCTTCATTAAATCAAATTTTCTATGGTAACTAAATCAATGGTAACAACTAACTAGCAAGAATCATATGAACATTAACATTTGAAGATTCCAACAATCTCGGAAAATATATCCACAATATACTATAAACATAGCTTTGCAATATATTCAAAGATTGATTGTTTATTTACCTCGACTTTTTGTATCAGCTCATATCAAACGACAAATTTAGAAGTGTTGAGCACAGAGTTTTGGCGAATAAAGAAGGCCCACGAGTGTCGGTTGCATGCTTCTTTAGCACTTCTCTTATGCCCTCGTCCAAGGTATATGGACCTATCAAGGAGTTGGTATCAGAAGATAATCCACCTAAGTACAGAGAAACAACAGTCGAGGAATACGTTTCCTACTCCTACTCTAAAGGTCTCGATGGGATCTCACCATTGCTGCATTTTAAGATCTAAAGTTGGCAATTAGAGCCATTTTGCCTTGTAAATCTAGCATGTACATGCAATAAAGATAATGATTAAAAAGTTATTTCATGTTGCATCAAAATGTACCTATCTTTTGGTCACCAAAAATATAAATTATTAAAGAGCTGGTACTTCAGTCATCTATTAAGAAAATAAGGGCTCCAAATCGAACTATGGTACTCAAGGTCCAACTCGAGTTCGATTATTTGTGGGTTGGCACCAATTACTGCTCCATCATCACCATTTTCTTTCCAAG
This sequence comes from Penstemon eatonii, assembly GCA_038501285.1. Taxonomy (NCBI): domain Eukaryota; kingdom Viridiplantae; phylum Streptophyta; class Magnoliopsida; order Lamiales; family Plantaginaceae; genus Penstemon; species Penstemon eatonii. Next base: position 74,763,104 of record CM076715.1, read on the forward strand.
AGCAAAAGTTCTAACAAAAAAAACCAGTATTTAGCACTTTATACTTGCTTTGCACATAGAAACACCAAAAGAAAAATTGAATAACACATCTTAATGGAATACAATTCCTAACACAATATATTCAAACAGTAATATTATTGTTTAACTTGATTTTTGTATCAGATTATATCTAACAACAAGTATAGAAGTGTTGATCTGATAATAGAAACTTACAAATACGGAAGGCCCACGAGTGTCGGTTATGTGCTTCTTTAGCACTTCTCTTAATCCAGCCTCCAAGTTGTAAGGACCAGTAATCCACCAAAATACATGGAAAAACTACTATAATGAAGGAAACAAATTGATACAAAAACAGATCATATATTAAGCACATTTTGATTAAGGGAATCAATACATCCCTTATCAGTATACTGAATCATCCTTCGAATTTATGTTTTATTTTCATTCCCAGCTAAAAATTCGATAGCGCTAACCTGATTAATTGAAATAAGAAAAAGCAAAAGCCAAAAAATAAAATTAATTCAACGAAATGAAAGGGTATCTTATCAAATAGGAATTCTTTTATATACCTCGGGAAAACTCAAATAAAAATGTAGATTTCTACCTATTGTTGATACGAAACTTGGGTATTTTAGCCATCATCTCTTCATCTAACTCGACTGAGCTTGTAATTCTAACTTACTGTACCCATTGAGATGTTCCAAATTCAGCTTGTAATTAATAACTATGACTTAATCTAAGATATAAAGTGAGTAAATATGAATTTCTTAGCAGATTCTTCAAATTTTACAGTGATTGATCTGTAATCTAGATACAACTTAGCCTGCTTGATAGCTAAAACTATGAGCAGAAAATTTCAGTTTTAATTAGATGAATCTCTTCCTCTATCACTACTCTTAATTAGCGAAAATAAAAAAATTAGTGTTAATAAAAACGCATTAGAATTACAGCTCTTATAAGGCATTACCAAATCAGAATATACATCATTGACTAATTGGAAGCTGGGCCAGGGCACATCTTTCTGCATTAAGTAAACTAAAATTGACAAAAAAAAGTAACTGAATTATTTAATTTTTGGTACATATTTCCGCATTATATTAAGAACACCTTCTTGATCTTCCGCTTCCAGATCATCCAGTAAAATGGAAACGCTAATTGCATCTAATGTGAATCCTCTTCTTGTCATTTCTTCCAAGAATGGGATTGCCTCATAATAGTTTTTTCCTTTAAAAAAACTTTGCACGAAAACATTATAGGTGACACTATTTGGCAAGCAACCACCTTGTTCCATTTCCATAAGCAAGTTCCTAGCATCCTTCGTCATCCCTGCTTGACAAAGCGCCGCGATAATGACGTTAAATGTTATAACATCGGGCTGCAAACCTTTGGAAGGAAGTTCATTAAAAAGATTTCTTGCTATATCAAGTTTTCTATCCTTGCACAAACCGTGAATGAGGGCAGTATATGTTATGATGTTGGGCTTAATTCCATTATCTTCCATCATGCGTAAAACTGAAAATGCTTCAACAATTTGTTTATTCCTGATTAAGCCATCCACCAAGATATTGTAAGTCTGGATATTGGGTAATATTTGACGCTCTTGCATCTCGTTGAAAAGCTTCCAGGCATCAGCACATCTACCTTCATGAAAGAATCCCTGTATCATGGTGTTATATGTAATCCTTGTGTTCTCTAATCCTTTACGAGAAACTTCCATAAAAAGCCACCAAGCCTTATCGACCTTTCCATTCTTGCAGTATCCATTTATCAAACTTCCAAAGGTATAATTACTAGGTTGAAGGCCTGTATCTATGACTAAATGAAAGATTTTTCTTGCTTTCCCCATTTCTCCTCTCAAACAATACCCATCTATCAGTGCATTGTATGTGACAATAGTAGGACTAATACTTCTTTGCTTCATGATTTCAATCATATCCTCGGCCTCTTCTACTCTCCCTTCTTTGCAGAATGCATCCACTAATATATCAAAGGTAACCACATCTGCAGAGATCCTGTGAGCCACCATCTCATTTAGTAAGCCTTTCACCTCTTCATATCTACCGAAATTACATAAGCCTTGAATCATTGAATTATAAGTATAAACATTTGGTAAAATGCCTTTATTTATCATTTTAGTTAGGAGCTTGAGAGCATCATCAACCAATCCATCTTTGCATAGACTATCAATTACCGTGCTATAAGTTTTGACATTTGGTTTGTACTTTCCCTTTTCCAATAGCCCGAGCAAATCAAGAGCTGAGAGAGTTTGCCCTGCTTTGCAGAGCCCATTTACCAAAATGAGGAACATAACTTCATTGGGCTCGCAAAGTTTCTCTCTCAACAACTTCTTGAACAATATTTCGGCCTCAACAACCTTTTTTTCTAAGAAGAGCCCTTTAAGAAGAGTGCTGAAGGTGGTAATATCGGGGTGGTAACCACATTTGACGAAGAGGCCTAAGATTGCAAACCCCAAATCCACTCGACTTAGGATGCAGTAGCTATTTATCACAGTGTTCATTGTGTAGTCATCAGTTGGGATACCCAGTTGACGCATTTCGTCGAACATATGGAGGACAACAGTATACTGTTTCATCTTGACAGCCAAATTCTGTAATTTGTTAAAGTCATAGACAGGAGGGAGAGGTCGCATTCTCAGCATATCTTGGAACAGAAAAACGGCATCGTCGACCTCTTTTATACTACTGAAATCATATCTGAGTTTGTATGGAGAAAACTCTCTTTCTTTTTTACTGGTAAAGTGAAATGTTGAGCAGAATAAAGCAAGTGGTGTAGTACCCAATTCGTACGAAGATTTACTAGTCTTAACCCCCCTGCAAATTAGAGCAATTGATGCACCAGCACCATTCCACCTCATTCACTTTGCCCTTAAAAAAGAATTTTTCTGAAGAAAAAAAATAAAAAAACCCATGAGAAAATAAAATCCTAAAGCTTGCTATTTTACAGAATCTAAGATATATATTCTGGATATTTATATTTATATAAAAGACAAAAGGTGAAATAAATTCAGCAATCAGCATTACCTCAATGCAAAAACCACGTACACAAACATAGAAGAACTGAAGAAATAGTGTGTATGTGTGTGTGTGTTTAGAATTGAAGTGTGGATTTGGGGCGGGTTGATGAAATGTTTTGATTCAATCCGATTTTCGGTTGAAGTCTCAAATCTCCCAGTCCCAGCAAACATTGTGAAGGATGCGAGTTTCAATATGAAAGAGTTAATGGCAATTACCCGTAAGTAATTTGAAAAAGAGCAATTTATCCCTAATGATTTAAAAAATATTCACATGGCCTCCCTAGAAATTCTAGGCCTTCAGAAAAAATGAATTGAAAATTTGAATTTGAAAGTTAGATGAAGAAAAGAAACTTGTAACTCTAGGACAAAAATTGAAACTTATTAAAAGTTAGAGAACGAAATTTGTTATGAATAAAACTAATACTGAAATTTGGTAAAATTTAAAGTACTAAATTATGTTCAACATAGTTAAAAGACTATTTTTTAAAAGGATTCCAAAGTTATACTCAAATAATTTGTATAATTATATTATTGAAAAATTATAGGGGTAGAATCGATAAATAAGGATAATCTAAAATGGTATCTCCTAGAGTCTATCCGGATTGCCTAACATGAAAAATTTATATAGTATAATCATTACACCAAGTCATCAAGTATACGTGGTGCAATCGATCAATATAATTATTACATGTGAAGTAAAATTCTATATAACCCATTTCTTCTTGAATATATGATATTAAAATTGTGTTCACATTATTCATAATATGGATGATATATATATATATATTCTCACTCCACATGTGATAATTTCATTGGTCGGTTGTACCACGTGTGCTTGATGGCGTGGTGCATTAGTTATACTAAATAATTTCTCGCCAAACACCCTTCGCATTTTTTGGAAACTACACAAATACCCGTCCCCAGGAAAAATTCTTGTCTAAGTCTGGTTTCGCCAAATCCATCTAACCACCAAACAAGTGTATATTGCACTTGTTTTGTGATTGGTCACTCTCTTTGGAGTTACATCAAATCCCAAAATAAGTGTATTGCACTTGTCACGTAGTTATTTTGAGGCTTGGCTAAACCCGATGTGGGTAACAATTTCCCCGTCCCCAGATCGATAGCAAAAAAAGAAGATTGAGGAAAAAGTCTAAGATGCCCATCATTTGCTTACGGAAATTATGTGCCTACCCCGGTTGATTCAATCCATTGAGGTGCTGGATTAGCGACAAGTGTGTATGAGAGAACAATTTTTCTTTTCTTATACACATGTTTTTATCATCCTACCCCTATGTATATTATCCACCTGTAATGAATGTAACATTTGCTTACGTATTTATATATCTACTTTTGCGCCACATGAAATGATAGACAAAATTCTCCTAAAAAGATGATAGACAAAATTATTCAAACATGCAAGAAAAATGAAGCATTTTTTTGGGATGCCCAACCTACTTAAAAAAATTGGAGCATTTATAGTCATGTTTGGATTCATTTTCGATTTTTCGTTGACCAACTAATTTTCAAACTCTTAACATCATAAACAATTTCCAATATATTACTATTTTACTTTTAAAATTACATAAAAACTCTAGGAAATTCTTACCCAGACCGGGTTTGGTCGAACCCAAAGCAACTACATGACAAGTGTAATACACTTGCTTTGGGGATTGGATGTAACTCCCAAGAGAATGATCAATCACAAAGCAAGTGCAATACACTTGCTTGGTGGTTGAATGGGTTTGGCCAAGCCAGACTTGGACAAGAATTTTCCAAAACTCTAATGCTCTTACATGTTTCCAATACATCTAGAACTGAATATACATTAAAACATACTTTTACATTTTCAAACTTACAAAATCTCAAAATCTTTGTTGAAATCTACAACTCTTTTCAACAAAATCACTTTTAATTTCACCGACCCACGAAAACTCTCAAACTATAAAACACATTTTCAACGTAATAGATATTTTGGTTGAGTATTTAAAAAAATTCATTTGAAACTAGCTTGAACGGTCCAACTGAAAAATGACTTGATCATAATCATTTGATTAGAATATTTTGAATGTAAAATAATATTGAATAGGATTAAAAAATAAGAGTGATATGTTACTTGCAGAATCATTTCATCTTGTATTAAATTAATCCATATTAATTATACTATAAGATGAATGATTTAGTTTAGTTCACACAAAATGAACAATATGTCAACCCTCAAAGAATCCATATCCGAATCTACTCAAACCTACGACCGATTAAGCGATCTCAAAGCTTTCGAAGACACAAAATCCGGTGTCAAAGGTTTAATCGATTCCGGAATACAAAACGTTCCCAAAATATTCATCAGACAACCCGACGAACTCTCCGAAGAACCGAACTCTGTTGTCGGGTCAAGTACTTCTTCACAAGTCCCGATCATAGATCTATCCGAAATCGAATCCGAGGTTAGTCGGAAAAGAATTGTGGAAGAAGTGAGACAAGCTTCACGAGAAGGTGGATTTTTCCTAGTGGTGAATCATGGAATACCACTGAATGTTCTAGAAGGAATGCTTGATGGAGTAAAGAAGTTCCACGAACAAGATGGTGAAGTGAAGAAAGAGTTTCATAGTAGGGATTTAAAGAAAAAGGTCAAGTATGGTAGTAACGTTGATTTGTATCGATCGCGTACTGCGAATTGGAGGGATTCGTTGACTATTTCTATGGTGAGTTCGGATCGTATTGAGCCTCATGAATTGCCCCAAATTTGCAGGTAAACCCTTATTTTTTCTTAATTTTTGATGATCATTAATTATTTAATTTTTATTTTTTTTATTTGAGAGGGTGTATACATTAATTATTAATTATTAGTAATAAATTATATAAAAAATTCACTAATGTAAGTTGAACTCAAAATTTTAGGATCTGAAAGTTTGATTTTATCGTTGACTACAACCTCATATTTGGGCTTTTAAATTTGCAAGCTTTCATGTGAAGTAATGGAATTTGGGGACAAATAATTTGGATGACAAGAGACTAAATTGTTCGTTGTAGGGGTAATTTGGAAATTTTTTATGCTTAAATTTTTTTTGGTTAGGGTTTAATATCTTTCGAGGCCGGTTGGAGACATTAATGTGGATACCTCTCCCAACAGAATTCGAACTTGAGTCCGCTACTTTGTAGTGACTAGTCCCTTCTACTAAACCAATTACCTGTTGATTATGCCTAATGTTTTTGGTTGCTCCTTTGTCCTTTTAAGAATACATTATTAATGATTATCTTAGAAATCGATTTAGGTTGCTCCTTTGTCCTTTTAAGAATATATTATTAATGATTATATTATAAATCGTTTTAGAGGAAAACTCACATTAATAAAAGTTGAATATTCCATTTTAATAAGATATAAAATAAAACACGATCCGATCCACAAACTTTCCTTATTCGTGATGTTTTGAGTTTGAACCTCACATGAAATATAAATATACTACTGTTAAAATCAACTAATATCTTATATAATTAACATAATTCCCCATTTCACTGGAAACAAATTTCATTATTCATCTCCAATTACAATAAGATGTTTGGACTTTGTTTGGACCCATATTATAGATATCTGAATTTTTGTTGGATATTATGACCGCATGGATTGATTTTGGTTAGGTTTTGTAGAAGTGAGCCAAACTTATTTCAAATAAAATTTGGGTATAGGTTTTATGATACTCAAGTTTCTATGTACAAATTTTTACCTAATACCTCAACCTATAAAATTTCATTTCTCTTTTATCAAAAATGTCAACTCACCACTCGGGTGGAAATTAGAATGTATTGTAATTAATTTGTAAAGTGGGATTTTTTTTTTCTTCTTCAGAAAACCCCGACAATAATTCATTAAAATCGATCACAAATTCCTAAATGAAACTAGGCAGTTCAACAATTCGGGAAAGTAATTAAAGCTATTTTAGCTAAGGCGTGAGCAACTATAAGCTTATTTGTGTTTTGGCTACCCACTACTATAAATACAGTACCAATCAAGATTTTGTACTTCTAGCTTTTCTTTTTAGTTTTAATTTACTTTGTACACATCGAACAGATATTTTTGGAGAAAGGAAAATCTACCCGGCTTTTTCATTATTATCTAACAACGTGCTTATAATTTATTTTCCCTACTTGTAGCTTATAAATAAAAGCCATTCATTTGTGAATTAATTATTTATGATAATCACATATAACTTCTTCTAAACTTCTATAGTGAATTGCACCGGCTGATCATGACATAATGAAATGTTCCATGTAAACTTGTGTATTCTTGATTGTTTAATTAGTAAGAAAAATGACATATTTAGACATTTTGAATCATCGTTCCTATATGTACATTACACAACTCAACAGGGATTCAACAATCGAGTATTTAAATCAAGTGATAAAGTTGGGTCAAACTTTATTCGACTTGTTATCTGAAGCTCTTGGCCTCAAACAAGAAAACCTAAGAGCCATGGAATGTGGTAACGGACAAACTTTCTTCGGCCACTACTACCCACCATGTCCGGAGCCGGAGCTCGCAATCGGCACGAGCAGGCACACCGATCCTTGTTTCTTAACAATTCTTCTACAAGACCAAATTGGTGGTCTTCAAGTACTACAAAACAACCAATACATCGATGTACCACCCCTAGTCGGAAGCTTAGTAGTCAACATCGGTGACATGTTACAGGTTAACTCTTTTCTCTGCATGATTTGTCGTTGAAAATTTTGATTTTCAATAAAGGGTTAATTAGTGTCAATTTACTCCCTGTAATATGCATGATGTTTAATTTACCCCCAGTGATTTGATAAAACGCATTTTACTCCCTTGTGATAATTCCAAATGAGCAATTTACCTTCTTCCAACTGGGAGTGTAACAAACTCGTCGAATTTGAGAGTCTACATTAAAAGTGTTGCATAAAAAAACAAAAGTAACCTTCTGGAGGTAAATTGTCACATTTATCATAACATGGGGTGTAAAGTGCCAATATATTGGGTAACGTGTCTCATATACCATAACAGAGAGGGATAAAGTGATACATTTATAGGAGGTAAATGCCACAATTTTTAAGTTGATTGTGTCAATGTATAGCATATAAGGGGGTAATATTATCTAACTCGTATTCTTTTAAAGTTTAAAAATTTCATGGAGGTTTATAAGATTATAGGGAGTAGAGTGTTTTTTTTTTCAAAAAAAATTCACAGGGATATTAATTAAATATTATGCTTATTCCATGAGATCTAAATAGAATAAATTAACTTAAAAAAAATAGAATAAATTAACTTAGGTAAATTTTATTTTATAGATGGTGTCAAATGACGAGTTTATTAGCACGGATCATAGAGTTGTAGCGAATAAAAAAGGACCGAGGATTTCAGTTGTGGGCTTCTTTATTGGTTCTAATCTTCCTGGAAAAATTTATGGCCCACTTAAGGAGTTGATATCAGAAGAAAATCCAGCCCGATACAAGGAGTTTACGGTAAGGGAATATATTTCAAAGTTTTTTGCACGGCCAATTTATAAATCTGGACTTGATGAATTTAAATTGCAAGAGGAGAAGCAGTTTCATGAATAATTTAAGTTGAAATACACTTTGTAATTTGTAAGATTATTTTATCGGAAAATAAGTACTCGTGTCGTGTCATGTAGACGCATGATATGTACCAATTTATATGTTATGTATTGAAGCTTGTGATTAATCTTTCAGTTCTGTTTCAAATCTATATATGAATAAATATTGATATTTGTACTCAACTATAAGATTTGTTTATAAATTATATATATATATATATACTTATACTTATACTTTTACTTATTTTTATTATATCTATATTTGAGTTGTAAAGTAGTACTTAATTTAATGGTAAATATGTAAAAATAGTTGAAGAAAAATAAATAGACATGGAATCTTTTTATATAATTATGGAAAAGGTATAATTAGAAATGGAATCTTATTTATATATTTATTTCCTACTTAAAATATAGAAATTATCTTTTACATCAACTTTCATAATTTCAATATTCTTCTTATATAACACATAAATAAACCATAGAAAAAGACGCTATTATTTTAAATAGTTCATAAAATATACATGTAAAATTATTTTAATTTAGCTACAATATGTTATTTGTATCATTGAAATATTTAATACAATATAAGTCATATACAATCCTTCAAAAATTAAATATTAAAATTAAACTCTCTTAAATATCATTCTACTATTCGGAAGAAGGAAAACAAACACATGTCGTGAAGGATGAACGTGTAGTGTAACTAATTTCATTTGTAGGAATAAGGTGTAAAATGGTGTCAATATATATGTAAATTGGCATACACTTGCGGAGTGAAATACAAAAATACTCGATGTGTGTCAATTTATTTATTCCAGCTACTCTAGTATTTGGCTTGAAATTATAATAAAAAAGATGTCCACATGTTAGAGTCTTAAAAAAGATTGGGTCAAATCTTGATTAGTTTTCCTTTGAGAATGTAACAAATAGGGACCTAAATTACTCTGGGTCCAAAATTCACAAAAAATAACCCACAATGAACCTAAAAGGAAGTGCAAAATGCCTACAAATTCCATCAACCTCCAATTGAGCCCATATTTGGGCTATGGAGATTGCCGAACCCACAACACATTCAACGAGTTCATAAAGCTTTTAGAGAATCAATGGATCCAAAATTTTAAGAATCATCTTGAGTCTACACTTGGACAAGATAATATTATTGATAACATAAAATATAAATCACAACTTGAAAAAATAATGAAATAATAATGAAGACACGATCAATAAGTTCATTATCTACAATTGGGGTTTTTTGCATTGCACCCCCAAAATATGGGAAGTAGACACTTTGCACCATTGAAACATAGATTTAGCACTTTGAACCCGAAATATGAACAACTCAATAGCGTAATTTGCAAATTTAAAAAATAAAAAAATGAATTACATATTTTGCCCCTAATATTTTTTCACCTGGTGGTCAACTTTGCCGAAAATAATAAGGGGGGCTAGTTGTTAAGTTTTTCTTAATTTGAGATGCTAAATGCAAATTTGGAATTTAGGGGGTTCAAAGTGTCCATATCTCGTTTTTTGGGGAGTGCAAGTTGCTGATTTGTTCTTTGAGGGTGCTAAGTGTTAATTCTATTTTGGGAGTGTAAAATGTCATTCTCATGTTTCGAGGTGCAAAGTGCCAAAGATTAAAAAATGAATTACCTATTTTGTCCCTAGATTTTTTGAGGAAAATAAAAGAGGGTGCGAAGTGTAGAACTGTTCATATTTCGGGAGTTCAAAATGCTAAATTTATGTTTTTGTTTCCCATATTTCGGGGGTATAAAGTGCAAAAAATCCCTACAATTTATAATCATCATAAAATCCACAAATATTTTGAATTTTATTTATTCATAATTTAGTCTAAAATTAATTTTGATTGCATTTTTAAGTAGACTTTAATTTTAAGTTAGTGAAATAAATTTAATATAATTTTATATTAGAAACGGGCTCCCGTTTTTATGTTTACTGCGACAGAAAAAAACTTTTTCAGGAAATATAAAATACTGTAGCACATTGCAAATGCAGAATTTGGGTCCAATTTTTAGACTCACCACTAACGATGTACTAAGTCACTCTATATACTTTGTGTAAATATAAGCAATTGATTTTTAATACATATTTTTTTGTCATAATAATGTGTGAACACATCAACAAATCTAACTATTCTCTAACTAATATCATGTTTGAATAATACACTGGTGAGGTCATTGATTGCCTAGTACACAAGCTAATTGTGATTTGAATTACTCGATCTTAATTTACTTAAAATGGTTATTATTTTACTTCGTTGCAGTTGAAGTGTCAAAATTAACTTAACAGTGGTTTGAATATAATATGTATTTTCAAATATATTTAATTAGTTAGTGTTGATCTGACTTAGTGATCATGACTCGAATATCTTTCAAATAAAAAAAAATCACTCTTTCACACAATTTTTTCATCAAAAAAAATATGAGAAAGAAGATCCGATCGATCATTTTTTCACAAATACTTTCACACTTCTAATTAACTTTAGCTTCTTGGATTCTTAAATCTACGAATCATTGCATGCAATTAGGCTCAAATTCAGTTGTTCATTTCAATCACACAGTAAATATTACATTATATTGTTATTGCTGCAGAGGTATGAAGTTTTTCTCTTTTTTAGTCAACTGTTTCAGCCCCTTCTGTAATTATCTTTACTTATCCGATCGACATGGTTATATATATTTATTAGAGTGAATTGCAAAAACAATCCATATGTTTTGTATTATTCTGTGTTATTTTTATTAGTAAAAATTCCCCTTTTTATGTTTTTATTAATTAGCAAGAAATCATCCTCCCATCTAGAGTACATATTTTTGCCATTCTGAAGAAGTAAAATTTTCTTTTGACGATTAAACAATATAATATCATAATTTTTTTTATAATCATTAAGAAAAAAAGAAAAATTAAAAGAAGGCATATAAATATTAGTATTAAGAAAGGAAGAAAAACTAAAAGAAAACTTAAAAAAAGGAAGGCATCAATATTGAGATTCTGAAAGAAAAAATAAATTATAAGAAGATGTTGCAACATAATTCGAAACTGAGCCCCCAATCTCTTTGTAGGTCCGCCACTTCCTATGTTCACTAAAAAAATTTGACAATAACCTTTTTATTGACTTATGAAGAAATTTCAAATAAAAATTTTAACTATAAAAATATCAAAAAAGTTTGTGCCAATAAATATAACACATCCTTTTAGCTAATTAGATAAAGCACATATGATATTTTTGCATTTAATTAGCTCTATTTATTAATATATCCTACTTAAATTTCTTCAGATTGAAGATGTCGAAATCGTCAGTCGAACAAACTAGTACAAAACACGAAAACCGAATAAAAGAGCTTAAGGCATTTGAAGACACTAAATCTGGTGTGAAAGGCCTAGTTGATTCCGGGATTCTAACCATCCCCAAAATATTCGTTAGACCACAAGATGAACTTGCCGAGGAATCGAATCATATCCCCTCGTTCGATTCACACGTTCCGATTATCGATTTGATGGAAATCGAAGCGGTTGAGAAACGTAAAGAGATCGTTAATTTAGTGAAACGCGCATCAAAAGAATGGGGATTTTTTCAAGTGGTTAATCATGGAATACCAATGAATGTTTTACATGATATGCTTGAAGGTATACGCATGTTTCATGAACAAGATAATCTGAAAAAACAAGAATTATATTCTACGGATCGTATGAAAAAAGTTATATATGGAAGCAATGTGGACTTGTACCGATCTGGTGCAGCTAATTGGAGGGACTCGTTGACTATTTCGATGTTGTTCTCGGACTTTATTGAACCTTATGAATTGCCCGAAATATGCAGGTACGTATTCGTACTTTTTTTTTTGAGTCCTTATCTTTTAAGTTTTGTTCATTTAGTCCTTTTTAGATTTGGGCCGGGCTTATGTATACTCGTAATGGAAAGGCCCAAAGTATGATCAGCATATATAGTCGAAACGTTGGCCCTAGTATTGTATAGCTAAATAGTTTAAAATTTTGAACATTATATAATTGTTGTCGTTTATAACTTTTAGCACAACAACAAGCAATCGATTCCAACATAGTAGATCTAAAACTAGGCGAAAAGATATAGGAGATTAATCAAATCTAGCTAGTGGAAATTGTGAATGTTAAATTGATAGATTATTAAGATGGTGATTTCATAAATCTTATAAATTATACGTTATTAATGTATTAAAAAACATATGTTTTTAATTTCTCCTGTAGAAGTAAACTTCCAAATCACCCAATGTATTATTTTTTATTGAGAGAATATTCATTGTGTTATTTTTATTAGCAAAATACCCTTAGTGTTTATTATTTTTGTGTCTGCAGTGTGATTAATTTACTCGCTCTAAGTGCGAATATTCTTCACGATTTGCAGAAAAAGTGACAATTATACCCCTACAAGATAACTTTTGGACTAACATGCGAAAACAACATCGTTCACTTAACAACTTGGCAATAACCCTCCTGTAAACTCAAAAAGGACAAAACTTAAAAAAGTAGCAACACCCCTTTGTAGTCAATTCTTAATTTTCAAATGCCCGCAATGAGCTACTAAAATGATAATACAATATTTTTTTGCTAATGAAATATTTTAACACAGAGAGTTTTTTACTATTAGAAATAACACATGAAGCTTTCTGCCTACTAAGAAAAATACTTCAACAAAGGGGTGATTTTAATTAGTAAATTTTGTCTCGGGATATTGTTTCTATTTTGTACTATACAAACATGCCTCTCCAATCATTACTTCAAAATCAAATTTCGAGTCCTCCATTTTGTATATATTCTACCATAATTCCTCTAAATTATTAATTAAAAATTGACATTTAATGTTGATTTCAATTTTGGCAGGAACTCAACCATAGAGTACATGGATCAAGTCACAAAACTTGGAGAAACTCTCTTTGATATATTGTCAGAAGGTCTAAGTCTCAAACGTGACCACCTTAGGGCCATGGGATGTGCCAAAGGACGCTCTTTTGTTTGCCACTATTATCCCCCATGCCCCGAGCCACATTTAACACTCGGAACTAGCAAACACACGGATCCTCCTTTCTTAACTATTCTCTTACAAGATCAAATTGGTGGACTTCAAGTCTTTCGCGAAAATAAGTGGATCGACATTCAACCCGTCGACGGTAGTTTCGTCGTTAACATTGGAGACTTACTCCAGGTTTGTCGACGTTTTTATCCATCTCAATATATATAAAGTTAAGAGCTAACTGCAAAAATATCCTCTACAATTATCGACTTGGTAATTAAAAACACCCAAGTGTTATTTTTCCCTGGCTATTGTGAATTTTTTAAGTAAACATAGGGTTATTGTTAATTTTTAAAGTTAATATTTTGTATCTTTTTGTGAGGGTATTATTGTCATTTTTTCTTGAATGGGGGTATTTTTGTTAAATAAAAGTCAGCAAACTTTATAATTTCCGTACACGGTACAACATTGTTCCCCGGTTCGGTCAATCGGTCTAGTGAAACATGAAATGGGTGTTTTAGTTCGACCTTTGGATCACTCAATATTTTTTGGTTTCAATTTTCAAATCTAACAATAAAAATGGGTTGAAAATAATTTATTAGATTCAATTTTGAAATTTGAAATGACGGGCTATTATATTGGGAAATTTTTACCCAGACCGGGTTTGTCCGAACCCAAAGTAACTACATGACAAGTATAATACATTTGCTTTGTGATTGGATGTAACTTCCAGGAAAATGACCAATCACAAAGTAAGTGCAATACACTTGCTTAGTGGTTGGATAAGTTTGGTCAAGCCATGCTTTGACAAGAATTTTCCCTATTATAAGGTGGTAGAGCACCTAAATTTGGAGTGCTTTGTTATTTACTCCCTCCTTCCCATTTAATTTGATCCCTTAATTCAGTCAACTGGTCAACTTGACTAAATTTATAAAAATTATAATAAATAATTTAATTAATATATTTGACTAATAAGTTGATAATATCATATAATAATTTAAAGATTTAATACACCACAAATCTTTTCTTTTGATGAAAATTCATTATTTAGTTTATATTTTTTTTATTTGAGACGGTGAATATATTAATTATTATTGGTATACTATAACTAACTACAAATATTAATAATAAATAATAAAAAAAATTCACCAATGTAAGTTAAACTCAAAATTTTTAGATCCCGAAAGTTTGGTTTTGTTGTTGGACTACAACTTCATATTTGGGCTTTTAAATTTGCAAGCTTTCATGTGAATTTGGGGAAAAAATGCAAGATACTCTCATGTGTTATGTTAAATCTGCAAAAGATTACCTTGTGAAAATTTTATTATACCAAATTTTCTTGTGTTTTTAAAAACCCTGCAAAAAACATCCAATTTGTGAAAAATAGGTCATTTTGGATCGATATATTTCTAGAAATAATTTTAAAAATATATCATGTGAAGTTGTAGAGACCAACTTGAAGTATTTAAAAAATGGCTTATTGAAATATGTCGATCCAAAACGACTTTTTTTATAAATTGGGTGTTATTTGTTTTCGGAAACACAAGGAACTTTGGCACAATAAAAATTTCGTAGGGTAATTCTTGCAGATTTAGCATAACACATGGGAGTATTTTGCATTTACCCCGTGAATTTGGGGACAATTAATTTGGATGACGAGAGACTAAATTGTTCGTTGTAGGGGTAATTTGGAAATTTTATGCTTAATATTGTTGGTTGCTCCTTTGTTTTTTTAAGTATACATTAATCATCAATGATTATATTAGAAATCATTCTAAAGGAAAACTCAAGTTAATGAAAGTTGAACAATTAATGGACCTATTGGTCATGGGGCCTATTGACTTGCTCCTTTGATTATGCATATTCCATGTAAATAAGATCTAAAATAAAACACGATCCGGTCCACAAATTTTTCTTATTCGTGAGATTTTGAGTTTGAACCTCATAAAACCCCGACGATAATTCATTAAAACCGATCACAAATAGGGCTGTAATCGAGCCGAGTAGTACCGAACGACACACTGTTCAAGCTTGATTTGATTTTTATCGAGCTTGAAAGTTTGTGTTTGAGCTTGATTTGATTTTCAATCGAGCCGAGCTCAAACGAGCTTTTATCGAACGAGCTCGAGCCGAGTATCGAGTAGCTTGATATTTTACATGTATTTTTTGAATTTTTAGCTTATCGAGTCGAGCTCGAGCCGAGCCTCAAAAGTTATCGAACGAAAAAAGATGTTCAAGCTTGTTTGATTAGTGTGACGAACCGAGCTCAAACGAGCTTTTATCGGACAAGCTCGAGTCGAGTATCGAGTAGCTTAGTTTGATTTTCAGCCCTAATCACAAAGTCCTTAATGAAACTAGGCAGCTCAACAATTCGGGAAAGTAATTATAGCTATTCTAGCTAAGGCGTGAGCAACAATAAGCTTATTTGTGTTTAATTAGCTAGTTACTACTGTAATATACAGTACCAATCAAGATTTTGTTGTTCTAGATTTTCTTTTTAGTTTTTGGAGAAGGAAAATCTACCCGGCTTTTTCTTTATTATATATCAAACAACGTGCTTATAATTTATTTTCCTTACTTGTAGCTTATAAATTAAAGCCATTCATTTGTGAATTAATTATTTATGATAATCACATATAACTTCTTCTAGACTTCTATAGTGAATTACACCGGCTGATCATGACATAATGAAATGTTCCATGTAAACTTGTGTATTCTTGATTGTTTAATTAGTAAGAAAAATGACATATTAGACATCTTGAATCATCGTTCCTATATGTACATTACACAACTCAACAGGGATTCAACAATCGAGTATCTAAATCAAGTGATAAAGTTGAGTCAAACTTTATTCGACTTGTTATCTGAAGCTCTTGGCCTCAAACAAGAAAACCTAAGAGCCATGGAATGTGGTAACGGACAAACTTTCTTGGGCCACTACTACCCCCCCTGTCCGGAGCCGGAGCTCGCAATCGGCACGAACAGACACACCGATCCTTGTTTCTTAACAATTCTTCTACAAGACCAAATTGGTGGTCTTCAAGTACTACAAAACAACCAATACATCGATGTACCACCCCTAGTTGGAAGCTTAGTAGTCAACATCGGTGACATGTTACAGGTTAACTCTTCTCTCTACATGATTTGTCGTTGAAAATTTAGATTTTCAATAAAGGGTTAATTAGTGTCAATTTACTCCCTGTAATATGCATGATGTTTAATTTACCCCCAGTGATTTGATAAAAACGCATTTTACTCCCTTGTGATAATTCCAAATGAACAATTTACCTTCTTCCAGCTGAGAGTGTAACAAACTCGTCGAATTTGAGAGTCTACATTAAAAGTGTTGCATAAAAAAACAAAAGTAACCTTCTGGAGGTAAATTGTCACATTTATCATAACATGGGGTGTAAAGTGCCAATATATTGGGTAACGTGTCTCATATACCGTAACAGAGAGGGATAAAGTGATACATTTATAGGAGGTAAATGCCACAATTTTTAAGGTCAATGTATAGCATATAAGGGGGTAATATTGTCTAACTCGTATTCTTTTTAAGTTTAAAAATTTCATGGAGGTTTATAAGATTTATAGGGAGTAGAGTGTTTTTTTTTTTAAAAAAAATTCACAGGGATATTAATTAAATATTATTCTTATTACATGAGATCTAAATAGAATAAATTAACTTAGGTAAATTTTATTTTATAGATGGTGTCAAATGACGAGTTTATTAGCACGGATCATAGAGTTGTAGCGAATAAAAAAGGACCGAGGATTTCAGTTGTGGGCTTCTTTACTGGTTCTACTCTTCCTGGAAAAATTTATGGCCCACTTAAGGAGTTGATATCAGAAGAAAATCCAGCCCGATACAAGGAGTTTACGGTAAGGGAATATATTTCAAAGTTTTTTGCACGGCCAATTTATAAATCTGGACTTGATGAATTTAAATTGCAAGAGGAGAAGCAGTTTCATGAATAATTTAAGTCGAATTACATTTTGTAATTTGTAAGATTATTTTATCGGAAAATAAGTCCTCGTGTCGTGTCATGTAGATGCATGATATGTACCAATTTATATGTTATGTATTGAAGCTTGTGATTAATCTTTCAGTTCTGTTTCAAAACTATGAATAAATAATGACATTTGTACTCAACCATCTATATTTTTATTATATCTATATTTGAGTTGTAAAGTAGTATTTAATTTAATGGTAAATATGTAAAAATAGTTGAAGAAGAATAAATAGATATGGAATCTTTTTATATTAATTATGGTACAGGTATAATGATGCAGCGTACGTAGTGAGAAAGATGAATATAATCAATAACCCGTTGATTTTTGAACAAGAATACCGTGAGACTGAGAGAATTGAGAAAACTCAAAACTTGCATAAACTTCGAAAAAACTGAGAAACTCATCCAAGTTTACAATGCTTAAATAAAACCCTAAAACAGGAATAAACTAAAATTACTAAAAGGTCCTAAAATATCAAAACTTATAAAAGACCTAATAAACTCTTAAATTAGGCTTTTTACGGCTTCTTTGTCAATCTCGAATCGCACTACACCATATAATCAGAAATGAAATCTTATTATATTTATTTCCTACATTAACTCTTAAAATATATAAATTATCTTTTACATCAACTTTCATAATTTCAATATTCTTCTCATATAACACATAAATAAACCATATAAAAAGGCACTATTATTTTAAATAGTTCATAAAATATATATGTAAAATTATTTTAATTTAGCTACAATATGTTATTTGTATCATTGAAATATTTAATACAATATAAGTCATATACAATCCTACAAAAATAAAATATTAAAATTAAACTCTCTTAAATATCATTCTACTATCTACTATACGGAAGAAGGAAAACAAACGGATGAACGTGTAGTGTAACTAATTACATTTGTAGGAATAAGGTGTAAAATGGTGTCAAAGTAAATTGGCATACACTTGCGGAGTGAAATACAAAAATACTCGACGTGTGTCCACATGAAATTAGTTTATTCCAACTACTCTAGTATTTGGCTTGAAATTATAATAAAAAAGTTGTCCACATGTTAGAGTCTAAAATAAAATTGGGTCAAATCTTGATTAGTTTTCCTTTCTAAGAGCATTACCAGTGAATGTAACAAATAGGGACCTAAATTACTCTGGGTCCAAAATTCACAAAAAAAAAAAACCCACAATGGTGAACCTAAAAGGAAGTGCAAAATGCCCACAAATTCCATCATCCTCCAATTGAGCCCATATTTGGGCTATGGAGATTGCCGAACCCACAACACATTCAACGAGTTCACAAAGCTTTTAAGAAAATCAATGGATCCAAAATCTTAAGAATCATCTTGAATCGACAAGTGGACAAGCTAAAATTATTGATAACATAAAATATTAATCACAACTTGAAAAAATAATGAAATAATAATGAAGACACGATCAATGATGTCACACCCCCGTCCCGGGTAGGTCCCGAGCATGGGAAAGTGACGTGCATGTCAAGCATATCATATCAAGTAAATTGTCATTTTATCAACAAAACCATATCTCGTGACATATAATTCCTTTGTAAAATATATGTCATAGCAAGTAATAAAGGGACGGATATTAAAATTCCGCCGAACTAGTAGTTATACAAAGTAATCGGGCGATTTTACTACTTCAATATGGCATAACAAAATACATAACATGTACAATTAATCAAACCACCAATTGTGGCACCAACACAAGTATATAAATAAACCACAAGATTGTAGCAACCATATAAACAAACCCTGTAGCAAATAAGTGTCATCTCCTCAACTGGAACGGTACAAACTATGTGGCTAATACTATGTTACAACAACCTACCCCAAGCTACTCGATGTTGATCCCCGGTCCTCACTCAGGCCTACCGCCGGTGGTACTGTGATCTAAGGAAAACAAAGTAAACGGGGTAAGTCGAAAGACTTAGTAAGTGTGTCGTGATTCATGCATGTGGGAGAGTTATACAATTATAACAATTGATCCAAAATAACATTTATAACTCCATATATCAAAAATCAAGTCATATACAAGTTATGTAACAAGCCATATATGTATGGGCACGTTGGAAAGCATATAACATGAAATTAGGATACGATATCGATGAAGCTTTACTCGATGCCTTGAATCATATCCATCTCATATCCATTTCGAATATATAGCCGTGTGTCGAAATAAACGATCACACAAAGAAGTCCAAGAATGTACCGGTATCAACATATCATGTAATCCATAAATGGATCGCAAAGGTTCCCTTTGCTAGCAAGGGTACCAATGCCGTATGCCTTGAATCGTGGCCAACGATCAAGGGTCGGTTAGGCTCCACAAAGAAACCATCACCTCGAGTATGCACAAATAAAACCATGGTTTCCATATGATGCATCGATGAACAATATTACCAAATTCATCCAAGGTAAAGTACATGGATGAATTCCATATGCCTAATTATATCAAAAATCAAAACTTCACCAAATAACAATATCTCATATGTACAAGTTATTGTTCTATATAGCAATAAGCCATCCAAGAACATCAAGAAATTGAACACTAATTTCCAGCAATGACAAGTTAATGTTCCAAGTACATATAACTATGATATGTGCACAATTTCATAAAACTAGTCAATTAAAACTAGTCCAACAATTTCACCATCGTTTTATATGTCAAGGAAGCTCAATTTCTCACCATAGATCCTACTAAATATTCCTAAAACACAACCATAATGTCCTTATAAAATCAGCCCATACCTATAATACATCTATGGGAAAACTCACAATTCTAGCCATAACTTCTACAAAGTACCAAGCTAGAACAATTTAGAACAAGTATATAACCACCCCATGAATTAATCTTAATTATCCATAAACATGGATGAATCTTAGAAGTTAACAACATCACTTACTAGAGAAAATAATCGGTGCAAATTGAAGAAGGAGACGCAAGGAGCAACTTTGGTCAAAGCCGACACCGTAACCGATTTTTTCTTGATTTCTTAACAATTGTTTTGATGCTTTGAAACCCTCCAAGAAGACCTGAACGTTTTTGCTCTGTTTCTATCTGATTTGGAACTATTTGTGAAGATAATCTTATAGAGGATAAGTGAGTGGAAATGAGAAAGGACCATTTTGACCCTTCTAGATTGCCTAGCCTTTTCAATTCTGTCCAGGGCTCGTTTGTCATATTTTACTGAACCAAAAACACTCAAAACCTCTTCCATTAGCTAGATCATGAAATATTAGGCAAGTTAGCCTTTTGAATCACCTGATTCCGAGGTCGTATGAATTAATTATGATTTTCTGAAGTTAGGGCTTCAAATTCGGTTCACAAAGCCCCGAAAACTTATAGATCAACACTTTGAGTTTAAAAACTCACATGAAAATGTAAATGAAGTCATATAACACATAATTATGTCATAAACCAAATAAAATAATATTATCTAGCAATTAATAAATGCAAAGCACGCAATGCCCAATAGAATATATGCACATTCACACACATGCAACATGTCACGAAAACGAGTTATGACAAATGAGTTCATTATCTTGGGGTTTTTTGCATTTTGCACCCCCAAAATATGGAAAATAGATATTTGTACCCTTGAAACATAGATTTAACACTTTGCACCCCTAAAATATGAACAACTCAATAGCGTACTTTGCAAATTTAAAAAAAAAAAGAAAATGAATTAAGTATTTTGCCCCTAATATTTTTTCACCCGGTGGTCAATTTTGCCAAAAAAAAATTAAGGGGTGCTAGTTGTTGAGTTTTTCTTAATTTGAGATGCTAAATGCTAATTTTGTATTTAAGGGGTTCAAAGAGTCCATATCTCCTGTTTTGAGGGTGCAAGTTGCTGATTTGTTCTTAATTTGAGGGTGCTAAGTGTTAATTATATTTTGGGAGTGTAAAATGCCATTCTCGTGTTTCGAGGTGCAAAGTGTCAAAAATTCAAAAATGAATTACCTATTATGTCCCTAAATTTTTTGAGAAAAATAAAAGAGGATGCGAAGTGTAGAACTGTTCATATTTCGGGAGTTCAAAATGCTAAATTTATGTTTTGAGGGTGCAAAGTGCCTATTTCTCATATTTCGGGGGTATACAGTGCAAAAAATCCCCACAATTTATAATCATCATAAAATCCACAAATATTTTGAATTTTATTTATTCATAATTTAGTTTAAAATTAATTTTGATTGCATTTTTAAGTAGACTTTAATTTTAAGTTAGTAAAATAAATTTAATATAATTTTATATTAGAAACGGGCTCCCATTTTTATGTTTATTGCGACAGAAAAAAACTTTTTCAGAAAATATAAAATACTGTAGCACATTGCAAATGCAGAATTTGGGTCCAATTTTTAGACTCACCACTAACGATGTACTAAGTCACTCTATATACTTTGTGTAAATATAAGCAATTGATTTTTAATACATATTTTTTTGTCATAATAATGTGTGAACACATCAACAAGTCTAACTATTCTCTAACTAATATCGTGATTTAATAATACAATGGTGAGGTCATGAAGGAGACACAAGGCAGTTGTGAGGAAAAGTAAATGGTATGATTGATTGCTTAATTAGTACACAAGTGTGATTTGAATTAATTACTCGATCTTAATTTACTTAAAATGGTTATTATTTTACTTCGTTGCAGTTGAAATGTCAAAATTAACTTAACAGTGGTCTGAATATAATATATATTTTCAAATATATATAGTTAGTGCTGATCTCACTTAGTGATCATTGACTCGAATATCTTTCAAATATAAAAAATCACTCTTTCACACATTTTATTCATCAAAAAAAAGAATATGAGAAAGAAGATCTGATCGATCATTTTTTCACAAGTACTTTCACACTTCTAATTAACTTTAGCTTCTTGGATTCTTAAATCTACGAATCATTTGCATGCAATTAGGCTCAAATTCAGTTGTTCATTTCAATCACAGTAAATATTATTATATAGTTATTGCTGCAGAGGTATGAACTTTTTCTCTTTTGTAGTCAACTTTTTCAGCCCTTTCTGTAACTGTCTTTACTTATCTGATCGAGATGGTTATATTTATTAGAGTGAAATGCAAAATAAATTCATATGTTTTGTGTAATTCTGTGTTATTTTTATTAGGGTAAACACCACTTTTGGTCCCTCTTATCATTAATTTTTTATGGAGTGATTCCTTTTATGTTTTTTTCTCACTTTAGTCCCTACTATGAATTATTTGTTTCACTTTAGACCTTTTCAAGTGGTCCAAGGCGATTCCGATAACATGTGATATGCTCATGAGGGCAATATTGTCATTTCAAGTAAACTAACATGGATATTTTCGTCTTTCTAATTATTTAAAAAAAAAACTAAATTTCCAAACTAGGCTTTCATTCCAATCGAACTTAATCGTACATTTCGTTCCAAACTAAAGTTTTTTCTTAAAATCTTTTCCAAACACCAAAATTGCTCACCAATTAAACAATATATCAAATAGTCTCAATAGTGAACGGACGAAAAGGCCCTAAAAAATATTCATATGCATGTCACGTGTTATCGGAACCACATGATAAGAACTAAAGTGAAACAAATAATTCATAGTAGGGACTAGAGTGGAAAAAAAAACATAAAAGGGACCACTCTGTAAAAAGTTAATGATAAGAGGGACCAAAAGTGGTATTTACCCTTTTTATTATTAAAAATTTCCTTGTTCTATATTTTTATTAGGAAGAAATCATCCTCCCATCAAAGTACATATTTTATAGGAAAATTAACAATTATATCCCACAATAATATGCAAAAATACCCATGTATTCATTTAAAAATTGACAACAATACTCCTGCTTATTTTGAAAATTGACGCAATAGCCCTCTATGTTCATTGCCGAAACTAGGTAGACTTGCTTGGGGGCCCCTTTTTTTAAGCAGTGCAAAATAAGGGAAAACCATACTAGAAAAGTCATAATTTTTTTGCCATTCTGAAGAAATATTTTTTTTTATTTGAAGATTAAACGATATAATACCATATATTTTTTATAATCATTATTAAGAAAAAAAGAAAAATTAAAAGAAGGCATAAATATTGATATTAAGAAAGGAAGAATAACTAAAAGAAAACATAAATAAAGGAAGGCATCAATATTAGGATTCTGAAAGAAAAAAAAAACTATAAGATGTTGCAACATAATTCGAAACTGAGCCACCAATCTCTTTGTAGATCGGCCACTTCTTATGTTCACTTAAAAAATTGATAATTTATGAAAAATTTCAAATGAAAATTTTAACTATTAAAATATCAGAAAAGTTTGTGCCAATAAATATAAAACATCCTTTTAGCTAATTAGATAAGCACATATGATATTTTTGCATTTAATTAGCTCTATTTATTAATATGTCCTACTTATAATTCTTCAGATTGAAGATGTCGAAATCGTTGGTCGAACATACTAGTACAAAACACGAAAACCGAACAAAAGAGCTTAAGACTTTTGAAGACACTAAATCTGGTGTGAAAGGCCTAGTTGATTCCGGGATTCTAACCATCCCCAAAATATTCGT
The DNA here is from genome assembly GCA_038501285.1 of Penstemon eatonii. NCBI lineage: Eukaryota > Viridiplantae > Streptophyta > Magnoliopsida > Lamiales > Plantaginaceae > Penstemon > Penstemon eatonii. The sequence continues at coordinate 74,787,286 of CM076715.1, forward strand.
TAGACCACAAGATGAACTTGCCGAGGAATCGAATCATATCCCCTCGTTCAATTCACACGTTCCGATTATCGATTTGATGGAAATCGAAACGGTTGAGAAACGTAAAGAGATCGTTAATTTAGTGAAACGCGCATCAAAAGAATGGGGATTTTTTCAAGTGGTTAATCATGGAATACCAATGAATGTTTTAGATGATATGCTTGAAGGTATACGCTTGTTTCATGAACAAGATAATTTAAAAAAACAAGAATTATATTCTACGGATCATATGAAAAAAGTTATATATGGAAGCAATGTGGACTTGTACCGATCTGGTGCAGCTAATTGGAGGGACTCGTTGACTATTTCGATGATGTTCTCGGACTTTATTGAACCTGATGAATTGCCCGAAATTTGCAGGTACGTATACGTACTGATTCTTATCTTTAAAGTTTTGTTCATTTAGTCTTTTTTAGATTTGGGCCGGGCTTATGTATACTCGTAATGGAAAGGCCCAAAGTAAGACCAGCATAGTTGAAACGTTGGCCCTAGTATTGTATAGCTAAATAGTTTAAAATTTTGAACATTATATTGTTGTCGTTTATAACTTTTAGCACAACAACAAGCAATCGATTCCAATATATAGTAAATCTAAAATTAGGCGAAAAGATATAGAAGATTAATCAAATCTATCTAGGGGAAATTGTGAATGTTAAATTGATAGATTATTAAGATGGTGATTTCATAAACCTTATAAAATATACGTTATTAATGTATTAAAAAATATATGTTTTTAATTTCTCCTGTAGAAGTAATCTTCCAAATCACCCAATGTATTATTTTTTATTGAGACAATATTTATTGTGTTATTTTTATTAGCAAAATATCCTTAGTGTTAACAAGTCAAAGACATTTACTCTTTTTGTGTCCATAGTGTGATTTATTCGCTCTAAGTGCGAATATTCTTCATGATTTACAGAAAAAGTGACAACTATACCCCTACAAGATAACTTTTGAACTAACATGCGAAAACAACATCGTTCACTTAACAACTTGGCAATATCCCTCCTGTAAACTCAAAAAGGACAAAACTTAAAAAAGTAGCAACACCCATTTGCAGTCAATTCTTAATTTTCAAATGCCCGCAATGAGCTACTAAAATGATAATACAATTTTTTTTGCTAATGAAATATTTTAACACATAGAGTTTTTTACTATTAGAAATAACACATGAAGCTTTCTGCCTATTAAGAAAAACATACTTCAACATAGGGGTGATTTTAAATAGTTAATAATAAAAGGGTTTTTTGCCAATCTGGCAATGCATTTAGCTCTAGAAATGAAATTCTGTCTCTATATATTGTTTATATTTTGTACTATACAAACATGCCTCTCCAATCATTAATTCAAAATCAAATTTCGAGTCCTCCATTTTGTATATATTCTACCATAATTCCTCTAAATTATTAATTAAAAATTGACATTTAATGTTTATTTCAATTTTGGCAGGAACTCAACCATAGAGTACATGGATCAAGTCACAAAACTTGGAGAAACTCTCTTTGATATATTGTCAGAAGGTCTAAGTCTCAAACGTGACCACCTTAGGGCCATGGGATGTAGCAAAGGACGCTCTTTTGTTTGCCACTATTATCCCCCATGCCCCGAGCCACATTTAACACTTGGAACTAGCAAACACACGGATCCTCCTTTCTTAACTATTCTCTTACAAGATCAAATTGGTGGACTTCAAGTCTTTCGCGAAAATAAGTGGATCGACATTCAACCCGTCGACGGTAGTTTCGTCGTTAACATTGGAGACTTACTCCAGGTTTGTCGACGTTTTTATCTATCTCGATTTATATAAAGTTAAGAGCTAAATGCAAAAATATCCTCTACATGTGTTTTATCTACTTGGTAATTAGAAACACCCAAGTGTTATTTTTCCCTGGCTATTGTAAATTTTTGAAGTAAACATAGGGTTATTGTTAATTTTTAAAGTTAATATTTTGCATCTTTTTGTGAGGGTATTATTGTCATTTTTTTCTTGAATGGGGGTATTTTTGTTAATAAAAGTTAGCAAACTTTATAATTTCCGTACACGGTACAACATTGTTCCCCGGTTCGGTCAATCGGTCTAGTGAAACATGAAATGGATGTTTTAGTTCGACCTTTGAATATTTTTTGGTTTCAATTTTCAAATCTAACAATAAAAATGGGTTGAAAATAATTTATTAGATTCAATTTTGAAATTTGAAATGACGGGCTATTATATAGGGAAATTCTTACCCAGATCGAGTTTGCCCGAACCCAAAGTAACTACATGACAAGTGTAATACATTTACTTTGTGATTGGATATAGAAAATGACCAATCACAAAGAAAGTGCAATACACTTGCTTGATGATTGGATGAGTTTGGCCAAACCAGACTTTGACAAGAATTTTCCCTATTATAAGGTGGTAGAGCACCTAAATTTGGAGTGCTTTGTTATTTACTCCCTCTGTCCCATTTAATTTGATCCCTTAATTCAGTCAACTGGTCAACTTGAGTAAAATTATAAAAATTATAGTAAATAATTTAATTAATATATTTGACTAATAAGTTGATAATATCATATGACATTATATATATATATATATATATATATATATATATATATATATAATTTAAAGATTTAATACACCACAAATGTGAATAATTTAATATGATAAGTCACTTAATAGATTGAAAAGTTTGTAACAAATGGAGCAAAATAAATGAGACGGAGGTAGTTTGTTTTATTAATCTTTTTGATTTCAGATGGCATCAAACGATGAATTCAAAAGTGTTGAGCATAGAGTTTTGGCTAACAAGGTAGGACCAAGAATCTCAGTGGCATGCTTCTTCAGCGGAATTGCTGAGCCTGCAAAGATTTATGGGCCAATTAAAGAGTTGTTGATTTCAGAAGAAAAAGTTCCTCTTTATAAAGATTTTACGGTACTTGACTATGTCAACAACTTTTATTCCAGGCCAATGGACAAATCTGGCCTCCATGATTTCAGGTTATTATATGATCGGAGCTAATACACAAAAAATGTAATGCATTCTTTTAGTAATCTACGACTCTGTATGTTTTGTGTCACACTTTCATGTCCTATGGAGAAATATGTAGAAGTACTTTGAATGTATTAATAGTTTCCAACAACATAAAATAATGTACCATAAATTTGTGCAATGAAATCGTTCAGATCAATGGATGAATCATCATGCTAAAATTTTGTACTCCTCCGTTTCAAAATATCTGTCTTTTCACATGTATGCACACAAGTTAAGAAAATCATTGAATATGACTGAATTCTATTGGAAAAAAATGAAAAAGACTAAAATACCCTTTTAATTAATTATCCTCCACTAATGTTTGAGAAAATTTATGAGCATAAAGGGCAAAAATGGAAAAAGAGCAATTAATGCTTTATTGAAAATCCAAAGTGACAGATAATATGGCACAAAAAAATCTTTCCAAAACGACATATATTATGAAACGGAGGGAGTATTAGGAAATAGGATGATCATCTCGTTTATTTAATTGTTGTGAATTTCTTTTCTAATAAAATCATGTGCTAATTAGGCATAAAAAAGCTACAACTAAAATTATAGATGTAAATAACCAAATTTCCTTAAATTAATCTATTTTTATTTTCGGATGATATATGAACTATATAGGGATATATGTTTTAGTTACTAATATATATCCAATGATATAATAGTATTAACAAAAGTCTCATTCCACATTGTTTTATACTATACATTTAAGGGAAAACAAAACACGATTGAATCATGAAATTTAGCTTTCACGCTTCAATTCATTTGAGAGAGTTAATATACTGCATAACTTGATGGAAGTCGATTGGATTATCTTTTTCTCATTTTCACGGATAAAAATTAGTATAAAATTTACATTTAAATATTTTGAAAGGGTGGGTAAATAATTGGCCCTATGTTCAAGTGCCATAAAATTCCAATTTTCTAGAGATTTCGCTAAACAACAATTGCGTATTGTCAAGTCGACAGTCACAGCAAGGCTTTAATATTAAATACTTTCCTCATTTCCATTTGTGATAGCTGCTCAAGCTGTTTGACCATTTATTCTTGGTTGATAAAAATAACATTTTTAAATTTAGTTGGTGGATTGGTGTCTTCATCAAAAAGATACAATGATTTAGTAGTTGTTTTGACATCCAATATCTTCTTTTACATGTGCCCTCTTTCTCTACCCCTTCATCATTTTTAATTCAAAATCAAGTCTTCAGTTTCCAAATTCTCTTCTTCTTTTTGGGTTGCAGAATTTAATATGCTAGCTCCTTTTATGTAAGAAAAAAATTGGGTTTTAAACATAAATTCGTGGGCTTTCTTTAGTTTTCTTGATTTTGATGTTTAGTTGTATTTTATAAACCATCAAGAATCTGAATCTTGCCTGATTTGGGGGTTTATTTTTTTCTTTTTTTTGAAAAAATAAAGTTATACTTCTATCTCAAGAACCATGATTTTTGTATTCTTTAATTTTAATTAATGAAGAATTTTGCTGGGGCACCTGGTACTCGGACTGGGCTGACTCTAAGAGTGGCTCAATGCTTATTTGCAGTTTCTTCAATTGCTTCAATGGCCACTACCAAAACATTCTTCAACTTCACTGCTTTCTGGTAACAATAATTTCTTCTTATATATTTTCAATTCAAAGTTTATTTCTACAACTATTCTTTATGCATTCATAATTTCAATTATTGATGTGTACACATCTAACAAATAGTATTAAATTTGAAATTTACCAAATGTCTTTATTTATGATAATGAAATGAGGTTTTGACATATTGTAGGAATGTTAATTAAAAATATTCATGCCACTTGTATAGGAGAGATTATGTTCATAGGAAATTAGAGAGATTAGGATGAAAGATTAAGCATTTTATACTTGCTCAAAGATCAATTATGATTATAATCTATACATGTAAACCAAGAATCAGAAGCTAAAAATCATGAGGTTATATTATACTTGATCCTATTAGTCGGAGGTCTCTTATTCGTAGTCGCAGTGGATGCCATTGTACTACAATTAAAAGCCAGTTTATTATAACCAATTAGTACTAGAAGCTCGAAATCATGAGGTTCTATGTGAAATCCAGTTACGAATTCTTGGATTGAGTTGCTCTGTTTTGTTTGTATTTTTAATTTTTTGTTATAAGAAGTTTTAAACTATTACGGTCATTATTTCAGCTACTTAATTGCTTCAATGGGTTTGGTAATCATCTGGAGTTTTGGACTCGCTGTCATTGATGCTTACGCTTTAGCAACAAAGAAGGTGCTTCACAGTCCTATATCGGTCAGCCTCTTTGTAGTCGGGGATTGGGTCAGTTTCTAGACAAGAATCCAAAGAACATAACTAGTTAAAAAATGGCTATCTTTTTTTAGAAGTTTTGTGTTTACATTTTGAATCGAGTTCTTGGTTGGCAGGTCACATCAACGTTATCCCTTGCAGCAGCTGCATCATCGGGTGGCATTACGGTTTTGTACTTTGGAGATTTGGGAGGCTGTAGTTTACGCGAGGAATGCACAAAGTACCAATTGTCAGTTGCATTTGCTTTCTTGAGTTGGTTGGTCAATGGAATTTCCTTCCTCATCATGGTTTGGCTTCTTGCTTCGAGTTAGGTTAATTTTCGGTTGATGGCTCTTTATTTGATGTATAGCAAAGGCTGTGAATTTAGTTGTTTTCTGAGTTTCAAGTAGTGAAGTGCAAATGTATAGAAACAAGAAAGAAAGAAAAAAGGAATATTGTAGAGAAAGAGGTGATTTATGATCTTTCATGTTCTTTTTAGGTGCTTTGAAGAGTTTATATGAACAAGAGTTGTTTAGCATAAACTTAAGTTTCCTTCTTGATCTATTCAAATACATTTTTTTCTCAAACTTGCCAAACTAAATCTTGTATAGGTTTAGATTAAGGTTGGTCGCAATATTGTGCGCTTGAAAGTGGCCCTGGACATTCTTGTCTAAACCAGACTCTTGTGGTTGAGAATGTACATCATATGATAATTAGAAAATTATTTAAGTTAGGTCATATGATTTTCAATTTACAGCAGCACACTAGGTTGTTAAAAACATTATGCATTTCACATGGGTGTAAATTGCATTAGCTCGCTCTTATCGACCTTCTCGATGGAGACCCGTGAAACGAACAACGTATCTTGAAAGACTTCTGGAGATGAGAATTCTGAGGATTGATGTGTTTATTTGCACTAAGATCCGAGTACAAAGCCGAGTTTGGGATTTATGAACACGGTTATATCGGTTATGGCACTCGATTATCCCACAGAGAAAATTGTGGTTTATTTATTGGATGTTGGGGGTCTTATGTGACTTTTGAAGCTATGAAAGAAGATTGAAAATTTGCTAATTGGTGGATTCCTTTTTGTAAGAAGTATGAGTTGAATGTAAGGTGTCCGGAAGCTTATTTTTCTTCTGCGGAGAGTCGTTTTGGGAAGTTTATTAGTAGGAGCGAGTTCTTGTATGAACAGAAGGAAATTAAGGTTGTTTTACATCGTTTCTCTTTTAGTCCTAAATGCAAAAGTACTTCTTGTCTTATGCTTAATTATCGAAAATCTCTTGAGTTATTTTATTAGAATGTTATTATTTTATTAGCAAAAAAAATTCATTTGAAATTCCTTTAAAAATTATAAGGAGATTATTGTCAAATTTTTTGAATAAATAGAGGGCTTATTGTTAATTTTAAAGTTAATAGATGGATTATTATCATTTTTGGAAGTGCATCTTTAGGTGGGGATAGACATTAGTTTTTTTTTGGCTAATAATAAATTAGCGCAAAAAAAACTTTTTGGTAATAGAAGAATACAGGGGGTTAATTAAGTAAAACATATGGGGTATTATTGGATTTCAATTTTTTCTTTTTTTATGCTGTCAGAAGCGACATGCATTTATTTAACACGAGCAACTTTGACTTAACTCTAGCATGTTTTCTGGATAAAGCAATCCAATTTTTACATGTTTGTTTGATTCATATGAAATTTTGTGGCATTAATTTTGGGGGCAGAAAAGGTACGATGAGTTCAAAGAAGCATTGGAGAAGAAATCAGTGATTACAAGCAGTTACCCAAAATCGGGGTTGAAAAATTATTAATCAATAGTTCATTAAGTTTATAGGAGTTGTATGCAATGCAAGAAATATAAAATAAAATGCATTGAACACCATTATTAGCAAGAAATTATACAATATGAGGTTAATTCATTAACAATGTTGGGCATTTGTATATATCTGTAAACTTCTAACTCAAATACGCTATCTCTGAAAATCCGACGCCTACGAGAGCTCCACACCATTTATATGCTGCAAGGTCCGTGGCTACATCGTCAACAATGGAAGGAGAAGGCGACTCGAACGATGGAGGTGATGAAGACGCCGTGTCGGACTTGGATTCGAGCAAAGTAACAGCAATTCCCCTTTTTAAATGCATGCAATTAGCTGCATATATGCATCTGAACTAAGAATACTGTTTTTGAATTCAACAATGAAGGGGGAAATTGCAATCTCAAGGGGGGATTTTCATATGAGGGTGTTGGTTTTTGGTCCCTTCCTATGTGGATAAATGCCCAATCTTTTTTGGTTGTCCATTTTGTATTCACTTAGCCCATTACTTGACCCACATATTTAAGGTTATGTTAGGGTTATTGACATGTAACTTTCAGCACAATTTTAAAACACAAATCAAGAGAGAAAAGAGAGGAAACAATTTTCGGCTACACTCACAGCTGCTTCGGTTTTTTGGCCTTTCCGACTTTATCCACTGTTGGATCATCGTCAAATTTTAACTGGAGATTCTACACATCCAGATCTATCATTTGACCGTTCGGATCGTCATTTTGGTGCCTGAAGGTGAAACGGTAGTCATTGGAAGTTGGTGTTAAAGTGTGAGCTTTTATCTCTATTTTGTTCCTTGTATTGCTATCTCTTGTGTAAGTGTTTGGTGAAGGTCTTGTACCTATTTGGGGCTGTATTGAACACTTGTATTTGTGATGGTGATAGTGGAATACTTTGGGGCTCCCGTGGTTTTTCCCTCTTCAATTTGGAGAGGTTTTCACGTAAAAATCTTTGTGTTGATTATTTACTTTTTGTTGCATAATGGTTGGTTGTTTTTGATAAATTTGTCGCATTTCCATCTTGGTTCAATCAAGGGAGAAAGATTTGGTGTTGTGTTCTTTGTGAAATATTGTTTCTTTCTCAACAAAGTGGTAAAAATCTTTCTCGTGTTGACAAGAATGAGACTTGATAGTGTTGTTGTAGCTCTGTTAGTGGTTATTAATTTCTCGTGTGTATCAATCGAGTTCAAATGACTGCCTTGGAAGATCTTATGTGGAATAAAGATGGTAGAATTGAAGTATGGGTTTTTGGACTTTAGAAGCAATGTAATATGGTAAATATTCAAAGCAAGAGGAATTCGAGATACAATGTTTGTACAAATCTAAAACTTGAGAAGAATAAAATAGTTCCATGGAAATCAAATAATGTAATATCCAAATAGCATTGAAGATACGATGTACTTTCTAGATTAACGTGTTGGAATTAACCAAATAACAATAGATATTCATTCTTATACTCTAAATTACATATATAAAGTATAATCTCAAGAACAACTATATATGAATATCTATAATAGGATCACATATTATTGCTTGAATATGATATATAAAAGACATAATTCAATTAGGAATCTAACCTGACTCCATTGATGCCATGGTTGGAATTTCACCAAGAGACAAAGCACTGAATCTTCTAAGGAGGTGGATGGACATGTACGACTGATTATTTTCTGATGGGGATTGAGGAATAATCACATGTATTTATCCACTCCTTAGGGACCATTGCTCTTCCAATTAATGTCTAATTTGAAACTGACCCATCAATAATAACAAATTAGACCTTTATATTATAAATAGTATTTCTAAAACCCTTTATATTCCATCAGATCACTTAAGTGGGTTTTGGGCTTTAATTAAATAGCTGATCCATATGTTATAATAACACATGTTAGCCCATACAATAGAAAATTGCTAACAATCTCCCACTTGGGATACATGTGTTTACTGTATAAAACATATGAAAATAACTTTATTGAGCTCCATAGTTCTATTTAATATCAGAAATACTCCTAAACAATCTGGTCCAATAGTTTTATCAATAAAAGACCAAAGAGGTCATCATTACTATTTTATGTAACGGGACCCATCATTGATCACAATATTGACTTAACCAATGACAAAGATCAAATATGGATGTGTAGCATGAAAATTACATGTAATGTGATCTTAACATGTCTATTTCCAACTGGTCCTCTTTATGACTCAAGAGAGTCTTGTTTGTCATACTTACAAGCACTAATTGCTAAACAGCAGCAATAAGTCATGACAATTATCTTAGAGTTATCAAAATATAAAACACAATATTAGCAAACTTTAGTACGTACAAAATCACAAGAAAATATTGTGTACTTGATAATGTCAAACATCCAAATACAAACTCCCACTAGTTTGGTACATCGTCCAAAAGACAAACACCCATACGAGCTACATGCTCATGAAACACCTTGGGTGGCAAACCCTTGGTGAGCGGATCAGCTATATTGAAGTTTGTACTAATGTGTTCAATTGACACTTCATCATTTTGAACTCTTTCCTTAACAACTAAATACTTGATGTTGATGTGTTTGGACTTTGATGAACTGCAGTTTTTCTTAGAATACATCTCTGCAGATTTGTTATCACAATTAATCCTCAATGGCTTCTCAATGCCATCAACAATTTGCAGCCCAGAGATAAAATTCCGCAGCCATATTTCTTGATTTGATGTTTCATAACATGCTATAAACTCTGCTTCCATAGTAGAAGAGGCTACAAGTGTTTGTTTAACACTTTTCCAAGAGATAGCTCCTCCGGCCAACATGAAAACATAGCCTGAAGTGGATCTCATGCTATCCACGCACCCAGCAAAGTCGGAATCCGTATAACCAATAACCTCCAAGTGGTCAGATCTCCGATAAGTGAGCATAAAGTCTTTTGTCCTCTGTAGATATCGCATAACCCGTTTTGCTGCTTTCCAGTGAGCCAATCCTGGGTTACTTAAATATCTGCCCAACATCCCTACTATGTACGCTATATCCGGACGCGTACATACCTGAGCATACATGAGACTGCCTACTGCAGAAGCATAAGGGAACTTTTCCATTTCCTTCTTTTCAAGTTCAACTTTAGGGCATTGGTGCAAACTAAATTTGTCACCTTTTGCCACTGGTGTATCACCTGGTGCACAATGTTGCATATCATACCTACTGAGTACCTTATCAATGTAAGTCTTTTGTGATAAACCAAGTATACATCTAGAACGATCCCGATGGATCTGTATACCTAACACAAAAGATGCATCACCAAGATCTTTCATTTCAAAATTCTTAAACAAGAATTTCTTGGTGTCATGCAACAAGTCCTTATCATTGCTTGCCAGTAATATGTCATCGACATAAAGCACCAAAATGATAAACTTTCTCCCACTGAACTTGAAATAAATGCATTGATCAACAATGTTCTCTTTGAAACCGAAAGAAGAGATTACTTGATCAAATTTCCGATACCATTGTCGGGAAGCCTGTTTTAAGCCATAAATGGACTTCTTTAATTTACATACTAGGTGCTTTGAGCCTTCCGGCTCAAAATTCTCCGGTTGCACCATGTAAATTGTTTCATCAATGTCACCATTGAGAAACGCTGTTTTTACGTCCATTTGATGTAGCTCAAGGTCATAGTGAGCCACAAGTGCCATGATTACCCTAAATGAGTCTTTCGTTGAAACCGGTGAAAAAGTCTCCCTGTAATCTATGCCTTCTTTTTGAGTAAATCCTTTTGCGACAAGGCGTGCCTTATACCTCTCGATATTGCCTTGTGAATCACGTTTGGTCTTAAACACCAAATCAACAAGTTCCCAAACACCATTGTCTGCCATGGATTTCATCTCATCCTTCATGGCTTCAATCCACTTAGCTGAATTGGCACATGATTTTGCTTGATTGAAAGATATAGGATCATCCTCCAAACCTGTATCAAACTCATGCTCTTGGAGATAAACATAATCATCAGAAAATGCATTTCTCCTTTCTCTAGTGGATCTCCTTAATGACACTTCCATTTGAGGTGGTTGAGGTGCAACTGCTACCACATGAGGTATTTCCTCAACCATTATGGGATCCCCCAACTGAGTTGGTAGTTCCAAGGGAATGTCTGCAACTACTACATTATCTGGATTTGCAACACTAACAATGTCAGGAATGGTTACCTGATCATTATCAGTTGCAACTGTAGTAGAAGTGTTAGGAAAATTTTGATTTTCATCTTCAAAAACTATGTCCCTCGAATTAGTGCTCCCACTGTCCTCAATAAATTTGGCATTCCCAGTTTCGAAAAAGGACATGCTTGAGGGATTATAAAACTTGAATCCTCTTGATCTCTCAGAATAACCCACAAAGAAACAGCTGACTGTTCTTGAATCCAACTTTTTCTCATCAGGATTGTACTGTCGAGCTTCAGCTGGACAACCCCAGACATGCAAATGCCTAATGCTAGGTATTTTGCCTGTCCATAATTCATATGGGGTTTTGTCAACCGCTTTACTGGGTACTCTGTTGAGTATATAAACTGCAGTCTTTAATGCCTCACCCCATAATGATTCTGGTAAAGAAGAATGACTAATCATGCTTCTGACCATATCTTTGAGGGTTCGGTTTCGTCTCTCAGCCACACCATTCTGACTTGGTGTTCCTGGCATGGTATATTGAGGAATGATCCCACATTCGGCTAGGTACCTTGCAAAAGGCCCTGAACGTTGTTCACCCGATCCGTCATTTCTGCCGTAGTACTCACCACCACGATCAGATTTTACGGCTTTAATCTTTTTTCCTAGTTGAAGCTCAACTTCGGCTTTAAAGATTTTGAACATATCCAAAGCTTGTGACTTCTCATGTATAAGGTACAAATAACCATAGCGGGAGTAATCGTCTATGAACGTGATAAAGTATGTTTGGCCATTCCAAGATGCCTTAGGAAATGGTCCAGATATATCTGTATGTATCAGTTCTAAGACGTTATTACACCTATTTGCACCTTTTTTTCGTTTGTCAGTTGTTTTTCCTTTAATACACTCTATGCAAATTTCAAAATCTGACATATCAAGTGATTCCAAAATTCCTTGTGACACTAACTTTTGTAAGCGTGGTTTGGAAATATGTCCTAAACGCTTATGCCACAACATTGAGGAATTTTCTTTTGTTAATTTGCGTTTTGTACCAATATTACTTAAATGTAAACTTTCATTGTCAATTGAAGTTAAAGTGTTTAATTTATAAAGCTTTGTCAATTAGTGAACCAGTGCCAACCAAAGTGGAATTATGAAAAATACGAAATAAACCATTTCCAAATGAACAATGATATCCAAAGTTGTCCAAACAAGAAATAGAAATTAAATTCCGTCTAAAAGACGGTACCACAAAAGTATTTTCCAAATCCAAATAAACACCAGTTCTTAAAACAAGCCTAAAAACACCTATGGCTTCAACTTCAGCCTTATTTCCATTGCCCGTAAAGATGTATCTTTCACCATCAGTTGGCTTTCGGCTCCTCAGACAACCCTGCATTGTGACACTTATGTGAGTAGTAGCACCAGTATCTATCCACCAAGTGTCATTTGGTACAATTGCTAAATTAACTTCTGAACTGACAAAGTTTAGAAGTGTACCTTTCTTTACACGCCAATTGGCGTATTTGGGACAATCTTTCTTCATATGCCCTTTCTTCTTGCAAAAGAAACAGGTAAAAGCTGGATCCTGTGTCTTTTGCACCTTAGGGGCTGATGCCCCAGTTCCTGCAGTTTCTTTACCCTTAATGTTGTTCCTTTTTCTTTTCTTACTCGGATCATTTGAAACAGATGCCAAGTGAGCACTTTCAACAGTTTCGAGTTTCAATCTCTCCTCCTCCTGCACACATTGAGCTATAAGCTCATTCAAAGTCCATTTGTCCCTTTGAGTATTGTAGCTTATCTTGAAAGGACTGAACTGTGCAGGGAGAGAAATCAAGACCAAATGCACGAGAATGTCATCAGACACCTCTAACTTTAGTGCCCTCAGCCTTGTTACGAGATTTGAGACCTCCATAATGTACTCACGAATGTTTCCTTTCCCTTTGTACCGCATAGAGACAAGCTTAGATAGGACAGTGCTTGTCTCGACCTTTTCATTAGCAGTGAATCGGTCTGCTATTTCCTTAAGGAAGGTTTTTGCATCTCCTTCATCAGTTATTGCACCTCTAATGGATTCCGGAATTGATAGTTTCATGATCATAAGACTCATGCGATTGGATCGCTCCCACTTTTCAAATGCAGTTTTCTGATCAGCAGTACTTTCACTGGTCAGATCTGCAGGGCGATCTACCCTTAATGCATGGTCAAGATCCATGCAACCCAACACAATCATAACGTGTTCCCTCCATTTCTTATAGTTTGTGCCGCTAAGCACATGGATGCTGCTAATATTTGCAGATATTGAAGATGCTGATTCAAACAAAAAATTATTCTCACAATTAATAATCAAAAAACGCATATATATAAAATCCAAACAATTTATAAACATACATATGTATGTAAGTGGGCCCCATCACAAGATACCAATCACAACATTGAATTTAGTCTTTGGACAAAAATAACAATTTGTTAACGGTACTCTTATAAAAATAGCTCAAAAAATATAACTTAAACCGGTCACACAATATGCCTTTCTTTGGACCGACATATTGAATACATGGTAAAAACCTTCAATTTTCTTTCTTTAGGTTGAGCTATAAATCTATATCTGGCCTAAAATAATTTTCCTTTGGGCTAATTATTTCAGCATAGATATAACATGTTTATAACTTTACACTAATAACTTAAATTTAATAGTGGTTACTTTGGCAACATATTAAACTCAAATCATCAATTTCAAGAAATAAACACATAAACTTTAAATAATAAAAATATATTATTTTTCCTTAAATAGTAAAAGCGCAAAACATTATTACTTTATTTTACTGCAAAATTAGTACAACAAAAAATGGTGTTTTGCTGTGCAAAAAACAGCATACAAAATTGTAGTAATGGAAGCGATATGCAGTACTGACATCATCACCTAACCATACTTAATTCCAGAATTTGAGATAAAAGATCAAGCTTATTAAAACAGTACATAAACCGTCATTCACTTTATAACTCTGACTCAAATTACATCAAATTTGATATGAAAAAAAAGTTGCCGAACAATTGATCTCAAAAATAGCACAATAGTCCATAATTTTCTCAAATTGATAAACATGGCCAAAATTCTAGAAAACTGATTTAAGAACAGTATCAAAAATCTGAAAATAAGATTTTTATATATACTCCAAACCACATGAGCAAAAATCAATACCAAATAGCAAATTTTACATTGCTTTAAAATTTATAACACAATAGCCCCCCAAAAAAAAAACATGATTTCTCCAATAAAATATCAGAAATTCAAATAAACATGAACCCTAATATTTCTATCATGTTAAACAACAAAGGGGAAACAAACATATACCATAATCAACAATTAACATGTGGCTCTGATACCACTTGTTGGAATTAACCAAATAACAATAGATATTCATTCTTATACTCTAAATTACATATATAAAGTATAATCTCAAGAACAACTATATATGAATATCTATAATAGGATCACATGTTATTGCTTGAATATGATATATAAAAGACATAATTCAATTAGGAATCTAACCTGACTCCATTGATGCCATGGTTGGAATTTCACCAAGAGACAAAGCACTGAATCTTCTAAGGAGGTGGATGGACATGTACGACTGATTATTTTCTGATGGGGATTGAGGAATAATCACATGTATTTATCCACTCCTTAGGGACCATTGCTCTTCCAATTAATATCTAATTTGAAACTGACCCATCAATAATAACAAATTAGACCTTTAGGCTTTCTACACATTAAACCCATATAATATTATATAATAAATAGTATTTCTAAAACCCTTTATATTCCATCAGATCACTTAAGTGGGTTTTGGGCTTTAATTAAATAGCTGATCCATATGTTATAATAACACATGTTAGCCCATACAATAGAAAATTGCTAACATAACGTACAAATCCTAAAAAAGGTAAAGTTAAATCCTTTTTTATTTTAATTAAAGTAAATCTTGAAAAGAAGGAATGTGAATGATAAATCAAAAGGGAATAAAAGTACAAAATATAAATAAAATATGAAAGTAAAAAAAAAAAAAACCTTCATATCATGGGCCTATTTTCTTGATAGAATTTTCTTCAATTTTGAACACAAAGACTTAACTCTCTAACTCGTCCTCACGAAATTAAAGAACACGGTAGTCTTGGGTAGAGAATTATTGGACTGTTAGGCCATCTCCAATGGTGTCGGAGGGGCCAGGGGGCCCGGGCTCCAGGATAAAACCATCTCCAATGGTTGGGGGGCAAGGGGGGCTTGGGGCAGGGCTCGCGGAAGCCCTGTCCAGAGCCCGGGGCGTGCGTCTGGAAAGCGCCCCAAATAGGGGCGCGTGTTCGAAACGTGCCCCAATTTTTATTCTTTAATTAATTTAAAGGATTTTAATAAATTAAAACTAATTAATTTTAAGTAAAAAGTTATGCATATACATGTATTTCTCTTACACCTTTTATACTATTGAAGTACACTACAACACTTTCTTCAAATCAATGTGTGATAATTCCTTCTTTGTAGATTAAGTTATTATCCCACATTGGTTTGAAGAACATTTTTTAATGACCTTCTAGTGCTATAAGCATTTTTTTTAAGGAGAAGCATTATGTTCATTCCAAAATGCAACATTAAATTTTTTTTTAAGAACAAATGTAAGTTTTAACTAATAAAAATGTAAATTTAAATGAACTTAACTTTAATTTTAGAAACTTAACATTAATTTATTAATGTATGAAATTTATTAGTTTTTAAACTTTAATTTGTTTTAACTTAAAAAATTATAATTTAAGAAACTTAACTTGACATTTTATTACAATTTCTGTTATATAATTCCTTTCTTGTTTCTTATGTTGTTTGTTGTATTTCTTTTATTGTTTATTGTATTTCCTATTATGTATGAATTTTAATTTCGTGATTATTTACTCTCTTTAATTTTAATATTTAAATATTATTATTAATTTAATTATATTAATAAAATTATTATTATTAATTTAATTATATTAATAAAATTATTATTATTATTGTTAATATTAATATTAGAAAAAACTAGAATTATCGGTGAGAGTGGGCAATGTTTCAAATGGAATTAATTTCATTTTGAAGCCCTGTCATTGGAGACGACTAGACAGAGCTGGTGGGGGGGTGGGGGGGGGGGGGGGGGGGGGAGAGGGGAGCCCTAAGGCTCCCCTGCCGGAGCCCCATGTAACCATTGGAGATACCTTAGGATTAGGGGTCCCCCCGAAAAAAAAATAGTTATGAATGTGGTGCACTGGTAAGGCATGTGTGTGTATTTTGCTGAAGGTATATGTTCGAATTATGCTCTGCACAACTAATTCTTTTAACTTTTCATGAAGATTCCAAATGAGAAATTTCCATTTTTTTAGTCTGGAAGATACTTTTTATATTTTTGGGTAAATACCACTTTTGGTCCCTCTTATCATTAACTTTTTACAGAGTGGTCCCTTTTATGTTTTTTTCCCACTCTAGTCCCTACTATGAATTATTTGTTTCACTTTAGTCCCTACTATGAATTATGTGTTTCACTTTAGTCCTTATCAGGTGGTTCCGATAACACGTAACATGCATATGACTATTTTTTAGGGCATTTTCGTCCGTTCACTATTGAGACTATTTGAGATATTGTTTAATTGGTGAGCAATTTTGGTGTTTGAAAAAGATTTTAGGAAAAAACTTTAGTTTGGAATGAAATGTACGATTAAGTTCGATTGAAATGAAAGCCTAGTTTGGAAATTTAGTTTTTTTTTTAAATAATTAGAAAGACGAAAATATCCATGTTAGTTTACTTGAAATGACAAAATTGCCCTCATGAGCATATCACATATTATCGGAATCGCCTTTGACCACTTGATAAGGACTAAAGTGAAACAAATAATTCATAGTAGGGACTAAAGTAGAAAAAAAAACATAAGAGGGACCACTCTGTAAAAAGTTAATGATAAGAGGGACCAAAAGTGGTGTTTACCCTATATTTTTTATTATCTTTTCATGGTAATTCTTTAATTTCTCTATTTTAGCTTAGTGGTATGATACTTTTTTTTTCATCTTTTTATAGTAATTCAATTTTTTTTGGCATGATATTTTTAGTTTTATCTTTTTATGAATATTCAATTTGCATAAACTTGTGTGTTGATATATTTCTTTTTTTCCATTTCATCCTCAAGTTTATTTAACTCTTCCTTATCATAGTGTTTGTAACAGGCGTTTTTAGGGGTGGGCAAGGGAGGGAGGGAGGGAGGGAGGGAGGGAGGGAGGGGGGGTTGATATGGGTTCGGGGCTAGAGATATGGATATAATAAATTTTGGGATTGACACTTTTCATCCCAAAATCGCCCTTAGTAATTTGGGTACCCGAATTATTGCGGGACGGGACGGGATTACGGGTCCCATATTATTTTTATTCATCAATTCTCCATCCACCTAACAAAATAATATTACAATATTACGTAATTATATTTTGTCATTTTCCTTTTGCTAAATTGTATCACTTTTAACTCATTATTACATAAAACATATCAACAATTAGTCATAACAACTATTTCAAATTTATCCAAATACGATAAAAAAGTGAAATCATATAATGAGTTAATGATAAAATACGATCCACATCGAGTCTCAATAAGAAATATCCAATCCAAATACTATCTATAGTTGATATATTTTTTCACCTTTTGTTGGATAAACTTATTGTATTATTTTATCTTAAATAAATTTTTTTTTTGGTCATTTTATTAGAAACCCAAAAAAAGGTTTGAGTCTTCTACCAAAAACCTTAGAGAAAATTATAGTATTACTTTATCTTAAGTTAACTTATGTCATCTATCAAAAATCGAAAAAATCTACGATTTGTTACTAAAAAAGTCCTGACACCCCGAACGAACATCGCCTAGGTCCGCCCCTGGTTAGGAAGACTTGGACTTTTAAATCTTTTACTTGTACGACTTTTTTAGGAAGATATTGTTGTAATCTCAAACATTTACTCTGATTTTCAACATTCCACACCACGTGTTGGTTATATTTTAATATTACAATAATCCAGTTATCGATATTTCATAGAATTATTTTCATAAATAACTTAGATTCTCCGATTATGAAACATTTCGAGGAACATTTAAAAATCATTAAAATTAATTCCTAATTTGCTTTATTATCAAATTTATATGAAAAATTCTAAGGTGACGTCACGTCACATGACGTAAGCTATAATCAATAGAATTATGATACCTCATTAATAAATTAACTACTTAATAGGTTACTAACAAGTCATAATACTATTACTATAAGTAGTTGTTTATACTTTGGAATTAAAATTCATCATGAAGTAAGCTATAATTAATAGAATTATGACACCTCATTAATAAATTCAACAATGGCACCAAATATGTTAAAGGAATCTTTTCATTAAATTATCTGAGTCATCTTAATTATTCAATATTATGCACCAAATTTGCTTGGAATGCTATATAAACACAATTTGCTAGTATAATTTATCATATCGAATTTTTCAATCATGACTTCGTGCATAAGTGCCAGTTTTACTTTCTTTTGCCTAACTATTATTACGGTCATCATTCTTCATGGAGGTAAGCGCAATTTTGAATGTTTTTTTTTACGGTGAATATATTATTACATTAAAGTATATATATTTTTGTGGTTGAGTGGTTGAATGGGTCATAGTACAAGTCGAATTCTACCTCATTCGAGTTACTAAAAGTACAACCACAATCAAATATTGATTGATTAATATTTATATGAAATTAATTGACCAATTACAAAACATGTGTACGTACGTAGACTTTCTTCATTATTGAAGTGAGTTCAGGCGAGTCAATTTTCTCTCATCCAAGACGATTTAGTTTGGTCGTGCTCAAATTACGTAAATGGCAATCAGAAGATTTTTGTAATGATAATTATCTTATCATTTTGAGTTTGATGGGGTCAGATCTGGAGTACTTTTATGTTTAATTTTTAGCTTTTATTAAATCTTTTATAATCTTAAATATTAAAAAAATTAAATTTTAAGAATTTGTTCAAATAGTTTGTCTCTATATATATATATATTCCCTTATCTAATTACGTATTTTTGAAACGTTCATGCAATTACAGGAAGTGACATTGGTTGCAATGGCTTACAAGTGGTTGATACCAGTAATAAAGTAAATGTGGAGAGAATTTTTGTTAAATGTCAAACGCAATTTTATAATACAGGTTGCCCCGTAAAAAGAAGACCTTGCGTAAGACATTGTTGTCTACTTGATAATGTTTGTTATAACACACGTGCATGGTGTCTAGAAAAGTGTGGACAAACTTAAAAGCTTATATAAGATGGACACTTCTATCTTAATCTTAATTAATTCTGATTTAAATATTATTGTAAGTGCAGTTGGCACTAAATAACATGAATGAGAACGAGTAATATTTTATATTTATATGCTTTCATATATATTTTTTTTATGAATGTTCGTGATATGTCCTCAATTTCGTTGCATTGAAGAGGGGGTTTGGATACATGGGTATGGCACGAGAGGGACACAAACAATGAACTCTAGTTTAATTATAACTAGTATACGCTCCGTGCTCTGCACGGAATTATATTAAATTATATTTATTTAGTTAGGACATATAGAAAAGAAACATAAATAAATGGTAAATGTAATTATTTGTAACACGAAGGATGAAATAGTCAATTTTTTAAAAAAGAAAAGATATTACTTCACATAATGTATCCATAAAAGAAATGACAATATTTGTATCAAGGTAATTTTTTCCAAAAAAAAAATCATAAGTAAAAGTATATACATGGTTGGGAACAAATATTTCCAAGCAGTATTATCAATCCTTTCATTTATGCTGAATAATAAAATCTCAACAATAATTTCTAGCTTGCATAATCTCTATTTTATGTGTATTCTAACTTCACATCCATCAAACCTCATATGCTATCCTGATCATCGAAACTTTAAAACTTCTGTCTTGGGAATGCGCATCATTTTTAAAACAATAAGATTACACACAATCATTAGAGTTAATACTTGATAAAAAAGACATTGAGAAGTATGTAGTTAACATTTTCACCTTGCAAGATTTATAGTCAATCCATGAAAGCTTAGTGGCCGTGTGCAAAACTCATTTGTAGTATGTATATTGTCCATTCCACACAAAGAATCAAGAAAACACTATTTCATGAACCACACACATTAAATTGGTATAACACCTGCATTAGAAACAACAAAAAAGCTAAATATGAGATAAGCACAATGTCAATTATATAAACATTTCATGAATCCAACAATGAGAAGGTCAACAACAAAAGACAAGAAACACATCAAATTTATCAAAGAAGCTCACAACCCCCTTAAGGTTCCATCATTGAATCAACAGTTACACTTCTCAATTAGTTTCAATAATAACCTAAACAATCTGATTTTTCCCACTCAACCCTACTTCTTACACAAAGACCAATAATTGAAATGACTTCACCTTTATTCTATTTCGCATGTTTCCTCAAGGATATTAAATGTAATGCATAAAAAAATTTGTGCTGGGAATCTCCTATGTTTTTCATTCTTGGGTAAACCAAAATATTACAATAAACTACAAACAGTCTCATCGAAATAATTTCATGAATTGTTATTTTTTTATTCTTTTCTAATACTAAATTTCATATTACATGCTTTTTGAACTCTATTTTAATTTAGCAAAAGCCAAAAAAATGACATAGTTGAGTGAGCACTCTCTTTTTCTCCACTTCCTTCTATCTTTTATATTCAAGAAATGGTATACAATTTTATGCTTTTTTGTATCTTAATCCTTAAAAATCAAGTAAATATACCAACTAAATTACCAAAACATACCGACATTGAGTTAAATATCTGAGTTCCAAGAATCCCAAAAAAAAAATATGTAATTAGGAGGCATATTAACAAATTTATTGCTAATCTTAGAGATTATGAAGTATAAGAAAGTTGTTCTAAGCCAACTTCTATGACTATCATAAACTCAAACTTCTAAAAGAAAAATGAAACAAAAGTTTTAAATTAGCAAATCATACCATTTTAATGTCCATGAACAATTCACAGCAAGAAGAGCATTTCCAGTAGCCTATTTTCTTATGAAAAACTCCTACTTTGAGTTATTTCTAGCAGGATCTTTATGTTTCTTCCATCAACTGTGCTGCAA
Source organism: Penstemon eatonii (assembly GCA_038501285.1). Taxonomy (NCBI): domain Eukaryota; kingdom Viridiplantae; phylum Streptophyta; class Magnoliopsida; order Lamiales; family Plantaginaceae; genus Penstemon; species Penstemon eatonii. The sequence goes on from CM076715.1 coordinate 74,808,802, forward strand.
AATAGTTTCGCAAATATCCTTTTTCCATGCTATGCAATTCACAATCTAATGACTCCAACAATGTTGGCAACATGTTGTTACTTAGTAGTTCTGAAATTTTTATTAATAAAATATCTTAGACAAATAAATTGTTGTTAATGCCATCGATGACCTTAAACATTACACAAAGCATGAAAAGCTATATGACACAAAACAATAATACATATTTTGACACAGTTCAACCAAATCAATAATATAAAAAATTATATTTTAAGAGAAAATAGAAAAAAAATGTTTCAATGCAAGATATCTCTCATTTAAATCAAAGTAGTATTTGTATTAAGCCATAAAACACACCTGAAATCTTAGTTCAATGAAATATGCATGAAAAATCACACAATGTCTTCTATTTACCGATCCTACACCTCTATTCACCTTCATATATGTCCACACCATCTCTTTGCACCGATCTCCAATATAGTCTAGCCTAATAGATACTGGAATTAAAGCAAGTGTACCCTTCACCTTTTTCCACTTAATCAAAATATTTAGCACATGACACAAAATCAATTAAAGAATTTAAGAAAGAGCAAAAGTCTAGTAGCATTGAAATTGAAAGTGAACTCATTCTTATTTTGTCACTTATAATATGTTGGTCTTTTTAATTCTATTTCGTCTTTCTTATTCTAGTATACCTATGGCACCACAAGTTTCCATCCACAACGTTAATCTTAGTTTTTTTTTCCACTCTTGTAATCAATGAATGGTTTTCATGAGAGAAATTATGAAGTTTTTGTATATACCCTTTTTTGTTTACGTAATTAGTGAGGGAGAAAGGAAGATTTAAGAAATTGGGAAGTTGTTGATAGAGAGAGAGAAATGAACCGATTTTGAAGGAAAGATTGAGAAAGTGGATAACTTGAGTTGGTTATATGGAAAATTTCTTCCATCATTTAATAAATAAAATAATTCAAAAATCTGAGAAAATAGGATTTTAGTCAAAATATAATTGTGACAGTTAAAGACTGATCTCAAATATATATATAAGTAGATATATGAATAGTAATTAGTTTTATTTATGTTTAATAAAATTGTTTTTATTTTTATTTTTTGTGTTAGATTTACTAAATTGATTAGTTTAAATTGTAAAATTAAATTTTTTTATATTCATAAAACTCATACAAATAAAATAATTATGTAAACTAGAACAATTGTTGATTAGTTTTTATTTTTATATCTTTAGTTTTGAAAATAAGAAATATTAGATTATGATATCGGAAAATACGACTTAAATAAATTTTGTTGAACAAAAATACTTATTTGAAAATACACAATACAACTTAAATAAAAAATACAATCTTAACCCTAAATAAATCCTACAGCCCGTGAATCGATCGTCCACACGTGCTCAACTAAATCTTTTCAGTATTACTATTATTATAATTATTATTGTAATTATTATTATTATTAAAATAAGTAAGAGTAAGGAGAGTGGGGTAAGTGAGAGTGGCAAAAATTGTGAAATTGAATTAAATGGACGTTGATTGTCCTTCTGTTGGAGATGAGTTTTTAATTGGGCAAAAGAGCAAATTGAGCAAGAACAATTGGGCAAAAATGGGATCAAAGAGGCATTTGGACAATTGAGTATTGAGTTCGATTGGAGATGGACTTTCTGCTCCTCTAGCCCATTTGGTAAATCGCGTGGAGACCCATGATTATTTCAACACCGATCATAAAGAAAAATATCTGAAAATTAAATTAAATACAGCTATATGAATTTTATAATATTAATATTAATACTAATATGCACAGCTTCCTCTTTTAGTTAACTCCTGATATCAATTTCATCAAACATCATGGCTTCGTCCAAAAGTGTCAGTCTCACATTTTCTTTGTTTGTTAACTTTTACTTTGTTACACATCTTTGGGTTATTGAGAGGTGTTCATTAGCATCTTAACATCATATGCTGGAATTACACTTTTATCCACAATAAATTATTATTGATCGAATCACTTCTTGTTACAATAAATTTTTCAGTATTGCAAAAAGCTATATTCTATAGCTTATGGAAAATATTAATTTCTGTTTATTTAACTTTTCAAAATCAAATTAAAATTTTGGTGGTCAAATGCGCGCACATGATTATATATTTCGAAAATTTTCAGAATGGTTTGAATGAAATAATTTTCAAAATTAAAAACTATTTCAGAAACTCCAAACCACTAAACCAGTATTAAAATTTTCATATGTTTTCATCAAATACATGTAAAGGTTTATATTATGGCTGTTGTCTGTTGATATAGTCATAGCAGAATTCATAATGTCAGAGGAATAATTTTTAATTCTATATTCTTCTACCCTTTTCAATTTTTACTCACTTTTAGTACTTAATTGCATATGAATATTAACGTAAAAATATTAAACATATTGTGGAAATAAAAATGAATTTTTTTTTTCAAGAAGTATGAAAAAAATTCACCAAGAATTATACAATTTGATTTAAAATTGAGATTAAACAAATTTGGTATGAGATTGAAACTTACCATTAACATATATGAAGGGGGAGAGTAATTTGAGCAAGAAAAAATAAAATTTTAACTAATCAACATTGGAAGGATAACTGAATATAAGTGATTCAGTTACCATGCATTAATATATTACGAAAGAGTTAGTGTTACATAACTATCTAATAGACAATTTGTATTGAAATAAAGACTACATCATCAAAAAAATTAAAAATTATAGATATATTTTCAAACTACGGAGGACTTAGTGTTACATAACAATCTAATAGACAAATTGATCGAAATAATGACCGAATCATCAATTTTTTTTAAAAAAAATTATAAATTTATCAATATATTTTCAAATTACGGTTGATTATTTTAGTGTTACATAACTGTATAATAGACAATTTGATTGAAATAAAGACCGAATCATCAATTTTTTTTATATAAAATTATCGATATATTTTTAAATTACGGAGAAGTTGGTGTTACATAACTATCTAATAGACAACTTGTATTGAAATAAAGACTTATCATAAAAAATCATCGATATATTTTTAAATTGCGGAGGAGTTAGTGTTACATGACAATCTAATAGGCAATTTGAACGAAATAATGATCGAATCATCAATTTTTTTAAGTTATCGATATATTTTTAAATTGCGGAGGATTTAGTGTTACTTAACGAAATAATGATCGAATCATCAATTTATTAGTTTGTAATTTACTGTTGATGTGGTTAAATATTACAATGAATATGGTTAAATTATAATATACTACAACTATTTATGGTAATAGTATTATGACTTATTAGTAACCTGTTAAATAGGTAATTTATTAATGAGGTATCATAATTCTATTGGATATAGCGTGTCCTTATAATTTTCCTAATTTATTCCTAATTTGCTTTATTATCAAATTTATATTAGTGAAATTCAACAATGGTACCAAATTTGCTTGGAATGCTATATAAGCAAAGTTTGCTAGGATAATTTATCATATCGAATATTTCAATCATGACTTCGTGCATAAGTGCCAGTTATACTTTCTTTTGCCTAACTATTATTACGGTCATCATTCTTCATGGAGGTAAGTGCAATTTGAATGAATTTTTTTTAATGGTGAATAAATTATTACATCAAAGTATATATATTTTTGTAGTTGAGTGGTTGAATGGATCGTAGTACAAATCGGATTCTACCATATTCGAATTATTAAAAGAACAACCACAATCAAATATTGATTGATTAATATTTATATGAAATTGACCAATTACAAAACATGTGTATATAGACTTTCTTCATTATTGAAGTGAGTTCAGGTGAGTCAATTTTCTCTCATCCAAAGACGATTTAGTTTGGTCGTGCTCAAATTACGTAAAGGGCAATCAGAAGATTTGTGTAATAATAATTATCTTATCATTTTGAGTTGGTTTGATGGGGTCAGATTTGGACTACTTTTATATTTAATTTTTAGCTTTTAAAAAAAAATTATTATCTTAAATATTAAAAAATTATATTTTAAGAATTTATTCAAATAGTTTGTCTATATTTCTTTTTTTTTTCCTTATGTAATTACTTATTTTTTGCAATGTTCATACATTTACAGGAAGTGACATTGGTTGCAATGGCTTAAAAGTGGTTGATACCATGACTAAAAGTACTGGAACTAATCAAGTTATAAATGGAGAGAAGTACCACTCTTTTGCATGTCAACGGCATTTATATATTAGAGGTTGCCCCGTAAAATTAAGACCTTGTAGATTATATTGTTGTATATATAATGAGGTTTGTTACTACACACGTGAATATTGTGAAGAAAGGTGTCTTGATAAAACTCAAAAGCTTATATAAGATGGACACTTCTATCTTAATTCTGATTTAAATATAAATGTAAGTGCAGATGGCACTACTTAATATTAATTTTAGAATGAGTAATATTTTATATTTATATATTATATTGTGTTTTCATATATATTTTTATGAATGTTCGTGCCATGTCATCAATTTCGTTGCATTGTAAAGGGGTTTGGATACATGGGTGTGGCACGAGAGGAACACAAACAATGAACTCTAGTTTAATTATAGGAGATGTTTATATTTGTAATGGAGATCACGGAATCGTGGAAATCCCAAATTTTAGGAGTAGAGAGGCACGTCTATTTCGTTGTTTATCATTTTATCTCATGACTCCAACATAGAAAAATATATCTATCCCGTACTTAGACATAATCGATGAAAAATAATTAGAGTTGAAATTTGTAAAAAAAATTATGAAATCGGTGAAATCCAATGAAAAACGGGTAAAATTGATGGAAAAAAATTATAAAATTGGTCAAAAAAATGTAAAGTCAGTGAAAACATATAATCAATGAAAAAAATCTGGTGAATAACACATGGAATCAGTGAAAAACATGTGAAATAGGTAAAAACAGGTTTAACCGACAAAAACGAGTGACATCAGTTAAAAATAGAGTTTAACCGAAAAAACGAGGTGAAATTTGTAAAAAATGGTTTAAATCAAGAAAAAAATCAACAAAAAATGGGAAAAATGAAAAAGGTTATAACGATGAAAAATGGGTAAATCGCTAAAAAAAATATAAACATGTAAAAAAGTTATTAAACAATGAGAACATATGAACTGATGAAATTTTGGGTGAAATTTGTAAAGAAAAGAATGAAAAATGGATAAAATTGGTGAATAAGGGTTAAATTGGTCAAAAAATATCAAGTCGGTGAAAATATATTTAGTCAATGAAAAATTTTAGGTGAATAATATGTTAAATCAGTGAAACATATGAAAATGGTTAAACTTTAGTCGTAACTAAAAAGGTGAAATCTGTGAAAGAATGGTTAAAATCGAAAAACAAAAATTGACGAAAAAAGAAAAAACAATGAAAAATGTTATGAACCAATTAAAAAAATTGGGTAAATCGCTTAAAAAAATATTAAACAGTAAAAACATATAAATTGATGAAAATTAGGTGAAAAACATGTGAAACCAGTAAGAAAAAGTGCTCGTAAAATCAATGAGTACGTATGAAATCTAATAAATTCGAGTGAAATTTGTGAAGAAACAGATGAAACGGTGTCATCAGTGAATAACTGGTAAACCTAAAATGAAAACTACTATTATAAAATGAACAAAACTATGTTCTTATTATATTATTATAGAACAAATTTTATTAGTTGTTATGACCATCATCATCTTATATTTTATTACCACAATTTAGAGCCATATTATTTTTTTGGTAAAACATTAGTAATTAATCAAAAAAAAAATCATAAAAAATAAATTGAATATCATTCATAAATATGTGTTATTTTATAATATAATAAAGTTAATTTCTGTATGCCGTGAAATTCCAATGGAGTATTGTTGGTTGTTTGTGCATTTTTATTAACTAGGAAAGATCACGTGCGACGCACATGATGAACTAATTTTCTAATTTAGTTGAATTGTATAATAATTTTTCATAATATTATGGTGTTAGTAACATACCATATAATTTTTTTTTCTTTTACTAAATCACTTTAATTATTACTATTTTGTTAAGTTGAATTAGACACGTGAAATCTTGAACATAGACTCAGTCCATGTGTAAGTTGAATTAGACTTATGAAATCTTTAATATATACGTGCTTATGTTCTCTGAGCCTATTTAATTTGGTGCTTGAACCTTTAGTAGTGGAATAATTGGAGCGTGACTTTCTTATTTTCAATATTTCACATCATAATATATAGTTTATTCGTTTCTTATAATTTTCGTTTCGCAAGGAAGGTTTGAGGCTTTCATCGAAAGGTTTCGTAGCGAAGTGTCTTGTTCATGATAAGTTGTTTTCATCTCAAATTTTCCTAAATATATTTTCAGCAATGAAGTAGAACAAGAAGAAGATACGACTCCATAATTACTAAACCATCAATAGGATTGCGAAATTAATTTTCAGAGTTAAAAAAGATTCCAGACGACCAGACGTTCTCCAAGCATCAAAACATGTATCTATCTAAAATTATAAGAAAAACCCTTCACAAAAGACAATTTTTTCACGGAATGAAAAATCATTTAAAAAAATCTACATATGCAACAGTCATTACCATCTATAAATACACGTTGGAACACATTTTCTATAAAAAATAGTAAGGCACCCAACACCGCGCATAGCGGCCCAGTATATATATAAAGTATATAGTCAACATGAAATTAATTAATTAATTGTCATAAATTCGAAGTATAAGTATGATAAATGAAATTTTTCTACAAAGTTAATGGAAATTTACCCTCTAATAAATGCATAATGTTCAATTTAACCCCTCGTGATTTAAAAAAGAGCATTTTACCCACAAAATTTCACATCGCCTCCCTGGTATTTTTATAGACAGCACTTAATCCACTTTTATTATGATAATGTGATATTTTACCCATTGTGTTATGATAAATGTGGCAATTTATCCCCCTATGTTAAATAAAATTGTTTGCATGCATACTCTCAATTTCGGCAAATGAGTTACAATTTCCGGCTAAAGGGGGTAAATTGCTTCATTAAAATTTTACAGGGGGTAAATTGATTTTTTTCAAATTATAGAGGGATAAATTGAATATTATGCATTTCATAGGGGGTAAATTGCCATTAACTTTGTAGAAAAATTGGGTTTGGTACCAAAATTGCAATGAAAACATATCCTATGGTATCAAATTTGCATTTTCATATCCAATGGTACCAAAAGTGCAAGTCAGCCTATCTTATGGTACCAAAAAAGCAATTTTCCCATTGTAATAATTATCATGTTTTCTTTATAAAAGTTATATAATCGCCCATAGCGTTTCACTAGCACTTGAATAAATTTAACTACTATTATTGAAATAATTATATACACACCAAACAAATTTTTTTTTTTTTTTCAATTAACTCAAATTTATTTGGTAAAATATAAAAATAATTAAATATATCTTCTCTAAAATATTTTTTCTTTATACTAAATTTAACATAATATTTTATGAAAATATTTACGTAACAATACCCCTCACCCCAACCAACAAGAAGGGCCTGAGGAGAAGTTCACGGACCATCACCCGCCTGAAATCGGAGATTCCATGGCCTCCTAGAATCTCCGATTCACCCGATTTCCCGGCCTTTGTCCCCTTGACAGTTGACTAGATTTGTTTCCTCTTCCTCCACTATATAAACAAATTCTTCAAACAAACAAAAACCTCAACACTTCTAAAGTGAAGATTCTCTATACCACAATTTGTGTATCACACTTGTGTATCACTAATGAGTAATTGTTACATGTACATGTGACAATTATTATAATTTTCACAAATTATGATATAGAGGATCTTGAGCCACGCTTCCATAATTCAAAAAAACAGAAATTAACAAACAAAAATGTCGAATGTTGTAACAGAAATCTAATTTTCTTTTCAATTTTTTTTTTTAACTAAAATGGCATTTTTGTCAACAATTCAATTCTTTCCAAATTCAGCGGGTTTGTACGAAAATTGATGGTTTTGTATTTTGTGTCTGTGTCAAAATTTTATTGGATGTGTGAGTCTTGTACAACACTTCCATTTCCCTTGTCGTTCTTAGAATCAAAAGCCAGATTCAATTTCCATGAACCCTCCCTCATTTCCCAATTCTAATTACTTGCATATTGTAAAGATCGAAACTTCCAGCCAAATACTTAACAAAACCATAATCAAGCTCCATTTCTCACCATTTAAAATATCAAGATCGAAACTTTCTGTGAAATTATCTTGAAGCTAGAAAAATGAATCTTGCAAAAACCCAACTGAACGGAGCAGTCATTTTTGTAGTAACTAGAAAAGTACACGTGCAAAATTAACTAATCTCTTTTAATTAAATTAGAAAAGTGCACGTGTTTTGCACGTGATTATGTTGCGTTCCAGATACTAATACGCAAACACGCAAGTATACAGTCGTTACAAGTAATATAAAACGGTAAGTACATACCGAGTATCGAATCCCCACGAATGAGTAAAAAGTAGGAATAAACGAATCAATCGATGTCTTATTTCATCTAAGAACGCTAGATACAAAAGGATCAAACCCAAATATATGATAAGGGTGATTTTATTTAACTACGAGCGGTAAAGTAAATCTAACTACGAAAGCAAGTAAATGGGGAGTTAATTACGCGGTAAGGAGGATTCATAAGCGATTAGTTAAAGCAGATAAATCATGCGGTTGTTAGGTTAGCTATGCAAACAATCCTAGATTTAGTTGTTGTTTGTGAGTTCAAATTAGTTAAGTCTCCCTATCGGTTTGACTTAACTCTACCAATCTACCCAAACTCTCCATCTCCGGATCAATAACGAACATCGCTGTCAACCGATGCTCTAAGGAAAGTCCGAACCCAAAAGAGGATTCTAAGGCATACCGTTGTCACCCGGGACCTAAAACTAACCCGAATCCCCGAATAAAGAGAATATAAGTTATTTGATGCATTAACGAACGAACCCATTATATAAACACGGACCAAACTAGGTGTATGCCTATCCTAAGTTGAAATCCACAAATCGTCACTCGTCTAACCTTCAACATCCTATGTCTAGGTTGCATTAAAGATAGATGGCCAAACGTGCGATAAAACAATAAACCCAACAAATCAAACATAACCCAACATCAAACATAACTAATCAAACGATAACAATGACTCGACGATTAATATATTATGCTCGTGTTGCTATTCAAGGATTCAATGACGTTCGTATGTATCTTCCGATAGCATACCAACCTATCGAATTAAACTAATCCAATTTATGTCTAAATGGACTAAAATCTAATCGACGGCATTTAAACTCAAACCTTAAACGAATATGAAACGACATAGGTATATATCTATCCTAAAATCGAATCACAATCCAAATTCATAATCAAATCCTCAAAATCACTATATCTAGCAATCAAGAATCAATAACTCTCATCTCCAAAGGTTGTCAAACCATAAGATGAACGATAAGCACGGAATCGGATTAACGAACACATATAAGCACCATAGGATGAATCATTTAATCAAACAAATAATTTTTAATCATACTATTTGTATCGGAATTCACCTCATGGAGATTAATTTTTTATTCTCATTATAAATTTTGGATAAAGATTAATTTTATATCGTGTATAGTTGTGTTGCTTATTTGCTAATCTCGTTAGTTATTGATGATGATGGCGATGAAAATTGTCTTTTCTTCAATATAAATCTTGATAAGCGGACTTACGTTTTCGAATGAAATTGTGTTGTGCTAAGTTCTTGATCGGTTGATCCAATACCATCTCTTAAGCCTAGACTTTATATTAGTTTGGTAGCATATTGTTTGAATTTCAGAAACAAGCGTGGAAGCTGGGCGGGGTTTGGATTTAGAGGGTTCCAAAGTGAAGGGCACGGGAAGCCTAAGCAATAAAGCTATGTCGGTCAAATGCCCAGACAACATTCGTACAAAGACATGATTTTTTTGGCCGATGAAATCGACCTAAAAAAATTAGATGTGCAGTTTGAGACTGAAGATTCTCTATATATTACAATTTGTGTACCACATTTGTGTATCACTAATAAATAATTGCCACATGTACATGTGATAATTATAATAATTGTCACATATACATGTGTTACTTATTAGTGATCACAAGTGTAGTACACAAATTGTGGTATAGATGATCTTCACAGGCAGCTTGAGAATCATCTTAGTAGAGTTGGGTCAAGAAATGTGGATACTCAGAATACCCAAAGGCCTAAGGAAGTGTGAGAAATTGATTTTCAAAGTTGGAAATTCGATAAAATTATCACTAGTCAATCATTACAAAATTGAGAGTGTATCATTCCAATTTGCAAATTCACGATACCTAGGTGTGGCACTCCACCATATAAAGCCATATTATTTAATAGGGAAAAATGAAGGACTCAATAGTCAATATGTTTTGAGTATTATGGGAATTATATTTAGAAGTTATCAATCATTAATACTACTTTATGATCACTAGTTAATAATATTTTGAGCTAAACTCATATAGTCTGAGCTTTTAAGGAAGCTAAATATAGTTGATCTTGGATTTCTTAATTGTTCTATTTGAAGTAATTAGAAAAGTGCACGTGATTAACTAATTTCTTTTTAATTAAATTAGAAAAGTGCACGTATTTTACACATGATTAACTAATTTTTATTGATTAAATTAGAAAAGTGCACGTATTTTGCACGTGATTAACTAATTTCTTTTAATCAAATTAGAAAAGCGCACGTGCTTTGCACGTAATTAATTAATTTCTTTTAAACAAATTAGAAAAATGCACGTGTTTTGCATGTAATTAACCAATTTCTTATGTTAGTTGAATCATATCATCATTTTTAATCATATTATGGTCTAAATGACATACCACATAATTTATTTGATCAAATCGCTTTAAAGTTGTTATCATTTTCAGCGGGTTTGTACGAAAATTGATGGTTTTGTATTTTGTGTCTGTGTCAAAATTTTATTGGATGTGTGAGTCTTGTACAACACTTCCATTTCCCTTGTCGTTCTTAGAATCAAAAGCCAGATTCAATTTCCATGAACCCTCCCTCATTTCCCAATTCTAATTACTTGCATATTGTAAAGATCGAAACTTCCAGCCAAATACTTAACAAAACCATAATCAAGCTCCATTTCTCACCATTTAAAATATCAAGATCGAAACTTTCTGTGAAATTATCTTGAAGCTAGAAAAATGAATCTTGCAAAAACCCAACTGAACGGAGCAGCCATTTTTGTAGTAACTAGAAAAGTACACGTGCAAAATTAAATATACTTCTAGGATTTTTTTTATTTACTTTTTTGCCATAAAATTAAATATCACAATATAATTTAAATAGGGGTATATTAGTCTTTACAGAAAAGGAAAGAAATTTCCTTAAGCCAACTCGTACTTTTATACGTACTTTTATTTTATATGTAATATAGATATAGATATAGATTGTAGCTGCAGTAAATTTGAACATTGACTCTAAATTTGGGAATAGACAAGCTTTAGCAGAGGTGAGGCTACCTCAGTGTACTAGTGAATCTTTAGCATAAGTGAGCCTATTCCAGTGAATTATTAGACATTGGTGAGTGTACTTCAGAATATATATATATATATATATATGAGAATACAATGAAATATACGGAACATATGTCTTTGCTGTGTCTAAAAATGTGTTCTTTTTATGCTTGCATGGAATTGTGTATGATCAGTGGTGGAGGCTCACAAGGCAGCAACATGCTGCGCTTCGTTCTCGTCATTTTATAGTGACAAGATCGTGCCTTGTCCAGATGCCGAGTGTGGCCTTCAGCGGAATAATTATTGCGTAAAGTGAGATTTTCCTCCAAAGTCATGGTCCAGAAGTTTAGTGCCTCTTGTCAAGTGCACAAAACACATGTGCCCTACGCAATTCCATTGGCACGTTAAAGAAAACGAGAAAGAGCATTGGCGTGTGAAGATAACAATCATCAATTTCGACTACAAGATCAACTATACGCACTGGAATTTGGTTGCCCAACATCCTAATTTCGACAATGTCACCCAAGTGATTAGCCTCGACCACAAGCCCATATTGAAATTTGGTCCCATAAGTAAGCCATTCCTTAATTAACGTATATTTTATTAGGCCTATATATACCGCAATTCTAATCGAAAAAAATATTGCACAGATGATACATCTATATATGCTATGGGGAGTGGAGTTTTACAATGCTATCCAACATGCCCACCCGCTTGGATTTAGGCAATTGGAGGTGGTATTCGAGAAGGATGAGCAGATGATGTCATTTGATGAAGGGTGGGCTTTCCCACAAAGGATCGATTTCAATGGCGAGAAGTGTGTCTTGCCACCAGCATATGAATACCCTCATCTTCCCAAGGATAGTGTTCATAGTCTACCTTTATATAATCAAGTTATTGCGGTATGCTTAGTTTTAAGCATTGTTTTGGCATTCTTAATTAGATATGAAAAATGAGAAAGATCCGCATTATTTACAATATGTATGTATTCTGTGATTGTATTTATGTATTCACGGTTATCATCTGACGGCTATATTGACATGTATAATTCATGTATTTTCGAGAGGGGTTAAATCTAGGGTACATTGTGTTTATATGTTCAAAGTTATCTTAACCATGCTCCCCACATTTTTGTTTAACTAGAAAAGTGCACGTGCTTTGCACGTGATTCTTTTAATCAAATTAGAAAAGTGCACGTGTTTTGCACGTGATTAACTAAATTTTTTAATCAAATTAGAAAAGTGCACGTGCTTTGCACGTGATTAACTAATTTCTTATGTTAGTTGAATCATATCATCATTTTTAATCATACTATGGTCTAAATGACATACCACATAATTTCTTTGATTAAATCGTTTTAATTATTACTATGCTGTTCCCCAAAAATTTAAAGTTGTTATCATAAATATCTAAAATCAACCCTTGAAAATAAAAAAAAAAAATGAACTATAATTACTAAATATTTCTAATACAAAATCACATGTCTACAAAACTATTATTCTAAAACAACCATTTGAGCTAATGAATAATATCAATTATTTTCTTCTTTGACTTTGATATTTCCATCTAAACCAGCTTGTATTTTTTAATCCGCTCTATCACCAATTTCACCGATTTTTGTGGTTTATTACATTCATTAATCAATTCACTCATTTTTTTCGGTTTAACCAAATTTAATTCGGTTTATTACTTATTCTTTTGATGATTTTTCCAATTTTCTAGACTATTTCACCTTTCTTTTTGGTCATTTTAACTCATCTTTTTATTCTTGTTCTTTGTCAATTTGATCAGTTTTTTGTTATCATGTGTTTAGTCGATGTCATTCAATTGTATTACCGGTTTTCTTCATTGTTTTATCGATTTTATCATTTTTTGTTTCTTAATTCTTTTTTATTCGATCTAACCCATTTTTTCATTTTTATCTTATATTTTTCAATCAAAGTATACACATTAGCACCACTTTAAACCATTTTATGTTTTGATTTTTTTTAACTTAATCTAATTATAAGATTTTTAGTTAACTAAGCAGTACTTTATTATATTTATATAGCACGAAGGTGGTTTTTGAAGGTTCTTTAATAATTGATCATTTCTTAAGAATTGTCTAATGTATTATCGATTGCACCCGCTTTTACACTGAGTTTACTATTATTTTTTGTTATTTTAACACGTTCTTTGACCGATTTCACCCATTTTTATGTTTTATCCCATTTGTTAATCAATTTATCCATTCTATTCGTTTTAACCCAATTTTAGTGAATTACATTTGTGTATTACTAATCAATTTGTACCACTTTTAGTGAATTACATTTGTGTATTACTAATAATTAATTGTCACATGTAGATCCTCTGTACCACTTTTAGTGTACCACATTTGTGTATCACATGTAAAAGTGATAATCACATGTAAAGTGGTACACTAAAAGTGGTACAGAGTATCTTGAGCCACAACCAACGATTCCATCAATATCTCTTGACCCTACACTACTAGAATAAAATGAAATTTCAACTGATTTAAATCTATTGAAATTGATAGTAAAATTTCGACAGATATGAAATCTGTTGAAAAATCCGTGAAAATTTCAACAGATTTACATTCTGTCGAAATTTTCACTTTTTTGATAGAAATATTTCTGTCGAATTTCAAAAATTTCAAAAAATTTCGAAAATTTTCAAAATTTTCAAAAATTTTCGAAAATTTTCAAATTTTCAACAGAAATATTCCTTTCAAATAAGCTGTCTCTTTTCTTTCTTTCTTTCCACTACCCGATCTAAATATTTCTCTCTCCACAAGAAATCCAGCCGCGAAAATGCCCTAATTTCATATTATCAAAAATCGTCCACTCCTCTTTTCGGTCTACTACCACCGCCGCACAGCACCCGTTTCGCGACACAGCCGTCACCTTCTCGGGGGAATCCACCTCCGCCGCCGCTCAAGCTCTCCAGATCCGGCCAGCTCCGACTCCGGCACCTACACCACCATAATTCTTCTAACTAAGGTATCATTGAACTTTAATCCTTCAATTTCGGTATTAATCCTTCAATTTCGTCTTCATTATTAGAAAATTGGGTAAAAAGCATTCTGCCTGGAGGTTCATTATTAGAAATAATTTTGTCAAATTATTTCTGTTTTCCCTTGCCTTTTCATATTTTTCGCATCTATAGGAATTTTAAGACCAATTTATAAGTACTGTGGGTACAAAAGGTAAAAAATGAACACCAGTTTGGGAAAAAAAATATGGTTAATGCTGATTGTTTTGATCTCAAGTGGAGTTGTGTTTACTATTTGCATCTAAATTTCACTATGGTTTTTGTTAAATTTAATTGTATGCATTAATTATACATGAAGATCCCACGGCAGAAGTTGTTGCTCTATCACCAACAACACTCATGGCAACAAACAGATTTGTGTGTGAAATGAGCATTTTGCCTTGAATTTTTTTTTCCACTGATGAACCTTTTCTTTGCTTTGTCTTTTTGTGTGAAGTGAAATGGGTATGGTTCCTGGGCATAGACATGTATAATAGTATCATTATTATGAATATGCTTAGAAGATGTATTAAAAGATTATTTAGTTGACTTCACATTCCATGAAAATTAGTCTTCAAAATCTAGTACACTACCAATGTCAAAAACTTGTTAATTAAAATAATGGCAAAGGCTCTTTTATAATATATCTTTTTATAAAGAAAATCATTTTCGTCATCTAGAACTAGACTAATTAATATATGCATAAAAATCCTTGACTGCTTCTGTAATTATATATATATTACTATTATAATATTAAGTTTAGGAAAACAGAGGTCAAGACGACATGGTTATTAATTAAAGCTTATTTTGGCTTTAGTGGACTTTAGTTAGTGGGGTGAGGTCTCATTATGAATTGTCATGGTATCATCTTAATCACATGGATGCTTGTATATATAAATGCAATGTATCATTATTATATGAGGTTACCTGTAATTCGAATTTTATATTGTCTGGTTTTACTAGCCAATATTAGGTTTAGTCTTTTAGGATACAAACTAATGACAGTATAAGTTAGTTAGAGGTTAATTTTATCTCATTCATAGTATACTGATACTAGGGGTGGGCGCGGGTAGGGTATTTCGGGTATTGGGTATTTCGGGTCGGGTACCCGACTTGGCGGGTAGTGAATTTTCATACCCGAAACCCTACCCGATTTGGCTTCGGGTACCCAAAATTTTCGGGTATTGGGTATTGGGTACCCGAAATTTCACACTTTTTTTCCAAGAATTTTTTTTTCAACATATATATATACGTAAAATTGTAAATAAATGAATTCAAACATTAATTGTACACAATAACTTCAAAACAAAACAATACAAATGTCTCAAGCCTTCAAGATTCAAGTATTCAATAAATATTGGGCATATTTTGGGTTGTCAATTATTTAATTGGGTCAAAATTTTTTTTTTTTAAATACCCGAACGGGTACCCGAATACCCGTTCGGGTGTGAAATTAATACCCAATACCCTACCCGAAAATATATTTCGGGTTCGGGTACCCGAACCCGAATGTCAAAATACCCGTTTTTTTTACCCAAACGGATTGCGACGGGTCCCAAAATACCCGACCCAAACGCCCACCCCTAACTGATACTTTGGGCATAGGTTGATTTTAAAATGATACTACTATACATGAAAATTTGCATGTATAGTAGTATAGGTTATTGATACTACTATACATGTAAATTTGATACTACTATACATGTAAATTTTCATGTATAGTAGTATCATTATTATGAGTAGCACATGTATAGTAGTATCACTTATTATTTTTTGAAATTTATCATGTTAGCAAATTTATTATGCTTTGACACGTCATTAATTAAATATTTTTGCATTTAGATTGATTTTAAAATGTTAAAATTTTGAATGGAGCATGAAAATTGCTTGACTTCATGTTCTTTAACTTTTGCATCTTTACATATTACTTCAAATATATTAAGTGCTAATCTATTATTGCATAAAAAATTTCACCGAAAATCGCAAAATATTTCTTTCTTCTCTCAACCCCTCCTAAAGATGGTGTCTATAAATTAATTCAAAATTACAGAATCTCAAAAAAAGGGAACAAAGAAAAAGAAAAAAATGACCTTGGGGGATTATTTCAAGAAAATTTTCAAAGGTTTATCGTGAACTTCTACTGTCGGAGTGAGTGTACCACTGCCGGCAAGGAGAAGTCCGATCTCATCCCACCAGAAAAGTCCGATATATATCATCCATTGCTTGTTCTTCACAAGTCATGATCAATCGAAGAAATTCGTTTGATTAGCAAAAAGTGATGACAGATTCATCGCCATTACATCGATCAATGTCGTTGTCAATGACGAGTCAATTGAGTGGGGCTCAGTTAAGCTTTACTAGAGAATAACTTTTAGTTTAATGTTTGTAGATTTAAACAACATAAAAAATACATAAACCTCCGGTGAAATTATGATAACTTTGGTCTCCTTTTTCCGTTCTCACCCATTTCAATTCTGGAGAACGGAAATGTTGGTTATCGAATGTGGAAAAAGGAGACCAAAGTTATCATAATTTCACCATAGGTTTATGTATTTTTTATGTTGTTTAAATCTACAAACATTAAACTAAAAGTTATTCTCTAGTAAAGCTTAACCGAGCCCCACTCAATTGACACGTCATTGACAACGACATTGATCGATGTAATGGCGTTGAATCCGTTAATCACTTTTTCCTGATCAAACGAATTTCTTCGATTGATCATGACTTGTGAAGAATAAGCAATGGATGATATATATCGGACTTCTCCGGTGGGATGAGATCGGACTTCTCCTCGCCGGCAGTGGTACACTCACTCCGGCAGTAGAAGTGCACGATAAACCTTTAAAAATTTTCTTGAAATAATTCCCCAAGGTCATTTTTTTTCTTTTTTTTTTGTTCCCTTTTTTTGAGATTCTGGAATTTTGAATTGATTTATAGACACCATCTTTAGGAGGGGTTGAGAGAAGAAAGAAATGTTCTGCGATTTTCGGTGAAATTTTTTATGCATTAATAGATTGACACTTAATATATTTGAAGTAATATGTAAAGATGCAAAAGTTAAAGAACATGAAGACAACATAAACTAAAAACCATGTTTTTGATAACTAATACGAAGATATCTTAAAATCATAAGATGTCTAATTATAATATTTCAAGAGATTAGTCAACCAATACGAACAAACCACGTTTTTTTACAAATAATAACTTCTTAATATAATCATCTTCACATAACTATAGGAACAGTACTAGAATTACGGAAAGCATTTAAATCTGCAAACATTAAACTAAAAATAAATTAAAATACAACATAAACATTAAACTAAAGATAAAATCAAAATAGAAAATACATAAACCTCCGATGAAATTATGATAACTTTGGTCTCCTTTTTTCGTTCTCACCCATTTCAATTCTCCGTATTGGAGGGATTATCAAATACTGGAAATGGGATAGGTTGTCCGGGATGAATTTCGTTGCAATGTTCAACCAACATTTGATAATCAAGAAAACGGTTTTTGCATTCAATAACTTTTGTGGTTCAAGCAACACTACTAGAAAAAACAAAAATTGCAACCAAAATTCATAAATGCAAGAACCCTTTTTTTGATTATCAAATGTTGGTTGAACATTGCAACGAAATTCATCCCGGGTAGCGTATCACATCTCCAGTATTTGATGATCCCACCGATACGGAGAATTGAAAAGGGTGAGAACGGAAAAAGGAGATCAAAATTTTCATAATTTCATCGGAGGTTTATGTATTTTCTATTTTGTTTTTATCTTTAGTTTAATGTTTATGTTGTATTTTGATTTATTTTTAGTTTAATGTTTGTAGATTTAAATGCTTTCCGTAATTCAATACCGTTCCTATTGTTATGTGAAGATAATTATATTATGAAGTTATTAGTTGTCAAAAACATGGTTTGTTTGTATTGGATTACTCTAGAAATATTATAATTAGACATCTTATGATTTTACGATATCTGTCAAAATTGTGTTTAATTAGACATATACTATAATAATTTGAATTGAAGCCACTTTTAATAATGTAGTTTGGAAAAAATAGTTGACATCTTAAAGTTAAATTGATACTGAGTTTTAGAAATATCAACCTAAAATCCACAGAAAGACTATAAATTTGATACTTTTTTAAATTAACTTTAAATTTGACGTTTGTCAATAGAAAAAAAATGTGAATCAACATCAACCCCAATTTGTTGAATGACAAATAATTAAGTAAAAAACATTAACAAATAAGTTTTAAATGTCATGTAACAAATGAAGTTTCTCTTGATCAGTTTTTCAACGTAGTTAATAGAGTATTTTAAGCAAGTACACATTTAGTCATGAATCAAACATGGAATTGATCACATTTAGAGAAATTAATGATTATAAATTGTGTTTTGTACGTAATTGCTTTAAAACTATAATTTGTAAATAATAAAGAATTAAATAATAGTTCCTAATTAACTTAAATTTGGGGATCATTTTTGTACTATTTGTTGGGTTATATCTCAAACTAATCTCTTGCATGTTCTCCACCCTTTAGTATCTTCACGTGGGATATTACCCCATTTATGTGCTACAGACATTCTTCATTACTAAACAGCAAGCTAGCAGTTAATACATAATAATGAATCATATAAAAGTGAATCAACAAATTACACAATATCAAACATTACTGTATTATTTAATTACGTATAAACTTGTCTGTACATTGTCGTATTAATTAAGGCTAGCAATATTGTCAGAACAGCAATTGTTACCGTCAGAGCAAAATTAATACATTTTCAGGAATACCCTCATCATTAAATGCTTTTTAAATGGTTATGTTTGTTGAGTTTTATATATCGATGCATTAATTAAGTAATATCTATAATTAATTCTTTTTAAATATATCAACTGCATCATCTCCTAAGTCCAATAAAAAAAATATAATTGAGTAATTTCTATAATTAATTATTTTTAAACATATCAACTACATCATCTCCTAAGTCTTAAGTCAATAGAAAAATTGGTCTTTTATCTAAGGTAAAAACAGCTTCTTTTCTTCTCCTTCTTGAATGATAAGATTAAGAAATTTTAGCTCTCAATTTCTTCACCTGTTTTTTCTCTTTTTTATTTCTTATATAATTATTTATACAAAAAAAAAAAAAGGTTTCTCAAATAGTCTCTTTTATTTAAAAAAAAAAATTGTAATGAGATAATTTCAGCCCAATAAAAACAATGGAACCTTGAATTTTACTAGAGTTCTGAGCTCTTCTAAAGGAGAAATTAAAACTCGCTAGTTCTTTAGCCAAATATTATCTAATTTTCGAGTATCTATAGTTCAATTGTCTACATCTTTACCGCGTAGAAGTTTTTCTTTCCCAAACCTATTTTGAAAATCTATTTATATTCCTTTTTTCTTTCAATCTGGATTTTTCTAAATAATAAACTGAAACCCATAATTTTCAATTTAAATTAACAACTATTTTTTTCCCCATTTTTTCCTACGACACTCATTCCATCAATGGGTGCTGAAAATTTGGGTTTTCTATTTGAGACACGCTTGTTACTCATAAACAAAGAGGATCAAGAAACCAGAGTAAATTCCAAAAGGAGAGTTATAATTTTGTTTTGGAGTTAAATTCCAAAACCAGAGTTATAATTGGGTGGAGAGTGTGTGGCAGTGTTTTTAAAATCGGACCGGTCATTAAACCGGAAACTCTACTGGTTACTGGTTCGATCGGTATAACCGATGTGACTTTATTATTATGTAATATTTATATATATATTTTTTAGATTATCTAAAATACAATTATAATTCCAAAAAAATTTCATTCTTTGTCAATATATTTTTTTTTTGTTTCATGAAATGTCTTAAAAATTAAGATCAATGTCAAAAATATAAATCTCACGTATCCCTCAAAGATGAATACTTTCAAAACAAGACAACAAAATTAAAAGTTCATCTCATTTTCAAAGTTTTGGATTGTTCATTTAGGTTCTATTGTTGTGAGTTGATGTTTATATGGTAATTGATTTGCATAATTTCATACAAAAAATAATATTATTTACAATGATGAGAAAATGGCTATGTACTTCTTTATGGAAAAACAAAAAGTGTAATATTGCATTGATTGTTAAAACACTAAAATAATGAATGCTATTTCAATTAAAATATATTAATGTAATCCTATTAAATGCTAAACAAGAGTTCAAATAAATAATAATAACCAAAAAAACTCTAAATTTAAAAAAAAAAATTAAGTGAACCGCTGGCTCACTGTTTTACCGGTTTTGGGACTGGTTTTATCGGTTCACACTGGTTAATTTAAGGACTTGTTTTAGGGGTAAATCGGACCGGATTGGGGACTGGTTAGCGGTTGAACCGGTCCAGTCCGGTTTTCAAAACACTGGTGTGTGGTGAAACTTACGGCATCTCTAATAACTAGGGGTAGATGCCCTAGAGTGTATGTGGGGGGAAGGGATAAAAAAAATCATCTCTAATGACTAGGGGGAGAGAGAGAGTAAACATGCTAGAGGAACCTAGAGGGGGTCTGGAGGGAGGGGTCCAAGCCCTCTCCCTCACATGCTATTTTTTATTTTATTTTGTTTTATTTGGTTTTTTTAGCTTTATTTAAAAACAAAAAACTCATAAATTTTATATATTATTTGGAGATAATTATTTTTAATTATGAAAATATAAATTTCATTTCATTTAATTAACACTATTATTTTAATATTGATTTGTTATAATAATTTTGGGGTTGTATTTATCACCCAAAATAATTCTTTCTAAAAAATTTAAAATAATACGATAAATATTGAGTCTTATCGTCTTATTGCACAAAATATTGATCTTAGAAGAAGGTCGTAATTGATGAAATGCTGAAATGATGGCTAATAAAAAAAGAGGCTGACGAACGTCTTAGTATTGAAAACACAATCCTCTTTTGATCCGTATTTTAGGGAATGTCCGCGCAATATACAAAAAAAAAATAGCATATGTTCTTTCGAAGGTTATTTTGAAATAAGGTCAAAATAACCTTCGAAAGAACATATGCTATTTTTTTAGGGAATGTCCGCGCAATATACAAAAAAAAAATAGACAAACCCTAACTTGCATCAAATCTTGACCCATTAATCAAAATATTTCTCTCTCACCAAATCAAATCTTGAAATATTTCTCTCTCACCAAATCATATCTTGACCCATTAATCCAAAAGTTTATCTCTTCTTCCCCAAAACCACAAAGGACAAACCCTAACTTCCACACCCAAGCCAAGCCGCCGCCTTCAAGAATCAAGATCACCCCATCCCGTTTGAATCAAGACCACCGTCCGCCACCACCATCTTCTTTCTCAAAATCTTACATCTTCTTTACTTGCATCATTAAATCTCGCACACCCACCACCGTCCGCCGCCCTTCATTTTCTTGGTGAAATCTTGAATTTGGGACTTATATAAACAGTGGCTGCATTGATACTTGGAAGTTGGAACATGGTTGCTTGCTTTGTAGAGTACTGAAACTTGGCTGTAGAGTGAAGTTTGAAGTTGCCACAAATGAGTAAAACATTTTTTTTTAACAATAAAGCCCAAATTCCGATTTGGTCCATTTATGGACCGAACCGGAACCGAATCGAACCTAATATTTCGGTCCAGTAAACGGTCCGAGGTCCGGAAAGGACCGAACCGGTTAGATACCGAAATTCGGTTCGGTTCGGTTCGGTTCGATCCGGTCCAAATGCTCAGCCCTACCCACAATTACGTGAAAGCTATTTTCATTTTTTTGAGATAAATGTGAAAGCTAATTAGCCAGTTCTAGTCAAATGGTTGTCACAACAATTAAACTTCATAGATCAATTACACGAATCTTCCAGTATATAATCAATCTCAGTGCCTGAAATATCATTAATAGCCTCGCAAGATGGCTTGTTAGATGCTTTTCAAGTAGAGGATTGAGCAAAACGGATCTCTGGACATAGATTTTATGAAAGTATCAGTGATAACAGGTAATGTATAAATATTTAGAATCATTATACGTAGACATCTTGAAATAAAAACGGATCTCTGGACATAGATTTTATGAAAGTATCAGTGATATCAGTGAAACCAAAGCTATTACGGTTTCACTAAAAATAAAAACAAAGTAAAAAATACAGAAACCTCTAGTGAAATTGTAATAGCTTTGGTTTCACTTTCACCCATTTCCCACCATCGAAACCCTCACTTCAATCCTCAGGATCATCAAATACCCGATATGGGATAGGTTGTCCGGGATGCATTTTGTTGCAATGTTCAACCAACATATAATAATATGGAAAATGGTTTTTGCATTCTTTCTCTATGTGGTTAAAGCAAGTACAAACTTGTTTCATTTCTTAATGTTCTATTAGAATGTGCGCCATCAATTGATTCCTAGTATTGAAAACATAACCCTCTTTTGATCTGTAGTTTAGGGAATGTCCGCGCAACATACGATAAAAATGGCACATGTTCTTCTCAAGGAGATATTGACCATATTATCTAGTAAAGCTTAACCGAGCTCCACTTAACTAACTCGTCATTGACAACATCGACATTGATCGTTGTAATGGCGATGAATCCATCATCACTCCACCCTGATCGAATGAATTTCTTCAATGGATCATTTGCGAAGAACAACATTGGATGGGATCGAACTTCTGTGGTGGGATGAGATCGGATTTCTCCAGTGCGATGAAATCGGACTTCTCCTCACCGGTAGTGGTACACTCACTCATGCACTTTATGTGCAGGATAAACCTTTTCAAACAATCCCCCAAGGGCATTTTTTTTGTGTGTGTTTTTTACTCAGTTTATGGAGTTTTGAATATTTTTATAGATAGTATATATCTTTAGGAGGGGTTGAGAGAAGAAATAAATACTTAGTTATTTTCGGTGATATTTTTTATGCAAAAGAAGATTGACATAGAGTATATTTGAAGTAATTTAGAGTTACAGACTTGATGTTTTAATAGCATGACAAGAACTAATCAAGATAAATTGATAAAATGTTATATCCATCTACTTAAATCATGTGTTGACAATACATTTAAACTTATAAAAAATTAACCAACCAATCTTTCGAGCATGACGACCAGAGAACTTTACTTCCACCATCTTTAGGAAAGCACATGGTCACTGACATTATCAAATAGGTCTGCAAATTACATGACTAGAATCCTAGTTCCACCATCACCAACTCAAGAAAGAAACGGGGGAGACTAACAACATAATTTTTCACATAACTAATTACTTCCAATAATAAAAAGCTTAGAAATTCCTAGTTGTTTTTCAGTTAAGATATATAGTTAGTTCTCTATTACCTCACCACAGTCTTTTATTACAACGTTTCGTATAGGTTTTCGACTAGTCTCAGAACCACAACCTTCCATGTACTTCACCACATTATAGCCATCAACAACTTTTCCGAACACGACATGCTTCCTATCAAGCCAAGGTGTCCTCGCAGTGGTGATAAAGAATTGTGATCTATTGGTATTTGGCCCTGCATTTGCCATAGATAATAGACCAGGTTGTGTATGCTTTAGCTTAAAATTCTCGTCTGCAAATTTCAATCCATAAATTGATTCTCCGCCAGTACCGTTACCCTTTGTGAAGTCTCCACCTTGACACATAAAATTAGGAAAAATTCGATGAAATTTAGATCCCTTGTAATGCAATGGCTTCCCGGAAGCTCCTATTCCTTTCTCACCCGTGCAGAGTGCTCGAAAGTTCTCAGCAGTTTTAGGAGTGATGTCGAAAAACAATTCCATCACAACTCTCCCGGCTTTGAAGTTTGCAATATAAATGTCAAAGAAAACCTTTGGATTCTTCATTTTTCAAGAAAACCTGAAATCATAAAACAAAAATGACATTTTGCTAATAATTGCTAAGGCACAATCTTGGGATGCATTAATCAAACATGAACATTTACCTTCATATGATATCAGATATTAGGCTGAACAATGGACATGAAAAAGCACGTCAAAATACAAGAACACAATTATACCAAATTGTTATTTTGTCGGTCCAAAATATTATAGGGTGGAATTGTCAGATAATATAAGTTATAGCCCTAATTGTGCAAATAACTAAAACTGATTTAACGGCCACATCACCATACCAATTTGACGGTGATTTTCAAATCTAGTTAATGACGGTGCCGAACGTGGAATGGTTAGGATATCAAATGTGTTGACATATATTCTTTTGGTACCAAAAGTATAAATTGACATAAAATTCAGTAAAAAAAGTAATAATTTTCTCCATTTTAATCACATGAACAAGACTGAAAAATAAAATGTTCAAATTCTAATATATCCTCTCAAATCGAACAAAGACAAATAATTGACGATGTCTTGATTTTAATTTTCTTTAGTAACCATGAGCTTTAAATTATCATACAATCGTGAAATGTTTCTACAATATATTCCACACTAAAACACAATGGAAGTCGAATGAACAATGTACAGTGAAGATTTGCGTTCACCTTGGGTGACGAATGAACAAGGCGGTTGAATATGAGAAAAGCAACAACTAGGGGTTTTGGTTCCTAGAGCTCTACTTTATAGTTAAGATTTATTCAAGATCTTGCCTAATTTAATATGGGATTTTTTTTCTTCATTTCTTCATTTATTGCACCACTAACGTAACTTACTTGCCCACAAAGTAATACTATGAAACTTCTTGTTCAGATCTGATTTGGCCAAATTCATTCAGTAAACACATCGTAAGTCTATCGAATTTGCTTTGTGATTGATTATTTTCCTAAGATCGGAGTTACTTTCAATTACAAAGCAAGCATATTATCATGTAATTACTTTGAGTTTGGCCAAACCGATCTGGATAAGATTTTCCGTTAGAACTAATATAATATAGTCAATTTAATAAAGATAATAATAACTAAGACTATTAATTGCCTCTTGAATAATGTCGCGCGCAGGTGTTGGTTGTCACATACTAGGTTTATCATTTTTAAAATGAACTATCTATGTTGAAAAGTTGTAACAACTTATGAACGATGTAGTCTGTTAGAGAAATAATGGACCTGTTCTTTCGTATAATTATTCAAAATAAGGAGCTAGCATCATTTTTAAGGACAATTCCGATCCTTTTCTTTTTCTTTTATCGTGAACTAAAAATATCATTTATTATATCTAAACAATATTCACGAGGGTGTTTTATAAATTTATAGAATTAATTGGCACAAGCATTAATAATTGTTGACTGCACTTTTCTTTACTTGCTATGCTAGTATTATACTTAATTTCGTGCTCCAGCCCTTTTTTTCTAGGGCCGGCCTAAGAAAAATCTGGACACAAAAAAAATTACATCAGAAATTAACTTAACAAAAGACATTAATTACTTGTCATTGCTTAAGTTTAATTGTGTAATTCAGGAAAGATCAATAAATTTACCCAATATAATTGGGCTAGACAAGTAGAAATCATGGAAAGCTATCATGTAAAAGTTTTTGGCCAAATTTCGTTTCAATTCGATCATAAGAGTTGGTTTTACAGTTTTGGACCAATACCAAAATATCTTCCTATCGTTTAAGAGATGCTTTACCCCTCCATCATTTAAAAAAAAAAAAGAAATACGTATAAAACTTCCAATATGTTAAATATGTCTTATATCCTACATTTAGTTTTTCAATTAGACCATATTTTTATTAGAATAAATTGTCTTACTTTAATATTAACAAAAAAAAAAAAAGTTAAACAAACCATCTAATTCCCTAACTCCACCCCAACACAAGCGCGGTTGGGGCTGATTTTTTTTTTGTTTTTTTAAATTGTATTTTAAGAAATAATCAATGCGTATTATTATAAAAGTATATTTAGATATCAACAGACGAGGAGAAGGTTTTTAAGTTAAGCACTTGATACAGTATTTTTAACAAATTATTTTTTCTTCAGAATAATTAACAAATAACTTGTACAACAATATGTCTTTATCGGGTACAAGAATGTTAGTTCATGAAGGTAGATATATAAACTAGGAAGTAAAAGGAGTAAAAAAATATATACATTAATGGATTCTTTTGTCTAGTATCGCCATCGCGAAATAGTGAAATTATATCACAATCGATGAAACTCGGATATGGTCAATGAACAAGTGAAACCCAACCAAAATTCAAATGAATTTTTCTATCTTAAACTCTAGGCAAATCATTGATTCATATCTATCATATCTATCATGTATTATTTTTCTCAAATCCCAAAATCTAAATATAATTTAATTCAAATTACAGCTTGAATTTCTTCAATCCTCAACCAAAGTTCCGTGTCAAAACCAATCAGCATATTTTGAAACCAAAATTCATCGAATTGATACCAAAATTGATTTATATACACCCTAAAATTTCGAACCTAAACCAACTATATATTAATCATTAATCCTTAACAATCAGTCAGATGAACATAAACGAGGTAGACAAATGTTGATAAAATTAAGATTCATGAGAGTGGTTCATACGTTAAGAGAGGTGGATGCAAAAGCCCGATTGCATTCAATGAATGAAATCGTATTTCTATTTTAGGGAAAAAAATCAATTGTACTTAAACGGAGTCAATACCAATTACCCATTGTATTTACTATTTAGTCCTACCTTAAGCTAAGCTCAAACTAGGTCCACATCTCCACCATCACCCAAAACCTATGATGCACGGATACTTCAAAAAATTATAAAATGCCGTGTCGGACTCTTTTCGGATACGATACTCCTCGGATACTCATAAGATACGTATTCGACACTCTACGTGGCGCGTTGGTAAATATAATTAAAAAGAAAAGTTGGACACACGTATCGGATACTTATTTAGACGTATCCAAGACATTTTATATTCTAAATTTTGCTAAGTCACCACAATTGGTTAGAACAATCAACAATGTAAGGCGTCAAACCACACTTTATATTATAAACAAGTGCAATACATGATAGTTTGTCTATAACGGAACATGTTTTATTTAACATAATAAAACAATGAACATTATGTATAATTAATAATATTGAATTACTAAATAATATATTTTTTCAAAAATTATGCAATTTAGTACTTATTAAACTTAAGTTAACTTATTGCAATATATATGAATATAAACATATTTATTATTTTACTTATTTATATATGCATAATTATAATAAATTTATATTTTTTATATTCGTATCCATGCCGTATCGTATCCAGTAGATTTTTTAAAATCCGCGTCACCATATCCGTGTCGTGTCGTACTCGTATCGACGTATCCGTATCCGTGCAACATAGCCCAAAACCTAATACATTCATAAATATATTAAAAGTCATTAATTAGTTTGACATCTATAAAAGTCATTGATTTGTTAACTAATATCTACTTTCTTTTAAGCTTCAATATTCAATTCGATTGAAATCCTTTCCTGAAATTTTTAACTCCATAAAACTCAACATGTTCGATAATGATATGAATGCATTTCAAATGTTTGGCTAAAAAGACCCGATCACATTTTACCAAATCAAATCAATTGATGAAATCGAGCCAATAACGACCCATATTGCCCAAGCTTTTGGGTGATTAATAATTCATCATTCTAGAAATATATAATAGGATTGTACGATAAAATTTTACAACTGTACAACAAATATATAATTTCTTGCAAATCACGGTGATCAATGCATTTTATTTTATATTTCTTGCATTCTCTCATAACACCGCTTTTCATTTTATATTTTCAACTCCACATCTTGAAAAGTTAGGAAAACTAGGGATGTTCAACGAAATCGCTAGACCGCTCCAATCGATCAACCAATCCAAATCGACCGCAATTTTACGGGTTGAAGGTTTGATGGGTTGATCTTGGGCATCATGAAAAAAAAATCGCAATTTTTTATCGGGTTTGGTTTTATACTTTTTTAGACCGCATAACCGCATTTGACCGCACTTTTTAAATGATGATGTATATATGTTTATTTTATTTTATTATTTAATTTAGTCCTAAATTTAAGAAAATGAGAAATATAATATAAGTATATACTTTAACAAATTAGTCGTGTTCCACAACTCAAACCCCAATTATATTAGACAAACCCTACAATCTTACGTAAATCTCCAATTTTAAGTGCCAAAAAGATAAAAATTATATCCAAAACTAGAACAAATTAGTTAAAAAATATTCTGCGAAAAACAAAAGGTAAAGCAAAAAATAAAATATCAATCAAACTTTTCATTGGCCATTAACCACCAACACCAAGTTCGAATATAAAGATTTTTTTCTCTTTTGTTTATTCTTTGGGAACAATGTGATTTTTGTTTAATGAAAATTTGTTAATTTAGTGTTCGGGTTTGTTTTTAGCATTCATTAAATTATGTATTCCTTGAAAATTATATTTTAATTGATATTTTACATTATCACCATTATATTTTCCATGAAAGTTTACTAAATTTATTAATAAGAACAAAAAATTGTAATTAATTAGTGCATTTATATTTAACTCAGCAAATAATAAAAATACAAGAAAGTTGATAATTGAGACCGCAAAACCCGCCCCAAACCGCCCCAACCCAAATGAACCGCATAGTGCAATCTCAAGACTTGTTGGGTTGAGTTTGGACTAGAGATTTCAAAACCCGCAAATATTGAGTTGGGTTTGGGCAAGTACAAAACCGCACTAAACCGCACCGCGAACACCCCTTTGGAAAAGTTCTTTAGTGTCTCTTTTCCATTGATAAAATGAGTTATTTGAGCACATGTAAATTTGGGTTGAATTGCCATACAGGACCTAATTAATTTGGGTTAAAGTGCCAACCAACTATTGTTAGAAGACTAATTAATTTTAATTTGCAACTTTCCCTCAATTTTATTAATCTTGGTTGATGCGATGAATAGGTGCCCGGCCCTAGGCTTATTTTTTGGATAAGGAAATTGATGATATTGGAAAGTTTGATATGAATCATGAGTTTGATAGTATATTAGTATTGATCATTGCTGATTATAGTGCTCTTGCTTTGAAATATTTTTTTGATGTTGTGATAAAATAAAAAAACTAAACGAAAATAAATAAAATTATATTTTTATTCAATAAAAGATGAACAAATATATTATGATTATTTTTTATAGTATATAAAACATAAATCTAGTTCTGTAAAAAAAATTAATTATGCTATAAAAGTACCAGAATTAATACCAAAACTTTTTTTTTTCTATGTTTGTGAGTGAGTGCATTCATGAATTCAAATATTTTTGCATTGATACAACTAATTTTCAACATACAAATTTATATATTAGTTCATAAGACAACTAATATTAATGTTTATATGTTGATACATATAACTGTATGTACATATTAATAATCTGCATATTAAGAAAAAAAACTATATATCCAAAAAAAAAATACAAAGCATAAAAAAGGTCTCGAGCCAAATAAACTATTAAACTAAAAATTGAATCTGCAGCAACTTGAACATCAATTAATTTTCAAAGCAAATCACATAAATTAACTAACTAAAAGGAACATCAATAGAACAAAAGGAGAAAATTCCGATCACTTGACTAGAATATATATTTCTACTTCATTTATATTATTCCTAGTTAAATAAGCATACATAGAATTATTATACTAATTATATCATTAGATTCCTTTATTATAATATTGGGTGCCACAATCTTAAATTACTTGCTCACAAAGTAAAATTAATATCACATCCAATTCTAAAAATAATAAATAGGACCGACTAGTCATTGCCTCTTGAATAATGCCGCAGGTATTGGTTGTCACATACAGGCTTATTGGTTTGTTATTAATATCTGTTAAATTAAAGTCGAAAGGTATTAACTCAGACCTAAAGTTTGAATATTTTCAAGAAACATAAAAATCAAGGATCAACTTTGTCTAAATTTAATTGGGTAAAAATTAATGTAGTTTAAAAGTTTTTTTTAATTGCGCATATTAATCAGTATAAATTAATATAGATATGTTTGCATAAGTTATGTTATTTACTCTATTTTTTTTTTTTTTTTGATAACCCAGGTGTACAAGCTTACACTAGACTAATCCTGTACCCTCAGAACCCTTGCCCTAGAATCCTGAAGGATGTAAATCGCAGGATGTGCCTCCACCAAGCCCGGGTTCCCACCATACTGCTGTACACTCTGCGCACAAAGGGGTCTTCACCACAAATGACCCTTAGATAGACCCATAGAAATGCTTCCATCCAAGTTCCAAATGGGATTCGAACCCCCACCCTTGTCGCTGGAGCAAGCCTTATGAATCATTTGTCGACCAGTTGGAGATATGCCCTGGGGGCCTCTATTTTAATAGGCCGTCGAACAATTTAAGTGGTCCTTGCACGCAAATATAAAATGCTTGAGTTATGGCCATATGGGTGTAGGATGGATATAAGTTATCTATCAAATAATTTTTTACCGCAGCAACAATATGTATAGATAAATGGAATTTAATATAATTAAACATTAATCAAATTATTTAAAATATAGAAGTCAGATTATAGCTTGAATTAGAAGAATAAAATTATATTTGTATTTATTTTTATCGTCATGTCATAACACATCAAAAGATTCAATTAATAAAGGTGGAGATAGGAGAATGATGAAAGAAAAAAAAGTGAATTTTTCTAATCTTTAACAGAAAATTATAAAATTCAATTACAATCAAATATTAAAAATAAAGCTATGATTTATATTAAAAATAAACATGTGACCTACTAACGACTTTAACAGTTTCAAGGTGTACTATCGTTTTTATATCAGGTATATGTAGATAACTGTAGAACTTAAGAATTTTTTAGCGGGTTAAGTGTCATATGTCCTAAAAATGATACTCCTTATAATTATCAATAATAAAAAAAAAAAAATTGGTATTACATGATATGCCAAATTGAAATTTTGGTATCATCGAATACGAAAATGTAATTTTTGTACTACATGGTATGTTTTCATTGCAACTCTCATACCAAGTTCAATTTTTCTCCGGAATTAATTGCAATTTACTCCCTTGTTATATGAAAAAGAGCAATTAACTCCCCTTCGAAAATTTTAATGAAGAAATTTACCCCTTCCACATGAAAAGTATTTTGTAACATAAGGGGGTAAACTGCCATGCACATTTATCATAACACTTTGGGTAAATTTTCACATTTATCGTAACACAAGTGGATAAACTGCCACATTATCATAACAAAATGGGGTAAAGTACAACATATAAAAATGTCAGGGATGTGGTGTGAACCTTTTATAAAATTACAAGGAGAGTAAAGTGTTATTTTTCAAATCACGGGGGGTAAATCGAACATTATGTATTTCATAGGAGGTAAATTGCCATTAACTCCAGGGAAAAATTGGATTGGTATGAAAGTTACAATAAAATCCTATCATGTGGTATCAAATTTGTATTTTCGTATCCAGTGATACTAAAGCTGCAAGGTGATCTATTTTATAATACCAAAAACACAAATATCCCGATCAATAATTAAATGTCGAAGAGAGAAAAATTTTACATCCTAATCAAATGTAGCGAACCATGTGCATGCAAAGTAAAATGATATTCAAATAAATAGCTAATTAAATCAACAAATTACGAAAGATTAATTGGAAAATATCATATGTACACTTAGTTTACGCACACAAACCAAACCATGGATCATACACAATTAATTAATGCGACAATGTACAGACAAGTTTATACGTAATTAATTAATATAGTAATGTTTGATACTGTGTAATTTGTTGACTCGCTTTTATATGATTCTTTTTTTTTTTTTTCTGATTTACTAGACTGTGTATTTACAGCTCGGACCGAATAGTGCAAAGGGTATAGGTCCTCTCCAGTGTGTGTCTCCAGTAGGATTCGAACCTGAGTCTCGCCTCTGGGGATAACCACCTTGGGTGCTTTTATATGATTCATTATTATGTATTAACTGCTAGCTTGCTGTTAATTAGTAATGAAGAATGTCTGTAGCATATAAATGGGGTAATATCCCACGTGAAGATACTCAAGGGTAGAGAACATACATGAGATTAGTTTGAGATATAACCCAACAAATAGTAAAAAAATGATCCCCAAATTTATGTTAATTAGGAACTATTATTTAATTCTTTATTATTTTATACAAATTATATTTTTAAATCAATTACGTACAAAAACACAAGTTACACTCCTTATTTTCTTTTAATGTGATCAATTCCATATTGGATTCATGACTACGTTTGAAAAACTGATTGAGAGAAACCTCATTTGTTATACGAGTCTTTCTAAAATAAAATTTTATAGAAAATAAGTGTATATGAGATATCCCATCTCAATCACTAAAAGTCAATAACAAATCTGAACTACAATTTATGGTCAAAATTTTCAATGATGACGTGACATCGGACATTTAGAAAAAATAAACATATGTTAAATTACATACTAACCCTTTTATTAATATGTTTAAAAAAAACTCTCTATTCTCTAATTAATTTCAGATCTCTTTCTAAAAAAAATCGAGGGAATTACACTTTTCGTATCAACTTTTGCCTACTTTGTACAATTCATACCAAACTATTCAAAAAGACACATTTCGTACAAAAGTTGGACAACTTTTTTTACATTTCATTTGGCCGCTTAGTTTTTGGATGAAAAAGGTCACACGTCAAGCACGTGTCCGTTTATGTCACCATTTTTGTCTCTTCAGAGAATATTTGCAATTGGGCAAAAAATACCTAAAAAGGTATAAATTGGGAGGGGGTAATTACAATTATTGCCGCCACCAATTCCTTATCTTCACCTCCGACACCACAACCACCGTCCAACCCTTCCCCACCTGAAAACAGATCTTTACATGAGCGAAGTAGCTGAATTCGTAAAAAGTGTTATGACTAACTTTGAAAATTCATGTGAGGGGCCCATGTATATTTTCCATCGAACAAATATTAAATAAAATTATTTGAGGCGGTAAAGTGCTTAATTTGTAAATATGGGTTGTAAAGTGCCACAATATGTAACTTTAATTTGGGGAATAAGATTTTTGTCAAATTTTTAAAGTGGATTTCATTAATCATATGGAAGTTTTTGTCAATTTTTTTGAAAAAATTAACAAGGGGTTTATTGAAAATTTTAAACCTACGAGGGGTTATTGGTAATCTTTTAAGTTAAGGAGATGTTTCTTTCATCATTTGATTGGGTAAAATTGTCATTTCGAATTGATAGAGATATTTTTTGGTAATAATAAAAAATATTACAGGGTTGTTTTGTTAACAAAAATAACACAAACTTTTGTTTAGTTAGACAAGACCCAAAGGGTGTTGTTGAATTTAACTCATTAAAAAGGGTAGTCTTGAAAAAAATAAATTATTTTAACTTAAATTTTAAGGGTACACGTGTCACCAAGATAAATGCTATCTCATATGCTCTCCATCCCTCAAAATCTCATTTTGGACGGACTTTAAGACTTATTTGTTAATGTTTTTTAAATAATTAGTTGCCATTCAACAAATTGGGGTTGCTGTTAATTCACATTTTTTTCTTTTTTTGGCAAACATCAAATTTAAAGTTGATTTCGAAAAGAATCAAATTCATAAAGTCTTTCATGGATTTTAGGTTTATATTTCTAAAACTCAATATCTGTTTAACTTTAAGATGTCAACCAATTTGTTGCAAACTAAATTAGATTAAAAGTGGCTTCAATTCAAATTATTATAATATTATAGTATGTGTCTAATTAAATTTTTTTTTACAGATATCAATAAATCATAATAGATGTCTAATTATAATATTTCAAGAGATTACTCAACAAATACGAACAAACCATGTTTTTGACAACTAATAACTCCATAATCATCATCACATAACAATAGGAACTGTACTAGAATTATGAAAAGCATTTAAATCTACAAACATTAAACTAAAAATAAATCAAAATACAAAACATAAACATTAAACTAAAGATAAAAATAATATAGAAAATACATAAACCTCCGGTGAAATCATGATAACTTTGGTCTCCTTTTTTCGTTCTCACCCATTTCAATTCTCCATACCGGATGGATCATCAAATACTGGAGATGGGATAGAATGCCCGAGATGAATTTCGTTGCAACGTTCAACCAACATTTGATAATCAGGAAAAAAGTTCTTGCATTAATGACCTTTGTGGTTCAAGCAAGTACAAACTTGCTTCATTCCTGAATGTTGTACGACGATGTGCCCCATAAATTGATTCCTAGTATTGAAACATATTTCTCATTTGATCTATAGCTTAGGGGATGTCCGAGCGACATACGGCAGTAATGACAGGTGTTCTTCCGCAGACGATTTTGATCATATTCTCTAGTAAAGCTTAACCGAGCCCCACTCAGTTGACTCGTCATCGACAACGACGTTGATCGATGTAATTGCGATGAATCCACCATCACTCCACCCTGATCAAACGAATTTCTTCGATTGATCATGACTTGTGAAGAAGCATTGGATGAGATCGGACTTCTCCGGTGGGATGAGATAGGACTTCTCCTCGCCGGCAGTGGTACACTCACTCCGGCAGTAAAGGTGCACCATAAACCTTTGAAAATTTACTTGTAATAATTCTCCAATGTCATTTTTTTTTCTTTTTTGTCTTTTTTTAGAGATTCTGGAAATTTGAGTCGATTTATAGACACTATCTTTACGAGGGGTTGAAAGAAGAAAGAAATATTTTGCTATTTCCGGTGAAAAACATTATTTGTTAATGTTTTTTTACTTAAGTAGTTGACATTCAACAAATTTGGGGTTGATGTTAATTCGCATTTTTTCTTTTTCGACAAACGTCAAATTTAAAGTTGATTTCAAAAAGAATCAAATTTATATAGTCTTTTGTGGATTTTAGGTTTATATTTTTAAAACTCAATATCAATTTAACTTTGAGATGTCAACCAATTTTTTGCAAACTACATTAGATTAAAAGTTGTTTCAATTCAAATTATTATAATATTTTGGTATGTGTCTAATTAAACACAATTATTACAGATATCAACAAATCATAATAGATGTCTAATTGTAATATTTCAAGAGATTACTCAACAAATACGAACAAACCATGTTTTTGACAACTAATAACTCCATAATCATCATCACATAACAATAGGAACAATAGGAACAGTACTAGAATTATGGAAAGCATTTAAAACTACAAATATTAAACAAAAAATAAATCAAAACACAAAACATAAACATTAAACTAAACATAAAAAACAACATAGAAAATACATAAACCTCCCGTGAAATCATGATTTTGGTCTCCTTTTTCCGTTCTCACCCATTTCAATTCTCCATATCGGATGGATCATCAAATACTGGAGATGGGATAGACTGCCCGGGATGAATTTCGTTGCAACGTTCAACCAACGTTTGATAATCAGGAAAAAAGTTCTTGCATTAATGACCTTTGTGGTTCAAGCAAGTACAAACTTGCTTCATTCCTGAATGTTGTGCGGTGATGTGCCCCATAAACTGATTCCTAGTATTGAAAACATATTTCTCATTTGATCTATAGCTTAGGGGATGTCCGAGCGACATACGACAGTAATGGCAGGTGTTCTTACGAAGACGATTTTGATCA
Organism: Penstemon eatonii; assembly: GCA_038501285.1. Lineage (NCBI taxonomy): Eukaryota > Viridiplantae > Streptophyta > Magnoliopsida > Lamiales > Plantaginaceae > Penstemon > Penstemon eatonii. Next base: position 74,844,932 of record CM076715.1, read on the forward strand.
TATTCTCTAGTAAAGCTTTACCGAGCCCAACTCAGTTGACTCGTCATTGACAACGATGTTGATCGATGTAATTGCGATGAATCCACCGTCACTCCACCCAGATCAAACGAATTTCTTCGATTGATCATGACTTGCGAAGGAAAAGCATTGGATGAGATCGGACTTCTCCTCGCCGGCAGTGGTACACTCACTCCGGCAGTAGAGGTCCACGATAAACCTTTGAAAATTTTCTTGTAATAATCCCCCAATGTTATTTTTTTTTTCTTTTTTTTTTCCTTATTTTGAGATTCTGAAAATTTTAGTCGATTTATAGACACCATCTTTACGAGGGGTTGAAAGAAGAAAGAAATGTTTTGCTATTTCCGGTGAAAAACTTTATTTGTTAATGTTTTTTACTTAATTAGTTGACATTCAACAAATTCGGGGTTGATGTTAATTCACATTTTTTTTTGGCAAACGTCAAATTTAAAGTTGATTTCGAAAAGAATAAAATGTATATAGTCTTTTGTGGATTTTAGGTTTATATTTTTAAAACTTAATATCAGTTTAACTTTAAGGTGTCAACCAATTTTTTGCAAACTAGATTAGATTAAAAGCGGTTTCAATTAAATTATTATAATATTATAGTATGTGTCTAATTAAACACAATTTTTACAGATATCAATAAATCATAATAGATGTCTAATTATAATATTTCAAGAGATTACTCAACAAATACGAACAGACCATGTTTATGACAACTAATAACTCCATAATCATCATCACATAACAATAGGAGCAATACTAGAATTATGGAAAGCATTTAAATCTACAAACATTAAACAAAAAATAAATCAAAACACAAAACATAAACATTAAACTAAAGATAAAAATAATATAGAAAATATATAAACTTCCGGTGAAATCATGATAACTTTGGTCTCCTTTTTCCGTTCTCACCCATATCAATTCTCCATATCGGAGGGATCATCAAATACTGAAGATGGGATAGACTGCCCGGGATGAATTTTGTTGCAACGTTCAACTAACATTTGATAATCAGGAAAAAGGTTCTAGCATTCATGACCATTGTGGTTCAGGCAAATACAAACTTGCTTCATTCCTGAATGTTATCCAGCAATGTGCCCCATCAATTGATTCCTAGTATTGAAAATATATTTCTCGTTTGATCTATAACTTAGGGATGTTCTAGCGACATACGGCAGTAATGGCAGATGTTCTTCCGAAGATGATTTTGATCATATTCTCTAGTAAATCTTAACCGAGCCCAACTCAGTTGACTCGTCATTGACAACGCTGTTGATCGATGTAATTGCGATGAATCCACCATCACTCCACCCTGATCAAACGAATTTCTACGATTGATCATGACTTGCGAAGAAAAAGCATTGGATGATATCGGACTTCTCCGGTGGGATGAGAATGGACTTCTCCTCGCCGGCAGTAGAGGTGCCCGATAAACCTTTGAAAATTTTCTTGAAATAATACCCCAATGTCATTTTTTTTTCTTTTTTTCCTTTTTTTGAGATTCTGGAAATTTGAGTCGATTTATAGACACCATCCTTACGAGGGGTTGAAAGAAGAAAGAAATGTTTTGCTATTTCCAGTGAAAACTTTATTAGTTAATGTTTTTTACTTAATTAGTTGTCATTCAACAAATGGGGGTTGATGTTAATTCGCATTTTGTTTCTTTGGCAAACGTCAAATTTAAAGTTAATTTCGAAAAGCATCAAATTCATATAGTCTTTCGTGGATTTTAGGTTTATATTTCTAAAACTCAATATCAGTTTAACTTTAAGATATCAACCAATTTTTTGCAAACTACATTAGATTAAAAGTGGTTTCAATTCAAATTATTATAATATTATAGTATGTGTCTAATTAATCATAATTTTTACAGATATCAATAAATCATAATATATGTCTAATTATAATATTTCAAGAGATTACTCAACAAATACGAACAAACCATGGTTTTGAAAACTAATAACTCCATAATTATCATCACATAACAATAGGAACTGTATTAGAATTATGGAAAACATTTAAATCTACAAACATTAAACTAAAAATAAATTAAAATACAAAACATAAACATTAAACTAAAGATAAAAACAACATAGAAAATACATAAACCTCCGGTGAAATCATGATAACGTTGGCCTCCTTTCTCCATATCAATTCTCCATATCGGAGGGATCATCAAATACTGGAGATGTGATAGACTGCCCGGGATGAATTTCATTGAAACGTTCCACCAACATTTGATAATCAGGAAAAAAGTTCTTGCATTCATGACCTTTGTTGTTCAAGCAAGTACAAACTTGCTTCATTCCTGAATGTTGTGCAGCGATGTGCCCCATCAATTGATTCCTAGTATTGAAAACATATTCTTCATTTGATCTATAGCTTAGGGGATGTCCGAGCGACATACGACAGTAATGGCATATGTTTTTCCGAAGACGATTTTGATCATATTCTCTTGTAAAGCTTAACCGAGCCCCACTCAGTTGACTCGTCATTGACAACGACGTTGATCGATGTAATTGCAATGAATCCACCATCACTCCACCCTGATCAAACGAATTTCTTTGATTGATCATGACTTGCGAAGAAAAAACATTGGATGAGATCGAATTTCTTCGATTGATCATGACTTGCGAAGAAAAAGCATTGGATGAGAACGGACTTCTCTAGTGGGATGAGATCGGACTTTTCCTCTCTGGCAGTGGTACACTCACTCCGGCAGTAGAGGTGCGCAATAAACCTTGGAAAATAATCCCCCAATGTCATTTTTTTTCCGTTTTCTTTTTTTCCTTTTTCTTTTTTTCCTTTTTTTTTTATATTCTAGAAATTTGAATCGATTTATGGACACCATCTTTACGAGGGTTGAAAGAAGAATGAAATGTTTTGTTATTTTTGATGAAAAACTTTATTTGTTAATGTTTTTTACTTAATTAGTTGCCATTCAACAAATTGGGGTTTGATATTAATTCAACAAATTATGGTATGTGTCTAATTAAACACAATTTTTACGGATATCAATAAATCATAATATATGTCTAATTATAATATTTCAAGAGATTACTCAACAAATACGAACAAACCATGTTTTTGACAACTAATAACTCCATAATAATCATCACATAACAATTGGAACAATAGGAACAGTACTAGAATTACAGAAAGCATTTAAATCTACAAACATTAAACTAAAAATAAATTCAAATACAAAACATAAACATTAAACTAAAGATAAAAACAACATAGAAAATACATAAACCTCCACTGAAATCATGATAACTTTGGTCTCTTTTTTCGTCAGAGGGATCATCAAATACTGAAGATAGGATAGACTGCCCGGGATGAATTTTGTTGCAACGTTCAACCAACATTTTATAATCAGGAAAAATGTTCTTGCATTCATGTCCTTTGTGGTTCAAGCAAGTACAAACTTGCTTCATTCCTGAATGTTGTGCAGCGATGTACCCCATCAATTGATTCCTAGTATTGAAAACATATTTCTCATTTGATCTATAGCTTAGGGGATGTCCGAGCGATAAACGGCAGTAATGGCAGATGTTTTTCCGAAGACGATTTTGATCATATTCTCTAGTAAAGCTTAACCAAGCCCCACTCAGCTGACCCGTCATTGACAACGACGTTGATCGATGTAATTTGCGATGAATCCACCATCACTCCATCCTGATCAAACGAATTTCTTCGATTGATCATGACTTGCGAAGAAAAAGCATTGGATGAGATCGGACTTCTCCGGTGGGATGAGATCGGACTTCTCCTCGCCGGCAGTGGTACACTCACTCCGGCAGTAGAGGTGCACGATAAACCTTTGAAAATTTACTTGAAATAATCCCCCAATGTCATTTGTTTTTCTTTTTTTTTTTTTTCCTTTTTTTTGAGATTCTGGAAATTTGAGTCGATTTATAGACACCATCTTTACGAGGGGTTGAAAGAAGAAAGAAATGTTTTGCTATTTCCGGTGAAAAACATTATTTGTTAATGTTATTTACTTAATTAGTTGCCATTCAACAAATTGGGGGTTGATGTTAATTCGCATTTTTTTCTTTTGGCAAACGTCAAATTTAAAGTTGATTTCGAAAAGAATCAAATTCATATAGTCTTTCGTGGATTTTAGGTTTATATTTCTATAACTCAATATCAGTTTAACTGTAAGATGTCAACTAATTTTTTGCAAACTACATTAGATTAAAAGTGTTTTCAATTCAAATTATTATAATATTATAGTATGTGTCTAATTAAACACATTTTTTACAGATATCAATAAATTATAATAGATGTCTAATTATAATATTTCAAGAGATTACTCAACAAATACGAACAAACCATGTTTTTGACAATTAATAACAACATAATCATCATCCCATAACAATAGGAACAGTATTAGAGATATGGAAAGCATTTAAATCTACATACATTAAACTAAAAATAAATCAAAATATAAAACATAAACATTAAACTAAAGATAAAAACAACATAGAAAATACATAAACCTCGGGTGAAATCATGATAACTTTGGTCTGTTTTTTCCGTTCTCGCCCATTTCAATTCTCCGTATCGGAGGGATCATCAAATACAGGAGATGGTATAGACTGCCCGGGATGAATTTCGCTGCAACGTTCAACCAACATTTGATAATCAGGAAAAAGGTTCTTGCATTCATGACCTTTGTTCTTCAAGCAAGTACAAACTTGCTTCATTCCTGAATGTTGTGCAGCGATGTGCCCCATCAATTGATTCCTAGTATTGAAAACATATTCTTCATTTGATCTATAGCTTAGGGGATGTCCGAGCGACATACGGCTGTAATGGCATATGTTCTTCCGAAGACGATTTTGATCATATTCTCCAGTAAAGCTTAACCGAGCCCCACTCAGTTGACTCATCATTGACAACGACGTTGATCGATGTAATTGCGATGAATCCACCATCACTCCACCCTGATCAAACGAATTTCTTCGATTGATCATGACTTGCGAAGAAAAAGCATTGGATGAGATCGAATTTCTTCAGTTTTTGCATTCTTTATCCTTGTGGTTAAAGCAAGTACAAACTTGTTTCAGTTTTGAATATTTTGTTAGGATGTGCGCCGTCAATTGATTCTTAGTATTAAAAACATAATCCTCATTTGATGCGTATTTTAGGGAATGTCCGCGCAACATACGGCAAAAATTGCATATGTTCTTCTGAATGTGATTTTGAGCATATTCTCTAATAAAACTTAACCAGGTTCCCCTTAGCTGACTCGTCACTGACAACATCGACAATGATCGCTGTAATGGCGATGAATCCATCATCACTCCTCCCTGATCAATGGAGTTTCTTCGACTGATCATGACTTGCGAAGAACAAGCATTGGATGAGATCGGACTTCTCCAATGGGATGAGATCGGACTTCTTCTGATCGGTAATGGTAAACTCACTCCGGCAGTTGAGGTGCAGGATAAACCTTTCACACCTCCGTTGAGATCGTAATAGTTTTGGTTTTATTTTTTCACTTTTACCCATTTTCCACCACCGGCACCCTCACTTCAAACCTCAGGATCATCCAATACCGGACATGGGATAGACTGTCCATGTTCGACCAACATACAATAATCTGGAAAATAGTTTTTACATTCTTTATCTTTGTGGTTAAAGCAAGTACAAACTTGTTTCAGTTTTTAATGTTTTGATAGGATGTGCGCCGTCAATTGATTCTTAGTATTGAAAATATAATCCTCATAGGATGTGCGCAACATACGGGAAAAATGGCATGTGTTCTTCCGAACGTGATTTTTACCATGTTATCTAATAAAACTTAACCGAGTTCCACTTAGCTGACTCGTCATTGAAAACGTCGACAATGATCGTTGTAATGGCGATGAATCCATCATTATTCTTCCCTGATCAAATGAATTTTTCGATTGATCATGACTTGCGAAGAACAAGCATTGCTTGAGGTCGGATTTCTCCAGTGGGATGAAATCGGACTTCTCCTCACCGGTAGTGGTACACTCACTCCGGCAGTTGAGGTGCAAGATAAACCTTTGAAACCTCCGATGAAATCGTAATAGTTTCGGTTTTATTTTTTCACTTTCACTCATTTTCCACCACCAGCACCCTCACTTCAAACCCCAGGATCATCAAATATCAAAGATGGGATTAGTTGTCCGAGATGCATTTCGTTGCAATGTTCAACCGACATTTAATAATCTGGAAAACAATTTTTGCAATCTTTATCTTTGTGCTTAAAGCAAGTACAAACTTGTTTCGGTTTTGAATGTTTTGTTAGGATGTGCGCTATCAATTGATTCTTATTATTAACAGCATAATCCTCATTTGATTTGTATTTTAGGGAATGTCCCCGCAACATATAGGACTCCCTTTTTAACCAACAATTAAAATACCTTTAAACTTATAAAAAAAAAGATAAAAATAATCACCGAAACACATATGGGATTTGAACCCCGGGCCTCGCAAAACACAACAAGGAACAACACCACTCAGAGAAAGATAATTATGATGATTTATTCATATTTAAAAATAAATAATTGAATTTCTTTAGGGACGCTCATTCCCTTTTTAACCTACAATTACGTGAAAGTTATTCTCATTTTTTTGAGATAAATGTGAAAGCTAATTAGCCAGTTCTAATCAAACGGTTGTCTCAACAATTAAACTTCATAAATCAATTACACATCTTCTCGTATATACTCAATCCCAGTGCCTCAAATATCATTAATACCCCCGCAAGATGGTTCATTAGATGTTTTCCAAGTAAAGGATTGAGGAAAATGGAACTCTGGACAAGATTTTATGAAAGTGTCGGCGATAAGAGGTAGTGTATAAAAGTATAGAATCATCATACGTAGACCGCTTGACAGTAAGCTTGCTTAAAACTTCAATTTTTCATTTTATTCACATACTTATTAAGTCTACAACAAAATCTAAAAATAAAACCTAAACTTTAAACTAAAAATAAACAAAATAAAAAATGCAAAAACCTCCGGTGAAATCGTAATAGCTTTGGTTTCATTTTTTTTTACTTTCACCCATTTTCCACCGCCGACACCCTCACTTCAAACATTAGGATCATCAAATACCAAATATGGGATAGGCTGTCCAGGATGCATTTCGTTGCAATGTTCGACCAACACATAATAATCTGGAAAATAGTTTTTGCATTTTTATCCTTGTGGTTAAAGCAAGTACAAACTTGTTTCAGTTTTGAATGTTTTGTTAGGATATGCGCCATCAATTGATTATTATTATTGAAAACATAATCCTCATTTGATCCATATTTTAGGGAATGCCCGCGCAACATATGGCAAAAATGGCATATGTTCTTTCGAATGTGATTTTGACCATATTCTCTAATAAAACATAACCGAGCTCCACTTAGCTGACTCGTCATTGACAACGTCGACAATGATCACTGTAATGGCGATGAATCCATCACCACTCCACCCTGATCGAATGAATTTCTTTGATTAATCACGACTTGCGAAGAACAAGCATTGGATGAGATCGGAGTTCTCCAGTTGGATGAAATCAGATTTCTATTCACCGGTAGTGGTACACTCACTCCGACAGTTGAGGTGTAGGATAAACATTTGAAAAGTTTATTCAAATAATCCCCCAAGGTCATTTTATTTTCTCTTTTTCTTTCTTATTTTTTTTTAAGTTTCTGGAGTTTTGTATCGATTTATAGATACAACTTTTATGAGGAATTGAGAGGAAAGAAATGATTTGCTATTTCCGGTGAAAATTTGTATGCAAAAGAAGATTGACACACAGTATATTTGAAGTTATGTAGAGTTGTAGACTCGATGTTGTAATAGCATGATAAGACCTAATCAAGATAAATTGATAAATTGTTAAAATCCCTATAACAAAACTATGTGTTGACAATATAATACCTAAAATAAATTAAATTACATAAATAAATAAAATTTATGAATTCTTTTTGTCAAAGAAATAGTTAATAAACTTATGAAAAACAGATAAAAATAATTACAAAAACACATATGGGATTCGAACCCCGGGCCTCGCAAAACACAACAAGGGACAACACACATAGCGAAAGACGACTATGATGATTTATTCATATTTAAAAATAAATAATCGAATTTCTTTAGGGACGCTCATTCCCTTTTTAACCCACAATTAAGTGAAAGCTATTTTCATTTTTCTGAGATATATGTGAAAGCTAATTAGCCAGTTCTATTCTAGTCAAATGGTTGTCACAACAATTAAACTTCATAGATCAATTACACGAATCTTCCAGTATATAATCAATCTCAGTGCTTGAAATATCATTAATAGCCTCGCAAGATGGCTTGTTAGATGCTTTTCAAGTAGAGGATTGAGCAAAACGGATCTCTGGACATAGAGTTTATGAAAGTATCAGTGATAACAGGTAATGTATAAAAATTTAGAATCATTGTACGTAGACAGCTTGACACTAAGCTTGCTTAAAACTTCACTTTAGATTGTTATTCTGTTTATTCACGTACTTATTAAATCTATATCAAAACCTAAACATTGAACTAAAAATAAGACGAAAATACAAAACCTAAACATTAAACTTTAAACTAAAAATAAAAACAAAGTAAAAAATACATAAACCTCTAGTGAAACCGTAATAGCTTTGGTTTCACTTTTTCACTTTCACCCATTTCCCACCATCGGAACCCTCACTTCAATCCTCAGGATCATCAAATACAAGATATGGGATAGGCTGTCCGGGATGCATTTTGTTGCAATGTTCAACCAACTTATAATAATCTGGAAAATGTCTTTTGCATTCTTTCTCTATGTGGTTAAAGCAAGTACAAACTTGTTTCATTTCTTAATGTTCTATTAGAATGTGCACCATCAATTGATTCCTAATATTGAAAACATAACCTTCCTTTGATCTGTAGTTTAGGGAATGTCCACGCAACATACGACAAAAATGGCACATGTTCTTCTGAAGGAGGTATTGACCATATTATCTAGTAAAGCTTAACCGAGCTCCACTTAACTAACTCGTCATTGACAACATCGACATTGATCGTTGTAATGGCAATGAATCCATCATCACTCCACCTTGATCGAATGAATTTCGTCGATGGATCATTTGCGAAGAACAACATTGGATGGGATTGAACTTCTGTGGTGGGATGAGATCGGATTTCTCCAGTGCGATGAAATCGGACTTCTCCTCAGCGGTAGTGGTACACTCACTCATGCACTTGAGGTGCATGATAAACCTTTTCAAATAATCCCCCAAGGGCATTTTTTTTTTATGTTTTTTACTCAGTTTAAGGAGTTTTGAATATTTTTATAGATAGTATATATCTTTAGGAGGGGTTGAGAGAAGAAATAAATACTTTGCTATTTTCGGTGATATTTTTTATGCAAAAGAAGATTGACATAGAGTATACTTGAAGTAATTTAGAGTTACAGACTTGATGTTTTAATAGCATGACAAAAACTAATCAAAATAAATTGATAAAATGTTATATCCATCTACTTAAATCATGTGTTGACAATATAATATCTAGAACAAATTAAATTACATAAAATTGTTAAAAAAAATACTTTTGAATTCATTTTGTCAAAGAAACAGCTAAAATACATTTAAACTTATAAAAAATGATAAAAGAGTAAAAAACAACTATGAGATTCGAATCCCAGACCTCGCAAAACACAACAAGGGATATCACCTCTATAATTCCAATCAAAAACAGGAAATTGACTTCACAAAAAATTCAGCCAACTGCATAGTGGTAGAAAAGAAAACCATAGCCAAAGACACAATTCAATGACAAAGATGACTCATGATTTTACCGGTGCAAGGAATTAAACAACCAACCCAAAATTAAAAAAGTTAGTTCAGTCCAAAATTAACAAACAAATCTTTCGAACATGAATACCAGAGAACTTTGAAGGAAAGCACATGGTCACTGACATTATCAAATATGTCTGCAAATTACATGACTAGAATCCTAGTTCCACCATCACCAACTCAAGAAAGAAACGGGGGAGACTAACAACATAATTTTTCACATAACTAATTACTTCCAATAATAAAAAGCGCAGAAATTCCTAGTTATTTTTCAGTTAAGATATATAGTTAGTTCTCTATTACCTCACCACAGTCTTTTATTACAACCTTTGGTATACGTCTTTGACTAGTCTCAGAACCACAACCTTCCATGTACTTCACCACACTATAGCCATCCACTAGGGGTGGGCATTTGGTATCGGGAATTGGGAACCCGAACCGTACCGATCGGGTTTTTACCAAAAAAATCAAAATTTATGGGTTTTCCGGGTTTTGGGAAACCCGATTTCCCGATTATCATAAATCGGGACGGGTTTCGGGTAGGAAGTCCTACCCGATCGAGAACCCGGTTATATGTATACTTTAGTACCAATTTCTACCCAATTCCCAATTACACTCGGTTTTTGTTTTTTTTTTTCATCTCCACCCACGTTTTATATTAGAACTAACGTTTTCTCACTCTCTCTCTCTCTCTCAATTCTAAAACTAAAATCTGAAAATCTCACACATTCATTCAATTTCATTCTCAAATAAAAAATTGAAATACTTCCCTCAAACAAACCCTAGCCGCCTCATCTCTCTCCGTCTTCTCCTCTCCGGATTGATAAATCATCACAAAAAAGGTACGTATTTTTTCAGATTCAACTTTAGAATCTCAATCTCAATTCCTTTAATTTACTTATTGCGCCGATTCGGACATGTCTGCCCGAAGCTTCCTAATTTGATGATTATTAATTTGCATAACCTGCTTTTAATTAGATGTTAGGTACTGCTATTAATTAGATGGTGGGTATTGGGTAAGAATTGAAAATTTCACCCCTACCGGGTTTCCCGAACCCGAACCCGATTTCCCGATTTTTTTCGGGAACCCGAAATACCGTGTAGTGGATAAATCGGAACGGGTTTCGGGAAGGAAAATTTGAATCCCGAAACCCGAAACCCGATCCCGAATTTCCCGAATTCCCGAAAACCCGTACCGATCCCACCCCTACCATCCACATTCAAATTTTTCAAACCTATAAAACATTGATTTGACACCTACCACATACTTTTTCCCTCAAATCTTACTAAAAGACATTAATTTGATACATATCACCTACTTTTTCCCCTAAACCCTAATATCTAAAGTCAATTCAATTGGAGTCTCAACTTATTTAAACCACAAAACTCAATAGACAAAAATCATTCAAATATACACCTTTATTTAGAAATTTTTACTAACTAGTAATAACTAAGGAATAAATTAGTCAAAAAAATTTGTTCATAATTTACTATTTTTACTGTTTTTATTAAATCTAAACTATTTTTTGAACTAGTAAGATTTAAAGGGCATAATGAAAGTTTAATTTATGTATTATGTATTTATAGGTACCAAATTAATTTCTTCTATTTTATATATTATAGTTTCCTTAAGAGGCAGTTTGGCCTCCCTCACTTTCACACAGCCCAAATCAAAGTTTGGAGCCCAAATGAAATTGCGACTGTTTGGTCACATCCACTAGCATATTTTTGTAAGGCGGTTATACATTCACAATTGTAAGTCACACAGACGTCACATTTTCAATTATGCAAACAGTCTAAACTTTTCTTTTTCATACGTAGTTTCTCTTGTTTTGTTGAAGGCACATTTACTGTGGATTAAAGATATCGAAAATGGATAAATGGTGGTTTTTGGTTGCGATACTGTTGATAACTATGCTTCAAGCTTCAGCTACAGTCACGGATGAATTAGAAGGTATTATTCGATAACGATAAATATATTATTAATTTCCTTGAATTAGTTAGTTGTGTTGATTATGAAGATGACTTGATGGATAATTTATTTCTTCGCACCTTTCAAAATGGAGATTTCCTCCGCATTTTCTGGTAATCAATTAAATGATCATTGCAAATTCTAATACTAGTGTCACTTTTAAGTAGGGCTTCTATTATGATCCTGTCAATAAGCTTGATATTGACCTAGCATTTACAATTCTGATGGATAATGAGGCAGTTTGTGACCAATTTTGGACGAATAGATCATTGCAAGTTTTAGTAACTGTTTTTATTTCTAGTTAGGGCTTCTACTATTATGCTGTGAACTATGGGCATGCATTTTGCATTTAGAAAATTTCTGCAGCATCTACCACTCATGTGTGATGGTTTTTGGATTTTCATCCCTTAAAACAGAGTACCGTTAAATTTTATTTTGAATGTTGCAATGTTCTACCAATATATAATAATCTGGAAAATAGTTTTTGCAATCTTTATCTTTGTGGTTAAAGCAAGTACAAACTTGTTTCAGTTTTGAATGTTTTGTTAGGATGTGCGCCATCAATTAATTCTTAGTATTGAAAACACAATCCTCTTTTGATCCGTATTTTAGGGAATGTCCGCGCAATATACAGCAAAAATAGCATATGTTCTTTCGAAGGTTATTTTGACCTTATTCTCTAGAAAAACTTAACCGAGCTCCACTTAGCTGACTGGTTATTGACAACGTCGACAATGATCGTTGTAATGGCGATGAATCCATCACCACTCCACCCTGATCGAATGAATTTCTTTGATTAATCACGACTTGCGAAGAACAAGCATTGGATGAGATCGAAGTTCTCCAGTTGGATGAAATCGGATTTCTATTCACCGGTAGTGGTACACTCACTCCGACAGTTGAGGTGCAGGATAAACATTTGAAAAGTTTATTCAAATAATCCCCCAAGGTCAATTTTTTTTCTCTTTTTTTTAAGTTACTGGAGTTTTGTATCGATTTATAATTACAACTTTTATGAGGAATTGACACAAAAGAAATGATTTGCTATTTCCGGTGAAATTTTTTATGCAAAAGAAGATTGACACACAATATATTTGAAGTTATGTAGAGTTGTAGACTCGATGTTGTAATAGCATGATAAGACCTAATCAAGATAAATTGATAAATTGTTAAAATCCCTATAACAAAACTATGTGTTAACAACATAATATCTAAAATAAATTAAATTACATAAATAAAACTTATGAATTCTTTTTGTCAAAGAAAAAATTAATAAACTTATAAAAAACAGATAAAAATAATTACAAAAACACATATGGAATTCGAACCCCGGGCCTCGCAAAACACAACAAGGGACAACACACACAGCAAAAGACGACTATGATGATTTATTCATATTTAAAAATAAATAATCGAATTTCTTTAGGGACGCTCATTCCCTTTTTAACCCACAATTACGTGAAAGCTATTTTCATTTTTTGAGATAAATGTGAAAGCTAATTAGCCAGTTCTAGTCATATGGTTGTCACAACAACTAAACTTCATAGATCAATTACACGAATCTTCTAGTATATAATCAATCTCAGTGCTTGAAATATCATTAATAGCCTCGCAAGATGGCTTGTTAGATGCTTTTCAAGTAGAGGATTGAATAAAACGGATCTCTGGACATAGAGTTTATGAAAGTATCAGTGATAACATGTAATGTATAAAAATTTAGAATCATTATACGTAGACAGCTTGACACTAAGCTTGCTTAAAACTTCACTTTAGATTGTTATTCTATTTATTCACGTACTTATTAAATCTATATTAAAACCTAAACATTAAACTAAAAATAAGACGAAAATACAAAACCTAAACATTAAACTTTAAACTAAAAATAAAAACAAAGTAAAAAATACAGAAACCTCTAGTGAAACCGTAATAGCTTTGGTTTCACTTTTTCACTTTCACCCATTTCCCACCATCGGAACCCTCACTTCAATCCTCAGGATCATCAAATACAAGATATGGGATAGGCTGTCTGGGATGCATTTTGTTGCAATGTTCAACTAACTTATAATGATATGAAAAATGGTTTTTGCATTCTCTCTCTATGTGGTTAAAGAAAGTACAAACTTGTTTCATTTCTTAATGTTCTATTAGAATGTGCGCCATCAATTGATTCCTAGTATTGTAAACATAACTCTCCTTTGATCTGTAATGTAGGGAATGCCCACGCAACATACGACAAAAATGGCACATGTTCTTCTAAAGGAGATATTGACCATATTATCTAGTAAAGCTTAACCGAGCTCCACTTAACTAACTCGTCATTCACAACATCGACATTGATCGTTGTAATAGCGATGAATCCATCATTACTCCACCCTGATCGAATGAATTTCTTCGATGGATCATTTGCGAAGAACAACATTGGATGGGATCGAACTTCTGTGGTGGGATGAGGTCGGATTTTTCCAGTGCGATGAAATCGGACTTCTCCTCACCGGTAGTGGTACACTCACTCATGCACTTGAGGTGTAGGATAAACCTTTTCAAATAATCCCCAAGGGCATTTTTTTCTTTTTTTTACTCAGTTTATGGAATTTTGAATATTTTTATAGATAGTATATATCTTTAGGAGGGGTTGAGAGAAGAAATAAATACTTTGCTATTTTTGGTGATATTTTTAAGCAAAAGAAGATTGACATAGAGTATATTTGAAGTAATTTAGAGTTACAGACTTGATGTTTTAATAGCATGACAAGAACTAATCAAGATAAATTGATAAAATGTTATATCCATCTACTTAAATCATGTGTTGACAATATAATATCTAGAATAAATTAAATTACATAAAATTGATAAAAAAAAATACTTTTGAATTCTTTTTGTCAAATAAACAGCTAAAATACATTTAAACTTATAAAAAATGATAAAATAGTAAAAAACAACTATGGGATTCGGATCCCAGACCTCGCAAAACACAACAAGGGATAACACCTCTACAATAAAAAGCTTCCATGTACTTCACCACATTATAAAAAGAGTAATAAAAAGCTTAGAAATTCCTAGTTGTTTTTCAGTTAAGATATATAGTTAGTTTTCTATTACCTCTCCACAGTCTTTTATTACAACGTTTCGTATAGGTTTTCGACTAGTCTCAGAACCACAGCCTTCCATGTACTTCACCACATTATAGCCATCCACAACTTTTCCGAACACGACATGCTTCCTATCAAGCCAAGGTGTCCTCGCAGTGGTGATAAAGAATTGTGATCCATTGGTATTTGGCCCTGCATTTGCCATAGATAATAGACCAGGTTGTGAATGCTTTAGCTTAAAATTCTCGTCTGCAAATTTCAATCCGTAAATTGATTCTCCGCCAGTACCGTTACCCTTTGTGAAGTCTCCACCTTGACACATAAAATTAGGAAAAATTCGATGAAATTTAGATCCCTTGTAATGCAATGGCTTCCCGGAAGCTCCTATTCCTTTCTCACCCGTGCAGAGTGCTCGAAAGTTCTCAGCAGTTTTAGGAACATTTAAATGTCAAAGAAAACCTTTGGATTCTTCATTTTTCAAGAAAACCTGAAATCATAAGACAAAAATGACATTTTGCTAATAATTGCTAAGGCACAATCTTGGGATGCATTAATTCAAACACGAACATTTACCTTCATATGATATCAGATATTAGGCTGATCAATGGACATGAAAAAGCAAGTCAAAATACAAGAACACAATTATACCAAATTGTTATTTTGTCAGGTCCAAAATATTATAGGGTGGAATTGTCAGATAATATAAGTTATAGCCCTAATTGTGCAAATAACTAAAACTGATTTAACGGCCACATCACCATACCGATTTGACGGTGATTTTCAAATCTAGTTAACGACGGTGCCGAACGTGGAATGGTTAGGATATCAAATGTGTTGACATATATTCTTTTGGTACCAAAAGTATAAATTGACATAAAGTTCAGTAAAAAAAAGTAATAACTTTCTCCATTTTCATCACATAAACAAGACTGAAAAATTAAAATGTTCAAATTCTAATATATCCTCTCAAATCGAACAAAGACAAATAATTGACGATGTCTTGATTTTAATTTTCTTTAGTATCCATGAGCTTTAAATTATCATACAATCGTGAAATGTTTCTACAATATATTCCACACAAAAACACAATGGAAGTCGAATGAACAATGTACAGTGAAGATTTGCGTTCACCTTGGGTGACGAATGAACAAGGCGGTTGAATATGAGAAAAGCAACAACTAGGGGTTTTGGTTCCTAGAGCTCTACTTTATAGTTAAGATTTATTCAAGATCTTGCCTAGTTTAATATGGGATTTTCTTTCTTCCTTTATTGCACCACAAACGTAACTTACTTGCCCACAAAGTAATACTATCAAACTTCTTGTTCAGATCTGATTTGGCCAAATTCATTCAATAAACACATTGTAAGTGTATCGAATTTGCTTTGTGATTGATTATTTTCCTAAGATTGGAGTTACTTTCAATTACAAAGCAAGCATATTATCATTTAATTACTTTGAGTTTGACCGAACCGATCTGGATAAGATTTTCCGTTAAAACTAATATAATATAGTCAATTTAATAAAGATAATAATAACTAAGACTATTAATTGCCTCTTGAGTAATGTCGCGCGCAGGTGTTGGTTGTCACATACTAGGTTTATCATTTTAAAAATGAACTATCTATGTTGAAAAGTTGTGACAACTTAGGAACGATGTAGTCTGTTAGAGAAATAATGGACCTGTTCTTTAGTATAATTATTCAAAATAAGGAGCTAGCATCATTTTTAAGGACAATTCCGTTCCTTTCCTTTTTCTTTTATCGTGAACTAAAAATATCATTTACTATATCAAAACAATAATCACGACTCACGAGGGTATTTATAAATTTATAGAATTAATTGGCACAAGCATTAACAATAATCACGAGGGTATTACACTTCATTTCGTTCTCCAGCCCTATTCTTCTGGGGCCGCCCTAAGCAAAATCTGGAAAAAAGAAAAATTAAGTATATCGGAAATTAACTTTAAAAAAGACATTAATACTTGTCATTGCTTAAGTTTAATTGTGTAATTCAGGAAAGATCAATAAATTTACACAATATAATTGGGCTAGACAAGTAGAAATCATGGAAAGCTATCATGTAAAAGTTTTTGGCCATATTTCGTTCCAATTCGATCATAAGAGTTGGTTTTACAGTTTTGGACCAATACCAAAATATCTTTCTATCGTTTAAGAGATGCTTTACCCCTCCATCATTTAAAAAAAAAAAAAAAAAAACGTATAAAACTTCCAATATGTTAAATATGTCTTATATCCTACATTTAGTTTTTCAATTAGACCATATTTTTATTAGAATAAATTGTCTTACTTTAATATTAACAAAAAAAAAGTTAAACAAACCATCTAATTCCCTAACACCACCCCAACACAAGCGCGGTTGGGGTTGATTTTTTTTGTTTTCTTAAATTGTATTTTAAGTTTAAGAAATAATTAATGCGTATTATTACAAAAGTATATTTAGATATCAACAGACGAGGAGAAGGTTTTTAAGTTAAGCACTTGATACATTATTTTTAACAATTTTTTTTTCCAGAATATTTAACAAAAAATTGTACAACAATATGTCTTTATCGGGTACAAGAATGTTAGTTCATGAAGGTAGATATATAAACAAGGAAGTAAAAGGAGTAAAAAAATATATACATTAATGGATTCTTTTGTCTAGTATCGCCATCGCGGAATAGTGAAATTATATCACAATCGATGAAACTCGGATATGGTCAATGAACAAGTGAAACCCAACCAAAATTCAAATGAATTTTTCTATCTTAAACTCTAGGCAAATCATTGATTCATATCTATCATATCTATCATGTATTATTTTTCTCAAATCCCAAAATCTAAATATAATTTAATTCAAATTACAGCTTGAATTTCTTCAATCCTCAACCAAAGTTCCGTGTCAAAACCAATCAGCATATTTTGAAACCAAAATTCATCGAATTGATACCAAAATTGATTTATATACACCCTAAAATTTCGAACCTAAACCAACTATATATTAATCATTAATCCTTAACAATCAGTCAGATGAACATAAACGAGGTAGACAAATGTTGATAAAATTAAGATTCATGAGAGTGGTTCATACGTTAAGAGAGGTGGATGCAAAAGCCCGATTGCATTCAATGAATGAAATCGTATTTCTATTTTAGGGAAAAAAATCAATTGTACTTAAACGGAGTCAATACCAATTACCCATTGTATTTACTATTTAGTCCTACCTTAAGCTAAGCTCAAACTAGGTCCACATCTCCACCATCACCCAAAACCTATGATGCACGGATACTTCAAAAAATTATAAAATGCCGTGTCGGACTCTTTTCGGATACGATACTCCTCGGATACTCGTAAGATACGTATTCGACACTCTACGTGGCGCGTTGGTAAATATAATTAAAAAGAAAAGTTGGACACACGTATCGGATACTTATTTAGACGTATCCAAGACATTTTATATTCTAAATTTTGCTAAGTCACCACAATTGGTTAGAACAATCAACAATGTAAGGCGTCAAACCACACTTTATATTATAAACAAGTGCAATACATGATAGTTTGTCTATAACGGAACATGTTTTATTTAACATAATAAAACAATGAACATTATGTATAATTAATAATATTGAATTACTAAATAATATATTTTTTCAAAAATTATGCAATTTAGTACTTATTAAACTTAAGTTAACTTATTGCAATATATATGAATATAAACATATTTATTATTTTACTTATTTATATATGCATAATTATAATAAATTTATATTTTTTATATTCGTATCCATGCCGTATCGTATCCAGTAGATTTTTTAAAATCCGCGTCACCATATCCGTGTCGTGTCGTACTCGTATCGACGTATCCGTATCCGTGCAACATAGCCCAAAACCTAATACATTCATAAATATATTAAAAGTCATTAATTAGTTTGGCATCTACTTTTTTTTTCCTCAATAAAAGTCATTGATTTGTTAACTAATATCTACTTTCTCTTAAGCTTCAATATTCAATTCGATTGAAATCCTTTCCTGAAATTTTTAACTCCATAAAACTCAACATGTTCGATAATGATATGAATGCATTTCAAATGTTTGGCTAAAAAGACCCGATCACATTTTACCAAATCAAATCAATTGATGAAATCGAGCCAATAACGACCCATATTGTCCAAGCTTTTGAGTTATTAATAATTCATCATTCTAGAAATATATAATAGGATTCTACGATAAAATTTTACAAATGTACAACAAATTATTAATTTCTTGCAAATCACGGTGATCAATGCATTTTATTTTATATTTCTTGCATTCTCTCATAACACCGCATTTCATGTCGATCATTTTATATTTTCAACTCCACAACTTGAAAAAGTTAGGAAAATTTCTTAATTTAGTGCCTATTTTCCATTGATAAAATGAGTTATTTGTGCTAGTGATTTTGGGTTAAATGGCCATACTTACAGGACCTAATTATGAGTCTGACTCTTTAGAGTACTAAAGTGCCATCGAACTATAGTTAGAGGACTAATAATTAATTTTGCAATTTTCCCTCAATTTTATTAATCTTGACTTGTTAATTTGGTATTTATTACTGTTTGGTGATCAGGACGCGGATCTAAGTTAGATAATATTTTCAGCGGAGTTCGAAATATTATAAATCGCTAAGGGTTATTTTGATGTATTTCTCTCCTCGATCCATATATAGTGCCGGAAAATCTCTTCCACCAATTTCTACACTAAAATCACAATGACATATAAGAATAAGATGATAAAATCAATATTGTATGTACATACTAGCATCACCACCAATTTTCATATGATGATTGGTCTAGTAATTAAAAAGAATTAGACCCCAATTTGACACTTGATTAATTACCCTTCTAGATAATTAGCTAAATGTTTATCATTCGGATGAAGGTGGTTCTTTTGTGACGCTTCGGGCCGTTAAGGAAGCTTGGAAATTTGGTAAGTTTTGGATCCCATTTCGTAGAAAGTATGATGCGATGAATAGGTGCCCGGCCCTAGGCTTATTTTTTGGATAAGGAAATTGATGATATAGGAAAGTTTTTGGATGAAAAAATACTTATATACATTAATGGAGTCTTTTCTCTAGGCTCGCCGTCGACGAATAGTGATATTATGTCAGAATCGATTAAACTCGGACATGGTCAATTCATGTAAAACACAACCAAAATTCAAATAAATTTTTCTCATTAGGTAAATAAGTGATCATTCATATCTACCATATATTATTTTTCTCAAATTCCAAGATTCAAATATAATTCAATTCAAATTACATCTTGAATTTTTACAATCCTCAAAAAGCATTCATTAAAAACAATCCAAATTGTTTTTCAAAGGTTTTGTCAAAACCAATCTAACATATTTTGAAACCAAAATTCATTGAATTGATGCCAAAAACGATTTATATACACCCTAAAATTTCAAACGTAAACCAACTATTAATCATTAATCCTTACTTAACAATAAGTCAAATGAACATAAACGAGGTAGAGAAATGTTGATAAAATTAAGATTAATGAGAGTGGTCCATACGTTAAGAGAGGTGGATGCAAAAGCCCGACTGCACCAATGAATGAACTGATATTTCTATTTTAGGAAAAAAATCAATTGTACTTAAACGGAGGGCAAAAATTCAATTTTCATATTATAGAATAGGTCAAAGTCCATTTTTCATACCAATCGAATGAAAATCATACCAAGTCACGCTTCGGTCAGTTTTTCAACGGAAGTGCCATGTGTCCATTAAGTTGACTTGAAACTGAAGTATGATTTTCGTTCGATTGGTATGAAAATTGGACTTTGACTAATTCTATGGTATGAAAATTGAATTTTTGCCTCACTTTCAATTTTAACTGTAATCAACTTTAATTTGTTTGTTCTTGACCATACCTTTTAATCTAAACAAATATTGTGAAGTATATTAACCAAAGGGACATATGACATTTATTAGGTATTATATTTTACGTGTAGGTCTCACATTAGAATGGAGTTTTGATCAATGAAATGAATCAACATTCATAGCTAGCAAATGGGTGTACGGGAAAACAAAAATTATTAGGATTCGTCAAAGTTGATCCTAGCAAATATCATTCAATGTTTAAGTTGGATCATATTAAAAGTGTAACACGCGAGTATTTGAGTCATTTGAAATGTATATTTGGTACTATTATAGAAGGTGAAATATCAGATTTCAAATTGGGTTGATTTGTAATTCAAGTCAAATTATCCTTAACTTTTCTACTCAAAATAAAGGTAGAAAAATATTTCTCAATCAAGTAATTTTACTTGGTGGGACTGGATAAAAAATGTTTGAGTTGTTAATGAAAGAAATTGAATGAATATATATATCTATGTCTAATTAAATAAAATGTAATAGGCAAAAATTCATTTTTCATACCATAGAACATGACAATTTTCATTTTTCATACCACACGTGCCGCTCATGCGAGTGTTTTCCCGCTCAAGATGACTTAACGGACCACGTGGCAATTCCGTTAAAAAACTTGACGGAAATATGATTTTTGAAATGTCTCTTTATTCTACGGTATGATTTTTATTCAATTGGTATGAAAAATGGACTTTGACCTATTTTATAGTATGCAAATTGAATTTTTGCCCGGAGTCAATACCTATTGTATTCATGGAACAAAATTTCGATCTTTTCCGTCGAAAGCATTGAAAAGTTTCCGTTTTTAATCAACGGAAATGAAAATAAAGTGTAATTCCGAAACTATATTTTTGCTTTAAACTATGTTATTTTTCTTAATTTAGTAATTTTTTTTACAACTTTTCGTAGTATTTCCGAAAGTTTCCAATAAATTATCGAAATTTTTTAATACTTAGTTTGACATCTAATGTTCTTCTTCTCCACAAAAGTCATTGATTTGTTAGCTAGCATCTACTTTTCCTCTAAACTTCAACATTCAGTTCGATGAAATAATTTCTAAAATTTTTAACTCCACAAAACTCAACATGATATGAATTGCATTTTAAATCTTTCGCTAAAAGTACCCAATCACATTCTACCAAATCAAATCAATTGATAAAAGCGAGCCAATATCGACCCATATTGCCCAAGCTTTTGGGTGATTAATAATTCATCATTCTAGAAATATATAATAGGATTGTACGATAAAATTTTACAACTGTACAACAAATATATAATTTCTTGCTAATCATGGTGGTCAATGCATTTTATTTTATATTTCTTGCATTTCTCATAACACCGCATTTCATTTTATTCTTTTGGACTCCACAACTTGAGAAAGTTACGAAAAGTTCTTAATTTAGTGCCTGTTTTCCATTAATAAAATGAGTTATTTGAGCACATGTAAATTTGGGTTAAATTGCCATACATGACCTAATTAATTTGGGTTAAGTTGCCAACCAACTATAGTTAGAAGACTAATTTTGCAACTTTCCCTCAATTTTATTAGTCTTGTTTGATATTTAAGGAAACTCGGAAATTTGGTAAGTTTTGGATTCCATTTCGTAGAAATTGTTGCCCGGCCCTAGGGGGCCTTATTTTTTGGATAAGGAAATTGATGATATTGGAAAGTTTGATATGAATCATGAGTTTGATAGTATATTAGTATTGATCATTGCTGATTATTAAGTGCTCTTGCTTTGAAATATTTTTTTGATGTTGTGATAATAAAAAACTAAACGAAAATAAATAAAATTATATTTTTATTCGATAAAAGATGAACAAATATATTATGGTTATTTTTTAGAGTATATAAAACATAAATCTAATTCTGTAAAAAAAATTAAATATGCTATAAAAGTACCAGAATTAATACCAAAACTTTTTTTTTATGTTTGTGATTGAGTGCATTCATGAATCCAAATATTTGTGCATTGATACAACTAGTTTTCAACATACAAATTTATATATTAGTTCATAAGACAACTAATATTAATGTTTATATGTTGATACAAATAATTGTATGTACATATTAATAATCTGTATATTAAGAAAAAAAATATATATCCAAAAAAAAAAAAAATACAAAGCATAAAAAAAGTCTCGAGCCAAATAAACTATTAAACTAAAAATTGCATCTGCAGCAACTTGAACATCAATTAATTTTCAAAGCAAATCACATAAATTAACTAACTAAAAGGAACATCAATAGAACAAAAGGAAAAAATTCCGATCACTTGACTAGAATATATATTTCTACTTCATTTATATTAATCATTAGATTCCAATGGTATTGATGCTACGGTCGATCCAATTTGGATCTTCTTCCTTTATTATAATATTGGGTGCCACATTCTTAAATTACTTGCTCACAAATAAAATTAATATCATCCAATTTTAATAAAGATAATAATAATAGGACCGACTAGTCATTGCCTCTTGAATAATGCCGCAAGTATTGGTTGTCAGTTGTCACATACAGGCTTATTGGTTTGTTGTTAATATCTGTTAACATAAAGTCGAAAGGTATTAACTCAGACCTAAAATTTGAATATTTTCAAGAAACATAAAAATCAAGGATCAACTTTGTCTAAATTTAATTGGGTAAACATTAATGTAGTTTAAAAGTTTTTTTTAATTGCACATATTATTAATCAAATATGTTTGCATAAGTTATGTTATTTACTCTATTTTAATAGGCCGTCGAACAATTCAAGTGGTCCTTGCACGCAAATATAAAATGCTTGAGTTATGGCCATATGGGTGTAGGATGGATATAAGTTATCTCAAACTAATTGCAAATTGGAATAACTTCAACCCCGATATGCGACTACCGCTTCCATGGTGAGTAATTTTCTAATTGGGGTATTCAGTGCGCTTGCCATCCCAGCAAGCCACCCACTTATGTGTATCGACTATCCCAGTCACGTGTAAAGTTAGGATGAACTAACGGGCACGTGACAATTCCGTCATTAATTTGACGGAAGTATTAAATGTGTAAAGTTGATTTGAGATATGGTATCAAATGTGTCGACATAAATAGTTGTGGTTTCAAATCCCTAAAACAGGTATAATTGTGGTATCAAAAGTGAAATTCTCAATTCAGATTTCACGAGAACTAACGGGCACGTGACAATCTCGTGACAATTCCGTCATTAATTTGACGGAAGTATTAAATGTGTAAAGTTGATTTGAGATATGGTATCAAATGTGTCGACATAAATAGTTATGGTATCAAATCCTTAAAGTAGGTATAATTGTGGTATCAAAAGTGAAATTCTCTCTAATTCCTAACAATGGTGGAGAGTGTGTGGTGACACTTAGGGCATCTCTAATGACTAGGGGTAGATGCCCTAGAGGGTATGTGGGGGGAAGGGATAAAAAAACCCATCTCTAATGACTAGGGGGAGGGAGAGGGCAAACATGCTAGAGGAACCTAGAGGGGGGTCTGGACTCCCTCACATGCTATTTTTTATTTTATTTTTATTTTATTTTGTTTTATTTGGTTTTTTTAGCTTTATTTAAAAACAAAAAATTCATAAAATTTGTATATTATTTGGAGATAATTATTTTTAATTATAAAAATATAACTTTCATTTCATTTAATTAACACTATTATTTCAATATTGATTTGTTATAATAATTTTGGGATTGTATTTATCACCCAAAATAATTCTTTCTAAAAATTTAAAATAATACGATACAATTATGTAAATTAAATATTGAGTCTTATCGTCTTGTTGCACAAAACATTTTGATCTTAGAAGAAGGTCGTAATTGACGACATGTTGAAATGACGGCTAATAAAAAAGAGGCTGATGAACGAGAGATTATGAAAATGGGTTGCTCGTACATGACCCCTAATACAAAAGAATATTGGCATGAGGTGAGGACTGAAATTCGCAAAAAATATCGTTGGGCTCGTTTATTTGGAGATTCGTCAGGAGGTTCGACCAATTTAGACGGTGATGGTAGCAATATCAACGGTAGCAACAATGGTGGCAATGAATATGACAGAGATGATGAATTTTCTCATATGGATTAATTTAATATTTGATGTAATTTTTTATTTTCTATGTTCCCTAATGTACTTTGATTTTAAATTTATTTTTTGTGTAATAATAATAATAATAATAATAATAATAAGTACTGAGAGTTTGATAGAATAAAATTTGTAATTAAATGAGTTTGATAGAATGAGTCATTAGAGATGATTAAAAAATTAGGGGGGTGGAGGGAGAGAGGGAGAGGGTATTTCCTCTCGGAGTCATAGAGAAGCCCTTACAAAGTGATTTGGGAAAGGAGAAGAAGCCGATTTTTTCTTTTTATTGATTGAGGAGAAGATTCAGTTGATGTGATTAAAAAGATTTAATTATAGAAATCACTTAATTAATGCACTAATATATAAAGCTCAACAAACACAATATTAAAAAGTATTTAATATCGAGGGAATTTTTGAAAATGTATTAATTTTGCTATGGCAGCAACAATATCGTTAGCCATTAACTAATTGTGAATATTCCATGGCTTGGTTGGTGTGCGTAAATTAAGTGTACATATGATATTCTCCAATTAATCTTTCATAACTTTTTTTATTTAATTAGCTATTTATTTGAATATCAGTTTACATTGCATGTAGGGTGAACGCGGTCGGGTTTGGGCTGGTTTACATGAAAAAATTAACCCGACCCAACACGTGCGGGTTGTCAATTTTTTAAACCGCACTCGCATTGTTATTTTGATAAACTGTCCGGTTCGGGTGGAATAGGCGCGATCGGGTGGCGGTCGGGTTGAACGGAAACAATGTCATAAAATCTTGATATCTAAATATAAGTAATTAAGCATATAATTTTAAGTTCTTCAAACAACAAATAAAATGTATCAAATATGTTCACCTACATTTAAAATTAAATTCAAGAAGCAAAAAGTACAAAACTAGAATATAATCAACGATTTCTTACTAATTAAATCAACAGTCTCCACCAAAACTAATATTACAAGTCCCCACAAAAGAATTCATTACAAATCATCACTCACACATTACAAACAATAACAAATTAGTGAAGTTTCTTCTCGATTTTTCCAACAACAAACTCTTTAGGAAAAAATGTACTAACATATATGTACCATTAACATTAATATAAATAAAAAACTTGAAGAAAGTTTGTTTATTTGTTCTTATTCATTTGTTAATAAATGTAATTTATTTGTCTCCTCTAATCCTCGGTCGCCGGGGGCTCTCCACCGTCGTCTCCAGGTCATCACCGTGGCTGATGCTACCTTCACACGGGGTGGCGGACACCTATACTCCGGACTCACAGCTACATTCGATGGACTATTCCTTTTACCGGCTGTCGGACAAGCGAACCATCAGTCTCCGCAACAGAACCAACGGCACAAATCCGATGCCCCACGATGCCTTCTGCATCTGTTCTTCCAAAGGCTGGCTTTTGTACTCCGATCCAGCTGATTGCGCCCTTTTCCTCACCAATCCATTAGTGACCCCTTCCCCCCCTACAATTCCACTCCCTCCAGTTACAACCCTCTCTTCCATAAACGCTATCAGCGGTTGTAGTCCAAATCCAAAATATAAAGTTGAGGGGTTGTTATTGACAAATCACTACTATGATTTTCCGTCTTATGAAATGTATACTAGCATAATTAAGAGTTTTCCCATTTCATCTGGTTCCCCGGAGTCGGAAGACTCTGTAATTATGGTTATTTAGTATTGGACACAGAAAGTTTCTTTTTGTAAGCCCGCCGCCGCCGCATTGCATTATAATAATAATACGGCGTAGGAGGCGGCCTGGACTAACTTGGACGTCGACCCCGATGAGCACTTTCATTCTATAGTCTACTCATCTAAGGAAAAATTGTTCTACGCCTTATTGATTTGGAATTGTTTAGGATTGTGGTATTGTGACTTGGGATTTCCATGGCCATTTGGAACCCAAGCGAGAGGCATATCGGCCTGTTTTCACCAATTTAGAGGAGGCGGATAAGATAAGGAGCGTAGGCTTAACTAGTGAATACCTTGTGGAATCTTCAGGGGACATTCTTTTAGTGTGGTGGCACTCCAATCATGTCGATATAGATGGCAACATTGTCGACGATGCTTGTGAAGATAGGGATACCATCATACCTATCAAGACACTAAGATTTTATGTATATAGACTAAATGATGCTAAGGATTCGTGGCAATATGTGAAGTCACTTGGCGATCGCGTCTTGTTCTTGGGAGCGAATGAGCCATTCTCCCTTTCTGCATCTGATTTTCCGGAGCTCAAGCCCAACTCCATCTACTTCGCTGGCCCTGATAGTCAAGTATGCAAGTTTTCGTCTTATGATTGGGGAATTTACAACCTTGAGGATGATACCATAACTCGTCATTACCCATGCAGTTACTGGTCTAAGCTTAGGCCTCCTCCCATCTGGATCGATAATAATTAGTGATGGAGGCTTAATAATTAGTGCCCTATTATTTAGTAGAAATATGTTCAAGTAGTGTTACATTTGATGTTGCTTTTAGTTAACTTCCCTAAGGGACTATTTGTTATGTTTTTTGCTTTGCAATTGATGTTCAAATAGTTTGTTTGTTTCATGGAATCCTTAGCCTACTTTAATCTAGTTATTTGCTTTTATCACCTATGTCTGTTGATTGAATTTTCTTGGGTGGATTTTGGTATTAAATATATAATACAGTAGCTTCTAACACAAATGTTTTATCTCATCGGATCCTGCTATTTTGGTTTGGGACTTTTCATGCTTTGTATTTGTATCTTGATGGTTTTGCTCATTTGCTCTGCTGTGTTGGCTTTTAGTTTTAGTTTAATAAATCTATATAGATAGAGTTTCAAAACGATTTATAACCTTACAATTACTCAACAACCAATGTGACGGTCTCTCAAAATTTTGGCAGAACCTGTGGTACAGAAACGATGCATAAATCAAACCAACCAAAATAGAACAACTTGACTTAATTTGTAGGCCAGCAATATTAGCAAATATTGTTGCTTTTCAGATTTTCTAATTTGCCCTTATAATCAAAGAATACAAATCTGATTTTCTCGATTCTCAATACACCTCTTTAATTATGGCAACTCATTATTTTTCTCATTAACACATTAATATCTATTCATTTTTCATAGAACATGTAAACATGGAATTAATTATGTCGTATAGCTGATATTACATTGTCCAATAATTGATTTGAAGCCATTTCAGGCAAAGAACATTAACATGTACAATCACTTGAACCATGACAGATCCCGCAAATTTATACAAATTGTATGGATCTGAAGACTAATTTGATTTTACCGAATTTCGTTGGACTAAGTAAAATCAATAGAATAAGTAAACAGATCCACAATATAAAGAACTCGTGTTTTATTGAGTATGATTGATATGAGTTACAACGAGTAAAGGGCCTGGTTAGACTACTAAGGATGGTGCAATACAAAGAATATATTAATTTAGGTGTTTTATTGAATTATGGTACCGAGCTAATATATTGCTAGTACGTGTGAAAGGTGAAAAGTCCTTCTTACATTAATTATTATAGTATTTATAGGCTAACAAGGGTAGCCCTAATAGAGTTATAGGGCCCACAGGAGTCTTCGTACGGCCCACGAGTTGTTCATAAGCATACACCGGCCAGACGGGTCATTAGGAGGCACTTCGCGCTGTTCATCTGCTTGCCTAGGTTGAAGAGTTTCAAAACTGATCGGAAATGTAGTGTTCCAGGTCAATATAGATCAGGTCAGAGAATCATACCTAGCTAGATATAAAATAGCTTTATTTATTGATGATTTGTCCATAAATAATTCAATTAAAAATTGGTGACTACATATATTTATTAAACAGTAGTATATATATAATAAATATACTAGCACATTTTATTAAATAATTCAATTCTACAAATTTAATATAATTAGGAAGAAATTTTAATTTATTAAAAAGTACTTTAAATAATTAATATTACATACATAAAAATCCTAAATAACAAAAAAATTAAAAGAAATAAAAAAAAGAGGAACCAGTCAGGTGCCGCCACTTGGCAGCACTTGACTTAAAGACCCAAAGGCTGGGCGCAAGGCTCCTCCGAGCCCTGCGTCCAACCCGTTCCCGCCCCGGTGCCCAGCCCGCCCCCGACCCCCAGCCGCTGGAGACGGCTCCCCTTTCACCCCCGACCCCCATATTCACATAACGCACTCACATTAATCTTGTGTATACATTGTTTACAATTGAAAATTATCCTAAAATTCGCAAAAAATTTGCATTTTATTTATTCTTTAATTTAGTCTAAATTTACTTTGAATTGCATTTTTTAAATAGAATTTAATTTTAAGCTAAATGAGTTTAATTTAAATTAATTTTAAAAATGAGCTCCCATATTTAAACCTATTGCTAGAGTAAAAAACTTTTACATGTACAAAATGAGTGATGTGAACTCAATTTTCGAATAATCTATTGGTGTTGCTCTAAATAGCTGCAAACTTTGTCTCATTTCAGATCGAACATTCACTATATGTTAAGAAAAACAATAAAAATGGAACTAATGTGATGTATTTTATATTTAAGAGGGAATTTAAGTATTTTGAATTTATAAACTACATCAACTTTTGTCCACTTTAGTATTTTGAATTTAAGTGATGTATTTTGTATTTAAGAGGGACTAATGTGTTACACTATATTGATAAGAGGGACGAATTTGCTACAAAAAATTTAAGAGGGATGAATGTGTTATAAGAGGGATGAATGTGATATACTACATTGATAAGAGGGACCAATCTGCTACAAAAAATTTAAGAGGGACAAAAGTGCAGAAGTAATCTGTAAGGAGGACCAAAAGCACGATTCACTCAATACACAATACAACTAAAATAAAAAGTACAATCTTAACCCTAAATAAATCCTACAGCTCGTGAATCGCCCACACGTGCTCAACTAAATCTTTTGAGTATTATTATTATCATTATCATTATCATTATTATTATTATTATTATTATTATTATTATTATTATTATTATTATTATTAAAATGGAACTCTGGGCAAGGAATTTTATGAAAATGTCGGCGAGCAGAGGTAATGTATAGAATTTTTGAATCATCATCCATAGACTGCTTGAAACTAAGGGCATCTCCTATGTAAAGAAGGGAAGATGGATTTGGGGGTTTTTGAATTTAGTGGGGAAAAAAATGAGAAAAAATGTATGAAGGGGAGAAAAAGCTATTCTCCCCTTTCCAATCCCTTCTCACCGCTTTGGATTGCCTCACCGCTTGAAGCAGTGAGCTGCTGGGCTGGCGCAGCCCAACTTTTTTTTTTCTTTTTTAAATAAAAACTCTTTTAATTTTTAACAAAAATTCTTTAAAATACCTTATTAAATAAAATGTAATTCTTATTTAATCTTAATTTTATTTAATTTGTGTACTATTTTTAAAAAGTTAATTTTAGTATAAAAATGTAACTTTTATTTAATAAAATCAAATTTAATGTAATTATTATGTTGGAAAATTTAATGTCAATCAAGTATTTAATTGTTGTATTATTGTGCACCAATTTTAAAATTCCTTTAAAAGTTAATTTTTAGAAACTCAAATTTAATTTAATTAATAAAAATGAAAACTTAAACGAACTTTTTTTTATAATAAACCTTAAAAGAACTTAATGAACATTACATATGACTCGTTAAATAAAAAACGACATAACCCTAACAATTAGACATCTAAATAAATAAGATTACATATGATCGCCATTTGGACCGTGTATTGCCCACACATGTTCAACTAAGTCCTTTCGAAGTTGACGGTTGACCTCTACTGAGCGTATTTGTTGATGACGTAACAAATATTCTTCTACGGATATCGGACCGGAGCGAGGCAAGCCAAATTATTGGTTGTCAACTATTTAATTATTGTATTGTTGTGTTTTTTTTTTTTTAAAAAATATTGGTTGTTATTGTTATTATTATTGTCAATCTTAAATTATATCTAATTGTTATTAATTATTTATTTATTTCACATACGAGTTAATTTTTATTATTATTATTAGTATTGCTATTATTATTATTATTATTATTATTATTATTATTATTATTATTATTATTATTATTATTATTATTATTATTATTATTATTATTATTAAGTGAGAGTGGGGGAAATTGAGAATTTTAATTAAATGGAATTGATAGATTGATACATTTTAGATGACTTATGAAAATGAAAGGGGAAGCTGGACTTGGATTCTGAGGGGAAGCTGGACTTGGGCTGAGGGATACATAGGAGATGGCCTAAGCTTGCTTAAAACTTCACCAAAGTTTGTTATTCAATTTATCACATATTTATTAACATTTTAGATGACTTATCACATGTTTTTTGCTTTGCAATTGATGTTCAAATAGTTTGTTTGTTTCATGGAATCCTTAGCCCACTTTAATCTAGTTATTTGCTTTTATCACCTATGTCTGTTGATTGAATTTTCTTGGGTGGATTTTGGTATTAAATATATAATACAGTAGCTTCTAACACAAATGTTTTATCTCATCGGATCCTGCTATTTTGGTTAGGGACTTTTCATGCTTTGTATTTGTATCTTGATGGTTTTGCTCATTTGCTCTGCTGTGTTGGCTTTTAGTTTTAGTTTAATAAATCTATATAGATAGAGTTTCAAAACGATTTATAACCTTACAATTACTCAACAACCAATGTGACGGTCTCTCAAAATTTTGGCAGAACCTGTGGTACAGAAACGATGCATAAATCAAACCAACCAAAATAGAACAACTTGACTTAGTTTGTAGGCCAGCAATATTAGCAAATATTGTTGCTTTTCAGATTTTCTAATTTGCTCTTCTAATCAAGGAATACAAATCTGACTTTCTCGATTCTCAGTACTCCTCTTTAATTAAGGCAACTCGTCATTTTCTCTCATTAACACATTAATATCCATTCTTTTTTCATGGAACATGTAAACATGGAATTAATTATGTCATATAGCTGATATTTCATTGTCCAGAAAATTGATTTGAAGCCATTTCAGGCAAAGAACATTAGCATATATACAATCACTTGAACCATGACAGATACCACAAATTTATACAGACTGTATGGATCTAAAGACAAATTTGATTTTACTGAATTTCGTTGGACTAAGTAAAATCAATAGAATAAGTAAACAGATCCACAAGTATAAAGAACTCGTGTTTTATTGAGTATGACTGATTTGAGTTACAACGAGTATAGGGCCTGGTCAGACTACTGAGGATGGTGCAATACAAAGAATATGTTAATTTGGGTGTTTTATTGAATTATGGTACCGAGCTAATATATTGCTAGTATGTGATTTATAGGCTAACAAGGGTAGTCCTAATAGAGTTCTAGGGCCAACAGGAGTCTTCGTACAGCCCACGAGTTGTTCATGAGCATACACCGGCCAGAAGGGTCATTAGGAGGCACTTCTCGCGGTTCATTTGCTTGCCTAGGTTGAAGAGTTTCAAGACTGATCGGAAATGTAGAGTTCCAGGTCGATATAGATCAGGTCGGAGAATCAAACCTAGCTAGATATAAAATAACTTTATTTATTGATGATTTGTCCATAAATAAATTTAATTACAATTCTAATAAATTATTAATTATTTTAATTTTAAAAATAATAAATTTTACTATATTAAATAATTCAATTAAAAATTGATGACTACATATATTTATTAAATATTAGTAATATATAATAAATATACTAGCACATTTTAGTAAATAATTCAGTTCTACAAATTTAATATAATTAGGAGAAAATTTTAATTTATTAAAAAGTACTTTAAATAATTATTTTTACATATATAAAAATCCTAAATAACAAAAAAATTAAAAGAAATCAAAAAAAGAGGAACCAGTCAGGTGCCGCCACTTGGCGGCACTTGACTTAAAGACCCAAGGGCTGGGCGCAAGGCACAAATCCGATGCCCCACGACGCCTTCTACATCGGTTCTTCCAAAGGCTGGCTTTTGTACTCCGATCCAGCTGATTGCGCCCTTTTCCTCACCAATCCATTAGTGACCCCTTCCCCCCCTACAATTCCACTCCCTCCAGTTACAACTCTCTCTTCCGTAAACGCTATCAGCGGTTGTAGTCCAAATCCAAAATATAAAATTGAGAGGTTGTGTGGTTTTCCACCTAAAGAGACTCATACTAGAATAATTTTTAGTTTTGCGATTTCATCGTCTTCCCCGGAGTCGGAAGACTGTGTAATTATGGTTATTCAGTATTCGACACACAAAGTCTCTTTTTGTAAGCCCGCGGAGGAGGCGTGGACTAACTTGGACGTCGACCCTACCGAGTACTTTTACTCTATAGCCTACTCATCTAAGGAGAAATTGTTCTACACCTTGAATAGAATGTTTTGTGGTTCGGAGACTTGTGATGTCGTGACTTGGGATTTCCGTGACCATTTGGTACCCAAACGAGAGGCATATCAGCCGGTTTTCACTGATAAAGCCAATCTGGAGGAGTTAGATAAGATAATGAGCCTGGGCTTCACCAGTGAATACCTTGTGGAATCTTCAGGGG
This sequence comes from Penstemon eatonii, assembly GCA_038501285.1. Lineage (NCBI taxonomy): Eukaryota > Viridiplantae > Streptophyta > Magnoliopsida > Lamiales > Plantaginaceae > Penstemon > Penstemon eatonii. The sequence continues at coordinate 74,878,360 of CM076715.1, forward strand.
ACATTCTTTTGGTGTTTTGGCACTCCAATTGTGTCGATAGAGATGGCAACATTGTCTATGATGGTGGTGAATATTTCCCGCCTGTTAAGACACTAAGATTTGATGTTTACAAACTAAGTAAAGAAAAGAATTCATGGGAGCACATGAAGTCACTTGGCGATCGCGTCTTGTTTTTGGGAAGGAATGAGCCATTCTCTCTTTCTGCATCCGATTTTCCCGAGCTCAAGCCCAACTCCATTTACTTCACTGGCCCTGCTTGGTCAGAATGCAGTCTTTATGCGGCTACCGATTGGGGAATTTACAACCTTGAGGATGATACCATAACTCGTCATTACCCATGCAGTTACTGGTCCAAGCTTAGGCCTCCTCCCGTCTGGATCGATAATAATTAGTGATGGGAGGCTTAATAATTAGTGCACTATTATTTAGTAGAAATATGTTTCAAGTAGTGTTACATTTGATGTTGCTTTAAGTTAACTTCCCTAAGAGACTATTTGTTATGTTTTTTGCTTTGCAATTGATGTTCAAATAGTTTGTTTGTTTCATGGAATCCTTAGCCCACTTTAATCTAATTATTTGCTTTTATCACCTATGTCTGTTGATTGAATTTTCTTGGGTGGATTTTGGTATTAAATATATAATACAGTAGCTTCTAACACAAATGTTTTATCTCATCGGATCCTGCTATTTTGGTTAGGGACTCTTCATGCTTTGTGTTTGTATCTTGATGGTTTTGCTCATTTGCTCTGCTGTGTTGGCTTTTAGTTTTAGTTTAATAAATCTGTATAGATAGAGTTCCAAAACGATTTATAACCTTACAATTACTCAACAACCAATGTGACGGTCTCTCAAAATTTTGGCACAGAAACGATGCATAAATCAAACCAACCAAAATAGAACAACTTGACTTAGTTTGTAGGCCAGCAATATTAGCAAATATTGTTGCTTTTCAGATTTTCTAATTTGCTCTTCTAATCAAGGAATACAAATCTGACTTTCTCGATTCTCAGTACTCCTCTTTAATTAAGGCAACTCGTCATTTTCTCTCATTAACACATTAATATCCATTCTTTTTTCATGGAACATGTAAACATGGAATTAATTATGTCATATAGCTGATATTTCATTGTCCAGAAAATTGATTTGAAGCCATTTCAGGCAAAGAACATTAGCATATATACAATCACTTGAACCATGACAGATACCACAAATTTATACAGACTGTATGGATCTAAAGACAAATTTGATTTTACTGAATTTCGTTGGACTAAGTAAAATCAATAGAATAAGTAAACAGATCCACAAGTATAAAGAACTCGTGTTTTATTGAGTATGACTGATTTGAGTTACAACGAGTATAGGGCCTGGTCAGACTACTGAGGATGGTGCAATACAAAGAATATGTTAATTTGGGTGTTTTATTGAATTATGGTACCGAGCTAATATATTGCTAGTATGTGATTTATAGGCTAACAAGGGTAGTCCTAATAGAGTTCTAGGGCCAACAGGAGTCTTCGTACAGCCCACGAGTTGTTCATGAGCATACACCGGCCAGAAGGGTCATTAGGAGGCACTTCTCGCGGTTCATTTGCTTGCCTAGGTTGAAGAGTTTCAAGACTGATCGGAAATGTAGAGTTCCAGGTCGATATAGATCAGGTCGGAGAATCAAACCTAGCTAGATATAAAATAACTTTATTTATTGATGATTTGTCCATAAATAAATTTAATTACAATTCTAATAAATTATTAATTATTTTAATTTTAAAAATAATAAATTTTACTATATTAAATAATTCAATTAAAAATTGATGACTACATATATTTATTAAATATTAGTAATATATAATAAATATACTAGCACATTTTAGTAAATAATTCAGTTCTACAAATTTAATATAATTAGGAGAAAATTTTAATTTATTAAAAAGTACTTTAAATAATTATTTTTACATATATAAAAATCCTAAATAACAAAAAAATTAAAAGAAATCAAAAAAAGAGGAACCAGTCAGGTGCCGCCACTTGGCGGCACTTGACTTAAAGACCCAAGGGCTGGGCGCAAGGCTCCTCCGAGCACTGCATCCAACCCGTTCCCGCCCCAGTGCCCAGCCCCTGGAGACGGTTCCCTCCCCACCCCCGACCCCGCCCCCGCCCCCGCCCTGACCCATATTCACATAACAATTGAAAATTATCCTAAAATTCGCAAAAATTTTGCATTTTATTTATTTTTTAATTAAGTCTAAATTTACTTTGAATTGCATTTTTTTAAATAGAATTTAATTTTAAGCTAAATGAGTTCAATTTAAATTGATTTTAAAAATGAGCTCCCATATTTAAACCTGTTGCTATAGTAAACAACTTTTACATGTGCAAAATGAGTGATTTGAACTCAATTTTCGGATAATTTATTGGTGTTGCTCTATATATAGCTGCAAACTTTTGCTCATTTCAGAACATTCACTATATGTTAAGAAAAATAATAAAATGGAGCTAACGTGATGTATTTAATTTGTATTTAAGAGGGAATTTAAGTATTTTGAATTTATAAAGTACATCAACTTTTGTCCACTTTAGTATTTTGAATTTAAGTGATGTATTTTATATTTAAGAGGGACTAATGTGTTTCACTACATTGATAAAAGGGACGAATTTGCTACAAAAAAATTAAGAGGGATGAATGTGTTATAAGAGGGACGAATGTGATATACTACATTGATAAGATGGACCAATCTGTTAAAAAAAATTTAAGAGGAACAAAAGTGCAGAAATTAATCCGTAAGGAGAACCAAAAGCGCAATTTACTCAATACACAATACAACTAAAATAAAAAATACAATCTTAACCCTAAATAATCCTACAGCCGGTGAATCGCCCACACGTGCTCAACTAAATATTTTCAGTATTATTATTATTATTATTAAAATGGAACTCTGGGCAAGGAATTTTATGAAAATGTCAGCGAGCAGAGGTAATGTATAGAATTTTTGAATCATCATCCATAGACTGCTTGAAAGTTGAAACTAAGCTTGCTTAAAACTTCACCAAAGTTTGTTATTCAGTTTATCACATATTTATTAACACTGGTGCCTGTTATACGTGGATGAAATGCGTTTTAATTTGCTTATTGAGTTATTTCCCTTCGACAACTTCACAGTCTCACAGTCAAATTGATATGAAGTAAAGTTGTTGGTGTTGAAGTTCTTTTCTGTGAAATCTAAAAGAAAGAATAATTGTTGGGTGAATTTTGTTGTATCCTTGATGTATTTTTTGGGAAATTCTTACCCACATTGGGTTTGGTCAAATTCAAAGTAAATTAAATGGCAAGTGCAATACACTTGCTTTGGGATTAAATATAACTCCCAGGAGAGTGACCAATCACAAAGCAAGTGCAATACACTTGCTTGGTGGTTGGATGAATTTGATCAAGATCGGCTTGGATAAATTTTTTCCGTATTTTGATGTTTTTATAATTATTACTGAATTAAAACAGTAAATTGATGTAATTTAAGAAAAGCAGAAAAAGAAATAGATCTGAGATTAGAGAGAGAAAGAACAATATTTATATTAATACAGGTAATTGCCACATAAGCAATATTTGTCAATATCTAATAAGTTATATAAATCCTACAGTGTAAACTATAAGCACTTATTTAAATGTGTCCGTCTAAAATGAGATTTTAAGTGATGGAGAGTACATGAGATATCATGTATTTTGGTGACATGTGTTCCCTTAAAATTTAAGTTAAAACAATTTATTTGTTTTAAGACAAATTTACCCTTTTTAATGAGTGAAATTCAACAACACCCCTCGGGTCTTGCCTAACTAAAAAAAATATTTTGTGTTATTTTTACTAGCAAAAAAACCCTGTACTTCTTTATTTTTATAAAAAGAAATCCGTATCAATTCGAAATGAAAATCCCATCAAAGAATGAAAAAAATCCCCTTAACTTAAAATATTACCAATAACCCCTCGTAGCTTTAAAATTTTGCAATAAACCCCCTATGTTATGGTATTCTTAATTAGATATGAAAAATGAGAAAGATGTTATGATCATCATCATCTTATATTTTATTACCACAATTTAAAGCCATTATTTTTTTGGTAAAACATTAGTAATTAATATTGATGAGATTCGTAATGCATCTGAAACTTGGGGAATTTTCCAAATGGTAATCATGGAGTATCCCAGAGTGTAATGGATGATATATTGGAAGGTACTAGAAGGTTCCATGAACAAGCAAAGGAAGCAAAGATGGAACTTTATCCCTCAGATTCTAGACGAGCAGATAGGTTATACACTACACATGGAAATTTTCGAAAATTCTGGTAAATTGATGTTTTCTGGCATGTATTTGAATTTGATTATTTATGTTAATTTTTAATATGCAAAGTTGACCTTTAATAGCCATACTTAAAAGTGTTAAAAGAGTCTGGATGCTGATCTAATATTAGATTCATGGAAGGTTTTAATTCATGTTGTTAGGACTTAGGGCATCTCCTATGTTGGAGTGGGAAGTTGGATTGGGATTTAAAGAGATGAAAAAATCATTTTAAATGAAGAAAGAGGAGGAAAAGGCAATTTCACCTGCAGTTCATCACCCACCGCTTGAAGCGGAGAGCCAATCCAAACACCCATTGGCTCACCGCTTCAAGTCGTTCAAGCGCTGGCACTCGCCCGCCCACCTGCTTGTCGGCCACCTGTTGATCCCATTTTTTTTTTTTAATTTTTGTTTCTTTTTTCCTTTTTACTTAAAAACCCTTTTAATTTTTTAAAAAAAATTCTTTAAAATACCTTATTAAATAAAATGTAACTCTTATTTAATTAGTGTACTATTTTAAAAAGTTAATTTTAGTATAAAAATATAACTCTTATTTAATAAAATCAAATTTAATTTATTTTGTTTTAATTTTAAAAAAAATCCTTAAATTTGTGTATTATTTTGGAAAATTTAATGTCAATATTAAATTATTTTTATTATTTTCAAATCATGTCAATCAAGTATTTAATTGTTGTATTATTGTGTATTATTTTGGAGGTTTTTCTGGGGGTTCGTCCAACCTAGGCAGCGGCAGTAGCAACAACGGTGACAACGTCGATGGCGGGGAGGGTGGCTTTCCTTATATGAGTAATTAGTTGTTGTATTATTATGTACTTTAAAAAAATTATTGGTTGTCAACTATTTAATTGTTGTATTGTTGTGTTTTTTATAAAAAAATATTGGTTGTTATTGTTATAATTAATGTCAATCTTAAATATATCTTATTGTTATTTATTATTTATTTATTTATTATTGTTTAATTATTATTATTATTATTATTATTGTTATTATTATTAATTGAGAGTGGGGAAAATGAGAATTGGAATTAAATGGAACTGATAGATTGAATCATTTTAGATGACTTACGAAAATGAAAGGGGAAGCTGAAGTTGGAATCTGAGGGGAAGCTAGACTGAGTGAGGGGAAGCTGGACTTGGACTGAGGGCATCACTAGAGATGCCCTTAGGAGCTTTTAGAGTGTGTGAATGGTAAGTTGCCCTCACATGCGATATGACCCTAAAATCATGTGTTGCATGTAACTAGTATGTAACTTGACGACTCGGTCTATAAATAAATTATTTTAACCTTATATATTTAATTTTAAAAAATACTTAAAAAATAATCTTCAATTAACAAAAGACGATTATATCTTTTATATCAATAAACTTGCAAAATATATTAATTGATTTATTTCCATGATTAATATTGACAATTATCATGGAATTAGGGTTTAAACAATTTTTTTCATCACAACTTCTTCTTCTTCATCACGCCTTTGAATTTCTCATTCAACCCATATAAAATTATTGAATAAAATATTAAAATAATTGCATACAACATCGGAGGAGGTTCCGCTTGTGGAGAAACAATAATACTTAGAAATTATAATTAGAGACACTAACTACAATAACACAAGGGTAAAGGTTGCTAGGTGATATGGAGAAGACACGACTTAAATATTTAGAGGATAAGAAAGTAGTACACTAAGTTATGTTTCTCTCTTATACTTAACACATTACAAGTGCATCATATTTATAGAGTCCATAAGAGACTTCTAGACTATGACAACTAATAGTCAAATACTAAAATAAATATTACAAAGACCAATGCTAAAATAGTTTGAACATCACCTACACCTAGTTCCAACTCCATAGTAAATTGAACTTATTAAATTAGCACATAGTTCAACATTCCCCCTTGATGCTAATTTCCGGTATCATCCCCAACTTCGAACGAAACAATTCAAACTTTTCTTGGGGTAACGGTTTGGTAAAAATATCGGCTACTTGATCATTTGTACCAACTTTGAAGAGATCAATTTCTTCGGACTATACCTTTTCTCTAATGAAATGATGATGAACTTCAATATGTTTAGTTCTAGCATGAAACACCGGATTCGAGGCCAATCGAATTGTGCTCAGACTATCACGAAAGATCTTTACAGACCCTTCGATAGGATGATGAATATTGTCAAATATTCTCCTTAACCACACACACTCTTGAGCTGCTAAAGTTGCAGCATTATATTCGGCTTCTGTACTAGACAAAGCAACAATAGCTTGCTTTTTGCTCCACCATGAGACCGCCGCTGATCCAAAATTGAAAACATAACTTGATGTAGATCGTCGAGTGGATGTATCTCCAGCCCAATCAGCATCCGTGAATCCTTAGAGAAAGAATTTCACATTTTTCTTATATATCAAACCATAGTCAATAGTACCCCTTAAATATCGAAGTATTCTTTTAGCTGTATCAAAGTGAGGATTTCTAGGTTGTTGTAGAAATTAACTCGTAACTCCAACTGAGTATGCAATATCTGGCCTAGAAATCGTCAAATAGAGTAAACTTCCAATTAAAGTTCTGTAGATAGAAACATATTCTACAAACTTTCCTTCATTTGGCTTCAACTTTAAGTTATGCTCCATTGGAGTAGGCATTGGCTTGCAATCTAGCATCTTGAACTTCTCAAGAATTTTTTTCGCATATTTCTTTTGAGATAGAAATATGCCATCCTTACACCTTGATATTTCTAACCCAAGAAAATGGTGAAGCTCCCCAAGATTCTTCATTTCAAATCGGATTGCAAGCTCTTTTCTTAACTTAGCAATTTCCTCTTCGTTGTCACCAGTGATTATCATATCATCTACATACAAAAGTACTAGAATTTGCATGCTCGAGTCTTTCTTAACAAATAGACTAGCATCAGCATTAGATGGGAGATAGCCACAAAAATTCAAGTATTGAGCAATTTTTCCATACCAAGCACGCGGTGCTTGTTTTAGTCCGTATAGAGCTTTCTTTAGCCTACAAACATGATTTGGATACTTTTCAGACTTGAAACCAGGTGGCTGCTCCATAAAAATTTCTCGATCAATTTCTCCATAGAGAAAAGCATTTTTGACGTCTAATTGCCAAAGTTTCCACCCTTTTGATGCTGCTAAAGATAGTACGACACGTACTGATGTCATTTTTGCTACAGGGCTGAATGTTTCTTCATAGTCCATCCCATATTTCTGCGAGAAACCGCGAGCTACTAACCTTGCTTTATACCGATCAATTGATCCGTCAATCTTCCGCTTGATTTTGAAGATCCATTTGCAAGAAATGGGTTGAACACCAATTGGTTTCGGGAATAAATCCCAAGTCTGATTCTTTTGAAGTGCAGTCATTTCTTCAACCATGGCATTTTCCCATTCTGAAACTCCTTTAGCTTCTTTGTATGAAAATGGTTCGTTGTCACAATCTGGTCCTGCAAAGAAACATTCACTAATCTTGCAGTGATTCTTATCCAAATGGTAATCCTTGTACTTTTATGGCATTCTTCGATTTCTCGAAGATCTTCGTAGAAAGACATCTTCTTCTTGAGTCCCCTCATTAGTTTCTTCTTGTGCAGCAGCCAGTGAAGGAGAAGATGACTCTTTCGGTTCTTCTAACTGACATTGAACAACAAACTTATCTTCATTATTTGAGGATTCAGAAAATTTGGGCAAGATAGATGGCTCGTATAACAAAGAGACTTCATCGAAGACAACATCTCGAGAAGTAAACACCTTTCGAGTTTCTGGATCCATGCACCTCCATCATTTTCTACTTTCATCATAACTCACAAAGATTCTTTTCTTGGCTTTTGGCTCTAGTTTTGTTCTTTGTTGATCCTGGCATGAACATAACAAATAGAGCCAAAAATTCTAAAGTATCCAACAGATGGTTTCTTACCATATACAAGCTCGAATGGAGTTTTCATGCCAATAGCTCTTGAGGGGAGTCGATTTATCACATGACAAGCACATTTCATAGCTTCAGCCCACAATTCTTTTGGCAAAGATTTAGCATGAATCCAACTTCTGCACACTTCTGCCAAGTGTCTCAACTTTCGCTCGGCGACCCCGTTTTGTTGAGAAGTGCCGGCGCATGTGAATTGTCTTTTGACTCCATGTTCTTCACAGAAATTGTGAAACTCATTGGACATGTATTCTCCTCCATTGTCTGTTCGTAAGCATGCAATTTTGGTTTGAAGTTCCCCCTCAATCTTCCGTTTGAATATCTTGAAAGTTGAAAATGCTTCACTTTTCTCTTTCAAGAAAAACACCCATGAGAATCTAGAGTAGTCGTCTACGAAGACAATCATATAACGACATCCGGTATAGCTAGATGTTCTACACGGGCCCAACAAATCAGAGTGAATAAGTTGCAATGTTTTTGTAGATTTGATGATGGAACGTTCAAATGGAAGACGGTGAGCTTTGCCGTATTGACAACCTTCACATATTGTATTATGCTGAAAATTTCCCAAGACTGGCAACCCATGAACCATATTTTTGATTGAAATTTCTTTCAATCTTTCATATCCCACATGAGCCAGACTAGCATGCCACAACATTGCATTATCTTGTCTGCTGGTTTTCTACACATAAGCCTCACTTGCATTCAAGACATATATGCAATCAACTTTTCTTCCCTTTAGTACAACATCAGCATCAAAGTTTCTCAAATTTTCAAGAACCAAGACACCACAAGGACCAAATAAAACATATTTTCCAGTGCTAGTCATTTGAGAAATTGAAAGAAGATTTTTAGCCATACCTGGAACGTGATAAACATTTTCTAATGTAACCGAACCTTCTACCGCTCCCGTAGTATTCACCATCACACTTCCTTCATTTTGCACTGGATAAACCGAGTTGTCTGCAGTAGCAATTGCAGCATCTCCTATATATTTTTGGCACTTTGAGAACAAAGATTCATTTCCGGTTACGTGATGAGAACAACCGGAATCAAGAATCCAATCATGCTTATAATTAATTGCAGCAAGACCCTCCTAACGAACTGTTGGGATATTCTATCTAGGGGCTCGATTGTCAATACAACAAAGTGCGAAATTTAAAATTTTTCGAGGTCCCTATATGTCCCATAAATCTTTCTCCACAGTTTATTATACGAAAAGCATGAATCAAACATTTAATTAAACATAGGGGGTTAATCGCAAATTACCTCACCACGGATTTGTGGTGGTTTCCTCCACGTGTTTGGTTCGATCCACAGCTAGAGTGATCCATGTGTCTCACCTCCAAAGTTAGTCCACACCAATCGGATTGTAGTGACGCCTACAAGTCTTAGGCTCAGAACTGGATCTCGCAGGTTTGTCAGCAAAGGGTTTCGGATCTAGATCTGGACTTAAGATCTTGATCAGGGTTTGGAGATACAGATGGAAGAAGGGATCACAGGACTTGTGTGATTGAGCAGGGCTCGGCCAGGGCAGATCTGGTCGAGTTTGGGTTCGGCCGAGTTTGGTTCGGGCGACTTGGGGTTGGGGCGAAAACTTTAGGGGCGATTTTGTAGTTAAAAATTCTTGTTCGAAAAATCTGATTTTCTCTCTTGTAAAATCGGTTTCTCTCTTATTTTCAGCAAACAATTTTTCTCTCAAAATTTTCTAATCTCACTTATGATGAAGAGAAGGGAAGGAATATATTTATAGGAGAAGAGTCCTTCTCCAAAAAGATATCTCCTTCCTTGTCTATCAAATCTTTTATTCCTTATCAAGTTAGGAATGTGAGATTTGATAGATCTCTTCTAACTTGCTTTTCAAGAAACAAAACTCTTTTCCTTTATCACAAAAATCGCCCCCTACCTTTATTTCAATTAATTACGAAATCAACCCCATAATTATCCAATACTAAAATTGGTTAATTATTTATTCTTCCAATTAATTAACTACTTTAATTAATTCCATAATTAATCAGATAACTCTAATTAATTAATTGAACATTAATCAATTAGTTATCTAATTAATATTCTCCAATTGAATTAATACCATAATTCAATTACCTTGATTTAACAACTTTAAATCATTTACTTTTCCTTTAAGACAGTCACCGTCCAATTGTATTGTGTGTGACCCTCTGGGTTCACCATCAACTGGCAGCAGGCCCACGACTTTCGTGATTTAATTAACGAGCAATTAAATGCTCCGATCAATTAAACAACTTTTAATTGACCACTCCTAAAATTAATTTTCCTATTAATTTAGGAGTACCTACACTTCATGGTCGATGTCTAGCCACAAGCCCATGAAGCCCAATCAAAGGTGAATTGATAATTGTGAACCTCACCTCTTATAATTGCCATGTACATACGGTCCTTCTACGATGATTTCCCGATCGAGACCTAGGGTGTGTGAATTGATCGGCACCTCTAATTATCTCAATACTGTACTTTCTAATTCAGGATAATAATTCCGGTGTGACTGCTAAATTTGGAAATACCTTCCAAATTCGTCACCAACCATGGCCATGGGTTTCTAGGAACATATTATCGAAGAACGTACAGGAAATACTCTCATCTTATCAGGATGAGTCGATAGATCCTTTCTTAGCACTAACCACTCGCGTACAGTTGTGTACGCACCCAACTTAGGCACTTTGTGGCCATGCTACGTGACCAGTACCTAAATCTAAGTACGCACACTTGTGCACCGAATTCGCCCTAGCACCTCAAGTCTAAGGACTAAATCGTACACTATTATAAGCCTTGAGAAACATCCCATCACCGATATGCGTCATGCGCTTCCACAATGGGTTTCTCTGTTCGGGTCGTTCGATGCATTCAATCTTCCATTGAACCACCTACTCATATGCACTGGCCTCAAATGCCTTGCTCATGAAACGCTACAAATTCACTCCATGTGAATCATGCATACTTGTACAAGTCTTGGCGATTCCTACGATACCCCGTCTCGTTCGGAATCTATGACTTGGAACGGTTTTAAGATCACGACCTTTGAGACTGTTTCATGATTGCACTCAGTACTGAAGTGAATCGTCCCATAGTCTATTGTGACCTCAGGATTTCATCCAATCGCTTAGATAAGTTCGCGAGAGATGAAGTTGGCCATTGTTCAGTTTCACGTACTATGAATGAACAGGCGTATTAATTATAAACCATAAGAAAATAGTACTTCAACAAGCTAATTAATATTGGCTTGCTGGGCACTACTCTATCACGAACATCAACCTTTGATGATGTTAGTGCCGTAACATCTCTTTGTGCCTTCCGATCAATCACAATGGTCGAAAGACAGCTTTCCCAATCACAAAGATTGTCTTTTGTCCCTTCAGAGTTTTCCGGTTTTTTTTCGAATGTGCCTGCATTCCCTTCAACTGTTTTGGTCCTACAAAATCTTCGTATATGGCCAGGTTTGCCACACTTATGACAAATTACTTGCTTTCGTGTCCCTTGAGATGAATTTCCCCCGCCGTCCTTCTTATTTTGCTCATTTGGTTTCTTTTGATTCCAATTTTTCTTGAAATCCTTTTTATGTTGTCCGGAGAACAACGCTTAATCTTTGTTAGCAATAGAGACTTGAGCCATCTGAAGGGCTAAAGCTTCTTGATTCGAAAGCAAGTTCTCTAATTCAATGATAGAGGGTTGATTTGTCCACCCTTGGATCGAAGTCATGAATGGCATGTACTCATTCCTTAGTCCTTTAATTATATTTCGCTGTAGACGTCCTTCACTCACTTTTTCTTCCGGATCTAGTTCTGAAATTTCAGCACAAATACTCTTCACTTTGTGAAAATATTGATTGATAGTCATATTTCCTATTTCCTTGTGATGCGGTTACAAGCTCGCTTTCAAGTATTTGAAGTCTAGATGTATTCTTCCTTGAGAATAGCTTTTCCAACATGTCCCATACGTCTTTTGGAGACTCAACATCCCGGATGTGTTCGATTAGATCTTTATGAGTCGAACTCCTCAAAATGAACAATGCTTGACCGCATTTCTTTGCCCAACTTTTTCTGGCAGCGGAATTTTCGGGACTGTCCGCCGGCAATTCGCTAGCGTTACCACCAACCATCTCCCGAAGGTCTTGGCCTTGAAGATAAGCTTTAATACAAAGCTTCCAATATTGATAGTTAGTGTTGTTCAACTTCTCCACACCAAATTGAGTCACAGTTCCTCCGTTCTCCATTCTTGAAAAATGAATGAACTTAAAGAATGAAGATTAGTTAAACCAAGGAATTGACAAAACAAGCAAACCTTTTACCACAATGGCTCTGATACAATGTGGAGAAACAATAATACTTAGAAATAATAGTTGGAGACACTAACTACAATAACACAAGGGCAAAGGTTGCTAGGTGATATGGAGAAGACACGACTTAAATATTTAGAGGATAAGAAAGTAGTACACTAAGTTATGTTTCTCTCTTATACTTAACACATTACAAATGCATCATATTTATAGAGTCCATAAGAGACTTCTAGACTATGACAACTAATAGTCAAATACTAAAATAAATATTACAAAGACCAATGCTAAAATAGTTTGAACATCACCTACACCTAGTTCCAACTCCATAGTAAATTGAACTTATTAAATTAGCACATAGTTAAACACCGCTGACACCCTCACCCCAACGTTGTGACCTTTGTTTTGCTGGAAAACAGGAAGCTAGGAATCATATGGTTATTGGAGCAAGGAGTACCGGATTCGAAAATCAGATATAATACGCTAGTTTCATAATTAAATCATTAATTAATAGGAGGCGAACGATCATGAAAGTGGAACGATCATTAATTAAATGAAAAATATTATTTTAAGTTCGATAGATATGACAAATTATTCTTAAACCAACTTTTTCATTTAAACTAACATGAGCGTCTAATAAATTGACCTTTAAAAAGAGCAAAGGGAATCTTTAACAGAAAAATATAAAATCCAATTACAATCAAATATTAAAAATAAAGCTATGATTTATATTAAAAATAAACATGTGACCTACTAACGAATTTAACAGTTTCAAGGTGTACTATCGTTTTATCTCCGGTATATGTGGTTAAGTGTAGAAGTTAAGAATTTTTTAGGGGTTAAGTGTCATATGTCCTAAAAATAATACTCCTACTAATTATCAATAATGAAATTTTCTTTTGGTACTACATGATATGTCACATTGAAATTTTGGTATCATCGAATACGAAAATGCAATTTCTGTACCACATGGTATGTCATTGCAACTCTCATACCAAATTCAATTTTTCTCCGAAGATCATTGCAATGTACTCCCTTGTTATATGAAAATGAGCAATTAGCTCCCCTTCAAAAAATTTAATGAAAAGTATTTTGTAACATAAGGGGGTAATGCTATGCTTGTTTATCATAACACTGTGGGTAAATTCTCACATTTATCGTAACACAAGTGGATAAACTGTCACATTATCATAACAAAATGGGATAAAGTACCACATATAAAAATGTCAGAGAGACGGTGTGAACTTTTGAAAAATTACAAGGAGAGTAAAATGTTATTTTTCAAATGACCGGGGGGGGGGGGGTGGTGGGAATCGAACATTAGGGGGTAAATTGTCAGGGAAAAATTGGATTGATATGAAAGTTGCAATAAAATTCTATCATATGGTATCAAATTTGTATTTTTGGGTCCGATGATACTAAAGTTGCAAGTTGATCTATTTTGTAATACCAAAAAAACAAATATCCGGATCAATAATTAAATGTCGAAGAGAGACAAATTTTACATCCTAATCAAATGAAGCGAACCATGTGCATGCAATGTAAAATGATAATTCAAATAAATAGCTAATTAAATCAAAAAGTTATGAAAGATTAATTGGAAAATATCATATGTACACTTAATTTATGCACACAAACCAAACCATGGAATATACACAATTAATTAATACGACAATGTACAGACAAGTTTATACGTAGTTAATTAATACAGTACTGTTTGATATTGTGTAATTTGTTGACTCGCTTTTATATGATTCATTATTATGTATTAACTGCTAGCTTGCTTTTTAGTAATGAAGAATGTATGTAGCACATAAATGGGGTAATATCCAGTGAAGATACTCAAGGGTAGAGAACATACATGAGATTAGTTTGAGATATAACCCAACAAATAGTAAAAAAATGATCCCCAAATTTATGTTAATTAGGAACTATTATTTAATTCTTTATTATTTTATACAAATTATATTTTTAAATCAATTACGTACAAAAACACAAGTTACACTCCTTATTTTCTTTTAATGTGATCAATTCCATATTGGATTCATGACTACGTTTGAAAAACTGATTGAGAGAAACCTCATTTGTTATACGAGTCTTTCTAAAATAAAATTTTATAGAAAATAAGTGTATATGAGATATCCCATCTCAATCACTAAAAGTCAATAACAAATCTGAACTACAATTTATGGTCAAAATTTCCAATGATGACGTGACATCGGACATTTAGAAAAAATAAACATATGTTAAATTACATAATAACCCTTTTATTAATATGTTTAAAAAAAACTCTCTATTCTCTAATTAATTTCAGATCTCTTTCTAAAAAAAATCGAGGGAATTACACTTTTCATATCAAACTTTTGCCTACTTTGTACAATTCATACCAAACTATTCAAAAAGACACATTTTGTACAAAAGTTGGACAACTTTTTTTACATTTCATTTGGCCGCTTAGTTTTTGTATGAAAAAGGTCACACGTCAAGCACGTGTCCGTTTATGTCACCATTTTTGTCTCTTCAGAGAATATTTGCAATTGGGCAAAAAATACCTAAGGCCATCTCCAGCAGTTGAGGGCTAGCCCCGGGCACTGGAGCCCGGGCTAGCCCAGGGCTAGCCCGGGGCCCTGCAGGACGTCTCCAGCAGTTGGGGCTTTGTGGGGGAATTACTTCCATTTTTTTCCTTTGCCCACTCTCACCTATTATTATTTATGATTTATAATTTTTTAATATTAATATTAATAATAGTAATTATATTAGTACTTGTAATTTAATTATTAATTATATTATATGCTGCGTCATGAAGCAATTCGTTCCAAGATGACCAACCGTAGACTCCAAAAAGACTTAATAGAACATGTTTATGAAAAATACGGTTAAAAATGAGTGTTTAAATTTAATTTTCTTGTCTATTTTAATATGTATTTAAATTTTTAATTTAGATTAAGTATTAATCTAAATTTTATGCTTATGACGTGTTTATTTTGTATTATTAACTAATTTCGTATTTTAAAAAAAATTTATTTGTATGAGTGTTAAATTAAATGGACTAATTGAAATAACACATTAATTAAAATAACACATTAATTAAAATAACACATTAAATAAAATCACATTAATTACAATAACACATTAATTAAAATAAAACACTAATTAAAATAACACACTAATTAAAATAACACACTAATTAAAATAACACATTAAATAAAATCACATTAATTACAATAACACATTAATTAAAATACAACACATTAATTATACAAAATCATACACACATTAAATAAACCATACACACATTAATTCATTAAAAGAAAAAAAAAAAGGAAAGACCAATCAAGTGGCGGCACCTGTTTTAAAGAGGGGCGCGTGTCTCTTCTTCAAGCTCCAGCCGACGCGCCAAGCGGGCGGGGCTGCGGGCTGCCCCGCCACCCCGCCCGACCCCGGCCCCTCTCCGTCTCCAGCAGTTTCTCCCTCCCAGCCCGAGCCCGCCCCGAGCCCGCCAGCCACTGCTGGAGATGGCCTAAAAAGGTATACATTGGGAGGGGGTAATTACAATTATTGCCGCCACCAATTCCTTATCTTCACCTCCGACACCACAACCACCGTCCAACCCTTCCCCACCTGAAAACAGATCTTTACATGAGCGAAGTAGCTGAATTTGTAAGAAGTGTTATGACTAACTTTGAAAATTCATGTGAGGGGCCCATGTATATTTTCCATCGAACAAATATTAAATAAAATTATTTGAGGCGGTAAAGTGCTTAATTTGTAAATATGGGTTGTAAAGTGCCACAATATGTAACTTTAATTTGGGGAATAAGATTTTTGTCAAATTTTTAAAGTGGATTTCATTAATCATATGGAAGTTTTTGTCATTTTTTTTTAAAAAATTAACAAGGGGTTTATTGAAAATTTTAAACCTACGAGGGGTTATTGGTAATCTTTTAAGTTAAGGAGATGTTTTTTTCATCATTTGATTGGGTAAAATTGTCATTTCGAATTGATAGAGATATTTTTTGGTAATAATAAAAAAATATTACAGGGTTGTTTTGTTAACAAAAATAACACAAACTTTTGTTTAGTTAGACAAGACCCAAAGGGTGTTGTTTAGGGCTGAGCAACCGGTACAAACCGGATCGAACCGAACCGAAGTTCGGTATTATTTCGGTTCGGTCCATTTCAAACCATGGACCGTTTGCCGAACCGAAAATTTCGATTCGGTTCGGTATAAAACCGAACGGTTCGGTTTGGTTTCGGTTTGATCCAAAAAAAACCGAAATTGTCTCTCCATAACATACCTACTTTTAATTTTCAAGATCAGAGACCCATTTTACAATTTCAATTCTTCTATAGCTTGACCCCAAGTCCATTTCCAAACCCAATTTCTTCAAAAGTCTCGTATTTTACTCAATTCTTCTTTCAAAATCTTCTCTTTTCTTTAATCTGCATAACAAATCACAAAGAAGAATCTTCTATGGCTTCAGGGGCGGATCTGGTGTTCGTTGGTTGAGGGCTTTTTGGAATAGAAGTGAAGAGTGATTATTAAAGTAGTTGGATCTAGGAATTAGGATAAAGAAAAACATTTTGGTATTTTGGTATTGTAATAGAATCATAGAAGAGAATAAGAAAAGAACTGTTTGATTTTCGCTGAAAGAAGAGAAGAATTGGCTAGGGAGCATTGGGTTTAATCTTTGCGGTGGCTGGTGAGGTTGTGCGGCGGCGGCGGCGGCGGCTGGCTAGTGAAGAAAATATTGTGGTATGTTTTTAAAAGTGGCTAGGGTTTTGTGTGTAAAAATGTAGAAACAGGTTTAATATTAGTATTTTAAGAAAAAAAAAAATATTTCGGTATTACCGGTTCGGTTCGGTAAACCGACCGGTAATACCGAAAACCGAATGTAACCAAGGCTCGGTTTTGAGACAGAAACCGAATACCGAACCGAAAATTCGGTTCGGTAAACGGTTCGGACCGAAACTTCGGTTTCGGTTCGGTCCGGTCGGTTTCCCGGATCATGCTCAGCCCTAGTGTTGTTGAATTTCACTCATTAAAAAGGGTAGTCTTGAAAAAAAAAATTATTTTAACTTAAATTTTAAGGGTACACGTGTCACCAAGATAAATGCTATCTCATATGCTCTCCATCCCTCAAAATCTCATTTTGGACGGACTTTAAGACTTATTTGTTAATGTTTATTAGTTGCCATTCAACAAATTGGGGTTGCTGTTAATTCACATTTTTTTCTTTTTTTGGCAAACATCAAATTTAAAGTTGATTTCGAAAAGAATCAAATTCATAAAGTCTTTCATGGATTTTAGGTTTATATTTCTAAAACTCAATATCTGTTTAACTTTAAGATGTCAACCAATTTTTTGCAAACTAAATTAGATTAAAAGTGGCTTCAATTCAAATTATTATAATATTATAGTATGTGTCTAATTAAACACATTTTTTTACAGATATAAACAAATCATAATAGATGTCTAATTATAATATTTCAAGAGATTACTCAACAAATACGAACAAACCATGTTTTTGACAACTAATAACTCCATAATCATCATCACATAACAATAGGAACTGTACTAGAATTATGGAAAGCATTTAAATCTACAAACATTAAACTAAAAATAAATCAGAATACAAAACATAAACATTAAACTAAAGATAAAAATAATATAGAAAATACATAAACCTCCGGTGAAATCATGATAACTTTGGTCTCCTTTTTTCATTCTCACCCATTTCAATTCTCCATATCGGATGGATCATCAAATACTGGAGATGGGATAGACTGCCCGGGATGAATTTCGTTGCAACGTTCAACCAACATTTGATAATCAGGAAAAAAGTTCTTGCATTAATGACCTTTGTGGTTCAAGCAAGTACAAACTTGCTTCATTCCTGAATGTTGTACGACGATGTGCCCCATAAATTGATTCCTAGTATTGAAACATATTTTTCATTTGATCTATAGCTTAGGGGATGTCCGAGAGACATACGGCAGTAATGACAGGTGTTCTTCCGCAGACGATTTTGATCATATTCTCTAGTAAAGCTTAACCGAGCCCCACTCAGTTGACTCGTCATCGACAACGACGTTGATCGATGTAATTGCGATGAATCCACCATCACTCCACCCGGATCAAACGAATTTCTTCGATTGATCATGACTTGTGAAGAAGCATTGGATGAAATCGGACTTCTCCGGTAGGATGAGATAGGACTTCTCCTCGCCGGCAGTGGTACACTCACTCCGGCAGTAAAGGTGCACCATAAACCTTTGAAAATTTACTTGTAATAATTCTCCAATGTCATTTTTTTTTCTTTTTTGTCCTTTTTTAGAGATTCTGGAAATTTGAGTCGATTTATAGACACTATCTTTACGAGGGGTTGAAAGAAGAAAGAAATATTTTGCTATTTCCGGTGAAAAATATTATTTGTTAATGTTTTTTTACTTAAGTAGTTGACATTCAACAAATTTGGGGTTGATGTTAATTCGCATTTTTTCTTTTTCGACAAACGTCAAATTTAAAGTTGATTTTAAAAAGAATCAAATTTATATAGTCTTTTGTGGATTTTAGGTTTATATTTTTAAAACTCAATATCAATTTAACTTTAAGATGTCAACCAATTTTTTGCAAACTACATTAGATTAAAAGTTGTTTCAATTCAAATTATTATAATATTTTGGTATGTGTCTAATTAAACACAATTATTACAGATATCAACAAATCATGATAGATGTCTAATTGTAATATTTCAAGAGATTACTCAACAAATACGAACAAACCATGTTTTTGACAACTAATAACTCCATAATCATCATCACATAACAATAGGAACAATAGGAACAGTACTAGAATTATGGAAAGCATTTAAAACTACAAACATTAAACAAAAAATAAATCAAAACACAAAACATAAACATTAAACTAAACATAAAAAACAACATAGAAAATACATAAACATCATGTGAAATCATGATTTTGGTCTCCTTTTTCCGTTCTCACCCATTTCAATTCTCCATATCTGATGGATCATCAAATACTGGAGATGGGATAGACTGCCCGGGATGAATTTCGTTGCAACGTTCAACCAACATTTGATAATCAGGAAAAAAGTTCTTGCATTAATGACCTTTGTGGTTCAAGCAAGTACAAACTTGCTTCATTCCTGAATGTTGTGCGGTGATGTGCCCCATAAATTGATTCCTAGTATTGAAAACATATTTCTCATTTGATCTATAGCTTAGGGGATGTCCGAGCGACATACGACAGTAATGGCAGGTGTTCTTACGAAGATGACTTTGATCATATTCTCTAGTAAAGCTTTACCGAGCCCAACTCAGTTGACTCGTCATTGACAACGATGTTGATCGATGTAATTGCGATGAATCCACCATCACTCCACCCAGATCAAACGAATTTCTTCGATTGATCATGACTTGCGAAGGAAAAGCATTGGATGAGATCGGACTTCTCCGGTGGGATGAGATCGGACTTCTCCTCGCCGGCAGTGGTACACTCACTCTGGCAGTAGAGGTCCACGATAAACCTTTGAAAATTTTCTTGTAATTAATAATCCCCCAATGTTATTTTTTTTTCTTTTTTTTTTTCCTTTTTTTGAGATTCTGAAAATTTGAGTCGATTTATAGACACCATCTTTACGAGGGGTTGAAAGAAGAAAGAAATGTTTTGCTATTTCCGGTGAAAAACTTTATTTGTTAATGTTTTTTACTTAATTAGTTGACATTCAACAAATACGGGGTTGATGTTAATTCACATTTTTTTTTTGCAAACGTCAAATTTAAAGTTGATTTCGAAAAGAATAAAATTTATATAGTCTTTTGTGGATTTTAGGTTTATATTTTTAAAACTCAATATCAATTTAACTTTAAGATGTCAACCAATTTTTTGCAAACTACATTAGATTAAAAGTTGTTTCAATTCAAATTATTATAATATTTTGGAATGTGTCTAATTAAACACAATTATTACAGATATCAACAAATCATGATAGATGTCTAATTGTAATATTTCAAGAGATTACTCAACAAATACGAACAAACCATGTTTTTTACAACTAATAACTACATAATCATCATCACATAACAATAGGAACAGTACTAGAATTATGGAAAGCATTTAAAACTACAAACATTAAACAAAAAATAAATCAAAACACAAAACATAAACATTAAACTAAACATAAAAAACAACATAGAAAATACATAAACATCATGTGAAATCATGATTTTGGTCTCCTTTTTTCGTTCTCACCCATTTCAATTCTCCATATCGGATGGATCATCAAATACTGGAGATGGGATAGACTGCCCGGGATGAATTTCGTTGCAACGTTCAACCAACATTTGATAATCAGGAAAAAAGTTCTTGCATTAATGACCTTTGTGGTTCAAGCAAGTACAAACTTGCTTCATTCCTGAATGTTGTGCGGTGATGTGCCCCATAAATTGATTCCTAGTATTGAAAACATATTTCTCATTTGATATATAGCTTAGGGGATGTCCGAGCGACATACGACAGTAATGGCAGGTGTTCTTACGAAGATGACTTTGATCATATTCTCTAGTAAAGCTTTACCGAGCCCAACTCAGTTGACTCGTCATTGACAACGATGTTGATCGATGTAATTGCGATGAATCCACACTCACCCAGATCAAACGAATTTCTTCGATTGATCATGACTTGCGAAGGAAAAGCATTGGATGAGATCGGACTTCTCCGGTGGGATGAAATCGGACTTCTCCTCGCCGGCAGTGGTACACTCACTCTGGCAGTAGAGGTCCACGATAAACCTTTGAAAATTTTCTTGTAATAATCCCCCAATGTTATTTTTTTTTCTTTTTTTTTTTTTCCTTTTTTTGAGATTCTGAAAATTTGAGTCGATTTATAGACACCATCTTTACGAGGGGTTGAAAGGAGAAAGAAATGTTTTGCTATTTCCGGTGAAAAACTTTATTTGTTAATGTTTTTTACTTAATTAGTTGACATTCAACAAATTCGGGGTTGATGTTAATTCACATTTTGTTTTTGCAAACGTCAAATTTAAAGTTGATTTCGAAAAGAATAAAATTTATATAGTCTTTTGTGGATTTTAGGTTTATATTTTTAAAACTCAATATCAATTTAACTTTAAGATGTCAACCAATTTTTTGCAAACTACATTAGATTAAAAGTTGTTTCAATTCAAATTATTATAATATTTTGGTATGTGTCTAATTAAACACAATTATTACAGATATCAACAAATCATGATAGATGTCTAATTGTAATATTTCAAGAGATTACTCAACAAATACGAACAAACCATGTTTTTGACAACTAATAACTCCATAATCATCATCACATAACAATAGGAACAATAGGAACAGTACTAGAATTATGGAAAGCATTTAAAACTACAAACATTAAACAAAAAATAAATCAAAACACAAAACATAAACATTAAACTAAACATAAAAAACAACATAGAAAATACATAAAAATCATGTGAAATCATGATTTTGGTCTCCATTTTCCGTTCTCACCCATTTCAATTCTCCATATCGGATGGATCATCAAATACTGGAGATGGGATAGACTGCCCGGGATGAATTTCGTTGCAACGTTCAACCAACATTTGATAATCAGGAAAAAAGTTCTTGCATTAATGACCTTTGTGGTTCAAGCAAGTACAAAGTTGCTTCATTCCTGAATGTTGTGCGGTGATGTGCCCCATAAATTGATTCCTAGTATTGAAAACATATTTCTCATTTGCTCTATAGCTTAGGGGATGTCCGAGCGACATACGACAGTAATGGCAGGTGTTCTTACGAAGATGACTTTTATCATATTCTCTAGTAAAGCTTTACCGAGCCCAACTCAGTTGACTCGTCATTGACAACGATGTTGATCGATGTAATTGCGATGAATCCACCGTCACTCCACCCAGATCAAACGAATTTCTTCGATTGATCAAGACTTGCGAAGGAAAAGCATTGGATGAGATCGGACTTCTCCGGTGGGATGAGATCGGACTTCTCCTCGCCGGCAGTGGTACACTCACACTGGCAGTAGAGGTCCACGATAAACCTTTGAAAATTTTCTTGTAATAATCCCCCAATGTTATTTTTTTTTCTTTTTTTTTTCCTTTTTTTGAGATTCTGAAAATTTGAGTCGATTTATAGACACCATCTTTACGAGGGGTTGAAAGAAGAAAGAAATGTTTTGCTATTTCCGGTGAAAAACTTTATTTGTTAATGTTTTTTACTTAATTAGTTGACATTCAACAAATTCGGGGTTGATGTTAATTCACATTTTTTTTTTGCAAACGTCAAATTTAAAGTTGATTTCGAAAAGAATAAAATTTATATAGTCTTTTGTGGATTTTAGGTTTATATTTTTAAAACTCAATATCAATTTAACTTTAAGATGTCAACCAATTTTTTGCAAACTACATTAGATTAAAAGTTGTTTCAATTCAAATTATTATAATATTTTGGTATGTGTCTAATTAAACACAATTATTGCAGAGATCAACAAATCATGATAGATGTCTAATTGTAATATTTCAAGAGATTACTCAACAAATACGAACAAACCATGTTTTTGACAACTAATAACTCCATAATCATCATCACATAACAATAAGAACGATAGGAACAGTACTAGAATTATGGAAAGCATTTAAAACTACAAACATTAAACAAAAAATAAATCAAAACACAAAACATAAACATTAAACTAAACATAAAAAACAACATAGAAAATACATAAACATCATGTGAAATCATGATTTTGGTCTCCTTTTTCCGTTCTCACCCATTTCAATTCTCCATATCGGATGGATCATCAAATACTGGAGATGGGATAGACTGCCCGGGATGAATTTCGTTGCAACGTTCAACCAACATTTGATAATCAAGAAAAAAGTTCTTGCATTAATGACCTTTGTGGTTCAAGCAAGTACAAACTTGCTTCATTCCTGAATGTTGTGCGGTGATGTGCCCCATAAATTGATTCCTAGTATTGAAAACATATTTCTCATTTGATCTATAGCTTAGGGGATGTCCGAGCGTCATACGACAGTAATGGCAGGTGTTCTTACGAAGATGACTTTGATCATATTCTCTAGTAAAGCTTTACCGAGCCCAACTCAGTTGACTCGTCATTGACAACGATGTTGATCGATGTAATTGCGATGAATCCACCGTCACTCCACCCAGATCAAACGAATTTCTTCGATTGATCATGACTTGCGAAGGAAAAGCATTGGATGAGATCGGACTTCTCCGGTGGGATGAGATCGGACTTCTCCTCGCCGGCAGTGGTACACTCACTCTGGCAGTAGAGGTCAACGATAAACCTTTGAAAATTTTCTTGTAATAATCCCCCAATGTTATTTTTTTTTCTTTTTTTTTTCCTTTTTTTGAGATTCTGAAAATTTGAGTCGATTTATAGACACCATCTTTACGAGGGGTTGAAAGAAGAAAGAAATGTTTTGCTATTTCCGGTGAAAAACTTTATTTGTTAATGTTTTTTACTTAATTAGTTGACATTCAACAAATTCGGGGTTGATGTTAATTCACATTTTTTTTTTGCAAACGTCAAATTTAAAGTTGATTTCGAAAAGAATAAAATTTATATAGTCTTTTGTGAATTTTAGGTTTATATTTTTAAAACTCAATATCAATTTAACTTTAAGATGTCAACCAATTTTTTGCAAACTACATTAGATTAAAAGTTGTTTCAATTCAAATTATTATAATATTTTGGTATGTGTCTAATTAAACACAATTATTACAGATATCAACAAATCATGATAGATGTCTAATTGTAATATTTCAAGAGATTACTCAACAAATACGAACAAACCATGTTTTTGACAACTAATAACTCCATAATCATCATCACATAACAATAGGAACAATAGGAACAGTACTAGAATTATGGAAAGCATTTAAAACTAGAAACATTAAACAAAAAATAAATCAAAACACAAAACATAAACATTAAACTAAACATAAAAAACAACATAGAAAATACATAAACATCATGTGAAATCATGATTTTGGTCTCCTTTTTTCGTTCTCATCCATTTCAATTCTCCATATCGGATGGATCATCAAATACTGGAGATGGGATAGACTGCCCGGGATGAATTTCGTTGCAACGTTCAACCAACATTTGATAATCAGGAAAAAAGTTATTGCATTAATGACCTTTGTGGTTCAAGCAAGTACAAACTTGCTTCATTCCTGAATGTTGTGCGGTGATGTGCCCCATAAATTTATTCCTAGTATTGAAAACATATTTCTCATTTGATCTATAGCTTAGGGGATGTCCGAGCGACATACGACAGTAATGGCAGGTGTTCTTACGAAGATGACTTTGATCATATTCTCTAGTAAAGCTTTACCGAGCCCAACTCAGTTGACTCGTCATTGACAACGATGTTGATCGATGTAATTGCGATGAATCCACCGTCACTCCACCCAGATCAAACGAATTTCTTCGATTGATCATGACTTGCGAAGGAAAAGCATTGGATGAGATCGGACTTCTCCGGTGTGATGAGATCGGACTTCTCCTCGCGGGCAGTGGTACACTCACTCTGGCAGTAGAGGTCCACGATAAACCTTTGAAAATTTTCTTGTAATAATCCCCCAACGTTATTTTTTTTTTCTTTTTTTTTTTCCTTTTTTTGAGATTCTGAAAATTTGAGTCGATTTATAGACACCATCTTTACGAGGGGTTGAAAGAAGAAAGAAATGTTTTGCTATTTCCGGTGAAAAACTTTATTTGTTAATGTTTTTTACTTAATTAGTTGACATTCAACAAATTCGGGGTTGATGTTAATTCACATTTTTTTTTTGCAAACGTCAAATTTAAAGTTGATTTCGAAAAGAATAAAATGTATATAGTCTTTTGTGGATTTTAGGTTTATATTTTTAAAACTTAATATCAGTTTAACTTTAAGGTGTCAAACAATTTTTTGCAAACTACATTAGATTAAAAGCGGTTTCAATTAAATAATTATAATATTATAGTATGTGTCTAATTAAACACAATTTTTACAGATATCAATAAATCATAATAGATGTCTAATTATAATATTTCAAGAGATTACTCAACAAATACGAACAGACCATGTTTATGACAACTAATAACTCCATAATCATCATCACATAACAATAGGAGCAATACTAGAATTATGGAAAACATTTAAATCTACAAACATTAAACAAAAAATAAATCAAAACACAAAACATAAACATTAAACTAAAGAAAAAATAATATAGAAAATATATAAACTTCCGGTGAAATCATGATAACTTTGGTCTCCTTTTTCCGTTCTCACCCATATCAATTCTCCATATCGGAGGGATCATCAAATACTGAAGATGGGATAGACTGCCCGGGATGAATTTTGTTGCAACGTCAACTAACATTTGATAATCAGGAAAAAGGTTCTAGCATTCATGACCTTTGTGGTTCAAGCAAATACAAACTTGCTTCATGCCTGAATGTTGTCCAGCGATGTGCCCCATCAATTGATTCCTAGTACTGAAAATATATTTCTCGTTTGATCTATAGCTTAGGGATGTCCTAGCGACATACGACAGTAATGGCAGATGTTCTTCCGAAGATGATTTTGATCATATTCTCTTGTAAATCTTAACCGAGCCCAACTCAGTTGACTCGTCATTGACAACGCTGTTGATCGATGTAATTGCGATGAATCCACCATCACTCCACCCTGATCAAACGAATTTCTACGATTGATCATGACTTGCGAAGAAAAAGCATTGGATGATATCGGACTTCTCCGGTGGGATGTGAATGGACTTCTCCTCGCCGGCAGTAGAGGTGCACGATAAACTTTTGAAAATTTTCTTGAAATAATCCCCCAATGTCATTTTTTTTTCTTTTTTTCCTTTTTTTGAGATGCTGGAAATTTGAGTCAATTTATAGACACCATCCTTACGAGGGGTTGAAAGAAGAAAGAAATGTTTTGCTATTTCCAGTGAAAACTTTATTTGTTAATGTTTTTTACTTAATTAGTTGTCATTCAACAAATTGGAAGTTGATGTTAATTCGCATTTTGTTTCTTTGGCAAACGTCAAATTTAAAGTTGATTTCGAAAAGAATCAAATTCATATAGTCTTTCGTGGATTTTAGGTTTATATTTCTAAAACTCAATATCAGTTTAACTTTAAGATATCAACCAATTTTTTGCAAACTACATTAGATTAAAAGTGGTTTCAATTCAAATTATTATAATATTATAGTATGTGTCTAATTAATCATAATTTTTACAGATATCAATAAATCATAATATATGTCTAATTATAATATTTCAAGAGATTACTCAACAAATACGAACAAACCATGGTTTTGAAAACTAATAACTCCATAATCATCATCACATAACAATAGGAACTGTATTAGAATTATGGAAAGCATTTAAATCTACAAACATTAAACTAAAAATAAATTAAAATACAAAACATAAACATTAAACTAAAGATAAAAACAACATAGAAAATACATAAACCTCCGGTGAAATCATGATAACGTTGGCCTCCTTTTTCCGTTCTCGCCCATTTCAATTCTCCATATCAGAGGGATCATCAAATACTGGAGATGTGATAGACTGCCCGGGATGAATTTCATTGAAACGTTCCACCAACATTTGATAATTAGGAAAAAAGTTCTTGCATTCATGACCTTTGTTGTTCAAGCAAGTACAAACTTGCTTCATTCCTGAATATTGTGCAGCGATGTGCCCAATCAATTGATTCCTAGTATTGAAAACATATTCTTCATTTGATCTATAGCTTAGGGGATGTCCGAGCGACATACGACAGTAATGGCATATGTTTTTCCGAAGACGATTTTGATCATATTCTCTTGTAAAGCTTAACCGAGCCCCACTCAGTTGACTCGTCATTGACAACGACGTTGATCGATGTAATTGCGATGAATCCACCATCACTCCACCCTGAACAAACGAATTTCTTCGATTGATCATGACTTGCGAAGAAAAAGCATTGGATGAGAACGGACTTCTCTAGTGGGATGAGATCGGACTTTTCCTCTCTGGCAGTGGTACACTCACTCCGGCAGTAGAGGTGCGCAATAAACCTTTGAAAATAATCCCCCAATGTCATTTTTTTTCCGTTTTCTTTTTTTTTTCTTTTTTTCCTTTTTTTTTTTTTGATATTCTAGAAATTTGAATCGATTTATGGACACCATCTTTACGAGGGTTGAAAGAAGAATGAAATGTTTTGTTATTTTTGATGAAAGACTTTATTTGTTAATGTTTTTTACTTAATTAGTTGCCATTCAACAAATTGGGGTTTGATGTTAGTTCAACAAATTATGGTATGTGTCTAATTAAACACAATTTTTACAGATATCAATAAATCATAATATATGTCTAATTATAATATTTCAAGAGATTACTCAACAAATACGAACAAACCATGTTTTTGACAACTAATAACTCCATAATAATCATCACATAACAATTGGAACAATAGGAACAGTACTAGAATTACGGAAAGCATTTAAATCTACAAACATTAAACTAAAAATAAATTAAAATACAAAACATAAACATTAAACTGAAGATAAAAACAACATAGAAAATACATAAACCTCCAGTGAAATCATGATAACTTTGGTCTCTTTTTCCGTCGGAGGGATCATCAAATACTGAAGATAGGATAGACTGCCCGGGATGAATTTTGTTGCAACGTTCAACCAACATTTGATAATCAGGAAAAATGTTCTTGCATTCATGTCCTTTCTGGTTCAAGCAAGTACAAACTTGCTTCATTCCTGAATGTTGTGCAGCGATGTACCCCATCAATTGATTCCTAGTATTGAAAACATATTTCTCATTTAATCTATAGCTTAGGGGATGTCCGAGCGATAAACGGCAGTAATGGCAGATGTTCTTCCGAAGACGATTTTGATCATATTCTCTAGTAAAGCTTAACCAAGCCCCACTCAGTTGACCCGTCATTGACAACGACGTTGATCGATGTAATTTGCGATGAATCCACCATCACTCCATCCTGATCAAACGAATTTCTTCGATTGATCATGACTTGCGAAGAAAAAGCTTTGGATGAGATCGGACTTCTCCGTTGGGATGAGATCGGACTTCTCCTCGCCGGCAGTGGTACACTCACTCCGGCAGTAGAGGTGCACGATAAACCTTTGAAAATTTACTTGAAATAATCCCCCAATGTCATTTGTTTTTCTTTTTCTTTTTTTTCCTTCTTTTGAGATTCTGGAAATTTGAGTCGATTTATAGACACCATCTTTACGAGGGGTTGAAAGAAGAAAGAAATGTTTTGCTATTTCCGGTGAAAAACATTATTTGTTAATGTTATTTACTTAATTAGTTGCCATTCAACAAATTGGGGGTTCATGTTAATTCGCATTTTTTTCTTTTGGCAAACGTCAAATTTAAAGTTGATTTCGAAAAGAATCAAATTCATATAGTCTTTCGTGGATTTTATGTTTATATTTCTATAACTCAATATCAGTTTAACTGTAAGATGTCAACCAATTTTTTGCAAACTACAATAGATTAAAAGTGGTTTCAATTCAAATTATTATAATATTATAGTATGTGTCTAATTAAACACATTTTTTAGAGATATCAATAAATCATAATAGATGTCTAATTATAATATTTCAAGAGATTACTCAACAAATACGAACAAACCATGTTTTTGACAACTAATAACAACATAATCATCATCCCATAACAATAGGAACAGTATTAGAGATATGGAAAGCAATTAAATCTACATACATTAAACTAAAAATAAATCAAAATATAAAACATAAACATTAAACTAAAGATAAAAACAACATAGAAAATACATAAACCTCGGGTGAAATCATGATAAATTTGGTCTCTTTTTTCCGTTCTCGCCCATTTCAATTCTCCGTATCGGAGGCATCATCAAATACAGTAGATGGTATAGACTGCCCGGGATGAATTTCGTTGCAACGTTCAACCAACATTTGATAATCAGGAAAAAGGTTCTTGCATTCATGACCTTTGTTCTTCAAGTACAAACTTGCTTCATTCCTGAATGTTGTGCAGCGATGTGCCCCATCAATTGATTCCTAGTATTGAAAACATATTTCATTTGATCTATAGCTTAGGGGATGTCCGAGCGACATACGGCTGTAATGGCATATGTTCTTCCGAAGACGATTTTGATCATATTCTCCAGTAAAGCTTAACCGAGCCCCACTCAGTTGACTCATCATTGACAACGACGTTGATCGATGTAATTGCGATGAATCCACCATCACTCCACCCTGATCAAACGAATTTCTTCGATTGATCATGACTTGCGAAGAAAAAGCATTGGATGAGATCATATTTCTTCAGTTTTTGCATTCTTTATCCTTGTGGTTAAAGCAAGTACAAACTTGTTTCAGTTTTGAATATTTTGTTAGGAAGTGCGCCGTCAATTGATTCTTAGTATTAAAAACATAATCCTCATTTGATACGTATTTTAGGGAATGTCCGCGCAACATACGGCAAACATTGCATATGTTCTTCTGAATGTGATTTTGAGCATATTCTCTAATAAAACTTAACCGGGTTCCCCTTAGCTGACTCGTCATTGACAACATCGACAATGATCGCTGTAATGGCGATGAATCCATCATCACTCCTCCCTGATCAATGGAGTTTCTTCGACTGATCATGACTTGCGAAGAACAAGCATTGGATGAGATCGGACTTCTCCAATGAGATGAAATCGGATTTCTCCTGATCGGTAATGGTAAACTCACTCCGGCAGTTGAGGTGCAGGATAAACCTTTCACACCTCCGTTGAGATCGTAATAGTTTTGGTTTTATTTTTTCACTTTTACCCATTTTCCATCACCGGCACCCTCACTTCAAACCTCAGGATCATCCAATACCGGACATGGGATAGACTGTCCATGTTCGACCAACATACAATAATCTAGAAAATAGTTTTTACATTCTTTATCTTTGTGGTTAAAGCAAGTACAAACTTGTTTCAGTTTTTAATGTTTTGATAGGATGTGCCCCGTCAATTGATTCTTAGTATTGAAAATATAATCCTCATAGGATGTGCGCAACATACGGGAAAAATGGCATGTGTTCTTCCGAACGTGATTTTTACCATGTTATCTAATAAAACTTAACCGAGTTCCACTTAGCTGACTCGTCATTGACAACGTCGACAATGATCGTTGTAATGGCGATGAATCCATCATTATTCTTCCCTGATCAAATGAATTTTTCGATTGATCATGACTTGCGAAGAACAAGCATTGCTTGAGGTCGGATTTCTCCAGTGGGATGAAATCGGACTTCTCCTCACCGGTAGTGGTACACTCACTCCGGCAGTTGAGGTGCAAGATAAACCTTTGAAACCTCCGATGAAATCGTAATAGTTTCGATTTTATTTTTTCACTTTCACTCATTTTCCACCACCAGCACCCTCACTTCAAACCCCAGGATCATCAAATATCGAAGATGGGATTAGTTGTCCGAGATGCATTTCGTTGCAATGTTCAACCGACATTTAATAATCTGGAAAACAATTTTTGCAATCTTTATCTTTGTGCTTAAAGCAAGTACAAACTTGTTTCGGTTTTGAATGTTTTGTTAGGATGTGCGCTATCAATTGATTCTTATTTTTAACAGCATAATCCTCATTTGATTCGTATTTTAGGGAATGTCCCCGCAACATATAGGACTCCCTTTTTAACCAACAATTAAAATACCTTTAAACTTATAAAAAAAAAAGATAAAAATAATCACCGAAACACATATGGGATTTGAACCCCGGGCCTCGCAAAACACAACAAGGAACAACACCACTCAGAGAAAGACAATTATGATGATTTATTCATATTTAAAAATAAATAATTGAATTTCTTTAGGGACGCTCATTCCCTTTTTAACCTACAATTACGTGAAAGTTATTCTCATTTTTTTGAGATAAATGTGAAAGCTAATTAGCCAGTTCTAATCAAACGGTTGTCTCAACAATTAAACTTCATAAATCAATTACACATCTTCTCGTATATACTCAATCCCAGTGCCTCAAATATCATTAATACCCCCGCAAGATGGTTCGTTAGATGTTTTCCAAGTAAAGGATTGAGGAAAATGGAACTCTGGACAAGATTTTATGAAAGTGTCGGCGATAAGAGGTAGTGTATAAAAGTATAGAATCATCATACGTAGACCGCTTGACAGTAAGCTTGCTTAAAACTTCAATTTTTCATTTTATTCACATACTTATTAAGTCTACAACAAAATCTAAAAATAAAACCTAAACTTTAAACTAAAAATAAACAAAATAAAAAATGCAAAAACCTCCGGTGAAATCGTAATAGCTTTGGTTTCATTTTTTTTTTTACTTTCACCCATTTTCCACCGCCGGCACCCTCACTTCAAACATTAGGATCATCAAATACCAAATATGGGATAGGCTGTCCAGGATGCATTTCGTTGCAATGTTCGACCAACACATAATAATCTGGAAAATAGTTTTTGCATTTTTATCCTTGTGGTTAAAGCAAGTACAAACTTGTTTCAATTTTGAATGTTTTGTTAGGATATGCGCCATCAATTGATTATTATTATTGAAAACATAATCCTCATTTGATCCATATTTTAGGGAATGTCCGCGCAACATATGGCAAAAATGGCATATGTTCTTTCGAATGTGATTTTGACCATATTCTCTAATAAAACATAACCGAGCTCCACTTAGCTGACTCGTCATTGACAACGTCGACAATGATCGTTGTAATGGCGATGAATCCATCACCACTCCACCCTGATCGAATGAATTTCTTTGATTAATCACGACTTGCGAAGAACAAGCGTTGGATGAGATCGGAGTTCTCCAGTTGGATGAAATCGGATTTCTATTCACCGGTAGTGGTACACTCACTCCGACAGTTGAGGTGTAGGATAAACATTTGAAAAGTTTATTCAAATAATCCCCCAATGTCATTTTATTTTCTCTTTTTCTTTCTTATTTTTTTTTTAAGTTTCTGGAGTTTTGTATCGATTTATAGATACAACTTTTATGAGGAATTGAGAGGAAAGAAATGATTTGCTATTTCCGGTGAAAATTTGTATGCAAAAGAAGATTGACACACAGTATATTTGAAGTTGTGTAGAGTTGTAGACTCGATGTTGTAATAGCATGATAAGACATAATCAAGATAAATTGATAAATTGTTAAAATCCCTATAACAAAACTATGTGTTGACAATATAATACCTAAAATAAATTAAATTACATAAATAAAATTTATGAATTCTTTTTGTCAAAGAAATAGTTAATAAACTTATAAAAAACAGATAAAAATAATTACAAAACCACATATGGGATTCGAACCCCGGGCCTCGCAAAACACAACAAGGGACAACACACATAGCGAAAGACGACTATGATGATTTATTCATATTTAAAAATAAATAATCGAATTTCTTTAGGGATGCTCATTCCCTTTTTAACCCACAATTAAGTGAAAGCTATTTTCATTTTTCTGAGATATATGTGAAAGCTAATTAGCCAGTTCTATTCTAGTCAAATGGTTGTCACAACAATTAAACTTCATAGATCAATTACACGAATCTTCCAGTATATAATCAATCTCAGTGCTTGAAATATCATTAATAGCCTCGCAAGATGGCTTGTTAGATGCTTTTCAAGTAGAGGATTGAGCAAAACGGATCTCTGGACATAGAGTTTATGAAAGTATCAGTGATAACAGGTAATGTATAAAAATTTAGAATCATTGTACGTAGACAGCTTGACACTAAGCTTGCTTAAAACTTCACTTTAGATTGTTATTCTGTTTATTCACGTACTTATTAAATCTATATCAAAACCTAAACATTGAACTAAAAATAAGACGAAAATACAAAACCTAAACATTAAACTTTAAACTAAAAATAAAAACAAAGTAAAAAATACAGAAACCTCTAGTGAAACCGTAATAGCTTTGGTTTCACTTTTTCACTTTCACCCATTTCCCACCATTGGAACCCTCACTTCAATCCTCAGGATCATCAAATACCAGATATGGGATAGGCTGTCTGGGATGCATTTTGTTGCAATGTTCAACCAACTTATAATAATCTGGAAAATGGCTTTTGCATTCTTTCTCTATGTGGTTAAAGCAAGTACAAACTTGTTTCATTTATTAATGTTCTATTAGAATGTGCACCATCAATTGATTCCTAATATTGAAAACATAACCTCCTTTGATCTGTAGTTTAGGGAATGTCCACGCAACATACGACAAAAATGGCACATGTTCTTCTGAAGGAGGTATTGACCATATTATCTAATAAAGCTTAACCGAGCTCCACTTAACTAACTCGTCATTGACAACATCGACATTGATCGTTGTATGGCAATGAATCGATCATCACTCCACCTTGATCGAATGAATTTCGTCGATGGATCATTTGCGAAGAACAACATTGGATGGGATTGAACTTCTGTGGTGGGATGAGATCGGATTTCTCCAGTGCGATGAAATCGGACTTCTCCTCACCGGTAGTGGTACACTCACTCATGCACTTGAGGTGCATGATAAACCTTTTCAAATAATCCCCCAAGGGCATTTTTTTTATGTTTTTTACTCAGTTTATGGAGTTTTGAATATTTTTATAGATAGTATATATCTTTAGGAGGGGTTGAGAGAAGAAATAAATACTTTGCTATTTTCGGTGATATTTTTTATGCAAAAGAAGATTGACATAGAGTATATTTGAAGTAATTTAGAGTTACAGACTTGATGTTTTAATAGCATGACAAAAACTAATCAAGATAAATTGATAAAATGTTCTATCCATCTACTTAAATCATGTGTTGACAATATAATATCTAGAACAAATTAAATTACATAAAATTGTTAAAAAAAATACTTTTGAATTCATTTTGTCAAAGAAACAGCTAAAATACATTTAAACTTATAAAAAATGATAAAAGAGTAAAAAACAACTATGGGATTCGAATCCCAGACCTCGCAAAACACAACAAGGGATATCACCTCTATAATTCCAATCAAAAACAGGAAATTGACTTCACAAAAAATTCAGCCAACTGCATAGTGGTAGAAAAGAAAACCATAGCCAAAGACACAATTCAATGACAAAGATGACTCATGATTTTACCGGTGGAAGGAATTAAACAACCAACCCAAAATTAAAAAAGTTAGTTCAGTCCAAAATTAACAAACCAATCTTTCGAACATGAATACCAGAGAACTTTGAAGGAAAGCACATGGTCACTGACATTATCAAATATGTCTGCAAATTACATGACTAGAATCCTAGTTCCACCATCACCAACTCAAGAAAGAAACGGGGGAGACTAACAACATAATTTTTCACATAACTAATTACTTTCAATAATAAAAAGCGCAGAAATTCCTAGTTATTTTTCAGTTAAGATATATAGTTAGTTCTCTATTACCTCACCACAGTCTTTTATTACAACCTTTGGTATACGTCTTTGACTAGTCTCAGAACCACAACCTTCCATGTACTTCACCACACTATAGCCATCCATATTCAAATTTTTCAAACCTATAAAACATTGATTTGACACCTACCACATACTTTTTCCCTCAAATCTTACTAAAAGACATTAATTTGATACATATCACCTACTTTTTCCCCTAAACCCTAATATCTAAAGTCAATTCAATTGGAGTCTCAACTTATTTAAACCACAAAACCCAATAGACAAAAATCATTCAAATATACACCTTTATTTAGAAATTTTTACTAACTAGTAAAAACTAAGGAATAAATGAGTCAAAAAAATTTGTTCATAATTTATTCTTTTTACTGTTTTTATTAAATCTAAACTATTTTTTGAACTATTAAGATTTAAAGGGCATAATGAAAGTTTAATTTATATATTATGTATTTATAGGTACCAAATTAATTTCTTCTATTTTATATATTATAGTTTCCTTAAGAGGCAGTTTGGCCTCCCTCACTTTCACACAGCCCAAATCAAAGTTTGGAGCCCAAATGAAATTGCGACTGTTTGGTCACATCCACTAGCATAT
Organism: Penstemon eatonii; assembly: GCA_038501285.1. NCBI lineage: Eukaryota > Viridiplantae > Streptophyta > Magnoliopsida > Lamiales > Plantaginaceae > Penstemon > Penstemon eatonii. Next base: position 74,914,056 of record CM076715.1, read on the forward strand.
TTTTGTAAGGCGGTTATACATTCACAATTGTAAGTCACACAGACGTCACATTTTCAATTATGCAAACAGTCTAAACTTTTCTTTTTCATACGTAGTTTCTCTTGTTTTGTTGAAGACACATTTACTGTGGATTAAAGATATCGAAAATGGATAAATGGTGGTTTTTGGTTGCGATACTGTTGATAACTATGCTTCAAGCTTCAGCTACAGTCACGGATGAATTAGAAGGTATTATTCGATAACGATAAATATATTATTAATTTCCTTGAATTAGTTAGTTGTGTTGATTATGAAGATGACTTGATGGATAATTTATTTCTACGCACCTTTCAAAATGGAGATTTCCTCCGCATTTTCTGGTAATCAATTAAATGATCATTGCAAAGTAGGGCTTCTATTATGATCCTGTCAATAAGCTTGATATTGACCTAGCATTTACAATTCTGATGGATAATGAGGCAGCTTGTGACCAATTTTGGACGAATAGATCATTGCAAGTTTTAGTAACTGTTTTTATTTCTAGTTAGGGCTTCTACTATTATGCTGTGAACTATGGGCATGCATTTTGCATTTAGAAAATTTCTGTAGCATCTACCACTCATGTGTGATGGTTTTTGGATTTTCATCCCTTAAAAAAACAGAGTACCGTTAAATTTTATTTTGAATGTTGCAATGTTCTACCAATATATAATAATCTGGAAAATAGTTTTTGCAATCTTTATCTTTGTGGTTAAAGCAAGTACAAACTTGTTTCAGTTTTGAATGTTTTGTTAGGATGTGCGCCATCAATTAATTCTTAGTATTGAAAACACAATCCTCTTTTGATCCGTATTTTAGGGAATGTCCGCGCAATATACAGCAAAAATAGCATATGTTCTTTCGAAGGTTATTTTGACCTTATTCTGTAGAAAAACTTAACCGAGCTCCACTTAGCTGACTAGTTATTGACAACGTCGACAATGATCGTTGTAATGGCGATGAATCCATCACCACTCCACCCTGATCGAATGAATTTCTTTGATTAATCACGACTTGCGAAGAACAAGCATTGGATGAGATCGAAGTTCTCCAGTTGGATGAAATCGGATTTCTATTCACCGGTAGTGGTACACTCACTCCGACAGTTGAGGTGCAGGATAAACATTTGAAAAGTTTATTCAAATAATCCCCCAAGGTCAATTTTTTTTCTTTTTTTTTTTAAGTTACTGGAGTTTTGTATCGATTTATAGATACAACTTTTATGAGGAATTGACACAAAAGAAATGATTTGCTATTTCCGGTGAAATTTTTTATGCAAAAGAAGATTGACACACAATATATTTGAAGTTATGTAGAGTTGTAGACTCGATGTTGTAATAGCATGATAAGACCTAATCAAGATAAATTGATAAATTGTTAAAACCCCTATAACAAAACTATGTGTTGTCAATACATAAATAAAACTTATGAATTCTTTTTGCCAAAGAAACAATTAATAAACTTATAAAAAACAGATAAAAATAATTACAAAAACACATATGGAATTCGAACCCCGGGCCTCGCAAAACACAACAAGGGACAACACACACAGCGAAAGACGACTATGATGATTTATTCATATTTAAAAATAAATAATCGAATTTCTTTAGGGACACTCATTCCCTTTTTAACCCACAATTACGTGAAAGCTATTTTCATTTTTTGAGATAAATGTGAAAGCTAATTAGCCAGTTCTAGTCATATGGTTGTCACAACAATTAAACTTCATAGATCAATTACACGAATCTTCCAGTATATAATCAATCTCAATGCTTGAAATATCATTAATAGCCTCGCAAGATGGCTTGTTAGATGCTTTTCAAGTAGAGGATTGAATAAAACGGATCTCTGGACATAGAGTTTATGAAAGTATCAGTGATAACAGGTAATGTATAAAAATTTAGAATCATTATACGTAGACATCTTGACACTAAGCTTGCTTAAAACTTCACTTTAGATTGTTATTCTATTTATTCACGTACTTATTAAATCTATATCAAAACCTAAACATTAAACTAAAAATAAGACGAAAATACAAAACCTAAACATTAAACTTTAAACTAAAAATAAAAACAAAGTAAAAAATACAGAAACCTCTAGTGAAACCGTAATAGCTTTGGTTTCACTTTTTCACTTTCACCCATTTCCCACCATCGGAACCCTCACTTCAATCCTCAGGATCATCAAATACAAGATATGGGATAGGCTGTCTGGGATGCATTTTGTTGCAATGTTCAACCAACTTATAATAATATGGAAAATGGTTTTTGCATTCTTTCTCTATGTGGTTAAAGAAAGTACAAACTTGTTTCATTTCTTAATGTTCTATTAGAATGTGCGCCATCAATTGATTCCTAATATTGCAAACATAACTCTCCTTTGATCTGTAATGTAGGGAATGCCCACGCAACATACGACAAAAATGGCACATGTTCTTCTAAAGGAGATATTGACCATATTATCTAGTAAAGCTTAACCGAGCTCCACTTAACTAACTCATCATTCACAACATCAACATTGATCGTTGTAATAGCGATGAATCCATCATTACTCCACCCTGATCGAATGAATTTCTTCGATGGATCATTTGCGAAGAACAACATTGATGGGATCGAACTTCTGTGGTGGGATGAGGTCGGATTTTTCCAGTGCGATGAAATCGGACTTCTCCTCACCGGTAGTGGTACACTCACTCATGCACTTGAGGTGTAGGATAAACCTTTTCAAATAATCCCCCAAGGGCATTTTTTTCTGTTTTTTACTCAGTTTATGGAGTTTTGAATATTTTTATAGATAGTATATATCTTTAGGAGGGGTTGAGAGAATAAATAAATACTTTGCTATTTTCGGTGATATTTTTTAAGCAAAAGAAGATTGACATAGAGTATATTTGAAGTAATTTAGAGTTACAGACTTGATGTTTTAATAGCATGACAAGAACTAATCAAGATAAATTGATAAAATGTTATATCCATCTACTTAAATCATGTGTTGACAATATAATAGCTAGAATAAATTAAATTACATAAAATTGATAAAAAAAAAATAGTTTTGAATTCTTTTTGTCAAAGAAACAGCTAAAATACATTTAAACTTATAAAAAATGATAAAAGATTAAAAAACAACTATGGGATTCGGATCCCAGACCTCGCAAAACACAACAAGGTATATCACCTCTATAATTCCAATCAAAAACAGGAAATTGACTTCACAAAAAATTCAGCCAACTACGTAGTGGTAGAAAAGAAAACCATAGCCAAAGACACAACTCAATGACAAAGATAACTCATGATTTTACCGGTGCAAGGAATTAAACAACCAACCCAAAATTAAAAAAGTTAGTTCAGTCCAAAATTAATCAACCAATCTTTCGAACATGAAGACCAGAGAACTTTGAAGGAAAGCACATGGTCACTTACATTATCAAATAGGTCTGCAAATTACATGACTAGAATCCTAGTTCCACCATCACCAACTCAAGAAAGAAACGGGGGAGAATAACAACATAATTTTTCACATAACTAATTACTTCCAATAATAAAAAGCGCAGAAATTCCTAGTTATTTTTCAGTTAAGATATATAGTTAGTTCTCTATTACCTCACCACAGTCTTTTATTACAACGTTTCGTATAGGTTTTCGACTAGTCTCAGAACCACAACCTTCCATGTAATTCACCACATTATAGCCATCCACAACTTTTCCGAACACGACATGCTTCCTATCAAGCCAAGGTGTCCTCGCAGTGGTGATAAAGAATTGAGATCCATTGGTATTTGGCCCTCCATTTGCCATAGATAATAGACCAGGTTGTGAATGCTTTAGCTTAAAATTCTCGTCTGCAAATTTCAATCCGTAAATTGATTCTCCGCCAGTAACGTTACCCTTTGTGAAGTCTCCACCTTGACACATAAAATTAGGAAAAATTCGATGAAATTTAGATCCCTTGTAATGCAATGGCTTCCCGGAAGCTCCTATTCCTTTCTCACCCGTGCAGAGTGCTCGAAAGTTCTCAGCAGTTTTAGGAGTGATGTCGGAAAACAATTCCATCACAACTCTCCCGGCTTTGAAGTTTCCAATATAAATGTCAAAGAAAACCTTTGGATTCTTCATTTTTCAAGAAAACCTGAAATCATAAGACAAAAATGACATTTTGCTAATAATTGGTAAGGCACAATCTTGGGATGCATTAATTCAA